>HG995299.1:7536475-8146064 GCA_905332915.2 Hecatera dysodea
GACTCAGTGGTGGTTGAGGGGGATATCTCGAGGATATACAAGAAAATTTTACAGACGTTGTGCAAAGAAAACTAAACTGATTTATTTTAAGTTACGACATTATAGTTGGTAACGCCGTAGTCAGCTGAAACAGCCAACTTGTCTGTTACAAGTTGGCTCTTTCAGCTAGTTGGCTTCTGGTTCTATCGCCGATACCTATGGCATCTCTGTGGGGCCGGTAAATAATTTTATTTGACCCTGTACATGACCATCGTTATCTATAAAAATAAATCAGAAGGTACGCATAGTCCACTTTCCCAACTAGATGCTTGCCACAAACGAAATTAACGTCTCGAGTCTCGACCCACTTAATTTAAATAAGGTCAGTTTATCGGCAACCTGTTGAATTGTATTTATAGGCTCTCAGTTATCTCATGATCTGAGATTATTGCGATATCCAATCGTAACTCGTATTCCTTAAAGATTAAGGCGGACGGTTTACGGATAATCTCTAACAACCGTCCATTAAGAAATGATCATCATCTGCCTAGCCTATTCCAAACTATAGTGGGGTTGGCTTCCAGTCAAACCTGATTCAGCTGAACACTTTTATTTAACGAAGAACAAAGCAGTATCTTAAGAAACGATCCTTAATATTTAATACAGGTATTTCCTTTATCAAGGTTTTATTTGTAAGAACAATGAGAAAATATTACGCTTTTATGTCGTGAGAGGTAGTTGTACGAGTTTACGTCAAACAGGATAAGTTTGGGAGAATATAAGGAGGATTTATAGCCCCATAAGACAATAAGGACGGGCGGAACGAAGACATTTATTACGTTGATTTTATCTGAAATCGTCGTTGACATAATATACCGATACATTAGGGATCTAATAAATTGGCCCAGACGCAGCGATCCTGGAGTCCCCTAGGCGTTTGGCGATCGACCAATGCGTTGCCAAACTGCTGCATATGGCATAATAATGCCATTTGGTAAGAAATACGCCATTTGGCATTATCGATATGTGCCAATTGACCAGCCAAGTGGTACACATTGTAACGATGTGCTGTAATGCAAACAATATGGGCTATAAGTAATTACCTGTCGTGAACAAGCACATTACACTCGGATTCAGCGGTTTAGAAAATAATTGTTTGTGTTCGACTCCTTTTGTGTTTTAGCTGTGATGTCAAATATAATACGCTCCCGGGAAAATGAACCGTTACGGCTGGAAAATGTTATATTCATAATGAATAGAAATTTTGCGAATTTAGCTGCAACATCATATTAGATAAAAAACGTTTGCTGGTCATGGCTTATCCCGAGAATACCATTACTTACCAAGAACAACGAAAACCTCGTGTGGAAACGTGGAATAGATGGACTGTTGCCAAAACACCGAGTGACCAAGCGTGGTCAATGCCCTTTCTGTCTTTGTATAGTATGAGACATTCGTCCTAGAGTAAAATAGTTACAAGCTGGTGTTGAGTTGGTGAAAGTACTTTTTAATAAAGCATAGGAAATCATCAAATAACTTCTGTTCTGGGCGAAGCGGAAGGGGCTGTCAGACTTTTACAGACTTAAACCCATCCGTGTTCCTCCTAATGCCTTTTGCTTTTCAGGACCGCGGTGACTCATTCGAACAAATAACACAACTTAATAAGTATCTACACATTCTACAATAACCGTCACATATGCTGATTTTATCCCGGATGCATTATCCGGGATAAAAGTAGCATATTACATTCAGCGATAGTAGTGTGACTTTCTATGAGTAAAATAATGTTTGTACTTGGTTTAGATAACCTTTAACAAACATCTGTACAAACTCTTGGCAACTTAAGTTTCGATTAGGATTCTTCATGCACGCATGCGATGTTCAGAGACGGACTTAGACACTACCTCCATCATGAGCGAGTGAATTTATTTATTTATCAGATAACAAAGATCCATTGGGTTAGTAACAATAGTCTTAACCTATGTTAGTACTTAACCAAAAATATCGACAATGTACAGGTGACCAGTGACCTCACCAACGGGCTGTCATGTCTCCCGGCTATAGCGATTAGAATGCTATTGGGGCTACCACGGAGTCTGTTTAGCAGTGAGGCCGCTTTCTTTCGCCGAACAGCATTGAAGCTGTAGTCGGTACGTGCCTCAGCGAACATCGATGACGCGCTACAGAACCGTGGCAAACGCAACAGCGCCCTAAACGCGTTGTTATACTGGATACGCAGAGCATTGTAGGCCTTTTGGGTCACTGCGATGAGCCGATTTACTCGTCAATATTACACGCCGCAGATGATCTATGGGGCTGAAAAGTTCTTGTTTGGCGACCGCGTACTGGAAGCGTTGGAAGGCCTTTCATAAGTTGGACCGATGACCTGGTGAGGGTCGCGGTTGCCGATGGATGCGAGACGCACAGGACCAGTTGTTGTGGTGACACTTGGGGAGGCCTATGTCCAGCAGCAGATGTCTTACAGCTGATATGATGATGATGATCACAGGTCGAATCGGCGCGAGACTATTCATAGAGTTATTGATAAAATGAAATGGCAGGACGATAATATCGCGGCTCCACACCTGGAGGTAGCGCCTTATGGCTGGTTTACACGTATTAAGTTGATAAGTAGTAATTATAAGTTAATTAATTTTTTGTAAGTGTCCAAACACATTTAAGTAGTTAAGTTCACTCCAAATGGTTGATCAACAAAGCAAACGAGTCATTCATTCTGTGCTTAGATTTGTTACTAATGAAGTCGAGTCGACTTCCTTCATATCAAAATTAGCAATCGCCATAGCTGACATTATATCGACAATTATTCTTCTTATATGCCACGAGCACTTTCTAAAAATATTCTTCGACACAATTAGTTATAGTAGGTGTTTTAAAAAAGAATTCTGCCTGTCCAAACGTCGCCCCATGAACTTAAGTGAAAAACAGACAAATTTCTAATTTGTTTGTTTAGTTATTAACCAATATTTAACTTGCAACGTGATACTAAATTCTGTGCTTTCACGTATTAAGTCACTTAAAATTTAGTTAGGTATATACTCAGCAACTTAACACGTGTGACCAGCCATTACAGCCGTAGGCATTCTATATCAGAAAAATACTTTTATATTTTTCATTCTAAAATTAATTATCTGTAACACAACATTAAGGCATAAATAAATATATCTACATATATTTAAGAACACCGTTACAGCGTTCACTTTTTTTTCAACTGTTATTCAACATATAAACACATAACGAATACATTAGAATTGCTATTTGAGTCGCAAATTTAGTTAATTTGCATCTAAACGTCTTGCTATTTGTCATTGTATAGAGAAATGTACACAATTTCTTATGAAATTAGTGGTTTAGCGTTCGCTTGAACTCAACCGGCTAGTTCGTTGGAATATTAATATGTGCCATTACGTATGTAAAAACTGGTTAATGCATGTTTTCTAGACATTTATTCGAAACTGGTTATTTAAAAGCAGGATAAAAAATATCTTTAATTTATTTACCATGCGATAGGTAAACCTAGCTACGTAAATCATTGCAGAGATAATGTTTTTTTTTTTTTTTAATATAGGTGTAACTTCATACAAAGCAAAGTACAAGACACCTAAGGCATTCTCTACTCATAAAGAATGGTGGAGAGATAACATGACAGCTGAAAACTTTTTTACAAAAAGTACAACCAAAACGCCGAGTTGCGAAATTAAAGTTATTCTTTAATTTCGGTGTTTTTGGTTGTTTCTTCGCCTTTGAACACCGACTTCCGAAATTAAAGTTATTTTATAGTTTTTGTGTTCAGATTCGGTTGTATTTTTTTGTAAAAAACTATTTTTTATTTTTCTGTTTTTAGTGGTGACACTTAAACTTACCCATCACAGCGTACGTGTTAAAAACGTAAATAATAAAATAATAAACAGACACGTGATTTCAGCAATCCCAGATTACTATCATTTATTGAAGAGTTCCGTTACCTTTCTCGGTTCTTCACCAGATCTTCACCAAACTCAAAAGGAACCACCTCGGAATACTAAGATGCTCTTTGAAACCATCGTATACAGTTTTTTTTTTCATCGACAATGAGTGTACGTAGTCGAAGCCATACATTATTAGGGATAATTCGAATACTAGTCGTCAGATCTCATGGAACCAAATGACAAGCACCAGCTTACCAATATAAAAAAAAAACATTAAAATCCGTACACTCAGTAAAAAGTTATGAAAAAAAAAATATACAGTCGACATGAGAACCTCCTCTTTTTTTGGAAGTTAAAAAGCAAAACACAAAGCTTTAGAGGAATTTACATGCTGTAGAAATCCTTATTGGAATTTGACTAGTAGGTATATCTACTAAATGTCAAACAGATAAGCACTAAAGATAGGATTTATAACCCATTTACAATAAAATAATAGTTGAAAGGCAAGCCGCAGATGCATGCTGTTTTATGCTTGTATAAAAGAAGATTAATATAAATAGCCAATTACAATAGTCCACCGCGAATACCTCAGTCCATTTACGGCTCTATAATTACGGGCATTATTTATTCCTTATTAAAGCCCTTCTTCATTTTATTACTACAAATAAAAAAGGGTTGAGTGGGACGAAATTGACTGGGTTCCGTACAGTTGTGAGACTGGTTCTGAAATATTACCTTAAGTTTATGTGTGTATGCTGCGGAATTTCTTCGAAAGAGTCACCGCGGCCCTGGAACGCAAAGGGCACAAGAAGGATCACGGGTGGGTTTTAGTCAGTAAGAGTCTGACACTCCCTTCCGCTCCGCCCAGAGCGGGAGACGTCATTTGATGGTTTCCTATAAAAAAAATAACGTGTGTTAAAGTATGTGATGTTCCAGTCCAACTCACACTTTTTTTTGTATTAGGACCGTTTTTACTATAAAGTGTAAAAAATGATCACGCCGAAAATACGTTTGACCCTTAAGTTTTATTTGCTGATATAGCAGCGGCAGCCTGCACACATATTAAAAATTGAACACATATTTAAAAATTAATTACCTTCTACATATCCAAAGTAGTCCAGTGATTCAAATCTGTGACAGATAGATGTACAGCAATGAATTAGTAATAGTGTTTCGGTATTCACTCTTCGATTACGGAACCCTAAAAATGAAGTCGCTGGCACAACTTGATAATTCGAAGACTCGATGGCAGTCCGACTTCCCGTTTATGACAGGGCATTAAAAGCTTTCGATATTTTATGACTTAGCATGATCTGATCGTGCCATAAGGGGATAAGCCGACTTAACTTTATGGTCCGTTATGACGATCCGGTATTGCATCGATGACATGATTAAATTATAGGCATTATCGGATGGTCTTACAAGACTTATGACTGTTTCGTTTTTTATACATTTCGGCGGAATTGAAATAGGATTGATTAGATTATAATTTGGTTGAGATTGAAAATTTAGTGCATTAAATGCATTATGTTTATTGATATGTTGATCAAATTGATGTTATAATTTTTATTAAAAGTAACTGTATTTAGGTGACATGTAGTTGAGATTATTCAGGGTTTCTTCTAGAATCAATATATTATCAATCTATTGACCACCGGCGTGTAAATAACAGTGCTTCGCTTGGCTCGTCTTGGCGGGAGCACTGCCGTGCCCCCAGATTAGCATAAATCAGGAAACTTGAAAAAAACACATTGTTGTATACTTACTTACCTAAAATAATATAAAGACCATATGGTAATACTCTAAACTTACTTATTTCAATTTGTCTATCCCAAAATGTGTTTACAACATTACAGACCTACAACGCTTAAGACTGAGCATCTACTTATGTATCTCCCCCATTATCTTATGTATTAATGCAATTTCTGAATGAGATACTTCTAGACTACCCAAAAAAGATAGTAAAGTCTGCCTAATTAGTTCGATTAAAAAAAAAAGAAGCATTGAGTTTAACTATGAACGGAGAAGAAACAAACCTTCAAAAAAAGAAAAAAATCCTGGTTAAATTTATTAAAATGAATAAGGCAATAATATTATGATAATGGCAATAATATAATCCGCCGCAGGCCACGATTCTTCGATCATCGTCTGATCCGCCTAGCCTTTTCCCAACTTTTTTGGGGTCGGTCTCAAACCGGATTCAGCTGAGTACCAGTATTTCACGTGGAGCGGCTACCAGACCTCCACAGCCCATTAACTGGGTTACCCGGTACTTCTTGGCAAGAACTGGAGTCAGATTTTCTGGCTTCTTACAATTCGCAACGACTGCCAAATAACTACGAATGATAGCCAGGAGCTACGGCTGAACTTTCTGAGGCACGCAGGAATCTCGGTATGTTACGATAGTCACCCATCCACAGACCGGCCTCGGCAACTATGAAGATCGACCCGTGCGGCTTTTATTACTAACATCCATCTTCCATGCCATGATTCTATTATATTTCTATTCTATTAGGGTTTTGGTTTCCGCACTTAGTCTTAGTATTGGACCATTGTGCGTGAGCCATGGCGGCCGTCACCCAACCAGCCGACCTCCCTTCAGAAGCAGATCAGTCCACTCAGTATGTTTAGCATTTCTGTAAGTGAATTCGGTGTCCCTATTGTTTGTCTTCGTATTTCTGCTACACCTGTGCACTCCAGGAGCACGTGCGATACCTTTTCCTCCTCCTCCATGCATGTTCTTCATAGAGTCTGTGATACCGCAGAAGGCACCTGGTCAGTCATGCCATGATTATTCGATCAATAAACAAAAACACATGATTAGGCACATACATAGATCTAATTGCGAACTATGAGCAATAACACCAAACCAAGATACCAACGAACCGATCACCACAATAAATCATAGCAACACATTCTGACGATCATATATAACTAATAACAAAGGCTTTCGGAAGCGCGTTACAGAGGCAAGATTCGAAAGTAATTACGCCACAATGACAGATGGTACGAGGCACAATTAAGAGTGATTCGAGCGAGTACTATCCCACGCTTCGATATTATAATCTTAGTTGAGTAACGTGCGTGCCTCGTTTGTGGTAAATATGTGTGATTTGAAGATGGCTGATGGCTTTGTGTTTGATCGTGTAGCTCCTAACGGGTTACGGATACTTAATACTGTTATCAGCATTATAATTAAACGACGACACGGTTGACGCAGTGGTTGAATGATTGACTGCTGCGCTGCGGGAAGCGGTTTCGATTCTCGCACGGTAGAAAATATTTATATGGCCTACAGATAGTTGTTCTTGATCTGGCTGTTTGTGTATATGAGTTTATGTATTTGAATAAATTTCAAATACATAAATTCATAGTATGACTTGAAAGTGTTGAAAATAAGAGTCTTTAAACGTAATGTAGGAAATAAAGCTAAGAGTTGATGACATATTTTTTAAATATCTTAATGAAAATAAAAAATAAACATTTGAAAAACTTGTAAAATAAGTAGGTAGTAGGTAGGGCTCCAGGGAGAGGAACCCCTCAGAAATGTGAGAACGAGAGCCTCCTAAGGTATTGGTCAAGATCCTCGACCAAATATTAAATCCTTAACAAGAATAACAAATAATATTACTGTGGTTGAATCTACGCACGAAAGTGGACACATGTCGTAAGATCATATATGTATGTATATATTAAATATTACTTACTGTTGTATGCCCCTTATGAATTTTTAAATCTCCTCCGTCAATATGCATTCACAACACACACATTACTGTTGTTAAGCTATTATTCGTAAAATAAATTTCTAGTTAACAGTAAATTTTATTTCTTACACAGTGAATGTAATTTGTAGACCTATTAATTTCATTGTTGTATATTTTCCATTTACCATGTTATTTTATGTTGATTCTCTGCATATTCATATTTTGTCGTAAATTATTGCAAGCGTTGCGGCGGCGTGTCGCGACCTCATACGAATATTGCGCAAGCGCCGATGCAACCGATTGTATTGCACAGTTACGTCACTAATTAACCATACTTTTTGTTTCATTACACGATTGGTTTGCACGGAATCTTGGAAGATTTTTATGAGTAAGATCGTGTCAAGGTTTTTGTTGGGACAAATTAAAGTTGGGAGGATGTTGTGGTGACCAGACGGAGATTATTTCTGCATATTATGTATATTTGTTTTTGCGAATTCATGCACTGTTGAATTTTAATCTCAATGTCAAAACAGTCATTAGCATATTTGCATTAAGCTCATTGGTAATTAGGTACACATTCAAATCAAAACAAACTGCTTCCAAGCTTCCACTTCGAGGTAAAATTATGACAAACCAACCCAGTATTTACAAAGACAACAAAAGCAGTGAATTATATTCTCAAGGACAGGCTAATAACGCAGCTCACAATAGGCTCAAACACCTAAGTTTAGAAGTATATATTATTATGCTTAAGACAGGTACACACACACACGGTATTGTCGCCTTAATGGATACGCCGTGCGCAGTGTTTGGTGTTATTGTCCCAAGAATTTTGTGGGTCAAGGAGCTTGGACTGTCGACGACCCGTGACTTGCGCGTTAAACATTTTGGGCACGCAGTGTAAAATATTCAACGGTTTTGTTGATATTTTTGATTGTGAGATGGGTTGAATTGATCTGGGATCAATTTTGATTGAGATGGGAGAGATGATGAAAATCCGATAGATAAGGCTGGGAGGAAAACAACGAGTCTGTTGGGTTGTGGTGATTTAACGACTGTCTGCTGATTGAAATGGACGGGTCTACCCTTTATAGCAGAACTTTTAATGTCATAATATTATTTTGCATAACAACGGATAGCATAAACTTCACTTCGCAGAAAATTGTTTGGTGTACCCTCATTTATCATACATTAAAAAGTCATAATTTTGTAAGTCAGAATCATCTTTAGGCATAAATTTCATATCCATAATGATTAAAAAGTAGAACCATCTTATCGCAGAAAGTTCACAGTCAGAATTGTCTTTTGGCAAACATTTCATATCGGTAGTCATTAAACTCGCTCACCACCGCAGCTTCGGCTTGCTGCCCGGCTTCGCCGGCCAGCCTCAGCCGCGGCGGCGAGTGTTACAACCACCTGCTCCTCAAATCGCGGGCCGCCTCACCCCTCCGCGCCTTCGCGGTTTTAAATTACACTCTAGGGGTAGGGCAGACAAGACTACGTGGAGTCGGTTTTGCAGCGATTCGTTTCTGTCACTAAATTTTTAGTAAAAAGCGTTTACTGTTAAGACAATGTTTAAATTTTAATATACCTAAGATTAGATACAAATGCTTTTTTTATGGAAATGGTTAAATAGATTCATCCCAGGTGAAATTCTGCCATCTTCATAGTATGCCAAGTGAAATTTATTATGCAAAATGATCGTTGTTCCAAGTAAACATTGTGCTAAACGAAATTATGCGATGTTTTAACAATGCTAAAGGTAATTATGCCAAATAAAATTCTGCCATCCTAATAGTATGCCATTGTAAATTCGGGCATATAAATATTCGGCCAAACAATAGTTATACTAAATATTTTTTATGCCTTACAAATACTCGTTTAAAAAAGATTATGCCAAGTGTGTTATGCCAAGTAAAATTCGGAGCAACAAGATTCTGCCAGATAGAGGGAACCCGAAATGGACACATTATACGTTATGCAACAGGAACCTCATGACATCGTCTTTCTTAAAAATGATCCTGTACCTTTTATTGATCCTTTGACAAACCACAAACAAATGAATTCCTAGATGCAAATCAGTGTTAGCTGTCTTAATATTTTTCCGACTCAATATCAGTCCACCAGCTTTATCTACATAGTTACCTAACCTAGTTGGTAAAAGGCTATGAGGATGAAAAACAACTACAGGCTAGCTAGAACATCAGCTTTGTGTTGGTTTTACAAATATTTGCTCCGAGCGGGAATCAATATAGAAACCTGTAGTGCGGAAGCCAATGGCAGGTACACTGTGTTTCCCTGTGCCGCCTTTTGGATGTCAACAGAACATCATGTCTATACCTTAACGCTAAAGAGTAAGTTAGAGGTGTATTCAAACACATGTACCCAGTTATCGACCCCGGGCCAGACACCATTTCTATCCGATTTCCATATGAAAAACTCCGATAATGCTTTTCTTGATACGGAAATCGAATGTTGAACATCATAGTTCAGCAATAGCCACTAAACAAAAATGATGTAGTTTGAAAACTAGGTTTACGATTAATACAAGTTTTCATTTATACATATCATCAAACCCGTTTCTCAAGATGACAGCATCTTTATTCTAATTTCCAACCAGTGTGTCCACAGCCCTACCTTACCGGGCGGTGGGTTGGCAAGAACACGAAGTGGCAATATGAAACATGTTTGTACATCTTGAAATACGGTTAAAGCTGTAATGTGAAGGGGTTCAAAGATTGCTCCATGATGTTAGTGTCTGTAAACGATAGTGCCCGCCTATCGCTCGCTCGCACTATACTTAGCCATTTCCCACAGTCGAAAGTCGAAATTTTGTATTCATATTTGGTTACACTATAAGTGTAGTTTATCACGTTGTTTCTGGCTCATGGCAGTTTATTCAGGGGTGTTAGTCTGTTTTGACATAAGGATGCATTCCATTGTTCCTTTAAAATTATTCTATTGGTGAATTTTGATGTATTAGATCCATAAAGCAGAAGTTAAGGTTGTATGTATGCATCGTATTGCTTAAAAAGTAATTTGTTCAGCTACCCAACATCACCCTTTTTGACCATGCACTTCTGGAACACCCTGTATACGGTTTTCTTTTTAGATACCAGCTTCATTACCAATAATTGAAATTAAATTGTTTAGTACCAGCTTCTGTGGCGGTTTTGCCTGCATTAAAAGTTACCCCCAAGGTTACATAAGGGATGAAAAAAAGATATCTTATGTCCTATTCCAGGATATGGTCTACCCTTATACCAAGATGTTTCTGAATCGGATTAGTCGATAAGACGTGAAGATGTAACAAACAGAGTAACTATCGCATTTATTTTTAATTAAATTAGTTATTAGGTCAATTATTAAATAAAAATGGTATCAGAACGTATCTACTCTAGTTACCACACCATTTTCAATTTATGAAAATCACTTCCTAAATTTAAAATGATAGCACCTGCAACATAGGTGAACCTCAGAACTTGAAAATTAAACCACCTCTCGCAGACAGCCTTTATAAAGTAAAACCACAGTGTAACAGGAAACGGAACACAACTTGAAGCTAATCCAATTGCAATGTACGGTGTAACTACTAATTCGTGACGCATGAATATACTGTTTGTATTCTAACATCTCGTGTTTGGTTATTTTGTTAGACTGTGACGTTTTCGTGGTGTGGCCTGGGCCTCAAGTCTGCTATTACAATAGTGTCAGAATGGTTTATCATTGATTTCATAATTGTTGATTTTTACAAGATACATCTACTAATATAAAAGCGTCACTATGACTTTCCAATGGTCCACCACTGTCACTCCATTGATTTGAAAGGAATTGAAAGTAATGGCATAGAATGGTAATCTCGTACATAATGACAGCCGCATATGTCTGTAATCTGCACTTCTTTTGATCAGTGACCTACCATTAGCATATTTTTGTGCAGTCACTGCTTCTAATAGCTCGCTTATCAAAAAGATGGATTACGAGACCATTGACCGACCAATGATCGACCATTATGAATTTAGCAGATTACGAACTTTTAGCAAAATGACAATGGGATCGTGTTGGAATGACAAATTTATAAAAATAGCTGACTTGGGGCCCTGCTCTCTTGACAGGTGGCGCAATTGGGAACTCGGCTTATGAAGGATTAAAACATTTTGGTTGTAAGACTTGTATATTAAATGTATTTTCTGTGCCGAATAAATGTTTTCTAATTTATATTTTAAAATTGCCTTTGTTGAAAAATATATGTAAGCTTTTTTTAAAATATAATACACAGAAAAAAAAGTTTTTTTTTAGTGTCATGTGGTGATCGGTAAATTGATCTTCGTTATATGTGGGTAGATATGAGCGAAACGGTGCGGTTATTTAACAACATATAAGCGCCATTTTTATTAATATACAATATAATACTATGACAATGTCATATAGTAACAAGTCCGTTACTAAAATCCTATTTATTATTTTTAACGATAAAGATAATGAGGATAGATGGATGGTTGTTTGTAACTTGTCACTCACAAAAACTATTAATAAGTGCTCAGAAAAGTTAACAGTAATATAATTTATAAATCAGAGTGACATATTATCATTTATACAATTGGGAATTATTAATTCTTTCGAGCTGCTACGACAATACCTTTAAATTAATAAAAAGTCATGATTTTAAAGACGGTCCAGTAAAAAAAGAATATGCGTACGTCAAAATTCCTAAGCTAAGATTTACTAAGGGTTCGGAACCAGTCAAACCACTAAATGTAATCACTTTATACTTCTATAGTATTTGTACAAAGTTTTGACACATTGACTTAACAAACAAAGCGAGTATGTTTAGTGGCAAAGTTTACTCCTGTAGTAATATTATGTTTATGTAATAGTTTAAGAGAGTGCAATCTCAAGTATTTACTTATGTTAAACTATCGCTTGTGTGTTGCGTTAGGTTGCTTTTGTCTTAGTTTACTCTTGAATGAATTAAGAAAACGCTGTCATTTTTTATTGAACTTTTAATATCGAATCTGATCCAATTTGTATACGTTTCCAATTAGATTATGTCAGTTAAAGTCATAAACTTTGCCTAAACTCTGACGCGCCCCAAATTTGCTTACGGTTAGATAAAATTTGCTAACTAGGTTTAATATCACTGAATGGTTCAACCATTTGTGATATTTAGCTGAATGTAAATATGTCGCAGAACCAAATACCGCCATTCGGAATCATAAATGATTACCTAATCATTCTGTGTCTCATTAGTCATGTCCATATGTGAGGAATTATTGATTTTAGTTAGTCGGGTGTATTGAATTTCATCCTGTTGATTAATCTACCGATAACCCATTTATCCGAATCAATCCAGTGATTCTAGTTTTGCTCGTGAAATTTTTGCTTCATGTAAATTTTGTGTCGTATTTTGCTGAAATTTGTGTCATGATTGGATTGATCAAAATTTGTTATACAAAACAATGAAATTCCAGAGCATTAACTTCTTGGAGTTCTGTTTATTTTATAACTTATTGTTTCACTTTGTTAAGAGCCAAGCAGATTTATTTGGAACTAGCTGCTGCCCGCGACTTCGTCCCCGTGGAATCCCCGATTTTAAAACATTATTTATCGCTGCTCCGCTCCTATTGGTCTGAGCGTGATGATATATAGCCTATAGCCTTCCTCGATAAATGGGCTATCTAACACTGAAAGATTTTTTCAAATCGGACCAGTAGTTCCGGAGATTAGCGCGTTCAAACAAACAAACAAACAAACTCTTCAGCTTTATAATATTAGTATAGATATGTGATTGTAAGCATACTCAAACATGAATTATAAGAAAAATAAAATAAAAATATATATTATAGCATAACCTTTTCAATGTATGGTTACTACAAATATTGAAAATACAAATAAATATTTGTTTTACCAGCAATGTTTGGTACGCCTATAGGATCATCAATATAACAGCAATTAAAAGCCACTAAAATTGCCGAAACGTCGTTACGACATGACGTGTGTAATGTCAACGTATACCTAGTGCACAAGTTAACACGCTAGTACCGAAAAGTCTTACAAACCTTGACAGACACACTCCATAGACTTTCTCGGTCAAGGTGAGGAAACGATTAAAGCATCCTTATCGCATTGGTCTGATGTAAAACCTGAGCTTTGTTATAAGATAACTCGAGATAAGATTGAATAGAATTACAAAAACCTATCTCAGTATGCTGCAGGGATATTATGAAACCGGCCGTGAAAGACATCTTGCCAAGATCTGTTTGCAACAGTGCATATGCAAACAGATGTAATCGTTGCTTGAGTTTTAAATATGAAGAAACATGAAAAACTCGCTTTTTAAAGAAAGGAGAAAAAATGGAGACGTTTATCTTTGTATGAAAAAATCTTTTGTACGTGTCTTGTTACTGAACTCCTCTTAAACGGCTCGCCCAATTTCGAAGATTTTTCGTGTGTGTTTAAGCGTGGTCTCTGGATTCTGATTTGGAAGGTGTTGCTGCAATTGGGTTCCCGATGTTCGACCAAGATAATATCTATTAGTATCACTAGTCCAGGCGCAATAGACCCGAAAATAGGAGCTCTCCAGTTTGCCTAAAATTGCGAATATGCGTCTTCTCCCAATTTAAAATAATTACTGGTACAATTGGAATAGATTTTTTCAATTGCAAGCAATTGCAGCAATAGTGCATGCTGTACAAATAATTATCACTGGTTGAAGCTTTTAAACGCACTCAGTTAAAATAATTATTGCTGTAGCAAATTCGTGAGTAAATCGGCAATCATACCTAATGGTTTACCCATCTCCCTGACTATTATCACAAGTTTTACCAATACATGTAAAGTTTGGCAAGTCATAAGTGTTGGAGACGACACAGCGGTTTGCCTTGATGCCGGCCTGATGTGGGTTAACCGTTGCGGTCTTACGATTCGTTAAATTGCATTATTATTACACACTCATATGACATTGGTTAGCAACGGGTTGAGTGGTGTTATGTAAGTGTTACGGCGTGTTTTTAGTAAGTTTTACGTGTTAGAATGCGTGTTGTTTGATTCGATTATTGTGTTTGGCAATTGTAGCAGTCCACGTTTATTTTTGTGAGTAGATTGCACCTGATGAACTGTTGGCATTAGTACTGTTATGTTTAAAGAAAATAACTTAAAAATATATCACTGTTAGGTGTGCTATCTACGTAGATACATATTACACAGAAAAAAAAGTTAAAATGATATTAGAATAATAGGTACTTAGTGAAAATTATTTTTTAATAATTATTCGAACTTCATAAGGTTCATAATGAAAAAAAGATTTTAAAAGTGGTTAAAATTACATATTAAATATATTTTATATTGATTTAATAAGGGAAAGAAACATAAATTGCAAAAAAAAATGAAACAAATATTAGCTTCCGTAACAATTACAGATGACTTAAGTAACTGTAATTTATATTTATTCAATTAATCAGCAATTACAAGTTTATGGCGCACTTTGATTTATTTTATTAAAATAAACGAGTTTAAAGCCAGTTTAATATCATTTGAGTTATAAATAGTTTTATAAAAGTATGCTAGAAGAATTAATGTTGCTGAATTCTTAATGAGTTGTCAAATAACCAGTCTAGACTTTCGAAAATAATTATATTTATAGCTAGGTACATGCTCTTTTTAATTTATGACAAGCCTCATAAAACCAATACCATATGAATACACAAACAGCCTTTAGATTGAATATATGTATGTAGGTCATATTGTTTTACATTTGATCCTTTAATAAGTATTAACACACACATTCTAACAAAACACAGTCACTAAATGTCTCAATAACATAGTATCTCCCTCTCAAATGATCAAATGCATAAAACTATTAAGAAACAAAACCGAATGTCCAAGTAGAAACGCAATCGAGTTAACAAAAATAGGATTAGCAAGTACGGTCACATCGTAATATCGGTCGGTGGAACCCAGTGCACTCCTCTAACTAAATTGTGCCGGCCGGCCGGAAATGTGCCGTCACAATTTTTGGACATTTGCCCCGAGGCGTGGTAGGAGTTTCGTGTAGGGAACACGCAACCTTTGTACGATGCTAATGATGACAGTATTGTGGGGTCGGAAGGTGTCGGTAAAGTTACAGATGCGTTATGGGCTTCTGACCTGAATTTGAAGCGTGAGATTGTAAATGAACTTTGATTTTCGGCTAGAATAGCAATTCTTAGAAGGGATATTTCACATAAGCGTAACATGAATATAGTTACCATAATTATGAAGCATTCCCGGGAACGAACTCCTATGAAAACTTGATACAAACGTAACATTATATAAAGGACTGGGGAGGGATCTCAAGTAATTTATTTCTTCGAACGACATTATCATATCAAGCTTCCATTTCACAGTCGGTAGAACAGCTATGTTTCCCGTGTAGTGTTCTTCAAACTGCAATAATAAAATTTCATGCTAACAAACAAGTCCTTAAAGTTTCCCGAGTCAAAGATTTTCTGCATGCTCTTTTCATGTTAAATTGCTGACTTAAAGTTTCCCCGTCCCGATTCTAAAACATAAATAGCAAGAAATGCGTTTCAAGGAAACTGTTATTTTGTAAAGAACTAAAACCGTAATCGGATCAAACTTTGCAACCGCTGACTGTGCAAAGTAACAGTTTTTTGTTAAAGATACTATTGATAGTTCGGTCACATGTACCAGATTTTGACGTCACATGTAAAAGTAAGAATCACGAACGAACTATCTGGTATAATGATGACAGTAGACGACCACGATAAGTCCTGAAAGGGCAATAAAATCACTACTTTACACTGTGACCCAGCCAGATACAGTGTACATAACAATTTTATCGCTACATGAAACACAGCACGTACTAGATAATAAAACAAAAACACTAACACTAGATGTTGCGTCTGTGTCAGGAATCCAGTTGGATTGCGAATGGGCGGTCGTAAAACGAGTGTCATCTCATCATGGACGTGTGGACCCCACAACAGCATCGATACCTCCGTTATTCCGTTTAGCATAATAGTATTGGTGTTGCTGACTCTGTGTGGATATACATGAAGGTATTTTGGACGAAATTGGATGCTATAGAAACATATCGATGAATTTCCATTTGCTGCGTGACAGTATGTAATATTTTCTGATGAAATGAAAGTGTTGTCTCATGTTTTTTAAACTTCTTCGATTGTTGTAGATGTGATTCGGGATATCAGTTACGAAGTTATGGAGAAAATGTTTATTAAAAATAAAAAGCTAGCGGATGGTATGATTCTAATAGCGAAAAGTTTTGTACCGGATTTTAAAGATTCAATCTATTCTTGGAAATGTCGAGACTATGGAAAAGTTGAAATGTTAAGTTTTAGTTTTCAATGGCTTATATTTTTTTACCCTTCCTTTTGTGTTTTTGTCTGTATGGCATAATTTAAGAAACTCTGTAGGTACTGCTTCACCACAAAAAATCTAATTTGATTTTCTTTTTCGTTTCAGGTAAATTTCATTTCAAATGCAAATGAACAAGCGTTTAGAAGTACCCTTTAAAACGAAACAGAATCTGCGAGAGCTGCCCAATTTCGTCGATACAATCCCATCACTGGCTGCTTCATGGTTTTTTTTAAATGTATGCTAATCAGGTAAACCCCAAGTTTTTTAACAATATATATACTATAACGTTTAGATATTGAACATTTTGTTTACCCACTTGGAACCATAGTTAGAAAAATTAGTTTAACTTGTAACGTTCAAATTATTTTACATCACCAAAAATTCTCTCTACATTAATTGATTTTAATAGTAGAAGTAGAAATAAATTAGATCAAATATTTTATAGATTACCCAAAGTACGAACATCTTTCATGCGGTACTGCGTTAAATATTACAACAAAATACCTCGTGCCATATTATAATTAAATGAAAGGAAATTTAATACCTATGTTAAAAGCACACTTTATAAACAAGCATACTACAAGCTAAGATAAGAATGATTGAAAAACATGCTGGACCTGCTCCATAGGACAATATTGGGTGTATTAGACAAAGCCAAACTTGTCGGTCTGTATGTGGTGATTTATTTACTATGTATAAGTGTAGTTACTGATATTTTATATTTAATTTAACACACACTGATCCATTGTTGATAATTATATACATAAATCAATGGTTGAAACATTTGTAAATATCCCTGTAGGTCCCTTACTAGCAAATTTATTAATTTTACCTCTGCTGTACCTGTTAGTATCATAGTACCTACTTAGTTTTATTTGGGTGCATCGTCCTCACATATAGTCAATTGGTTAATGCATACAAAACATTATAATATTTATATTTGTAACTATGGAGTTTCTTGTCCGTTCTTCTCCATACGAATCTACTTTTTGCGAATGGACAACTAGAGTCACTATAATATTTTTAATTTTCAAACTGTTTTGATGCCTTTGACGAAGGCTGTTTTGATGCCTTTTGCTTTTTTGAAGGGTATATCAAAATATACCCTTTTATATTTTATTCAATATTAATAATATTGGAAAATCACACAACAGTTTAACCACCAACATATTTTCTTCTCTCAACATTATTAATTACAGTCATTGCAATACCATCACCATTGCAGTTACCGTCGACAGCGCGTTTATTATCCCTTATTACAGGTTGTTCAGCCGTAATATTCATTGCGCACAATTTGTTTTCATTCACACTAATTACAGGTGTAGTTATTTTCAGTTGACCGGCAAAGGAAGTAAAAACGTAGACAGCTACACAGTTTACCATCACACGGAAGTTGTGACTGTCAGTTTAGTTAATGCGCTTGTTGGCGATATGCTTGTTATTTGCACCTTCATTTAGAAGGGTTATTATTTTTAATAGTTTGTAACCTGCTTAGGAAAGTTTATACGTGTTCATTTTTTAAGGTTCCATACCCGAAAGGTAATCTTTTTAAATGTACAGGTATTTTAATTGCCGTTATAAAGTAAATCATCCGTACTATCCATAATCTATACTAATATTATAAAGAGGAAAGATTTTGTATTTTTATATTTTTGTATGTAACAAATAAACTCAAAAACTACTGGACTGATTTCAAAAATTCTTTCATCATTAGATAGCTAAATTCACCCTGAGTAACATAGGTTACATTTTATCCCCATATTCCCACGGGAACGGGAACTACGCGGGTAAAACCGCGGGGCGCTGCTAGTTATTCATATAAAGGGGAAGTAACACTGTCTGTCTGTTGCCTCTTTACGTCCTAGCGGCGGAATGGATTTGGTTGAGACATGGCATACGGTAAGCCATGTCTTGAAATAGGATATAGGATACTTTTCATCTCTGGAGTATATTTCCTCAGGATATTTTTCAAATTTCAAGCGAGCGGAGCTGCTGGCAGAAATTAGTTAAAATAAATTCATCTAAGATTTAAAGGGAGAATTTAATTTTCTTTGTTTCATACAAGAAACATGATTTTTCCGGATGAATGGTACGGAACACCTTGTGTCCGACTCGCTCTTGACTAGATTTTTTTTCTGCATATAGAGTATTTTTTATTATATAAGGGTCCCCATACAAGCAACGTTATTATTTTGTTTAAATTGACTATAAAGTTTTTCACACGTGTTTCACGTTTTTACATTTTCACGTTTGTGAATGATTTATGGCGGACGGAAAAATATTCTGCGATAGGTAAGCTATCTGATCAACTAGGTCAAGGTGCACATTGACAATAGCATCATGCGTCCATTCGATAGTTGGTATCGAAGAAAAAGAAAGGGCAAGCGACGAATGACTAAAATGTGCATGACATAGAAAACTTTCTAAGGGAAATATATTGTGTCAATATCACGCGTCTCCGTGACGCTGCATTCGTTTGCTCTTTAATTTTGTTTACACTTTCATTCCACTTACGTTTTGTTGATATTGTACTACGAATATTCTACTGTATAGCTCTTGTGTTTAGTGCGGTTTACTATTATCTCAAGGCTAAAGAAAACGAAAACTGAGTTCGTACGCATTTTAGTTACGAATTTTAGTATGACGGCAGTAGCATGTTCCGAATATGATTTAGATCTAGTTGATTAATTAAACAACTTGATCAGAATCAACGAGAACTAATATTTTAACCAGTCGTGGTGCAAAACTTATATTTTCAAAATAACTGTAGCCTATTTCTTTTTACTTTTATGAAACATAACCTTATCTTCCATTAACTGAAGTTTATAGAGCATACTTTTATTCACGGTAAACTACTGCAATTTAATGGCTTTGATAGGTCGTGAGAAGTTCTAATAGCTAAAAGTGATGTTAGTCGCATTGAATGCCTTTGGTTAATATATGTAGTTAGCAAAAAAGTGAAGGTATTTTATAATGATAAATTTCATCCCAAGTCATGTCATGTGTTAGTGTTACAATTTGAGGTAACATTCAGAAAGTTTAACCGACCTACAGCCGAAGCAGAAATCCATCCCTGAAATTATTTGAGAAGACTAATTTCAAGGAAGCGAGTAGGCTCACGCTAGAACAAGTTCGTGGGAGTAAATATGACAATTAGTTTCAAGCTTCATAAACGGGCTAATTTGTAGGAATCCACGAAGTTTTAGCAAAGGTTATGTAAGAGGAGTATGCAGCAACGGGAGTGTGTTTGATTAAGCGTTAATCGTGCGCAGGAAGTTTGTTCTCGATCGAGGATGCGCTTGTTCTTATTCCTGAAAGGGGATCGTTGGAATATTGCGAAGCTTTAAAGGAAGCTTCTATGCATACACGTGCGGTTTGATCTAGATCTTTGATGGAGATCTTTGTGACAGTGAAACATCTATCACAAAGACACCACGAGAAAAACTGAAACCCATGAAAATATTGTGAAAAGTTTATAAATCCAAAAGAAATGTTTTATGAAATTTTAGATGTCTAGTCGAAATTTACAAATACATTTTGCGGCTCTTAGTAAACCTACAAACTTTTGGATATAAACCCTTAAGTATTAGAGCTTCAAATTGTTACAAATAATCCTAGAGAATTACAAAATTCAACCGGAGTTTAGACGTTTCAACGAAATACCTCTAGGCTAACTTACGTTTTAATTTAAACATTGTAGGGACAAATTAAAGAAATCCAACGGTACGTACGCAATATCGCGTTTGCTGCTAAATTTCTGTGTAGAAATTCCCTGCCCTATTTTCGTTGGCCGCAAGTAAGTGCAAAATGTACCTCGCTGGCCGGAGTAACGTGCCAAGAACTGGTGTTTATGATGGCATTTGTGTTCCCTTTTTTATTATTTTTACACTCGTATTTTCAAATCTTTTATTAATTTCTCAATTTATAGAAGTATGACTTTATGCTAATTGTTTATTGGATATTAAATATTGTCTGACTCACATAAGCCCCTTCATAGCTAACGTACATTGTAAGTAGCAAAAGCATAAAATAAGCATCATCAGCCTTTTAATGGTCCCACTGCTGGGACTCAAGCCTCCTCTCTAGGTATGGGCCGTTATGCACCACGCGGACCCAGTGCGGGTTTGTGAATGTCACATGTCTTTGAAATTTGGTTCTAGGATATGCCGGTTTCCTTATGATTTTTTCCTTCATCGTTTTGAGAGCAGTGGTGATGAAATTAATTACATAAAGTAATGCCCCTGACTGGGTTTGAACCCGCGACCTACAATTCGTAAGTCAGGGCTGTCACCACTCGGCCATCACTGCTGCTGTTTGTAAGTAGGTAGTTTCCTTAAAAAAATAGATGCTAACGAGAACCGTGGTTTTATTAACGAGAAGAATAAATAATGAACTTCTTGTTACAATAAGCAAATCTTAACTATTCGTAGTTTGTGTCGCGCACAGCCAATGAAAATTTAATTGTATTTAAATTGTATATAAAATTACTTTATCACCGCCACTTCCTTTATGACACTGATAAAACTCAAGATTACATTAAACTATTAGGTTAACATAAACACAAAGTTTCAGCATTACTGAGTGGAGTTTCCAACTAATTATGTCGAGAAACATTTAACAACGATAGCGTCATACATATGTGTTCTAATGTTTCTATCAAACTTATATTCATTAATATTAAAGTTATACAACTTTTAAACAGTCTGTGAAGTTTTAATTGTTTCCAAAAAAAAAAAAAAGAAATACAATACAAAATGGGAGAATTTTTTAAACTCATTTCGGCTACAACTTTTATTGGTGGTTCGGATGAATTATTGATGTTGCTCGCTCCGTTTTATCGCTGGTGTTATTTATTGCAATTACGATATTCTCAATAAAGATTTCAACCCCAGCTTGGCCAACATAAGGACAAAAAGATGTTCAACTAACAAAAACGTCTCGTTACTTTCGTCCCTTAACAAAACCTCCCTCTTCTCTTGTGCTCACTGAAAGCCTGTGCTCAGAGGTTTACGTAGATACCTATTTTTAGTTAAACCCCTTTTATCGTGAATAGTTTGAATTGTTACCACTGGCCTGTGCCGAACTGGGAGGATCAAAGTTGGCCCTTTTATACGTCGGTACAAAGAAAACACGCGCTACGTCAGGATAACAGTTTAATTATGGATGAACTTCGACAGTGTATAATAGGATAAATTTCCCTGAGCAAGACTACAATGTATTGACATGCCTGTATTTTGTTAAAGTTCAAGGATATGTTTTTATAGAATATAGTTTTTAGAAGGTCACGTAGGCCTACCAATCGAAAATATTCGTACTTAAATTAAGAAAACATTATTTGTGTTTCTTACTGGCTTTTTCTTTACGTCAGTTAATTTAAGTTTCTTTTGCAAAAAAATGTTGTCGCTTGCTGTCATCAGATTTGTCAAACAAAGAATTTCTTAGGATAAATTTTGGTCACGTAGACTATTTCAGGTAGTCTGAGGGTCACAGTTCAATCTAGATTATAATACCAAGAAAAGTTACTATAATGCAACTGTGTGTACCTTGTCCAACTTGCAAATTGAGGTTTCTAGAATTTAGGATATTTTTGTATTCAGATTTAGTTTATGTTTAAAACCTGTTCACACAGTGTGTTTGCTAGTTTATGCCTGTTAGGAAAATGCAATTTTTATTACTAGCTAGCTATTCTGCACTAACAAATAACCAGCCTTAAATAAAATTCTACCTTATGATGTCGACACAAAGTTTATTTGGTTTCTGATAGATGGCAAAACGTATTACGGTTTTATTTAGTGCAACAGTCGTAATCGTAAAACTGGCCAACGTATCCGAGCGTACGTTGAAACGTT
This sequence comes from Hecatera dysodea, assembly GCA_905332915.2. NCBI lineage: Eukaryota > Metazoa > Arthropoda > Insecta > Lepidoptera > Noctuidae > Hecatera > Hecatera dysodea. The sequence goes on from HG995299.1 coordinate 7,559,312, forward strand.
TGGTAATCTCATTTTGTGGCTTTGCGATATACTCGGGGAAAACTGGAATCGTGTTTTACGTGAATTGTTTTTAGATTCACTCGATGAATGATTTTTGAGCTTCCTATCAGAATAAGATATGATTCAGACGGTTCTCTTTTCAGTCAATTCCATTTGAATGATCAAACGTCTCTTCTTATTAAAGTTTTATCTAGATAATGGAACAATTTAGAATCTAAATTTGCGTACTCAATAAACGGATATCTTTAAAAGCAATCTTATTGATGTTCTCTTAACAAACTTGAAACATAAATTGTATGAAATCTCATTATCCCTGTTTTTGATTTATGTAATGTTTCGCGGCTTAAAGACATCGTTTTTCGTTACACGAAGGTAAATATTTCTTCTTTTACCTATCAAACTTTTATAAAACTCTGAACATATTCGGGGGTGTAAAAAATATTAAGCTATTAAACTTATCAAAAAGTTTCGAAAAAGGCGACGCGTAACGTGGAAAGTAGATAGTAGAGCTAGGTAAGTTAGCATACAACGTATTCGCCCTACATTCTCAAAGGGATGTAATTTGCGTTCACTTGACTAAAATGAAGTTTTGTGAAGATTACCTCGAGCTCAGTAATTCTGATGAAACGTCTCAAATTATGGCAACATTGCTTCAAGCGCTGCCTTTCCGCTAGCGTTCTCTTGGTTACTGCCATGTTCCTGGCAGCTTACAATGCCTACTTGGTACTTACACTCCCTGAAACTTATTTCTCGGAGAATACCGACTAATTACGTTGTATTTTGCTGAATTATATCAGATTTTGTATCTTCTGTTTTGTTTTATAAAGTTAACGTTCGAAAAATAAGATTGGTGTTGTTTTTAATTTGATCCATCTTGTCTTAAAAGGATTATCGTGCTTCAAAATATATTAGGACCTATTCATATATCAGCAAATATTCAAATCTAAATTAGCCTATTATGTTCCACTGCATGTTTATGTCACGCACGTCTGTTCTTTACAAATGTTCCGGTAAGAGAATTTGCGTCTCCACATTCGCCTTGCAAATAACATGCAAAAAATATTTGTCACTTTTTAATTTAGAACTTTGCAATGTCTTTTCAAGATAAGCTTGCTTATACAACATTTGAGTTTTCAAGTTTTTATTTTATAATAATATTAAGTCTAGACTATGGCCTAGATATTTTATTGCAACATCTTCTACTAGGTGTGTAGTCATGTTATCTCAAAACAAAGAATTTGAACAAAGCTGTTTCTTATATTTTAACGGTAGCAGACTTTTACTATCTGGTTTTTCATATTTCTGCTCTGAGATTAGGTTTATAACGTAGCTTGTACAGAAAAGATGGTATCGCGGACACTTCTCTCAAGAACAAAATCTCGTTGTTCTAAGCGAACGTTCTCGAGCTCCAAGTACAATCGTGTCTTCCTGTAACGACCCACTAGAAAGGTATACACAAACTAATTTTAAACAAAGTTTGCGAATTTTCGCCGTAAAGTCTGGTCGTGTATTGTCGACGGGAGGTCCTGACTCTTGGTAGATATTCAGACCGCTCGCGAAACTTTGATACATGGCTTGGCTATAAAACGCAGCGCACCCAACCCGCATGTATTGTACACTCGCGGCCACGCTTACGGGAACACCGTTAAATGAAGCGATTAAATACAGCCCTACTGTTTACAAGCAAATAAAACTATGTAGCTGTTTTGCGTTAAATTGCGGTATTTTGTAACTTACCTACATTTTGTTTTACAACTTAATTTTTACCGCGGATTTGTGTGTGCTGACTGCAACAAATTTCCTTTTCATATGCCATTATTTTGATTTATGCTTTATGTTATCTCTCACCACAGGTGCACGTTTCGGCGCAAAATAACATAAGTTTAGCTCTAATGACAAAATTTAAATTACCTTCATGATTTACGAGCGACACGGACGTTCGAAACTACGTTACGGCGAACAACGTGGGACGAGTTTACGCAATAACGTCGAATATTCGGAGCGTGTGTATTGTAATTTGTCCGTAAGTGTATGGGGTAGCGTATGGTATTGCGCATTGATGTCGGATTGGGATGGCGGGTTTTATTTTTCGTGCGAACGGAAGCTACCGTCGTGTTTTCCGTGCGTGCGATGTCGACTAGCCTATTGGCATTTTTTTACCCCACCGAGTGTCGGTAACGCTCTCGAGCACGGTCGAATTGCTTGCCAATGAAGTTCGGGTGGGTTGATATTTTTTCCACTGCGTAAAATGTGAATCATGTTGAATATTGACTCTGTATAAAGAGTGTCGACGTAAATTGAATTTTAATACTTTCGATAGTTTCACGTGGATATTCGGAATATTTTTTAGCTTGGGACTGGATTAGTTTTTATGATTTGCTGTTGTTTTTTTTTTCAGTGTTATTGGAAAACTGTTTTTGTTTTTAATCTATTCCATATATTTTCACTGACTCTTTATTAATTTTGCACAAAAACCGGTTTATATTCATAATTGAACCAAATCTTTATCTAAATATTCAGTCGTACAAACCAAAAACAGATTATGTACCTACCTCAAAGTAAATAAGACAGTAACTATCTTTCAAAGAGCTTTTACTATAGGGTTCCAAAGGTAAGATGGGAACATTACGAGATATTAGAATGTAACGTAGTAGTAATCCCATTGGCAGAGATATCAATTTTAGTAAGGTTTCCCTTTGTGGACCGTTATCTCGTCCAAAGTCTTTGAAAATCGGGAGCGGCTTAGTGGTGTCCAATCGGTAATCACCATTTCATATTACATAATAATTATACTTGCCTGATACAGTGTATAAGTGTATATGCTTTCAGGCCCACGATTGCCGAATAGAAATTGACTCCATTTTAATGTCTGCATATAGATTAAAATAATATTAAAATTCAATAAAACACATTTTTTTACAGAAAACTTCGAAAAGATTTCATTCAATTAAAGCCGAGATGAAATCTGTTGATTTAATTAAATCATGTTTTTGTTTCTTCTTCTATGTTGTAATGTTAATCGAATTATGTTATGTATTATATTTAAAAAAAATAATAAGTTTATTAAAAAGAGTATCAACAAAATCCAATGTTGAAAAACTTGGTATCAAAACAGCGCCGATCAACCGTCACCAGCCACTTCCTTATCGCCGCTAATTCCGCGTTTAATCACTTCCCTTTCGCTCCAATCCCGACCTCCGGACTTAATCGGCTTGGTGCTCTTTTCTCCTCCTCGCCATTGATTAAAGGTCCCTCCGTCTTTCGGATATTATGTCAATCAATTGATTTATCTATTTTATCTCTTGTGAAGGCTCTGCGGCGCTTCTACGCTGATGAAATGCCAATTAAGATAGAGGTTTTGACTCGATGAACGGTCGATTTGAGTAAAATTGAGAAGCCCCTCGTCAAGTCGGGCAATTTGCAATTAAATTTTGGGTGACTTTGAGTGTCAGTGAGGCGGAGATTTGTAGGTCAATACGTTTGGCACGATGTGTAGAGAATCCTTTGGTTTTGAATTTAAATTCGAACGTTTCTTAAGCTATTGTTTCTTTTCATGAAAAGACATAGTAACTTTTCCCTCGTGCAAAGCATGTGAATACTTTGTATTGTATTTCTCAGATTTTGAAAACTTTGCATCATCCATGTTCAAAATTCCTCCATCGATTTTACCTGATGAGTAATGAGTGTTTCTGATACGCACTCGAGTTTCCAAACTCTCCTGAATTGTTGACAAAGTCGTGAAGAATCTTGGCAGTTAGCAAGTTGTTGCGTATTCCGAAACAGATACTAATTGGCTGTCGCCACATAAATTGCAACGAAATAACTTGAACTTAGTTGCTGTGTTTTGCTGAGATCGTTTGTTTTGTTTAGATGTTCACTGCTCTGTTTATTTTATCGAAGTTTATATTAAATACATAGAAGGAATACTTGTTGTAATAGGTAGGTGCCTGAATTTGTTTAAAAGAGTCATCGGGGCCCTGGAATGCAAAGAGATTTTACACAGCAAGAGTCTGACACTCCTTTCCGTTCCACGAAGAATGGAAGAAGTCACTTGATTATTACCCATACATTAAAAAAGGTGCCTACAACAATTGTGAAAATTTTGAACAATCATACCAACTTATCTAAAAAGTGATAAAACAGAAGTCAAATCGAGTATATCGCTTACAAACGGATTTTGAAACTCGCCGATGAGGATTATTTTTGAAAAAAAAAAAAATAGTCCGTTTAATGTCCTTAGAAGCAAAACTCGTTCCAAATCGGTTCTTAAAATATAGCGAAACACGTTCTGAGTGAGCAGGTTGACAGTTATAATCGAATCCTAAGCTACAGGTTGGGCCAAAAAGCGAAACAACAAGACAAGTCTAGACGTCACGAAAACTAATACGGAAAGTGTCAGCCGAAGCTTGTTTTTTCAATTCGCTCATTTTTTTTTTTGCGCGCGACGCGATTTCGTTTACGCAATCCTTGTACAAAGTGCCTGTCAGAGATGTCATCTACGCTGGGCCGCGTCGATTTGTTCCCAGTCATGGTTTATTTTGTTGCAGATTCGGGATAGCCGTAAAATTTGGAACATGTCGTCAGCAGTTTCATTGGTGAAGTAGGGTAGTTGTATGATTGACAGATTTCATGCTGGAGTATTTAGTTTCGACGTTTATTTCGTGTGTACGTCATAGACATACTTTTGAGAGATGGATTTTCTCTTGACTCTAGTCTAGGTCAGAAGTGACAGAGACAAAGTCGAAAAGCTAGCCCAGAAGAAGCCCGTTTAATCTAACTTTGAAGAGATTATAAACCTATACCTCGGTGTGTCTGTATTCAATGAGTTGAATAAATTATTTTTCTTTCTTTCTTATTATGGAATATAGGATTCGAAGCCCATGTAACTATCAGGCGATGAAGAGTCAGTCATGTCAATGAATGAATTTGATAGTCACCGTTTTTTGCAATTGGTGATAGCAATTTAGCTTTATCTTACCAACTCTAAGAAGATAGAACTTGAGAAATGGTCCTTTCTGCGCTGAGCTTGGCCAGGTACCTTTTTTTTGCATGGGAAATCATCGAATGACTTCTCCCGCTCTGGGCGGATCGGAAGGGAGAGTCAGACTCTTACTGACTAAAATCCACCCGTGATCCTTCTTGTGCCCTTTGCGTTCCAGGGCCGCGGTGACTCTTTCGAACAAATTCCGCAACTGGCCAGATACCCTAAGTTATACAAGAAATTATTATCTTAAAATAATATAGTGGTGGGCCAGTTAGAATATTAAAGGCAAACCGTGACGTATTCAATATGTTTTACGAACACTTAAGTATCAACCGCTGTAACAAAATATTTCTAAACCCATAAACGTCTTTCCGACCGAAATCAACAGATATAATACATACTTTGTTGTCGCAAGTCCTGTAATCGATAGCGATCAAATTCATGAAAATTTCGCATTTTAGTAACTTATAAAGTGCTAAACTACTTTGAAGTTTTAAGGCAGACCATGAAGTGTTCTACACTAACCATCCACTAAAACATCTTTTACGAACCCTCAAGTATCAACCACTTCAGCAAAACCATTTCTAAAGCCTTCCATTCTCGTAAATGTCTTTCCCATTGAAGTCGCAGTGCAGTCATAATATTTTGTCGTCGCCAGCCCTGTAAGCGATAGCGATGACATTCATAAACCGTACGGCAGACGTACATTTGCAAGTCTATGCTCATAAAGTGGTAAGTATTTTATTACACAAACAAGTTGTGGTCAACGTATGGTTGGTGGGCATTTGTTGACTGAATTATATTGAGTTTATGATTCAATCAGCCACATGCGTAGATAATTTTTACTTGCTGGGAATTTTTTTTCGGTAGATGTTTCATGAAAAAACAGGAATTAGAAGTGAGAGTTGAAATTATGCTCAGAGGTTTTGTTTAATAATGCATGTAAGGAATATATGTACGAGTATGTAGAAGGTTATTATGAAATTCAAACCCGTTGGTGAAATGGGTTGGTTAATTTTACACAATGCTACTCATTTCTAAACAATTGTTCGTATTCGCTTGTCAGTTGCAAACTGTCAAAAATATACATATGTTTCTGATTTTTCTTTGACACGCATACGGAACCGCGATGAGTAGCTAGTGTACATAAAATTAAAATAGCAAGCATACATGATTGTAAAATTTTGAATACTAAATGTACGTGTTTCAAAATTTTATTTATCTAAATTTTCGTTGCTGACCCTACAAAATTAATTATGATGGAAAGCCTGATCATTATCGAAAGTCTTTTAGACCCCTTTATTTTAACCTAAAGAAAAGAGTTTTGCAAGCTCATTTAAAGACCTATGTCTTGTTACATAAAAGCTTATAGCTCGGTGAAAGAATTTCCCAAAGAAGTGCCTTAAATGGAATTTAGTCAGGCAATCATTGTTAGTCACTGAAGTTGTAACTTAAGTTGTTTATTGGCTAGATTTAGCTCGTGATGGTACACCTTGACCTGGCTTTAACGATGAGACAGGGCTTATTAATCAGGCTGGTATAATGTTTCGAAACGTAGTTTACCGTCATCTTTGTTAAGTACATCTCAAATGCTAGCTGATAGGTCAATAATTCTAATATAAGTAATGTAAACGAAGAGATATCGCCATCATTGAGCTTTACGACTGATATGACAATTTTTTTTAGTCCATCCAAAGCTTTTCTGGTTGCTGACAGCGATAAGAATGCCATTGTACTCATAATATTCTTCTGAAACTACTCTTGTTTTTTGTGAAATAATTTTGCATGTTCTCCTTTTAATATCTTAAATGAATGTTTGCGTATATTTTTATTTTCATATCACGAAAATTGTTGAACATATTTATTTTTAAATTTAACTTACGGGTCCGTTAAGTCATAGATTCACGTAAAACCGCAGCCAACATGTAGTGCTTCACTAGACACCTCCTACGTGACCGTAATTCTTTCTCTATCCTCATACGATTCTAGGTATTTCTCCACCAGCAAGCTCACATTTTACCCGTTAATAACCTACACCAAGCAACGATAAATTCAAGGAGATCAAGACTAAACCTATCACGATGAAACGAAGCGACCTCAGAAAGCTGACTCATGAATATTGTATTTACATCGTAGCAAAGAGCATAACATATGTTTGCAGCCTAAGTCTGTAGCCCGTAAATTCATTTAATTTGTCACCCGACATAGCGTGCGGTCAACGGAGCTCGGTTCTTGCAACGCGATAATATAATATCGTGGTAGTAACCACAGAGCATGAAGATGCTTCTGCGGCCACTGCTTGTGAAGGCATTGGCAACTTTTTCTGTACAACGCTTCAGTATAACTACTTACTCAGAAAATGGCGGTACGAGACAGAAGGGATTTTTACTAGATTAGAAATATATGACTTTATTCTAAGTCCGTGATTTAGGTTACTATTAGATGTCCGTGTCTGGTTTTTTGGTAATGGGATTTCAGATTTTCTTTGTAATATACCGTATTATGGATTTCTCAGCGGAAACTTGTGTTAAGCGTACGTTGTTCGGGTACAAATATATTCATGGTAATGGGTTCTCAAGGTGCTACCGGCTCTGCGATGCCTTACTCTATGGTAGCGTCATTGTTTCTTCTAGCTTCCGTTGCCTCGCGTTGTTTTGTTTTCAAATTGTTCGTACCGAGTTCATTATTATCAACGGTACGTCTTGAAAGCTTCGGGATTATAGACTGTTTGTTTTCATGTTATTCGAGGTTTATTTTCATTTTGTTGTTATTATTCAGTTTCAGTTTTAAGTGAACTGAATGTACTGCGCTGTTTAGGGTGTTGGTAGTTAATTGTTGCAGTGTTTTCATCCGTTTACGGATTCTAAATTTCTGAATTCTGGATATGGTATTGTGTATCTACAGTGAACGGTCCTTGGTTATTTTTACTTAGCATTTTATTTCTCATGAAAAATAAATTTACTGTGGATTTCATATAAAAAACTGCAAAAAACCACTCAGTATTATTTACGCGGTCTGAACTTGAGCACATAATAAATTATGATCGTTTCTGACAAATCTCCGGAGAAAATATGTCTCCAATATTTTTTGCACTATACAAGTAAAGTAGCTCTCGCTTGATTGAAATTCTGTCACGAACGTCCAAGTTATTTTCCTTGAGTACGACGAAGTTGTAGCATATAACAGGACGGAAAGAAATTATATATTTTTTTACTTTGCTAATAAAGAAAGTCTGGAGTTAAGACGCAAACTCAAGGGACAGCGTTGGAACGTGAGTATCTTTCGTAATCGCAATTCACGCCGAAGACTCTCGCACACCATTAACCCTGAAAGGAGCGATCGGACGGAAGAGATTAACATCCACCGCAGCGTTTAGGTGGTGCTTCTTGAAAACGTAGTGGAGAGAACTGGCAATGGAATTTGCGCTCCTTTGTTTAAGTGAAAAATTGCAGCAAAATTTCGCTTGCATGGTACAACCATTGAATAGCACGATTGCATTAAAAATATTAACTAGTATGCTTGCATCGTTTTTGTTAAAAGCTGTATTCATACATAAACTTCTTTTATTTTAACGATATATATTTGTTTAGAACAAACCGATTTATTCAAGGCAGTAGACAACATACATATTAATGAAATATACATTATCATGAACGCCGGTCGCGATAATGATAAAAGTTTTATGAAAATTGCTGTTTTAATAGAACTTAATAAATGTGGCCACATATTAAATGACATACATTTTTATGAAGTATTTTACAATGTCACTTTATTATTACATAACATAGCATAATGAAGATTACATTAGGTAGTGCTTAGAAGGAGAACCGGGGGACTTTTAACTGCGACTTCGTACGTGCATATCTTGATTTTTCGCTTTCACATAGGAATTTCAGGAAATCCTACACTTCCCAAGGAACCTACATGCTAAATATCTACGACCAGTAGTTTAGGATGTGCGTTGTCTGCCAGTCGTTCAGTAACGGTAGTTTTATTCAAGTATATTTATTGTCATGACTAGCAAAACACGTCAAATAAGTTATTTTTAGATCCTTTCAAATGCCTACATCATTCTTTTCACACCCACGTTCTACCTTTTATACACAGAGTGCTCTATCAGACGAAGAAAAATAGACGTTCAATAGATTTTCGGTAAGGTCGCTACAGTACCTATGTACATCGTTAAGTACCAGAGAGGTGACTGTGTGGAAAAGATTAACTTCTACGGTCTCAGAAGTTCGAGCCTGTGGAATTTATCGCAGAAATAAAATATTATTACAGTACATTTTGCTTTTGTATACCAAGCCTGTCGTTCGATTAGATATATAAACTGGAAAGTCATTTGAAGTTGTTAATACTTACGTCGTCAGATCCCTTACAAAAAGTTTTTAAGTCTCTTCCTCGTATTGCGAGCATAGAACCGTTGTACGTTATCTTTTCGCGTGTGAATCATTAAAAACTTGCCGGATTTGACTTTTCGTTTTAAAAATCGTAGATGCTTTTCTGTTCTACAACCCGCTATTTCTTTTCACAGCGTTGTTGTCAAAGAGGCCTTGTTGGAGGTACATACAATAAAATTATATTCTATGACTTTACTATCATTGTTTTAGTAATCATTAGATAACCATTTCTTGTTTTCTGAATCATATCAATACTTAATATCAATGTATATAAAACTATTCTGTTACTGATGAGTGAGTGACAGACAACGCACAGACAAAACTACTGTAGCTGTTTTGTGGGAGTGGGATTTTTTTATAGTTTTCGATCGCGTCGGCGTAAACGTATATTTGTATTGAAACTGAATAAGCGCCGTCTGGTGGTCAATAACGGGAAACATTTTTTATGTCCATACATTTTGACATAAGTGAACGTCTACATAAACACGATCGAGTGCGTTAAAAACTTGCACTAAGCCATCTGAAGGATCAAATTTGGTACGTAGGTTGCTTCTCTATACTCCGTAGGGAAGCTAAGGACTATAAGAGAGGATTTCCCGAAATTCTTACGGGAATGGGAAAACCTAAATACTTTTGGTTCCGGGAATATGTTCCCTAGGGACAACTTTAGGCTAGCACACAATATTTATTTTCATCCTATACTCATCAAGGTTTCAAATTCCTCCATCTTTCCATTTTTATGGCAGCTTTAACCTGCCTATAACTTTCTATGTTACTATAATTTCATTTAAGTGTCAACGTCGTTAATGCCTTAATAAAGGTACTACCTAGTGAATTGTTAGACCAGTTGCTCTGACTACTTAAATACAGCTATAAAGGTTTTTAAGACAAACAGTTTCTGGATTTATACTGTACTTCAATATAATGACTGAAAATATTTCTAACAATTTCATAATTTGAAGTCAAAATGTATCTTTAAACACCCCGATTTCGACTTTCCGCATTTAGTACAAAATATTTTTAAAGCTGAGACCATATCTGTTTCTTCATAAAACTGCTTTTAATGTTTTACTTTCAACAGACTACCTAAGAACATATCTTCTGCAGTATTCCCTCGTTTACCAACATCACTTGCAGCAGTATTCTTCTCAAAAGCACTACCATTCGTATAAAACGCGGTTTTTGCGGATTCCCCTGAAAATGTTTCTGCAAGTTTAGCTGTTTTCACTTTATTTATGAGTTCTTCAACAAACAGGTGTGTCTTGGCTAAAAACCCGTTTCTTCGTGCCTTGTGTAATATAAGATACAGTATTTTCTTATTTGTTCTTCGTTTTTGTTACTTAACCTTTTTTAAATCACGCTCTTTTTCTTTACCACTTAGAGTTCTTTGTTACTTACGAATGTTATTCTGCATCTTCATTTATTAACGTTATGTAGTAACTTTACTGTGCAATGCTTCCTCCTCGTTAAATTGTAAGTAAAACTGTTCATCTAGATTTAAAAAATGCTTTTATTATCGTTATGTAGTCTAGGGAATCTCAAAAAATCATGTGAGTTCTGTATATAATAGGCAATAACAGTCAAATTTTTCTCCTCAGAGATATGATATCATTCTCGGTTTTATCTTCGAATCATTCGAAATTCCACTTTTCACTTGAACTTGGACTTGAATTTAATAGAGATGTTAATACTTGTTCAAAGAATTTGTCGTTATCTGGGACACAAAAATGATATTGTGTGTGTAATGACAAAAATAATGTTTTTTATTGAAATTAACCAATTATCTCCCTTTATTCACGTTGAAATATCTTCATTGCATAATACTAATGCCTTTTGACTAGTCACTTCTTTGAGAGCTAACCACGGGTGCCGTTTTGATACTAAGGGCGTCGTGAGAGACGATGAAGCTCCCAGAATCAAAGGGAACGTCGTCAAAGGATGACGTCGGAAGTTATTCGGCGACAGAAATACTTGATTTTTTGCAGAAATGTAAGATCTCTTCTGTAGAAGCAAGATAAATAAGATCCATGATGAAACCGAGCGTGTATTGTTATTATTACCGGAGGACATAAACATCTTTTGTGTTGCAAATGTAAGTCACTGATACGTAAAAAACTTAATGACATGTAAGTGTTGAACTATCTGCCTAGTAATGTATTATTTGCTATTTTTATGTCTGTAAGTATAGATTTTACTACTGTGTTCTTTTTAATCTTATCATCAATTTTAATAATATAATAGCATAACATTAATAATACTATATAACTTCAAATTTAACTTTGCATGATGTGGTCTCCTTTAATTGAGGGTCACATGGATTTTTGTTCTTATCCTTTATAATATAGCATGTAAGGTATGTAGTTTGTTAGAGAAATATCCTAGAAATAATTTTTCTAGCCGCGTTTCTTACGTTGATGAACACCATGCCTTAAGAAGACGAAACTTCTAACATAAACTAATAACCACACGAGGGAAATGAAGAAATAAAACTGCTCTCACCCATTACAGCTGAAGAATTGGCTCACGATTCGAAGCGATAGCTTTCATAAATTGATCAGTTAGCTAATAGAGATTGTATTACCCTAGACAGAAATAAATGAGAGCTAAATTAGACAAGATTGATCTTGATCGCTTCTACTCCAAAGAAGAAGTTATTGGCCGAGTAAGGAATCAAGTGACTTATCGAATTAGGAATCATTATGAGATATTACAAGATAAACTATATGAGAAAGTTGGTCCTTACGAACGTCAGTTTGATATAATAAGTTACGAAGTTCCACATTACTTGCAAATTGTTACGAATAAGCCCGAGGCTTCTTCGATCTGTGTTTCGTTTATGAAACAATAAAGTTGTTTGAGCATCTTGGGGATTACTTTGCCTGATTTGGTTTTCTTGTTTCTTATTATTGTTCTATAATTTCCCATGGGGAATTAACAATATTATTGTAAAAATTCTAAACATTAAAATATAAAGCTTTTCGTCACTCATTTATATTAAAAAAAAGATCAATCGCAGCATTTAATATCAATTTGTTTATTGTATTCACCTTCGCTATGTATGCTTTGCACTAGTCTACTAGTATCGAATATTAATAAATCAGTTTGTTATTTGCCGACATTTTGTTATGAAAACTAATGTTTCAGACTATTACACTATTACTGCAGAAGTCCACAGCGTTTTCCTGTAACTATTATAAACCTAGTAATAAAAGAAAATGCCACAGAAGCTTTTCTCTATAAAGTGTGGGTAATTGCAAAATGTGCACCGTACATAACTGTAACATAAGACGGTGCGACTATTTCTTGTTCACTTTCATTAGTGAGTGTTATCGGCCTGAAAGCCGTTTTCAGACCGAATGTAATAGTGGCTCGGAATTGACAAAGTTCACTCGGTTAGGCCATTTAGAAAGTATACGGGTTAATTTTCTGAAGCCTCTCGAAATACGTGTAGAACTACGAATTAAGGTTTTTTTTATTTTTTGTTTCAGAGTTTTCGTGTTGGAGTGTGGTGTTGAGTGAATAGGTAAGCAGATGTTTTGTTAGTCTAGTCTAAATATATATAACTCAAAAGGGACTGACGGACTGACATAGTGACCTATCAACGCACAGCCCAAACCACTGAATGGATCGGGCTGAAATTTGGCATGCAGGTAGATATTATGACGTAGGCATACGCTAAGAAAGGATTTTTGAAAATTCGTCCCCTAAGGGGGTGAAAAAGGGGTTAACATTTTGTATGGAACTCCACGCGAACGAAGTCGCGGGCATAAGCTAGTTACATGATAAAATGAAGCCTTTCAATGTTATCCCTAAACGGGGAGGAGCTGCAAACAATAGGTGCGATCTACGACTGCTACACCCCTGTTGCAACTACGGACAATGGCACTTGCGATAACAGGACCATCGGACACAGACTGTCTAACGTTCATATTATTTTCCAATTTATCCGAACTGTCCTCTAAAATGATATTTCTCCCTAAATTGTTCTCCCAGGGACATTGTTACGTCCAAAACCAACTTCCACAAGTTCTTTGACGAAATTTTCTCCTAAATGCTACAACGTTAAAATGCAGAGAGCTGTAGAAATTTCATGCAATATTTGCCATTTTAATGAAATTCACTTGGCTGGCAGCTGACTTAAAATAGTGCAGAGCACAGTATTACTTCAGTGAGCTAATGTCGGCTTCACTCGATTTTGTACCACTCGATTTTATATCGTATCAAGTTTTTTATTTGAAAATTTTATACCAGCATCGATGAATCCAATAAAAGTTTGAATTTTCTTTATTTATTGACTCATAAAAGTTTGCGTCGTTAATACGTTTTTTTTCATTGATATTTTCAAATGCGTTATTTTATTATTTATGATTCAACTGCTAGGAAACTTTTGTCTTTTACTTTCAAATAATATCTGGGTCATTTTAAAACATTAAAAACATGTAATTATGAACCTAGTGTACTTCAATGTCTCAAATTTCGGTGAATATAAAATATGTTATTTACAAATATTCTCATTTCTTCACCCGAATAATTTAAATTTTCTTCAAAAAGTTTTCGTTTGGGAATTGAGGCATTTTTGCATAACACAAGGATATGTGGACTTTAATTTCCCCCATCCCAAGTAGGGGGAAGCTCCGTACCCATTCTCTTCACGGATTAACATTTTGTGCGATTTAAGAGCTTTTGGCCCGCCTTTCTGCAGCTTCCAGACTTTAAATTTTGCCTTATTGGACTTGAGACACTATCAAGTACTTGAGATTGTAGGCACTAACTTTAGTTCTAAAATAAAACTAAAATATAGCGATACTTAGCCAGAAATTCCCTCGAGCACACATCCCATTGTATCACATTTCGGTGACTTAAAGCCGTTCTATGTTTCTTCCCCCTTTTTATACGAGTTTCGTAATCGCTAAGGCAACAATGAAATAAATAAGAAACTGTGTTTGTCGTCGAGTGTCACATGTTCGCAAATGATTTATGAGCTATCGTGGTATTTATTCCACTTTATATTGTCGTCTTGTTCCCATAATCCTAACGTGCCCTAGGAAAGTATTTCTTACGAAACAAGAATCAATGGGATTATTTGATTCTTAGCAAAAAGAACATCAGCTAATGCTGCTGAATTTATTATTTAACCAATATTGATATTTTACGACGACTTCCAACCCAAGTTATTTTATGATTTTTATCCATTAAGTATTTTGGTTTTATTGGCTGTCAACGATCATTTATACTGTTAGGGACAGATTGACTTTGCATGTGTGGTCACTTTTACTTGAGAAGTAAATACAAAAAGTTGATTGCTTGACATTCTACTCGCATTTCAATCGGATACGCAGTTAAACTTCTGTAATGAAGTGTTTAGAACTAGTGTAGTTGAACACGATCTGATTTTTTTTGTGTTTTTTAAGGAAATTGTTGCATAGATCGAGAACGCGTGTGATACTTTTAAAACTAAAACATTTAAGTTTAATTTTAATGGCTCAATATTTATCATTATTAAGATGTGACTCCTTTGTAATTTATTATTTTCTATAAAGCTACGGTCAGTGATTTTCAGAGATAGCAATCTGCCAGTTGTTACCCTCACAATCGATGATCATCTTATATTCTATCTCTATTTTATTAGTAAAATAGACAGAGATGGAATTAGTCTATCTTGTGAACTAGCCCGGACGATGGCTCTCACGAACGAGCCACGAGGTCGTGAAAAGGCTTTGTTCCAAGCTATATTATTTACTAACATTATGCTCTGAGATGCATTGAAAATTATTTTCGCAAAATTAGATTTGATGTGGGCATTTTAATAGTACATTAGTGACCTTTGTATTTTAGTATATATGATGCCATTAGTGGGCAGCGAGTAATCAGTGGTTTTGCGTTAAACAGGTACTTAATGCTCCTAAAATTGCGCAAATATTTGCATCAGAAATTAATTACTAAATGCCAGCTTATTCAGAAAACTTTAAGTTAAAATATACTCATTAAAATTAACTGAAGGAGGATTATCAAAATAACGGCCATAACTTTATTTTTGAAAGCGGCATTATCCTTATCTAAGTCGAAACCAATAAAATCAACTTTTCCACTCCGATATAATATCCGAGAAAGTCGGAAGAAAAGTTTTACGCAGAACAAGTTGTGAAAGATCACTTGTCGTAACATAAGTAATTTTTCATCGTCGATTATAAAGTTATTTGACACGTGTTTGCTCAGCTCTTTGATAAGATTATTAATAAATCTTTATCCCTACTTACGGTACTAAACTGCTGAACAATTATTCTGCCAAGCATGGTCTTTGAATCCTGCTGTATGCCATTCTATTTTTACTCGACTGCCCAAAAAAGGAGTGTAATGTTTTCAGGGTTCATGTATGAGTTTCTTTATCCCCCATAACTTCTTAACGGCTTAACCGATCTCATTGTATGTATCGTTAGAAGCGTTGGGTTATCCCGGGTAACATAGGATTTTTTTTAAATAAAAGGGGAGCCAAGGCTCGAAAATATTTGTTTTTTTTTTGTTTTTATGAATATTAAACTACATAATATACTGTCATCGTCTAAGGCTTGCAAAAATGGTATGAAATAAAAAACAAATGATTAAAAAACATGCATGCCATGTCAAAAAGTGAACTCTTTTTTCAATTAGAAAACACATTTAATCATATTTTTCGTTTATTAGGTTATGGGCCTATAACATGTTAACTACAACATTACTGGATCCTGACTACTAATATTATTAAGTAAGATTTAGTATCAAAGTTCATCTAGGTTTCATGACATTAAAAGGCAAACCAGACCATTAATAAACTTTTATGAATAAGGTACCTCTCACATTTACCTCTTCATTGAACTCACAACCCACGCAAAACAAAACAGTGAAGATATTACCTTCATTACCTTAATAAAATTATCCACTCTACATAATACACCCTCGCTAATAATCAGAACTAATGGCCCATATATGGCACTGCGATGGCTTTTTAATTGAAACTTGGCACATTAAGCAGCCAAAACGACTAAATGACGATTTACTATACGTTGTCAAGGGACGGTCGTTTCAAGTTACGATATTAGTCCATTTGCTGGCTGAATGAGAGCGACTTTGAAGATTCACGAATATAGGGATCTAAAGAGGTATACAAGACGCGAAAATGCATTTTATGTAGCTCTGTAGAGGTATTTGTGTAGTTTGGTTGGCAGCGTAAATAGATTTATATTATGGGTAATGGTAACCCTTGGCCTGTAAGCTTTTGAAATTGGAAGATGCAATATTTAAATGGAAAAATCATGTTTATATCTACTATTTCTTACAGAAGAATGGATGGGTGGTTAGGGGTTCACTTTTGTTAGCAATGGTGTTTTTGTTTGGGGAAAAACTTAAGTCTGCTCTGGTTTCCTGTTTGGTTTTGTTATTTTATCCTGGCCAATTAAGAAGTAGTAGGTATTACGTTTCTTGTTGCAAACTTCAGTTAAGTATTTATGAGAAAAGCTGACAATATCAGCTACAGTTACAAGTTTATCATCGAACAAATTTCCCGATCGTAACAAGAAGTTTCTTTTCGAAAACGATAAATTATATCATTTGTAACAGATGTCATACTTCGAAGTATTCAACAACGACGGGCGGTTGTTTTGCCAAGTGTCTAAGATAAGAAGCCAGAACAGGTCGGCCGACTGACGTCACAATCCCCGCGACCAAGTTTGACAAAGTTCAAGGGTGCAGCCAATAGAAATGTTCGAGTAGCTCCCGATTACAATATTCGCGGTTACCTACATCACAAAAATCGAAGTATTAACGGAACGAGTGCGAGGCAAATGTGTGCTATGGCGGTGAAACTGGGCCAATAGTGGTGCTTTTTCCTTTGGCTTCACTGAGAAACAAGTTTTACGAGTATCTTTCGATTATTGGAATCGGATATCAATGATAGAACGTTCAATGCCACGGACTCAATGTTGAGCCTCTATTAATTAAATAACAGCCGGTTTACGAAGCTTTTTCTTTAAGTCTTGGTGTGTTGTTTTCTTTTTTCTTGTTATTAGGTTGTAAATTAAGCATTTCTGTACCGCGAAATGTAGTTATTCATTCCTCAACCTTTTTTACTTTGTAGTTGTCTTTTCAAAACTAAATCTTAAATGATAAAACGAACTTTTAATGAAGTAACTTTCGCAAGTTAAGTTACGAACTAGCTGAATAAATTTTCTCTCTTAAGAAGGCAAATGGAAAAACTAAAATAGTTAATTACAGAGCTTGCCAAAATAACAGTCTGTCCTATTCCTATCTGTATTTTAATTTCAAAAACCAATACACTGTCTGACAACTTTGTGATTGGAACAATCTGTTACCAAAAACAGATATTTTAAAATGTATTGCGTTGAATGTGCAAAAGACATTATTCATTTGGAAAATGCAATTTCACAGGATGTCACGTTTATTAGAAAAATGCCTCGCTACATATTCAATACGTTTTCCGCGCCGTTTCTGAATTACATATACACTAGTGTCGGCGTTAACGTAAATTGCAGTTTGCGATAGAAATTAGGGCTTGCAGATTGGAAAATTTAGGTTGTTAAGTATTGAGAGAGAGTTTTTATAGTGTACCTCTTAGCATGTTAAAAATATGAGGTGATGCTGAAAAATGCTTTTCCGTGATTAAAATAGATACTTTTTAATTGTTGTGCAGCAGTAACAGTTACGTTAAATGTTTAACTGGGTGAATTTCAACAAGTGATTTTTATATGTCATTTCGGTGGGATTTTTTAATTTCAATGCTATCTACATATTTTTAGTGACAAATAAAACTTTAGCCTATTTTATAACATTGTGCGTGAGTGGACATCAAATTTCATCAAAACTTACATAAATATTTAAGGATGAATTTTTAAGAGTCCACTGAAATGAAAAGTGTCTACCGAAATGATAAAAATGACCACCGAAATGATAAACTGTGCACCGGAATGAAATAAATCCACCGATATGATACAGCTAAGAACAACCGTGCCGGGCAGCCAGGGTTCCGTACTTTGTTAGGTTTGATTTCCACAAATTTTAGATAAACACTGAGACAGGACAGTAGACAGTTATTTTAATATCATCATTAATATATACATATTACAGTTAGTATTACATATATCATTCTTTGAGGTTACAATAACCTCAAAGAATGATATTATTGTAATATTTATTATGATAATATGAATGAATTGTTTCTTCACTTAAATAACCTTTGGTAATTTTTCTGGTTGTTGTTGTGTGAAAATGTTGGAAAACTTTATCGTAAATGCAGGTAAAAAAAAAAAAAAATTTTTTGTTTGTTTATGAACTAATACTAATTTACTTGATATATTTTCAAAAGAGTGAACGAAGCGCGATAAGAAAGCTTAAAGTTTCTGATTAATATGATGGCTGCATTTGTAAGTTATGCCATTAATAGTAATACATAATGTGTACCCGTTGCACTAAGAGAAAAATGCTAGGTATAATTTAGTTAAATTGGTAACGAAACGAGAATAGTGTTTCTACAGGTATATAAGTAAAACTTCTAAAATTAAATCAACTCTTATATTTTATACTGGGAGCTACTACCCGATAATATCACCGTGGACTCGACAATATACTGTCATCAGCTTGACCGACTCCGTACAGAAATCAACAAAAAGCGCCGTGAACAAACAAAGATATACCTACTTCCTTCACGACAACGCTCGGCCGCACATAGCCAAAGTCGTTCGTCAGAGCTATTGGATTTTGAATGGGAGCTACTGCCACATCCACCTTACTCTCCCGATCTAGCGCCAACGGATTTTCATTTGTTACGCTCTCTCAGTAATCATATACAGGACAAAACATTTGATGATAGAGCACAGTTAACAGATTTCCTCGAAAGCTTTTTTGCCTCACGGCTCCCAAGTTTTTACGCTGAGGGTATCCATGCTTTACCTAATCGCTGGAAATGGGTTGTAGATAACAACGGTGCCTACTATAAAGACAAGTAATTGTAAATTAAAAATATAATTTGAAATTGTTTTGTTTATTTGCAACGCTCATTACTTTCCTACCAACCCAATATATACATGTAGGTACTAGCTACATAGAAATATGTGTATATTATATATCTTTAATCTTAAACACAAATATTACACAACAAATACACCCGAATAATCTAATCTACACTTACTTACATTACAAAACTATGACTTTATATTTGATAAAGGATCTCTAAAACTTTATGGTTTTATCATTTCGGAGATACATTTCATTCCGGTGGACTGTGACACCGAAATGAAACTATTTTTGTCCCCATGTTACTGAAATGATAAACTTACTTTTTTGGCGGAAAAACCGCAAGCTTTGGGACCGCTGCGTTCGCGCCGAGAGCTTGAGCCGGACTGATCCGAAGTGAGGAAAGGTGAGAGGGGCGTAACAACGCAATGTTGACATGGATAATCTACTAAAACTTACTGTCCTCTGAAATGATAACTTTTTTCCAGACAAAAGTTGACTGCCTGTCAAATCCATGAGAAAGAAGATAAACAAACAAAAATAGTTTTATTTGATCGAATATATTATAATTTAATGATAAGAGAATTGATTTAAATCCATATTATGAATCTATTGGCAGGGGAAGGTATTTTATGAGCGGAATTGGGTTCAGGACAGGCCACCGTGATGATAAAATAACACTTTGTAATTTTTTTTTTTGGTATATTAGAGGGTAGAAATCAATGATTTTTTTTGCCAAGGTAGAGAAGTACTTACGTTGTTGAGAAAAAATATATAAAATAAAAAACCAGCACATTGCACTACCGTTCTCAGGTTTGCCGTGTATTTTTTTTGCTTGCGCAATTCACCCAACTCAAGTCTGCTTCAAATCCGTAGACATATATTTACATAGGTACATAGTTCGTTTTTCTGTCCAATTTTAGGTACGACAGCAGGTAGTTTACCTGCTTTCAAAATATTGACAACCCTAATAGGAATCGGATTTTTTAATAGAACACTATTGGTTTGTCCAATAAATCTCGTTTGGAATCCACGCGGACCGATATCGTGTTACCGTTTCGACCGTAGCGACATCTGGCTCGCACTCGAAATGCCCCAGAAGCAAGCAATCGACACAAGATACGAGATACGACATAAATTATGTTAAAACGTGGTCGGACGCGAGTTTCAGTATAAAGGTGCGCGGAAAAATATTGTATTAATAATATTTTGCTGAATTGCTTGAATACTGCCTTTGTTTTGGCCTTTGAAATGTCAATGCCAATCAATATGAATGATTTAACATTGAACTTTACAATTTATGTTTCTGCGTTTTATTCTAGATCATCAATTTTCAATTTCATTCTCTGATATCTATCAACTAGACTACATAATTTATCCACATTATGTAGTCTCTATAATAGGTATTATATAAGTTGTTGTTCATTTCTGTAAAAATATAGGTGAAGAAAACAATAAACGGGATTTCACATTTGTTAATTTGGCCTTGTCGGTAAAAGGATCTTTAGAGAAGATGGTACATTACGAGCAACAAAACATGTTTTGTTAGCTATCAATGGTCTTTAAAAACTGTTAGTAGATTTTCAGCCGATGCTGTAGGTGCCTTTTTTTTTTTGGATGGGAAATCGTCAAATGACTTCTCCCGCTCTGGGCGGAGCGGGAGGGAGTGTCAGACGCTTACTGACTAAAACCCACACGTGATCCTTATTGTGCCCTTTGCGTTCCAGGGCCGCGGTGACTCACTATACAAGTTGTATTAGAATAAAACCAACACCCTTAATATAACTTTTATTATTTATAGGACCAACACGTAAATAATACGGAGCTTAGGATTTGACGCATTGCTCAAAAAGTTGTTGTTTCATTTATGAGACTAATCTTCGTGACCCAGTATCAAGGAAAAATAGGATGATACGAGTTCTTGCACATTGTTTTGTGAGTCGCAATATTTTTGCTCAAAACAATCGTTTAAAAGCACAGCCAGATGTTAGATATTAGTAACACGTGTTTGACCTTCGAATTAATTAGACGCGTCTATGAGAGATTCTGCTATTTTTGTACATCTCGTTTTTTTTTTTGTATATATACTGTTAAGCGAGAAGGTCAGCCATCTTAGATCTGTTTTACGATGATGTGTAACGGCATTACGATACAACACCTAGGTACTTGGGTATTTCTTAATATGGATATTTCTAGTAAATAAAGTCTTATATTGTTTCTTTCTCTCTTTTCTTCTTTAATTATTTATTGTACACCAAAACAACTTACATTATATTATACATAATATAATATAAGTTGCAATTACAATTGCATGTACAAGGACGAGCTTAACTCAAAGTTCAGTTTTCTTTTTAAAAAAGCTTTGCCCCACACTAGGAATTACTCCTGTCGATGGAATCGAAATCTGCAAGAATCAAAAAGATCGAATGTCGTGGGTGCATTTACAAGCATACAAACTCACGTACACAAACAGCCAGACCAGGAACAACTATCTGTAGGTCATACAAATATTTGTACCTTGCGGGAATCGAACCCACGACACGACAATTTGAATTGCAACATTAAATTTGAACAGAATGAATAGTTGCATGAATATACAAAGCATAAATTGATTTCTTTTTTTTCTTGTACATGGAATTTTGACACATGTTTAACATTTGGAGTTTTAAAGACAAGTCTGAGACACAATGTGTTTGCAGTGCATATGTCCAACCCATGATCCTGATGCTGAAGTGTACTAAATGCCCATTCACTTAGAAGGATCCAAAGTGTGCGCGGATTAAGGAACCCTAAATAATCGTGTTAATATCTGAAGTCGCATTTTTGGGTAGGTAAAATATAAGGTCATTTATTGTAATAACTCGGAAATGAACCGGTCGTCAGAGTGCCTAATTTCATTGTGGTTAATTTCCAAAAACAATCTTTCCATGTACTATTCAGATTTCAATTTACGACGTATGTATGCCATGCCAGCTCATGTTTATTTCTTTAATGTAGTACATTGACTTTACCTACACCTACATACAAGTATGTAGCTACGTAGCTTTCAACTATATTTTTTCTAATTATATATGTAGTTAACAATGGTTTTATTTTCTTTTGTTCGGTGCCTATTAAAGATCACGAATCGTAGGTATGTCCTCGTGTTTTAAATGACATAATTGTATTAAAAGAGACTCAAAAATGAAAATCACACAGCAAAGATAAACGACCAGAGTAATTAAGTACTTAAAAAAACAAATAAATCGTCAAAACAATATCGAACATGAAATATCTACAGCATAATGATAGGAGGAGAAATATAAAACGCGCAATCTAAGAAAGTCGCTTTCAAAAGACGGAAGTGCTTACTCGACGTCGGCGTCGCAGCGTTTTTGATTTATTCGACCCAGACGCCATTGAATATGAAGTTTCAGCGGCTGAGGTGGCCGCGCAAATCACTGATGAAATTTCTAAGAAAAATCCCTCTTAATATTCCCTCTCTCTTTGCCATAGAGATCGGGTATGAAAGAGGATTATTATTGAGTGTTTCTCTGATAACTTGACGAGTTGTTGAAGGATTGAAAGTGTAGGTGTTTTGATATATAAATGACTGTGTCTTCTACCTTCTTTTTGTTATTCTTTTTGCGGTGATTCTTTTTTCAAAATCTCGCAAAAGTCTCTCAGGATTCCGCAATTGTCTGCAAAGCACTGGCCCTATGGGGCATCGTGTCTTTTACCTGTGTTGAAAAGTTTTTTTTTTGTAAGTTATATCTTGATGAATTAATAAAGAGCAGTGGTGGCCGAGTGGTAACGGCCCCGACTTACGAATAGAGCAGTGGTGGCCGAGTGGTAACGGCCCCGACTTACGAATCGTAGGTCGCGGGTTCAAACCCAGCCAGGCGCATTACTGTGTGTAATTCATATCTTCACCACTGCTCTCAAAACGGTGAAGGAAAACATCGTGAGGAAACCGGCATGTCCCTAGAACCAAAAATTCGAAGACATGTGACATTCACCAACCCGCACTGGGCCCGCGTGGTGGATTACGGCCCATTCCCTCTCCTAGAGAGGAGGCCTGTGTCCCAGCAGTGGGAACGTTAAAAGGCTGATTATGATATATTATGAATTAATAAATGATGTGAACTCTTGAAATTTCTAGTTACCAAATAGTTGTGAGGCCAAACTTAAGTAGCAATAGGTATATGGAAGATTTTATATACATGACATCAAGCAATTTATTCTACACGTGGAAGTTCAAAATTACAGGGTTTTTTGAGGGAAATATTTAGAAGACGAAAAAGGTTTGCATTATCTAATATTCAATTTGTTGAACAGTATCGTAACAGCTTTTAGTAACAATTTGTAACTGACGAAGGAATATCGGTAATGACGTCAACTGATATCTTCCAGGAAAATGATTTTAATTGGGAGGATCGAGCAGGCAAAATATTGAAGATATTACATATTTAGTGATGTAAAGTTTTATAAGGAGTAGTCGATAAATATTTAAGTGCTTCTTAGTACCAATAAACACATGTATTCTAGACGAAATCACAATTGATATTAAATGAAAAGAAATAGGTACATCGGCAAAAAACGGTAACATTTTGAAGTCCTTTGAATTTTTTTAAATTATTGTCCCCTTTCCCCAAAACGCGTAAAGCTTTAATATTTTTTCATCTATTTTATTATACTCTATACTTTTAAGAAAAATTAGTTGAAAGGCCTCCCATTTCTCAGCTGTGCTCTCGTCACCCTATGTAATATCTCTCAAAGCGATAAACGAGTGTTGCCATTGAAGAAATTTCTCATTATGGTAATGATACTGGCTGAGATTTTTCCAGCATAAATCATATTATATTAGAGTGCGAGTCAAGTGGATTATTTTTCTTCTATTCACAGTTTTTTTCATTTGACTGGATGCTTTTTAGTTGAACTCGTTTAAACATTTCACAAAGGCTAATATTTTATACATATCATGCATACTATTAGCATGGATAACTTCATGAATTATAAACTACAAAAGTATGATTAATGTGTCTTGTTCTACTTTTTTTGTTCGTAAAACTACTGTGTTCCATCTAATTTATAATTCAAAAGTCTTGTGTAGAATAACTATGTTATACACTTCACTTTTAACAAATGTCTATTATAAGGTTTTGTGGTTAAGAGTCTCGACCCTTTCACAGAGCTGTCCAAATGCCCAATCAAAAGTTACCAAATCAAATAGGCTTACGGAATTGCCTCTGAAAAGTGTCAATCACTATAAAACCAATATCAAATGGGATTTGTTTTTTCCTACAAAAGAAGTAAAAGGGTACAATTAAATCTCATTTATTTAATACAATGTTTTTTTGCTTCAAATACCTACTTCAGATTCAGACAAGAAAGACAAAACAAACATTCACATTGTGTAACATGATGATATCAAGTACCGAGACTTTCTAGATTTCTAGGTACGTTGGTCTAAAAGTGAAAGACGAAGAAGATGGATTAACTATTTACCTTCACTCTTTAGACGTAATAATTTTAAGTGAACAAAGTCGTTGTAGTACAATGTCCATCATTTTCTTTAGAGGTTTAGACGGCCCTTTCCAAAGTTTTATAACGAACACCATTTACCACGTCGTTGATAAAAAAAATAAGTTTTATTTAGCGCCTTCACTAAACCTTTTACCTAATGAAATATCAGCTATGAATAAATCTCTAAAAGAAAGAATAATTAAATTTCTCTCATTAAAACCAGTCGGACTTATGCTTGCCTAGTAGCTTATACTTTTGGTGAATTGGAGCGAAAATGAATCTCTCTTTTATTTCAATTTAAAAATGCACCTCGGTACGAACGTGTGTATCGTACTGACCTAAATATTACGGGATGTTACGACTAAATGGAAGCAGGGGAAGGGGGAGCACTGAGGGAAATCGACTTCAATTAATAGAGCTGTCGTGTAGCCATGTAGTAGGTATCAGTTTATCGAATAAATCGAAGACTTTAATCGTAATTATTACAACTCGTACCAGGGCCTTTGACGTCTAGTGTGAGTTGTCACAATTACTTCCACAAGGCAGCACTTATCTACTTTCAGTTAAAATTGATGTTAATTTAAATGCGATTTGCTAAAATTTACTCTTATCGTATTAACACGGTCGAAAATAGTAACCACACTAAAAAAAATAAGTTCTATTGTGTTCTATTATAAGAATGATGGAGACAAAACTTAATGCTCGTGATACTCAAGTCATATCTTCGCGATTAATTAAAGTGTCAAAACAGAACAGAAACACAACCATCTTCAGACATGGTAGGGCGAATTTAACGATTTTAGTCTTTGGAACGAGTATCAAATATTAAATATCTTATTTTTTTAACTGTGAAATGGATTTGCTCTTGACTCTCGTCTTGGTCACAGGTAACAGAGACAAAATCGACGATGGAATGAGCTTACCCAGAAGATTCCTGTTCACTCTAACTTTGATGAGATTAGGGTTAAATTCGTTCGGAAACACCAACGCGCAGGCAAAGAGTTCAACTCCTTTGCTATGCGTATTACAAAAGACGATTGAAAACGCTTGGCATGAATTGGTGGAATAGCAACAAGGTAGGGATGGTAACCTTTTTTTTTTTTTTTTCTGGATGGGAAATCATCAAATGACCCCTCCCGCCCTGGGTGGAGCGGTAGGGAGTGTCAGACTTTTACTGACTAAAACCCACCCGTGATCCTTCTTGTGCCCTATGCGTTCCAGGGCCGCGGTAACTCTTTCGAACAAATTCCGCAACCCTAGCAGGCACCGACCCTATGGGGCCCCGTCCTCGGTGCTGACGGCTCCTTGAGGCGCGCGTGGAACACAACGCGTCGTCGACTCAACCTGGTATCGGACGGCGAGCCACCCACGCTCACCGTCCCCAGGCATCAGCCACTGCGCGATAGCAAAGCGGCCGACTTGTCTCTGGAGCGGGCCGAAATGGGACCATTACTGGCACTCCATCTCAGCACCCTCCCGAGTGTTGGAAGCCGCAGCACCCGCAGCAGAAGCGGCAGTGGCGGCGACAGAAGCCGCGGCGGCGGCAGACGCGGCGGTGGCGGCGGACCTCTTGCCCCTGGTCGGGGCGGATGGCGCGCAGGCCCTTCCCCCAGCCCAGTGCTCGGCCGGCTTGCCAGCAGCCGCACATGCACTGCAGTGCGGCGTGGCCTCACACGAGCCGGCAGGGATGGTAACCTACAGTGCGTCTAGATGTGCTATGGTAGAAGGAGGCCGGTGTCTTGAGGACATCTTAATGTATCGGGGTCCAACTAAATGTTCAAAAGGGATTAGAACAAAGGTTAGGTTATGTACAGTAAGAAAGTTCGCGTACTGTTCAGACAGCTTTAAACATAGTTACAACCTTGTTCCCTTATCAAATTGAGGCCTCATGCCAATAACGATGAAAACGTAAGGTTGAACGTTTTTACATAATAATATGAATTCAAGAGGGAAGCTTATTTGACCCAAAAGGAACACGTCATCGTCGTATATTAGGAATAATATGTATTCGTAAGAAATGAACGTGAGCTCACACTTTGATTTTTTTAAATTTATATTTTGGTTAGTTTGTCGTCCATATAAACGCTAGATTAGTATTCTATTAGTGATTCGAACTTGACTGATACACTACCGTGTACATAGATTCAATATATTCAGCGACGGGTTTTATGGGCCCCAATTTGTAGAAATGAAGTTATCATCTGCCTAGCCTTTTCCCAACTATATTGGAGTCGGCTTTCAGTCATACCGGATTCAGCTGAATACCTGTATTTAACGTGGAGCGGCTGCCTACCAGACCTCCACAACCCAATAACTGGGGAACACAGTACTTCTTGGCATGACTGGTGTCTGATTTTCTGGCTTCTGACAATCCGTAACGACCGCCAAAGATCTACAAATGACAGCCGGGACCAACAGATTAACGTGCTTTCCGAGGCACGGAGAAAACTCGGTATGTTAAGATAGTCACCCATCCAGAGACCAACCTTGGAAAGCGATGCTTAACCTTGAAAATCGACCTGTGCGGCTGTTATTCTTTAGCCACGAGCAATTTGTAGAAATGAAGTACTAAACAAAAAAAAGAGGAAAACTTGAATGTAATAATATAATCACTTGGGTGTAAAAGAAAGTTGCAAATGATTATTACTTGGCTAGAGTGGACTTGGTGGATAATCTCAACGGAAAATTGCAAACGTCGTAAGATTGTAAAATACCACTTGAAATTGTTAACTATTCTTTTTTAATAATACACGGATATTGGAAACTATTTAAGTAATTTGGATAGGATTTACTGTATAAAAAACTTTTTCATAACAATATCTGGAAATAGAGTCTAATAATTACCATCTTACGCGCAGTGTTCGGCAGCCGATCGATTGATGCGAGACGCACAGGACCGGTTGTTGTGGCAACACTTAGGAGAGCCCTTTGTCCAGCAGTGGACGTATTTCGTCTGATATGATGACAATATCACGGGGTTTGTAGTTTTCTAATGACAGATACATGATCTGATGAGAGCAGAAAAAGTCAGCTGGAAGCAAAAATGACACGACCGGTCGATGTGGCAACACTTGGGGGGTGGGCTTAGTCCAGCAGTAAAAGCCTTTTCAAATAAAATGATAATAATATAATTATGTAGATGATGCAGAGCAGTGGTGACAGAGTGGTAACGGTCCCGACTTACGAATTGTAGGTCGCGTGTTCAAACCCAACCAGGCACATTACTTTGTGTAATTAATTTCATCACCACTGCTCTCAAAACGGTGAAGGAAAACATCGTGAGGAAACCGGCATGTCCAAGAACCAAAGAAGACATGTGACTTTTACCAACCCGCACTGGGCCCGCGTGGTGGATTACGGCCCATTCCCCCTCCTAGAGAGGAGGCCTGTGTCCCAGCAGTGGGAACGTTAAAAGGCTATATATATGTAGATGCGAATTATGCAATATTTTGTTATTACTCTTGAACCATACAGGTATTCGAACTCATCCGAAATAATATTTTAAAGTAAAGCTAAGGAGGCATAGGAAATGTTGTATAAACTTTGCCTTGTTTAATATTCTGACGGTACATACCCGCGGCTATACTCATTAGTAAGCTAAGTGTGACTTCGAAGGGCTTTTAAAAGGCGTTAATGAGGATTTTATTTATCGGTCGGAATTTTTAACGTGCCGATGAAATGTTTTTTTTTCATTGTATTGGTTCTGTGGAGGGAAAGTAGAGGGTGTTCTAAATTAGATTCAAAGTCTTGAAAAACTCAGAGGAACTATACTTGAAGTGACTTCCTTTTGGACTAAAAAATAATGTGCTTACATCGTCAATTGGTTGACTGCAAATCTTATTATTTGATTGTTAACTTACTAACCCGAATCGACACTTAATACCTGATTCCTGAATTGAAGATCAAAGGCTTAGTATTTATCAAACTTTTAGCCTGAAAACCTGTGAAAAATTGCCATTAAAGTTGGGTGTAGGTGTTTGGTGTAGGTTCTAAATACAAAAAACTCAAATCAGAAACCGGACCCGTAGACAAAATTCGCTGTGCAAGTGGGAGTTTAATCAACAGCTAATGATCGCGTTCAACTTGACCTATCGCTATTCACTGGACATCACACGAATATAATATAAATGTATATTTAGTGTGTGAATCACGTTTTTCCCTCACCTTTCGAAACTCGTTAGTTACAATTAATATGAACTGTATTTGAAATTAATGAAACGAATGAGGTGAATTATGGACTGACTGGGATATTTTATTAATGTTTAATGTCTATGAGAAATAAATATAGTGAAGTAAGGTGACTATCTAATATTAAAATATAGAAGAAAGTGTGAATACTTCATGGCAGTGTTATTCAGTAAGCTATACCCCATTTACGATAAGATTAGACCTTGAAATACATCTTTTTTACAGTCCGTTCAACCGATTTTGACTCCTATTGCGTTGGTGGCATGACACATGGTAGAGGCAGTAAACAGTTGGTATTATAATCACGTTTTTGCTTTTAATGCCATCCTTATGCCTACGGAATAGAAGTAAACATCGGTTGAACGGACTGTAAACAATTTTGTTCCAATGTCTAATCTTATTGTGAATGGAGTATAGACATTTTAGAGATTACAATCTTCAGTAATTAATTTATAAGTTAATCTATAATATGTGTCTTGAAAAAAAAATACGTACCGTACTTCTTATATACCTAGTGCACTATTCATCAGCGACTGATGTCCCACTGGCTACTCATCACCTTGCACAGTTTAATAAAAATAAGCCAGTAAAGAAGCCAACGACCATATCTAAAATCTTAGAACAAGTCAAATTACTTCAGTAACTTGGACGCCATTAGATAACATAAGATGTTTCAACGTTTTAAGCATTTGCAATTCAGTGTGTGTTCCACGGAGAAGCAACCAGTACGGTGCAACCGAGCAAACGCTCTAAGGCAGCCATTTTGTTCTGTAGATTACCTTTTATTTATATTTAATATTCTTGATAACACTAAAATTACTACTTTGAAGCCTATTACTACTTTTCATAAGCTCGTCCTAAAAGTAGCAAATATTACAAAACAATTATCATTGCTAATCTTTGTTATAGTAGCTATTCCGAGCTTCAAGACTAAAACTACAAAGTATGAATCCAGTTTCAATATTAAAATACAAACGACTTTTCATTGTAAAGAGCAAAAGCGCCGTAAAATGAATATTATACCAATGCATGTAACGGGCTGATTGCTTTTGAGCTAGCGGCTTTACTGATTTCTCGAGGGATCTCTAAGTTTTCCTTAGTTCTTAACTTCTCTCAAAGCTTTTGTATCTGCATGGCGATTTTCTTTTCACGTTCCAATACCTACTTAAAATAAAATGAATTGATAAAAGTACCTTTTTTATGGATGGGAATTCATCAAATTACTTCTTCCGCTCTCAGCTGAGCGGAAGGGATTGTCAGACTCTTACTGACCCACCCGTGTTCCTCCTAATGCCCTTTGCGTTCCAGCGCCACGGTGACTCTTTCGAACAAATTCCACAACCCTCATACAAGTACCTACCTTAGAAAAGTATTCACTGTATTTTGTATATCGGTATTATTTTATAAACACCTACTGATGTTTGTCTTATTTCTAATAATACAATTTGTAGGTAGAATATTCGACTGTTAATCTTAATTTGGCTAAGCTGGATTTATTAATAATGCCTTAGGGCTGTTATTAGACTTTCTAGATTTAGAACTAAGTCCAATTTCTACTAAGAAGCCTATACAGTTGTTTTCTAAGGTTATACCAAAGTTCAGACATCGACAGATTTTTCAAATGTTATTATTAGACTATTGTCCACATTTAGAGCGTCTTGAATTCGAAAGAAGTTTCGTACCCATTCTATCAAAACCGCGACATTAAATACTTTTTAACTCGTTTAGTAGATTTTGATTGATACTAATTTATTGAAAATCGCATTAATTTCAACGTAAGGTACTAACAACTAATCACTTTCAGTTTTATAATATAGACAAACATGTGCTGTTACTTAACTTCATTCAATATATATATATGTAGTGTGTGTGTTATATATATGTATATAGTGTATTTCACGTTGTACAGGAACTGTTATCCAATGTTCTTATTTGCATGACCATCATAAACTAGCTAACATGACTGTGCTGACAAGTGACATGGAGCAAAGAGAGAATGTACTTGTAAGACCCACACGTTACGTCATAACGTCACACATGTGCATACTGAACAATGCATTCACTTGTTAATAAGAATTCAAAAAAAAAAGAAGAAAACACAGATTCAAAATAAACACAGCATGATTTCGTCAGGAAGGAAACATAAGTATAACGTCAAAACTTTTTTTTTTGTAATGAATACATCTGTTATTTTTTTTAAATAATTATTGGACTTGCTCAATTCTAATCCAGAATGCTCCTTCTATCATGATCATGATATCGATTAAACAGGAAAAGTAGTCTCCTCAAAAAAGAAAATCAATAACGAAAACACAAATCAAAGCAAATAAAAATAAGATTTGAATAATTCACGTAATGGAAGAATCACAATTAAATTCTCAAAGAAATATGTTTTCCTGTTCATCAAGACAGTAATACCTCAACAGTCAACGACATCGGAATGTGGAAGCTTTCCAAACGTCTACCATAGCTGTGTCAAATAAATACTGGGAAAACACAAAAAGAAACCTTAAATAAAAAAATATTACGGACTTTGTTATTTCTTCATTACTCTCAAAATTATTTCACAAACGACGAACATTATACAAAATAGGATAGTTTTAACGTCTTAAATAGAATTCCCAAAAGTAGAACTAAAGGTATTCAGTGGCAATTAAGCTTTAGACGAGTTAGTACCAAAAGCTGTTAATAAGGAACTCGGTCAAGGAATACAGAATTCAGGGAGAAATAAGCTAAATCTGTGCCAAAGTAAATTCCAAGTTATTTCGTACAAAACGTGAAACTTTTAATTGATGAATCCTTAAAAAGCTGAAGTAAAGTGGACTATACAAGTATTTACAGACTCATCAAGTGTTCAGTAGTTCCAAATACCTTGAAATCGTGACTGAAATGGAACTGGACCAATAAAATTTGAATTGCTTATTGTTGTATAATATGAGAATGAATTATCAAGGAAATCGTGACTAAATCATAACAGCCGCACCGGTCGATCTTTAAGGTGAAGTAAAGCTTGCCGGGGTCGATCGTGCATGGGTGACCATTTTGACATATCTAGAGTCCTCCACACCTCGTAGGTATAGGTCCCGGCTGTCATTTGTACAAACAATTGTGTGCTGCCCCACCTAAAATACTAGGGTTCAGCTGAACCCGGTTTGACTGAAAGCCGACTTCAATATATTTAGTTAGGAAAAGGCTTGCCAGAATAGGGATGTTTCCTGAGTAAAAAATATATGATTATGTTTAGTCCGTCAGTTAGATTATAGAAAAATATTGGACACGTATTTTTTCCTTTATCAAATCTATAAAAACTGACGAAGATACAAAGCATCAAAGATCAGGAGTGGGGGCTTGTGACGTTACGGCTCGCTAAAAATTGTAGCGAGTAGTGACGTCACACGAGTTTTCAACGCTCTGTATCGGCTTCATTTTTTGTTTACGTGAAAAAAGAAAAAATACGTGTCCAATATTTTTTGGAAATCTATCTGACGGACTAATTAGATTTTTTTAGTCAACTACCCTATTTGAAGGGAATCGTGTCAATATCACTTCTGTTCATTTAAATAACCTTGAAACAATTGAATACAGTAAATAGCGGAAGTGTTTACAATGATAATTGCTGTGATTACAAAAATCAGGAAAATTGCTCCATTAAATACGATCATCGCTTACAGTTCATGTTTGTGTAGTATGTTAACAATGTACTGTATGAGCCGAGTACATTACATTGTACAATATCGCACATCAAGTAAACTAAAATGTGAAAGATAAAAAAATAAATAACACGGTATTAAAGTTCGTCAACGATAAAGAAACAGCAAAGTCTCTTTCAGGACCCCTAATACCTCTTCTAATATGAAAGAGTCCAATAAGGAAAAAAAAGAAAGCCGAAGACAAACACAAAATCGTCGCCCTGCCTATCTACACAAAGATAAGAACCGCTTTAACGACTGCTCCTAACTTCAGGTGAATCTCGAAAGCCTTTTATTACAGTTTCGCCGACGTGTTCCCACCGTCGCAAACTTACTCCACTATTCAATGACTGGCGATCAATTAAAAACTAAAGTGTTCAACACCCAGAGTTTGCTCAAAAGTTTCATCCAAAGGTTTATATAATGAGCGGTTTTCGTGAAGACTCTCAATCTTGTTCTTTAGTTCAATTCGTTTGAATTGTGAATTTGGAATGGCTTACGCGACATGCATAATTTTAGATGAAATGGGAGAGTATTAGGTACTTAAGAAAGGACGTTTCAGGATTGTATTTAATTACAACTTAACTTGTTACGGTAATTGCAATTGTTGGGTTACTAAAGCGAATCAAAAACATATTACTCGTGAAAACAATTCAATTTCAAGTGAAATCCCGGCCAATCTAAAAACGAACCAACATAATATTCATCGGTAAACATATTTCAATCTTAAACCGTTATTAATCCAATGTTAAGTCAATTAGGCGCCGACTCCCTTATTAAGGGGCGGATATAGGCGGATATGTGCGGATATAAGTGCTTGGGGGCGCGTTGGGTCGGAAACTAAAATCGTGGCGCGGTTTGCGCCCCCTGGTCTAATGGGCCCGCTGTAACGAGGGACTACGAGGACTCTCGAGACCCCGAACGATCTCGGAGCTAACGGCTAGGTACGGCTCTAAAACGAGTTGTGTATGTCAAGGGTCTTATGAGATCGTTCTTTGAGTGTTCTATGATTTTCGGCCGTGCCGACTGCCGGGGCAGGGCGGTCTGCCACCGTTGTATTTATAATTTGGATCGTGTGCGCTGCTGCGGCGTCGTTTTAATAACTGTCATTGTTTGTTGTATATTCAGTACTTTTTAACGAGTTTTACTCATTGTATGTTTTTCTTTATTCACAGATTTTAGCATCCTTGCAGTGGCAGCTCAATAAAGGTAAGCCATTGTCACGTTATTTTAGTAGGTTCCAATGAATATCGTAAAAATTCAAATTATACATTCAATTCAACAGTTGCTACCATTTCTTTTTTCATTAATACGGCTATTGTAAAAAAAGCCTTATCGGCTACGGATTTAATCAATTGACCCAACGCACAACTCCATTTCGGGAGGGACGAGGTCCGAATCTGAAACCCTACAATCATTACTAAGTACATTATTGCCAGTAATAGTGACCCTTCGATTGAGATTGCTGATAAATTTAATGGAACTATCCAATAGTGTACCCGAGATTTTCGATTACCAGCCCATATCTGTCACTGCTAATAATTCATGGATAATTATATTATATATAATTAAATAACCACTCACTCACTCACTGACTGATTGACATAATTGTTCTCCCACTTGCCGTGCTAGGAGGGGAAAACTTTTTATGGGGTTGTATAGAAGGTGTCGGGGTGAGTATGGGAAAAATCTGAAACTACCCCTTTTCCACCCCCATCTTTCAACCCCATTGCTTATCTCAGAAACCTGACGTCGAAGAGAAAAATGGTTTTCGGGGTTGTATAGAGGGTGCCTGGATGAGTATAAAACGAAAAAAAAAATTACCCCTTTTCAACCCCCTTTTTACAACCCCTTTGCGTATCTCAGAAATCTGACATTTTAGAGCAAAATGGTTTTCGGGGTTGTATAGAGCGTATTTGCATGAGTATATGGCCAATAAAAAATTCAACCCTATTCAACCCTTTTCAACCCCCTACTTTCAACCCCTTTGCGTATCTCAGAAATCTGACATTTTAGAGCAAAATGGTTTTCGGGGTTGTATAGAGCGTATTTGCATGAGTATATGGCCAATAAAAAATTCAACCCTATTCAACCCTTTTCAACCCCCTACTTTCAACCCCTTTGCGTATCTCAGAAACCTGACATTGTAGAGAAAAATGGTTTTCGGGGTTATATAGAGGGTATCTGGATGAGTATAAAGCCAATAAAAAATTCAACCCTATTCAACCCTTTTCAACCCCCTTGTTTGAACCCCTTGGCATATCTCAGAAACCTGACATTGTAGAGAAAAATGGTTTTCGAGGTTGTATAGAGTGTGTTAGTCAAAAAATACTAAAAAGACACCGCGGGTTGCTTGCAACTCGCGCCCCCAAGCGAGATACTAGTTATATTATATACAATTAAATAACCACTGACTGATTGACATAATTGTTCTCCCACTTGCCGTGCTAGGAGGGGAAAACTTTTTATGGGGTTGTATAGAAGGTGTCGGGGTGAGTATGGGAAAAATCTGAAACTACCCCTTTTCAACCCCCATCTTTCAACCCCATTGCTTATCTCAGAAACCTGACGTCGAAGAGAAAAATGGTTTTCGTGGTTGTATAGAAGGTGTCTGGGTGAGTATAAAACGAAAAAAACAATTACCCCTTTTCAACCCCCTTTTTACAACCCCTTTGCGTATCTCGGAAATCTGACATTGTAGAGAAAAATGGTCTTCGGGGTTGTATAGAGGGTATCTGGACAAGTATATGGCCAATAAAAAATTCAACCCTATTCAACCCCCTACTTTCAACCCCTTTGCGTATCTCAGAAATCTGACATTATAGAGAAAAATGGTCTTCGGGGTTGTATAGAGGGTATCTGGATGAGTATATGGCCAATAAAAAATTCAACCCTTTTCAACCCCCTACTTTCAACCCCTTTGCGTATCTCAGAAACTTGACATTGTAGAGAAAAATGGTCTTCGGGGTTGTATAGAGGGTGTCTGGATGAAAATTTGGCCAAAAAAATTCAACCCTTTTCAACCCCCTTCTTTCAACCCCTTTTTGTAACTCAGAAACCTGAAATTGTAGAGAAAAATGGTCTTCGGGGTTGTATAGAGGACATCTGGATGAATATATGGCCAATAAAAATTCAACCCTTTTCAACCCCCTTCTTTCAACCCCTTTGCGTAACTCAGAAATCTGACATTGTAGAGATAATAATTGTTACTAAAAATACTAAAAAGACACCGCGGGTTGCTTGCAACTCGCGCCCTCAAGCGAAATATTAGTTATTATATTATATATAATTAAATAACCACTCACTCACTCACTGATTGACATAATTGTTCTCCCACTTGCCGTGCTAGGAGGGGAAAACTTTTTATGGGGTTGTATAGAAGGTGTCGGGGTGAGTATGGGAAAAATCTGAAACTACCCCTTTTCAACCCCCTTCTTTCAACCCCATTGCTTATCTCGGCAACCTGACGTCGAAGAGAAAAATGGTTTTCGGGGTTGTATAGAGGGTGTTTGGATGAGTAGAAAACGAAAAAAAAAACTACCCCTTTTCAACCCCCTTTTTACAACCCCTTCGCGTATCTCAGAAATCTGACATTTTAGAGAAAAATGGTTTTCGGGGTTGTATAGAGGGTATCTGGGTGAGTATATGGGCAATAAAAAAATCAACCCTATTCAACCCTTTTCAACCCCCTTGTTTCAACCCCTTTGCGTATCTCAGAAACCTGACATTCTAGAGAAAAATGGTTTTCGGGGTTGTATAGAGGGTGTCTGGATGAGTATATGACGAATAAAAAATTCAACCCTTTTCAACCCCCTTCTTTCAACCCCTTTGCGTAACTCAGAAACCTGACATTGTAGAGAAAAATGGTTTTCGGGGTTATATAGAGGGCATCTGGATGAAAATATGGCTAAAAAAAATTCAACCCTTTTCAACCCCCTTCTTTCAACCCCTTTGCGTAACTCAGAAACCTGACATTGTAGAGAAAAATGGTCTTCGGGGTTGTATAGAGGACATCTGGATAAATATATGGCCAAAAAAAATTCAACCCTTTTCAACCCCCTTCTTTCAACCCCTTTGCGTAACTCAGAAATCTGACATTGTAGAGATAATAATTGTTACTAAAAATACTAAAAAGACACCGCGGGTTGCTTGCAACTCGCGCCCCCAAGCGAAATACTAGTTATATTATATATAATTAAAAAACCACTCACTGATTGACTGATTGACATAATTGTTCTCCCACTTGCCGTGCTAGGGGGGGAAAACTTTTCATGGGGTTGTATAGACGGTGTCGGGGTGAGTATGGGAAAAATCTGAAACTACCCCTTTTCAACCCCCTTCTTTCAACCCCATTGCTTATTTCAGAAACCTGACGTCGAAGAGAAAAATGGTTTTCGGGGTTGTATAGAGGGTGTCTGGGTGAGTAGAAAACAAAAAAAAAAACTACCCCTTTTCAACCCCCTTTTTACAACCCCTTTGCGTATCTCAGAAATCTGACATTTTAGAGAAAAATGGTTTTCGGGGTTGTATAGAGGGTATTTGGGTGAGTATATGGCCAATTAAAAATTCAACCCTATTCAACCCTTTTCAACCCCCTACTTTCAACCCCTTTGCGTAACTCAGAAACCTGACATTGTAGAGAAAAATGGTCTTTGAGGTTGTATAGAGGACATTTGGATGAATATATGGCCAAAAAAAATCAACCCTTTTCAACCCCCTTCTTTCAACCCCTTTGCGTATCTCAGAAATCTGACATAGTAGAGAAAAATAGTTTTCGAGGTTGTATAAAGGGTATTTAGATGAGTATATGGCCAATAAAAATTCAACCCTTTTCAACCCCCTACTTTCAACCCCTTTGTTGTTAGTAAAAAAATACTAAAAAGACACCGCGAGTTGCTCGCAACTCGCGCCCCCAAGCGAAATACTAGTTATATTATATATAATTAAAAAACCACTCACTGATTGATTGACTGATTGACATAATTGTTCTCCCACTTGCCGTGCTAGGAGGGGAAAACTTTTTATGGGGTTGTATAGAAGGTGTCGGGGTGAGTATGGGAAAAATCTGAAACTACCCCTTTTCAACCCCCTTCTTTCAACCCCATTGCTTATCTCAGAAACCTGACGTCGAAGAGAAAAATGGTTTTCGGGGTTGTATAGAGGGTGTCTGGGTGAGTATAAAACGAAAAAAAATACCCCTTTTCAACCCCCTTTTTACAACCCCTTTGCGTATCTCAGAAATCTGACATTGTAGAGAAAAATGGTTTTCGGGGTTGTATAGAGGGTATTTGGGTGAGTATATGGCCAATAAAAAATTCAACCCTTTTCAACCCCCTACTTTCAACCCCTTTGCGTATCTCAGAAACTTGACATTGTAGAGAAAAATGCTTTTCGGGGTTATATAGAGGGTATCTGGATGAGTAAATGGCCAATAAAAAATTCAACCCTATTCAACCCTTTTCAACCCCCTTGTTTCAACCCCTTGGCATATCTCAGAAACCTGACATTGTAGAGAAAAATGGTTTTCGGGGTTGTATAGAGGGTATCTGGGTGAGTATATGGCCAATAAAAATTCAACCCTTTTCAACCCCTTTGTTGTTAGTCAAAAAATACTAAAAAGACACCGCGAGTTGCTCGCAACTCGCGCCCCCAAGCGAAATACTAGTTATATTATATATAATTAAAAAACCACTCACTGATTGATTGATTGACTGATTGACATAATTGTTCTCCCACTTCCCGTGCTAGGAGGGAAAATCTTTTTATGGGGTTGTATAGAAGGTGTCGGGGTGAGTATGGGAAAAATCTGAAACTACCCCTTTTCAACCCCCTTCTTTCAACCCCATTGCTTATCTCGGAAACCTGACGTCGAAGAGAAAAATGGTTTTCGGGGTTGTATAGAGGGTGTTTGGATGAGTATAAAACGAAAAAAAAAATTACCCCTTTTCAACCCCTTTTTAAAACCCCTTTGCGTATCTCAGAAATCTGACATTTTAGAGAAAAATGGTCTTCGGAATTGTGTAGAGGGTATCTAGATGAGTATAAAACGAAAAAAAAAATTACCCCTTTTCAACCCCCTTGTTTCAACCCCTTTGCGTATCTCAGAAACCTGACACAGTAGAGAAATATGGTTTTCGGGGTTGTATAGAGGGTATTTAGATGAGTATATGGCCAATAAAAATTCAACCCTTTTCAACCCCCTACTTTCAACCCCTTTGCGTAACTCAGAAACCTGACATTGTAGAGAAAAATGGTTTTCGGAGTTGTATAGAGAGTATCTGGGTGAGTATATGGCCAATAAAAAATCAACCCTTTTCAACCCCCTTCTTTCAACCCCTTTGCGTATCTCAGAAACCTGACACTAATTATTATTTTGACAGGGAAATAATAATTGTTAGTTAAAAAATACTATAAAGACACCGCGAGTTGCTCGCAACTCGCGCCCCCAAGCGGAATACTAGTTATTATATTATATACAATTAAAAAACCACTCACTGATTGACTGATTGACATAATTGTTCTCCCACTTCCCGTGCTAGGAGGGAAAAACTTTTTATGGGGTTGTATAGAAGGTGTCGGGGTGAGTATGGGAAAAATCTGAAACTACCCCTTTTCAACCCCCTTCTTTCAACCCCATTGCTTATCTCGGAAACCTGACGTCGAAGAGAAAAATGGTTTTCGGGGTTGTATAGAGGGTGTTTGGATGAGTAGAAAACGAAAAAAAAAACTACCCCTTTTCAACCCCCTTTTTACAACCCCTTTGCGTATCTCAGAAATCTGACATTTTAGAGAAAAATGGTTTTCGGTGTTGTATAGAGGGTATCTGGATGAGTATATGGCCACTAAAAAATTCAACCCTTTTCAACCCCCTAATTTCAACCCCTTTGCGTATCTCAGAAACCTGACATTCTAGAGAAAAATGGTCTTCGGGGTTGTATAGAAGGTGTCTGAATGAGTATATGGCCACTAAAAAATTCAACCCTTTTCAACCCCCTACTTTCAACCCCTTTGCGTATCTCAGAAACTTAACATTTTAGAGAAAAACGGTCTTCGGGGTTGTATAGAAAGTATCTGGATGAGTATATGGCGAATAAAAAATTCAACCCTTTTCAACCCCCTTCTTTCAACCCCTTTGCGTATCTCAGAAACCTAACATAGAAGGGAAAAATGGTCTTCGGGGTTGTATAGAGGGTTTCTGGATGAGTATATGGCCATTAAAAAAATCAACCCTATTCAACCCTTTTCAACCCCCTTGTTTCAACCCCTTTGCGTATCTCAGAAACCTGACGTTCTAGAGAAAAATGGTTTTCGGGGTTGTATAGAGGGTGTCTGGATGAGTATATAGCCAGTAAAAAATTCAACCCTTTTCAACCCCCTTGTTTCAACACCTTGGCATATCTCGGAAACCTGACATTGTAGAGAGAAATGGTTTTCGGGGTTGTATAGAGGGTATCTGGATGAGTAAATGGCCAAAAAAATCAACCCTATTCAACCCTTTTCAACCCCTTTGTTTCAACCCCTTTGCGTATCTCAGAAACCTGACATTTTAGAGAAAAATGGTCTTCGGGGTTGTATAGAGGGTATCTGGATGAATATATGGCCAATAAAAAATTCAACCCTATTCAACCCTTTTCAACCCCCTTGTTTCAACCCCTTGGCATATCTCAGAAACCTGACATTCTAGAGAAAAATGGTTTTCGGGGTTGTATAGAGGGTGTCTGGATGAAAATATTGCAAAAAAAAAATTCAACCCTTTTCAACCCCCTTCTTTCAACCCCTTTGCGTAACTCAGAAACCTGACATTGTAGAGAAAAAAGGTCTTCGGGGTTGTATAGAGGACATCTGGATGAATATATGGCCAAAAAAAATTCAACCCTTTTCAACCCCTTGGCGTAACTCAGAAATCTGACATTGTAGAGATAATAATTGTTACTAAAAATACTAAAAAGACACCGCGGGTTGCTTGCAACTCGCGCCCCCAAGCGAAAAACTAGTTATATTATATACAATTAAAAAACCACTCACTGATTGACTGATTGACATAATTGTTCTCCCACTTCCCGTGCTAGGAGGGAAAAACTTTTTATGGGGTTGTATAGAAGGTGTCGGGGTGAGTATGGGAAAAATCTGAAACTACCCCTTTTCAACCCCCTTCTTTCAACCCCATTGCTTATCTCGGAAACCTGACGTCGAAGAGAAAAATGGTTTTCGGGGTTGTATAGAGGGTGTTTGGATGAGTAGAAAACGAAAAAAAAAACTACCCCTTTTCAACCCCCTTTTTACAACCCCTTTGCGTATCTCAGAAATCTGACATTTTAGAGAAAAATGGTTTTCGGGGTTGTATAGAGGGTGTTTGGATGAGTATATGGCCAATAAAAAATTCAACCCTATTCAACCCTTTTCAACCCCCTACTTTCAACCCCTTTGCGTATCTCAGAAACTTGACATTGTAGAGAAAAATGGTCTTCGGGTTGTATAGAGGGTGTCTGGATGAAAATATGGCCAAAAAAAATTCAACCCTTTTCAACCCCCTTCTTTCAACCCCTTTGCGTAACTCAGAAACCTGACATTGTAGAGAAAAATGGTTTTCGGGGTTATATAGAGGGCATCTGGGTGAGTAAAAATACTAAAAAGACAACGCGAGTTGCTCGCAACTCGCGCCCCCAAGCGGAATACTAGTTATATTATATACAATTAAATAACCACTGACTGATTGACATAATTGTTCTCCCACTTGCCGTGCTAGGAGGGGAAAACTTTTTATGGGGTTGTATAGAAGGTGTCGGGGTGAGTATGGGAAAAATCTGAAACTACCCCATTTCAACCCCCTTCTTTCAACCCCATTGCTTATCTCAGAAACCTAACGTCGAAGAGAGAAATGGTTTTCGGGGTTGTATAGAGGGTGTTTGGATGAGTATAAAACGAAAAATAAAGTTACCCCTTTTCAACCCCCTTTTTACAACCCTTTTGCGTATCTCAGAAATCTAACATTTTAGAGAAAAATGGTTTTCGGGGTTGTATAGAGGGTATTTGGGTGAGTATATGGCCAATAAAAAATTCAACCCTATTCAACCCTTTTCAACCCCCTACTTTCAACCCCTTGGCATATCTCAGAAACCTGACATTGTAGAGAAAAATGGTTTTCGAAGTTGTATAGAGGGTGTTTGGATGAGAAAATGACGATTAAAAAATTCAACCCTTTTCAACCCCCTTGTTTCAACCCCTTGGCATATCTCAGAAATCTGACATAGTAGAGAAAAATAGTTTTCGAGGTTGTGTAAAGGGTATTTAGATGAGTATATGGCCAATAAAAATTCAACCCTTTTCAACCCCCTACTTTCAACCCCTTTGTTGTTAGTCAAAAAATACTAAAAAGACACCGCGGGTTGCTTGCAACTCGCGCCCCCAAGCGAAATACTAGTTTGATGTTTATAATTAAAGGTCGAAGGGTAGGATTAGTCACCGTTTCTTGCCTCTCCTGCCAATGAAACGCGTACCTTTGTTAAATTATCTCTTTGTGTTTCTCAGTACAACACTAACAAGTAAGGATATTTAGTGACATTCTTTGATTGTTAGCTCACATTATTAAACATTCTCATGAATCAAAATAGAAATATCCCAGTAAGTATTCGTATTTATGTAATTCATGATTAATTTTGTTAAACCGATTAATGTTGGAAAAGTATCTCATTAGATTCATATGACAGAAATTATATAAATCACTACAGCATATAAATCTTTATGTCGTTGTTAGTAACATTATTAATTTTAATGATTGACTTGATATTTCTGCTTTAGTGCATAATAAAATGTGGTCATTATAGTGTTTGTAAAGGTTAATAAAAATATATAGGTATTGTTGTCAACAAAGCGTCGTTTATTTTCAAAATTCACCACTGACATTTAGACTGAAGTCAAGGTGTTAGTATACATACTGCCTCTTTTAAATGCCAGACAGGGTGTTGGTAATTCCCTTTTGAAACTATTGTTTTGTTTTTCTTGAAGTTTGTGTTTCTCCAATATAAATTATTTTTCTGGACGCTACTGCTTGTATTTTAATTACCTACATCATGCTGATCTCATAAATATGTGTGAAATAAGACATGCATATACAGCTGTGCTCGTACA
The DNA here is from genome assembly GCA_905332915.2 of Hecatera dysodea. Lineage (NCBI taxonomy): Eukaryota > Metazoa > Arthropoda > Insecta > Lepidoptera > Noctuidae > Hecatera > Hecatera dysodea. The sequence goes on from HG995299.1 coordinate 7,602,208, forward strand.
CATTCGTCCGTTCTATATGAAACACAAATCAGACGCTTCCTACCAATTTCATCGATTCACAAGTGCCACTATTGGTGCCACAACTGATGCTTCTGACGTCAATAACACTTCAAGCCTATCGAGACCACATTGGCACATGTCATGAAGATAAACAAGTACTAAATCACGTGTCTGATACACGACAAGGTCATCGCTCCCAGCAGGATGCCACTGCTTATTCCATTACTCGCACTGACTCTGTGACTGTTTTATTACATTGGATTTTTGTTTCGTGATTCCGACTTTGATAAGGTAATGTATGCATGTACACGCGTCATCTATCATCGTTAATACGACGAATAATATTCGTACTAAAATTTCTAGTGTGCTCGATTTTTTGCGTTTGAATACGCACTGATTTTTTTGTTTCATATCTGCGAAGTTGCGAAAGAAATCAAAATCTGATTCCCTGTCATCAAACGGTATAGTACCGCAGCCATCTATAAAATTGCCTCAAGGCCGTCCAACTATTCTGATGATTCTTAATGTGCTACGTGACCAGACACCAAAGAGCTTATAGACTGTGAAGCTGAATGCAAGTGGAAGATCATGATAGAATAGTGTCATAAAAGTTGTACATGATGAAAGCACCGCTACTGCAGCGCGTTTAACTGCTAATCGCGTTGCGAACGATAGCAACCGACAGTAGTTACTGCAACGGTTCGCACTGGGACCGTTTGTGGCCAGCTTGCTCTACTGAACTGATTGCACTGTACATTGCCGTGTGACTTAACCACGTACGGCTTTTGGTCCAGTGTGCATGCCATGTGCTGATGAAATTTTGTTCACAATAAATTCTGTGCCTAAGAAGGCTTGGAGAGCAATGAACACTTGTTTAAAAATTGATGTCAGCGCAATCATCCTTGACTTCCGGACCGGAACTGATAAAATATAATAATAAAAGATATGAAAAATACAACTAAAAACAAACAGGATAAAATATAAAACCACTGACTAAATTTGAGGCTAGAATGTTTTAAAATTATCATTATTTACCCGAACATCTGAAGTCTAATTTTAATCTTAATCTGTCTAAAACTCAACAATGCAAACAAAGCCAAACGTAACCTTGCTGATGTTCCAAATGTGATTCGTATACTAATTTGTGATTTAAATTTATGAAAGCCCAATTTGACAACGGAACGTTTAATCACATCCGCAATGAATATAAAACTGTCATTGGATATAGACATGCAATATTTATTGCATGTTTTATACAAAAAATCCACACTGAAATCGTAATTTTGGTCTCAGTATAGGTCCCTGGTGTACTATCCACACTAGTGCCTACGCAACTATGTACATTCAACTTGATACAGACGTCATTGTATAGTGATATACGCAATGTATTATTGTTATTATGTGCCGACATACAAAGTTTTAGGTATTCCTCTAAGGATTTAGTGCTGTCGTATATCATGCTAGAGTTATTTTTTATTGCTTCATGAGCATCGTTTGTTTCCTCATTTTAGTTGCTTTTTAGGATTCCGTACCCGTAGGATAACTATGGGAAATCTATTACGAAGCTTCCGCTGTCCGTCTATCTGTCTGTCAGCGGGCTGTTTTTCAAGAATCGTAATAGGTAAATAGTTAAAATGTTCACAGAATGCAGTGTGTTTCTATTGCCGCGATAACAACAAATAATAAAAATTACAGTCACCCTGTATTTAATTAAAATGAAGGTTTTTCATAATTTATTAATATATCTAGGTAATATGTGAACCCATTAATAAAAAGAACAAGGATTGACGCAATTGGTAAACTTTACCACCAAAATAAATATCGGTTAAATTCGAAGTTGATGTTTTAAAGTTTGCATTCTAAAAACTCTTATAGACCCTTGAAATTCTTGGAACGAATAGGGAATTATAATAACTGCACATTTAAAAAGTACCAAGCAGCCTTGCACAAGACTAGTTTTATTTTTAAAAATACTAAGCAAGAGTTTAAAATGTGATATAATCTGTCTTCTGGGTATAGTTATTTTAAGCTTATTCTAAGATTTCCTTTTGTTGTTGCTCTGCCCGGGGATGCTTTAGAATACGGAAGTGCTATTTAGGGTGTTTTTTCGTTATTGTTTGTTAGTTTATGAAACAAGTTTTTGGTAGGAGGATGTTACTTCACTATGCAGGAGAAATATTCGTTTGTAACTTTGCCTTCTCTAAATCAGTATAATATATAGTTACGTATATTGATTAGGTTTTGGCAAAGTTACCGTTTCAGTGTAGGTAGAATTTATATGATTGGTTAATCATTGAATAATATGTAGGTGAGCTAACCAATGTCAATTAGGTACCCATAAGTTTCAAGTTGATCATATGTTTAATGATAATCGTGACGTTTTATTCCAGGCGGATTCAATTTGGTAATGGGTACCAAGAGCATCTATAAATTATGCGATAAAATGTAGTAACACATGATTCATCAAATACATGATTCATCAAATCAGGTTTTAAGTAATTATCTTGAGTTAACCTTCACGCCTTTGATCACGGTTTAAAAGAATTATTATAAGGAAATTGGTTCCATTCTGTACTTTAAGATTTCAACAGTGAAGACATTCAGTTTGAATTTCATTAAAGGATCAAACCGATGCATGCGATCGAGGATGATTGACAAACTGAGATGAGTGCAGTGAGAGCAGTGAAAATTTATGTTAGGTATACGGTTGTTATTATAGGCATTATATTATTGCTGATAACTCGAGCTTAGTTCTAGTCAGATGTCATGTCCCGATGGTTTAGCCTTGGGTGTTAGCTGCTGTTTGAGCTATGGCAACAAAGGATGCTTCAAAGACTAATGAGGACATTTAGTGACTCAAATAACCACAGGAATATTTTGATTATAGTACGATCACTTTTTCATTTTAAGATCAGGTAGATAATCTTGAAAAGTCTCACCTAAAATATCCTCAGCCATGTCTCATCTTCATTCTAAACAGTCAAGTTTTAAAGGATTCAGCCTCAACCGTTTAGACACATATGTATGATATCAAAATGACATCACGCATTGTAAGAGGCTTAGAACATCTAGTGAGATCTCTCAATCACATGTTAAGTTAGTTTTGTTTATTTAAATACATGTGCATAATTATGCACTGGTTAGTGGTTAGCGGTATTACTCTTACTTTAGAAGTGACCAATGGAAACGCTTTCGAATGCTGTGGAAGGGATGTGGAAACTATTTATATTATCATAACACTGACATTACTGTGGGTTCCAAGAAATTCCCCTCCAAACCTCTCCTTCTTATTCGGGTTGTGACAGAATCACTGATGAACTGTTTCCAAACCAGTCTGTCTTTGGCTTTTCTGAAAGCAGTGGTCAAAGTGGCCAAGAAAAGTCGAACTTTTAAGGTTGACCCAAAACACCAATTTACTGTTTTTTGTATGTGTTGTTACTAACAGATTTTGCATTTTAATTACAAGTTTTTTTAAGTTGTTGAAATGGTTCTGAAATAAAGACTTATTATTAATGTCTCGGTACTTTTTCATAGATTACCCGTGTAGATTCTAGATTACAGGAGCTTTGGTATAATGAAATTTGAAATTAACATCTCAAAGATTTATTTTCAATGATGAACCACAGCAAGTATTTACTCTATGCCTCTATGGTTCAGTGAAGCAATGGCCTCATGTGCTGCCGAGCCGTGACCTTGGCTGCCGCACACCAGGTGCGTGCGTCACGAGCGCACCACATCACGATCTGTGTGATGGGTGCATGTCGAACGGCTGTCTCAATGGTAGCAGGAAGTCTTTAATGGATTTACTGATCGTCTGCTGGTGCTTGTCGAAATTTGAAAGTAAATTAACGAAGTGTTAGTTGCTTTATTGTGTAAAGGGTCATATAGATGGCAGGTTGAATTATTTCGACAAGACAACATGACAACAAGACTAGCACCGTACAACACGTAATGTACGGTGCTTGAAAGAAAATGAAACCAAAGTCTGAATGCTTATTCGTTAATTCTAGTAAGAGTGATATAGATATCAACACAGACGTACATATATTTTAATAGTACCTCTCTATTCGTGCCAATGTCTTATAATACAATGCCAATACGAATTTAAAACGAATTCATTATTTTTTCATCATCATTATCCCTATCTTATTTAATCTCATCAAACGAAGTAATCTTCTGAAATCGGTTTAACCAAAAACGTTCACAAATTTTGTTTTGGCTGCGTTGTAATCGAGTTAAAATATCATCAGCTTACACCTAGAGCTGCTTTTCTTGAGCCTTGAAGGTCGATTTCTCTTCACTGCAGTGTAAAATATTCAACCCAGGATACACAATTTTGGGGCCACCACTGTACTCGTGGCTATGTCATATTATTATGCGCCACATTCTATTTTACCCAAGTGATATGTGACCGTTTTTATGAATGGAATATATAACTGACTTTTTAATAACCATTCTCGTGTTAGTACCAGATTCTCATAACGTTGATCGTAAATAAAGAGGTTTATTCGATATTTGAAGAAAGAATTTTCAGAGAATGTTTATGGCCATATTCTTTACTTATTCTGGTAAATGTAGTCATGAGGTTTATATAGAATAGCTGTTCCCGTATAAACTCAAATACGAGGTATTTTTACAATCATCATTTAGGTGTGAAATTCGAGCATTTGTAACCAGCTTATTAAAAACACTGTACAGAATTAATGATATAATTTATGCGACTGGTATGTGCTAATGGATAATTAACAAGCAGGTAAATAAAATTAAAACATGTACTAAAAAAACAAGTTAAATACCTAGTTTAAAATTTTATCATGTCGTTACGTTGTAACTGTAATAGGGGTTCAAGCGGAAAAAAAATTGTCCTCTAAGCGCGTTCAATTTCCCAGAACACTGAATTTTATTTCAAAGTTTTATACTAGAGCGCTATTAGCTACGAAAAACCCGGTATAAAGTGTCCCTGTTAAACGTTTAACTGCGCTATTTAGAGGCAGCCCTGTATCGCTGGTGCAATACAGCTCAATTAAGCTACTGCCAGCCCTGTTCTGGTGGCAATTCATTGCGGTAAAGTTGTGGTCACATTAAACCATCGAACCGCACAGCGTCATTTGTGACAAAGAATTTTGAACATTGTTAACTGATGTCCATACAAGAAGGGTGGAATGTGCAATCAACTTTATTTACATAGGTGTGAGTTGAATTTTAATGAAGGATTATTGCGTGTTTATTTTTTTAAGCGATAATAAGGTAATAAAGTAAACGTTTGTGTTAATATTAATAGGGAAGAAAGAAAAATGTACAATGTAGATAATCTGCTTACAATGCCGTGCAAGGTGTCGCCGCTAATTGAGGCAAATAGGTTACAATGGCGTGCATAGTCGATGAGCTGCACGACTTGATAGTTTTATAATGGTATCTTAATTTGTAGCTCAGTTATAATGATGAATGAAGTCGATGTTGAGGATTGCAGACATTCTCACAGTTTTATGTTTTGTGAACTAGGGCATCCATTACATACCGATAGTCTTCTGACATTTCAAAATCTTTTGGTCCTGGTTGTTATTTTAAACATCAGTCTTGAAAACGAGTATCGTGTTGCCCTATTACTGGATTGTGGAGATCGAATAGGCCCTCACTCCATATATTAAACTGGTAAACCAGCTGCGTCCGGCTAGTATTTTATTATGGACTAGCTTCTGCCAGCGACTTCGTCCGCGTGGAACAGTTACTTTACCCCCGATTTTGAAACTCTCAGCCCGATCGGTTTAAAATTGACAAAGTTTCATACAAATAATCAGAAAGCGCCGAACTGCTAAGCTATCGGGAGTTACACGTGTTATTGTGAGTCAACCATAAAATATAGACATATGTATGCTGTTTGGGACATTTTTAACCGACTTCTAAAAAAGGAGGAGGTTCTCAATTCGGATGTTTGTATTTTTTTTTTTTATGTTTGTTCGCGCATAACTCCGTCGCTTGTCAACCGTTTTGAAAAATTCTTTTTTTGTTGGAAAGGGTATACTTCCCAAATGGTCCCATGAAAATTTTATCGAAATCAACCAAGCGGTTTTCGAAAAATCTAAAAAAAATATGTACTTTGTCTACTTTGACGACCTCTTAGTTTACTCTGCAAAGCTGCCGTCCATTAACAAGAAAGGCGTTAACCCTCAGATGGTCGATTTTGAGGTTTTAGCGCCATCGTATGTAGAAAAAAATTCTCTATCGATCTGTCTAAGTATCATATTTCTAATACTTATACTTTTTGAAATATTTTTAGCAAAAAGGTCGTTAAACACTAAAAAAGGAATAGTTTACACTACTTAAAGTACGTTAACCATCCATATTTAACTAAAAGGTCACATTTAACCCTTAACGCCATATTTTTTTATATTTTTCCTAAATTTTGCTTGGCAAAAAAGACGCTTTTTTGACACTACTACACTAAAAAGTCCTAAAGAGACTTTAATTACTTTCAAGCCAAGAAGCTTTTTGGTAGTTTGCATCAATAACCTAGACTAAAAAGGCGTCCAATAAAAATACTACACTAGAAACACGTTAAAATCTGCTAACGACTTTTTAGCGTAGGACTCATGCAATAATAATTAAGAAGTACTTTTCTCAAATCTCTAACCGCCTTTAGTTACTCATTTCATGGTATAAATCCTCTACTTAAAAGACACTAAGCCACAATAATTGGCTAAAAAGACGCTATCTGCTCTCGCCTGTCACCCCCGCGCAGTTGTGTCCCTCGTGTCTAAGTCATCATCGTCGCATAGGACGTGCATCGCTCGCGGAGCGGAAGGATTCCCGCCACATTACCAATGACTGACAAAATGCCGAGGTAATTAAATACTATTTTAAAGTAGTTATTGCAGTAAATAAATAATTTATGGGTCTCATAAGCACAAACCTTCAAAATGGTACCCGGGAACGGAGATTTTTATAAAGTTCCAGTGACTATGCGCCATGTCAAATAGATACCTACCAAATAGCTTTGGCGGTCGACCGCGGGTTTTCCGCTTTAAAGTTGTATGCATGATCTTTGATGTATTTGCTGAAACTAATAAGCGTGTTAAGTAATGATTTAGGCAGCTTATAGTAGACGGGACTATTCAAATTGGGCTATTTTATTTTGCTGGCTTATTATGTCGTATCATTACAGTTGTAATAATCAGTCATGTTTTACCGTTTGATAATAGGTATTTCATTACCAATGTTGCTACTTGTCGTGGCAGTAATAGAACTCTAAATTATGGCATGGGACTGCCTCTAACCTTAAAAATCCCATGATCCCATTTGAGAATCTTAAGAAACGAATTCATAAACTAGATAAATCGCCAGATTTTTTGCAATATTCTTTGAAATCCATAGTCAGTTTATACTGAAACAAATCAATATTTCTAGGAATATTTTTTAAGCAGTGCACAAAAATATTTTGGTGGTTCCATATCAGTAATACTAGTCTGTCACATCATACACAAAATGTTAGTTATTCATCCAAAATAATTTTATTATGCTTGAAAGTTACATATTTATTTTAAGAGTTGACTATTTTACTTTAAATCTAACTATATATACACTTAACCTAAAAATAAACTAAAATTCTCCTAACTACAAAATGGCATCAAAAAACTCGTCCGCATCGCTATCGACTGCGAGTGAACCCAATAGACTGGCAGCATTGCCACGTTGTATGGCAATGCTTATCCTCTGTCCGAAGTAAAATCCAGCCCTTGGGTCACGCGAAATGTCAACCAAACGTTTAGCAAGTTCTTTAAATAACGCATGAGCACTCGGACCCCACGGTCCGAGAGTTTCAACCCCAAACGGCTCAAACATATAATTGCCGACTAGGTTATTATATTTCCGCCGTTTGAGGTTTTCAGCAGCCGCAGCGGTAGCACCAGCACAACACGACGAGTTAGGAAGATGGGATGGCGCAAGAGTATCGACAGAAGTAGCGTCCCACACTAAAGGCCTACCCATCTTCCATGGAAATAAAGACATACCGTCCGGTCGCTTGCCATCGTCGCGTGCCAGGCCATTGGGTTCTAATACGGCAGGAACGCCAACGGCAACAAGAGCACGTCGGATAATGTCAAAGTATGCGCCTTCAGAAACGATACACTTACACCAACCAGCGAATAATCCAGTCAGCAAACATTTTTAAAAATGCTTTTTCCGGACTTAAGTGCAGTTCTCGCCGCGAATTCTCCTTTATGTCTTCTACCGAAGGAAAACGGGTGCCTTGAAGTGGTAATTTGAGTTTAGGAAAAAAAAAGAAGTCGGCTGGCAAGATATCTGGAGAATAAGGAGGTTGCTCGATGGTATTTGTTGAGTTTTAGGTCAAAAATTCGTTGACAATGATGGCCTTGTGCGAAGGCGCACTGTCGTAGTGCAAAATCCAAGATTTTTTTTCCACATATCTGGCTTTTTTCGTCTAATTTGCTCTACATAACGCAAATAATCAAATAATATGCCTTATTTACTGTTTGACCTTCCGGGAAGAACTTGGACTGCACAACATTGCAATAATCAAAGAAAATAGTCACCATGACTTTGACTTTAATCGACTTAGGCGTAGTTTTTCCGGTTTCGGCCCAGTTGAAAGGCACCGCTCCAAAGCTTGCTGACTAGTTTGCATGTCAAAATCGTAAACCCACATCTCTTCACCAGCAACAATGCGTTTCATGATGATTTTGGGGATAATGTGAACATTCCTTTATGAGCTCAGATCAAGTGCTCCACCAAGTTGACTTAACTATGAAAAAAAGGGGAAATTGTACGACTTTCAATATTTTGTAAATGCTGTTTCGTCTATAAATAACTGCAAAGTAATCCTACAATCACTCTCACCAGAAAACTTTATAAACATTCCAAATTTGATATCAGATAGGCGCATTCAAAAATCCAACCCTAGAGCATATTTAAAAAACATGGTACAGGACCATTATTATAAAAATAACTTCGACGATGAATTTCCTGCTTTGCGTTTTATGAACGATAAATACCTGAAAAGTCCACGTATCGTGAGTATTACTTATCGTTCATCTCCAAAAGGTATTGACGCTGCGAGAAAATCTACCATCGTATATAAATAAGTTAGCTGCCATAATTCCTCCACACAAACTAACATTTTGAAACAATTTACCAACAAATGATGTAGGAAATCCAGTTGATATTAGAGGTAGAACAAATATAATTAAGTAACTAAAAGACTGATTCAAGTGCCATTTTCATAATTTTAATTTTAATAAGTAAATATTTAGTCCTAAATGCATAACTAAAAAGCCGTCAAGATAAAAGTTTTAACGTTTAACGGCCTTTAAGTGTAGTAAGTATGAAATAAATATTCATAAAAAGACACTAAATTCAAAAAACTTACCTATAAAGACACTAAAACACTATTGAGTTAATATAGCTAAGAATTAATACTAAATGGAAATGGGAAATACATAAGTACAAAGTCGCTAAGTAACTAAATGCCTTTTTAGCTAAGTTATTTTGAATAGTTTTGGTACACAAAAATAATACACTTAATTTATGTCGAAATCATAAGCTATAAAGTCGCTAAGGTGGACTTAGGGACTTTTTAGGTAAGTGTTTATTTTAAAATCACCAAATTATGCACTGCTAAAAAGAAAAAAGGCGTTTTTTTCTACTTAAAATAAATTGTGTTTAAACAAGGTTATCACTATAAATTTGTAAATTTAACAAGCTATCTTTGAACGTTTAGTTTTATGTTGTACGACCTATAGTTTTTAAATGGCAATTTTTTCAAATATTTCCCACGTTTTTTGCTCATAACTCAAAATTTGATTTTGTGGCTTTGCGCCCTTTAAGTTAACGGACGGCAGAAAGGAGCAGTACGTTTTTTTTACACCAATGTGATTGGTTCGTTTAGGTGGGGGGAGGGGAGGGGGTGTAGGTACCACTAAAAAGTGAAAAATAAAAAACTTTTTTACAAAAAAATATAACCGACTTTTACACAAAAAATCAAAAAAGTGCAAAATAACTTTAATTTCGGAACTCGGTGTTCAAAAAACGAAAAAGCAACCACAAACACCGAGTTCCGAAATTAAAGTTATTTTGCACTTTTTTGATTTTTTGTGTAAAAGTCGGTTATATTTTTTTGTAAAAAAGTTTTTTTAGATAATTTTATGTAAAACATTTCCGTAATACATGATTTCTATGTAACTTTAACCATTAAGGCTACACACGCGACGGAAGCTTAAAAAATGGAGTAACTTCTTCCGTTTTCCCAACATTTTCCTTCACTGCTCTGCTCCTATTGATTGTAGCGTGATGAAAAGTATACTATAACCTGCCCAGGAGTATGAAGAATAATTGCACCAAGTTTCGTTAAAATCGGTCGAGTAGTTTTTGTTTCTATAAAGAACATACAGACAGACAGACAGACAGACAGACAGACAGACAGACAGACAGACAAAAATTTTACTGATTGCGTTTTTGGCCCCAGTATCGATCACTAATCACCCCCTGATAGTTATTTTGAAAATATATTCCTTGTACAGAATTGACCTCTCTACAGATTTATTATAAGTATAGATGGGAAATCATCAAATGACTTCTTCTATTCTAAGCGGAGCGGAAGGGAGTGTCAGACTCTTACCGACTAATACCCATCCGTGTTCCTACAAATATGCTTTGCGTTCCAGGGCCGCGGTGACTCTTTCGAACAAAGTACGCAACCCTGGCTATCAGACTAGTCTGGAAGCCATCCCCAACATCGTCGGGAAAAGGCTAGGCCCATTGACTATGTCAAAAGCTAGTTCTTCAGTGTTTTTTTTTTTTAATGAAGTGTTAACATATTTGAACACAGGGTTATACCTAGTACAAGTGTGCATTATGTGTCCCTGAGTGTTTTATACTCGACACATTACTCAGAAGCTCACACGCCACGATATCGGTTCATATCAGTGAAGGCTGAAACTTGTAGGATATAATACCCAACTAGCAGCGCCTCGCGGTTTCACCCTCGTAGTTCCCGTTCCCATGGGAATGTGGGATAAAATATAGCGTATGTCACCCGCGGATAGTATAGCTTCTCAATAGTGAAATAATTTTTCAAATCAGTCAAGTAGTTTCGGAGCCTATTCAATGCAAACAAAAAAACAATAAAATCTTTCCTCTTCATATATACGCCCTAAGTAAAGCTACACAAATCCTTGAATTGTTATGTGGATATTAGAGATGGACCAACTAGCCAGTGACCAGCCAAGAAAGCTAAAACACATTTTAAACAACAACTAGTTAGCTAGTTAAGTGTCAACTAGTCGTCTGGTAGCCTAGTCGGCCATTTTGTATTAAAGCGCGCATTTTCTTCTTCCTTCCTACCTTTATTTCTTCACTGCACTGCAAAGTTATTTCTACTGTAAAGGCACCTTTCAGAACTTTTATTTAAAGAAGGACTTATGTATTTCCCTGCTTTATCTAGTTGAATATAACTGGGTCCGTAATATAACATGTATTATTGTTAACAGTATAAATAAAGCTGTTATTCGTAGCCGTAACTCTATAGTGGCGTTGTTCATATTAATAATGTTGTACTTAGGGTTTCAGGACAATTTGCAACATGTCGTTGCTACTACGAGTTTATCACAAAACCATACATAAAAACCTGGTAAAATTGTGTTCAATCAAAACACTGTACTCGTGAGATAGGGGCGAGAGTATTTTTTATAAAATGAATATCTTTAATTAAAATTGCAAACAGGAAATTATTGCTTCCACGTATTCCTGAACGTATAACGCTAGGTAAATATTCGGAAGCTTTTCCCGGAAAGGCCCCTACAACACTCACTATAAACAGATTCGTATATATTCTTCCCAACAAAAACATCAACAAGGGTATTTTCCGATATTTCGATATAAAGCATGTGTGTTGTAACTTGAGTATAGACTGGACTATCCTGTATCAAAATATCGTACAGACAAGTCCTTGCAACGCATAAAACTGGCACGCGGTCCATTTTTGTACTTGCACGCATAATAATGCCAAGGCCGTCCGTTACAACATCCGAACCATGATATTAAACAGAGGATACTGTTTCAATTAATAAATATAACCGTTACCATGGACCCATGTCCCGTCGTGAAACAACGACTCATTACTTGTATAAAATAAAACAGTCATAAGTATGTATATGCTTGTTTCGTTTTAGCATAGTAAGTAATGCGTAGGGAAATTTAGTAGAACACAATAACAATGCGTTCTATTCTGAAAATTCAAAACCTTTCATTGCATACTTACCTTAACGAGCAGACCATTTTTTCAATTAAATGATTCCGTTAAATATCCTACAAGGTAGTGTATAGTGTATTACACCATATTGGGGTGCTAACCAATAAACAATGGATTGCTTTTCATAATCATCACGATTAGCTGCCCTACCATGACGCCTTAAATCCATCATGATTTATGTGTCAGAGAGAGACAGAGAAGATACAAGACGAATAGCACTATCCCTTTCCCTCACACACATCATGATGGATTTAAGACGTCGGTCGAGAGATTAGATCGAGATCACGGTCGATGACTATCCGGGACAGTTTTTCGGGACAATTTTCGTTTAGTGATCAATATAACAAAAAATAGGCAGCCCTATGACCGATATTGCCACGCTTAAACGACCACAGTATCCCTAATATGTATTCGTACTAAACAATGTTGTCGTGAAAAATTATTGTTGTCGTTTTTTTGTTTAATTAAAAGTATGTAGCTCCCGTTCTAAGTGTTGAATTGGGAACTGTTATGGGTTAGCCTAATACGATTTCTTTTAGAGACGTTTTCTGGGGTCCCGTAGCCAAATGGCAAAAACGGAACCCTTATAATTTCGCCATGTCCGTCTGTCTGTCCATCTGTCACAGTCGTTTTACTTGGAGACTTTTAAAGCTACACCAATGAAAATTTGTAGGTAGGTGCAACCTGTGAACCGCTATTCAATTGTGCTGTTATACAATGGAAAATAAAATTTTAGGGGTGGCACTCCATACAGTCATGTAACTGAGGGATGAAAAAATAAATTCCAACAAACATAATCGTGTAGGAAATCATTGAACTCTTTCAAAATTAAATAGAGTTTCTAAAAAAAGATTTTTATTTGAGGAAATCGTTTTTGAGATATGTGCTTCCAAATTCGTAAAAAATGTCACCTCCTCTAACTTTTAAACTGTGAAGTTGAACTCTTTTGACACTTTCACCAAAAATTAGTTTGAATATGAGATTTTCAGTACAACACAGCTTGACGCGACAGTAACATAAATATTAATAATAATAAAAAATCAAACCACTCCAAGGAAGGTCATAAAAATAAATATACGTATACAGTCAACATATTAACTAAAAATGTTATAATTTTAACAGTGAACTACGGAACCCTTCACTATGCGTGGTCCGACACGCACTTGGCCGGTTTTTGATACAGATTTAATTGATCAGCATCTAATTGAGGTTGCCAAAATAATGCACATGTTAAAGTTCATGTGAAACTAGTCGGCTTAAAACAAAGTTGTCGTGTTAAAAATCTTGAAAAAAAAAAACAAAAAAATTCGGTGCCATGAAATGCTTCACTAGTTCGTAAACTTATACTGGTTCGAAGCCAAAATCCTACACGCGACAAAGTCTTTTTCAAGAAAACTAGTGCTGGCGCAAAAAATATAACAAAAGCACACCTCTATTAGTTTTTGTTTCGTACATTTTCCCATCTAAATCCTGACGGGGAACAAATAAAATCGCTGGAGAGAAAAGTAATTTAAGTGTTGTCGGGTGAGGCAGGGAGTCACCTTTATAGCGAATGCATTAAACACGTGCGGTCTCGAAGTGCGTGACTTTAGAACGTGCTTTAAATAGGGATGTTCCTGTTATATATTGCTTCCGTATAAAATACAACACTACTTCGATTCTCGGTAGTTTTCGTTCGGAGCGCGTCGCTGAAGTTTATCGTTTCCCTTCTGTGTTACGTGAACAATTTTCTAGAGATTCGCTACCTTAAATATCTCTATGACTTAACTATAATACATAACAGAAAAAAATATTAGTTCTTGTACATTTTCTCACTAATTATAACCTCACTAACCCACTTCACACCAAACTTGAGAACAAGTAAAAATATTGTCCCACAAATACCTGTCGTTTGTAAAAGCTTTCTAAATATAGCCTGTCTTTGTAATTTACAAATAAGAGGACAAATAGAACTATGATAAACTCCATTTTGGCAGTACGAGCTTTACAAATCGTTTACAAAATAATAGGGAAACGACTACAATACAAATAATATCCTTCATTATCACACGAGGTGAATAAACTGAATGAACGGAATACTTCATTCATTAATTTTTCCCCCAAAAAATTAAATACCAGTCATTTATCGTTTGAACTTTAACAAATTCGCACGATTTTCGGTAAACAATGAGAACTTTATTCGCGGTGTAAATTTACAGCGCCCGAATGGGCAAAGTTGGTAATGATACCCGCTCATACATTGTATGTGTTTATCTCGGTTCTGGTGTTTTAAAGTATCTATACATGAATGCAGTGCCTGCACATTATCAGCTGCTTTCGTAATTTTTATTTACTTTTGAAACTTGTAGCGTAGAAATAATCGGATTAAACAAAAAGAGGTGGCGAAAGAGTTTCTTTTTTGGCGTTAACGTTCAATGCCTTACCTAATAATGTTAAGTGCCTAAATGAGGAATAAGAACAAAACACCATCTGACGGAACGAGGTAATCGCCAGCTGGTCCCTGAATAGAATATTTGGAGTAAAGTGTCCTTCCTCAATGTCAAAATTTGACAGGTTGTCAGGCTAAAGTTTGCCAAAAACTCAACTTTCTCCTCTCATGACTTTTTAATTTTATTTCTTGTTCATACAATCCATACTTTTAAAAGAAGCAATAGCAAAGCTTATTTCTTTTAAAAATAAATGATCAAACGTGCTATTTAATTCAAAGCTCTAACTTTTACATGTGACATTCTATTTAATAACGAATGACTAACAAATACAGTTATAAAAAAAGAACAAATGACGACGTTCTCACGTAGCTGCGTAAGGATAAAGCAATATGAATATTTTAGAGCTAAATGTACGCATTTCGTTCTATGTTACGTGTGGAGAATATAAGAATGAGCAGTCGAACGTCAATAGTTTATTGAAAGTACTGTATAGGCTCGTGATCGTTCTGAATGCTTTAACAGCAATGATGTTACTGTTTTCGATCCGTAGGTACAGTATTAAAAAAATGCCATAAAAAATCCGTGAAATAACATTGATTTTTGGTGCGCTCATCATTTTTATACAATTTATTTGAGATAGGTGCAATTTCTTCTGATCGATAACCATAACTTTATCATTGTCTATGGTTAATTCATCTTTCATACGAATTCTTTTTTATCCTTTTATTTGGTAAATATTGTTTTGACCTGCAAACACAAAAAGGGTAATTAATAAACAACCTTCTTCATTCAATAAATAAGTATTTTTAATTAAAAAAATAAGTTATATGATTAACAATGTGCTTTAAAAAAGTTTTCTAGATGTCTAAATCAATTGGTCTGGGTACTAAAATATTCAACATGGACAAACATCACAAAGTAATACTAGACCCGACACTCAAGAGTTCATACAGTCAAGTCAACATTTTAGTGAAAAACTAGGACCTAATCCAACACGTCTAGATAACGAAAACACACTAGAACGTTGAGAACTATTTGTCCTGATAAAAGCACAAACTTTGTTTCTATAATACCACTGTGTCCCTTAAAGTGGCACTTTGTTAAAGAACGCATGAAGTGTAAAACTTCTTGGTTAATGTTTTGTGTAGCTGGCATTAGTACAGCTGATAAACTACTCTTTGTTTCCTTAATCACGTTTCTGTCTGTTTTGTTGCTTGATTTGTACTGAAATATTTTAAATGAGGATGTCTGTTTTCTGAACATTTGTACTAGGAGGAGACCGTGGGCTGTTTTGTAAAGAGGTGGTTGCTTTGAGGCTTGATGCAACTTTGTTCTAAGTACATACTGTAATCAACTTTATCTATAGTATTTTTTTAATTATTTATCGTCCTTTATGTTTAAACATTAAAAGCATTAACTTTGAAAATGAAAACAAAATATCTAGTTTTAATTTCCGCGAATATTAGTGGGTTGCAGGTATGCACCTCCCTCCCGCCCGCTATATTATGCACATGCAAGATTACTAGGCAAATGCAAGGATTTTAAGCACATGCAGGAAGGCAATGCATAACCCAACACCATTACCGACACGTGTTTCGCCTCTCCACGAGGCATCCTCAGGGGACGTGTTGACTCGCTGACCGTTGAGTTCGTGTTCGTGTTCGTTCGTTGTGTCGTGTTGAGTCGTGGAGAGGCGAAACACGTGTCGGTAATGGTGTTGGGTTATGCATTGCCTTCCTGCATGTGCTTAAAATCCTTGCATTTGCCTAGTAATCTTGCATGTGCATAATATAGCGGGCGGGAGGGAGGTGCATACCTGCAACCCACTAATATTCGCGGAAATTAAAACTAGATATTTTGTTTTCATTTTCAAAGTTAAAATGGATTTCCGCAAAGTAACGCCTGACTCAATCAATTTTATTAAAAGCATTATTTTTTTAAGAATACAAAGTGAGATTTCATTTATTGACAAGTTTTTAGGAGATGAAATGATATAATAATATGTAAACAACATTTACTGTAGTCGAAGCTTGAAATTGGGATACAAAGTTATTAGTTTTACCTGCATTTTATCGAGGTGTGTGCTCATCAAATCTTTTCAAATATACTAGACGGATAGATAAAACATTTATTTGTATTTTGTAAATGCATATTATTTTAGTTTATATACACAACTAAAATAAAATATGCCAAACACAAAAGCATTATAATCTTAAGCTTAAGCTTAGAATTTATTTTATGGTTTTATATTCGACTCGTTTATTTATAGAAAGGGCTCAAATATCAAAATAATTACAATAATTTTACAGTGGCAAAAAAGACGTTGAAATAATGAATGCAACATTATGTAACAGGCCTACCTGTGATATTACGTAAAAAAAAAAGAACGTAAAAGAACAATCATAGCAAGGTGTGCGGTTCAAGATTCAAAGTGGAGTCCAGCTCAGCATGTGTCAGGCCATACCTGACATCTGCTGGACTCCTTTTTTTTTTTGGATGGGAAATCATCAAATAAATGACTTCTCCCGCTCTGGGCGGAGCGGAAGGGAGTGTCAGACTCTTACTGACTAAAACCCACCCATGATCCTTCTAGTGCCCTTTGCGTTCCAGGGCGGCGGTGACTTTTTCGAACAAATCCCGCAACTCTGCTGAATTCCTGCGGTGAGAGTGAGAGTTATGTTTGAGTATAATGTGTGTTAGTGTTATGTGAGCAGTTAATGTCGCAATTCATTACAGTTCATCACCGAATGCTCCAGATACTGAAGTCACTACTTATTTATATGCATGTCAGATTCAGTATTCTATGATCAGATTTTTTTTTCTCTAATATCAATCAATCAGGTAACTCATTATGTCTTAGAATCCATGCTCATAACACTGCCATAATAACAATTCTTCATACCAGAGAACTTATGAAAAGACAACTCTCACGGTTTTTTACGCTTCTTTGCTTTTTACAAAAATAAGAGTTATTGTTGTGCTTAATATAATTTATGATTGAATTTATGGTCTTCATCACGCGATTGGGATAAACACTCGAGAAGCCGGTTTTAATTTTTTTTTACTATGATTAATTTTATTAATCTTTACATAAAAGTGACGTATTCTTTATTTAAACATATTGACATTAATTTACTAGCACTGAATACCTACAGAGTAGCTTTTTGGTCGATGCTTTTGCTTAAAACTCCAACAAAACGTATGAGTTTTTGTGTATAATGTCGAATTTTCCATATTTCAAGTTTAATTCCATTCATTTTACTTCATTTTACAAACGAATTTCTGTAAACCGTTTATTTAAGTAAAACAAAATCTATTCATTATCGAAATGGGAGAGACTTAACCAAATTAATAGGAACGCATTTCAATTGCAAATTAATCGATTCACCATTCAACTGGGCATGCAGCCTTTGTTTTGTAATCGATAATCGTAAGTAAGCTTATGATTCTTTTGTGATGGCAATGCTGCGGTTGAGAATATCATCATTTATTTAATACCTACAGAATTGTTAATTGTGAAATTATTTTTTCTAGTTTGGAAGACGGTTTGTCACAATCAGAAAATAATCATGTTGTAATGAAAGCTTTGAGTGGATAAGGGTAGACTAAAGATACGGTGGATGTTTTGTAGTCAAATCGCTGAATTCGCAGTTTGACTAAATGTTTAGCCACATCATGAAAACTCAACCTAACTTAACTTTGGCGACATCATGAAGCGAGCAATTTTACGATATGATTTCGACGAAAGTATGAAAAATAAAATGGTGAAGGATAAAATTGTTGAGATAACGGCGAATATGTATGGAAGAAAAAAAAAACAGAATCCAAATAATTAGGGATAAGAGCGTTCTTTTAGTACATAATTAATCCGAGCTTGGTTAGATTACATATGGCAAAGGTACCTACCGTGAATTTTAATTTATGCCAAAGCGTGGAGCCCCTAGACGTTTTATAGTAAAGTCCAATCCTGGAGCTTTATCATTATGAGAGAATGCGTTATTAGCTAATTAATAAAGCGAGTAGGGTTGATAATTAAGTTTCTTCGTAATTAGTTAGGTAGGTATCTATATACTCGTAGGACGTAAATGATGTCCTTCAAAAATTAAATTAATGATCGTTTTACTAATTAGTGTAAGTGGAAAGTGATTACAGGAAAATGCCAAGTGTGGTCATAATGAGCACTTCACATTATTATGTAGTCTGTTATTAATTATACGAGTTTTATATTGTGTTTATGTGATTTATCTATTAGTATCTAATTATTGTTCGTCTTTGTATATACTATTGCTCAAAATTACATACAGTTTCATGTTTTTTTTAAATCTTACAATGTGTCGTGGTAATTAAAGGATGTAACTAGATTGTGGAGGTCAGATAGAAAGAAAGAATAAAGAAACAAACATAAAGAAAGAAGAAAGAAAGAAAGAAAGAAACAAACAAAAGAAAGAAAAAATGTTATATTAGGACTCGCACAAACCAAAACAAAAAAGATATAAAAGCTTATTATTAATTTTAAACTGTGCTATTGAAAAAAATACTTTTCTTTTTGCGATAGACAGTTGATCTATCCAAAATACTGACTGTCAGAGTTGCATATTTTTTATTCGAAAGAGTCATCGCGGCCCTGGAAGGCAAAGGACATTAGGTGGAACACGGATGGATTTTAGTCAGTGAGAGTCTGACACTCCCGTACTCATCTGCATATGATTAGACTGGACACCGAAACTAGGCAGACTGACTGATTAAGGTACATAATTTTAATTATTTGTTCTACCTTTTGAGTAGGTACCTACTTAAGTATGTAGGTGCAGGAGGAGCTCATGGCTATATTATAACAGCCGCACGGGTCGATCGTCTAGGTTAAGCAACGCTTGCCGAGGTTGGTCTGTGGATGGATTACCATCTTAACATAACGAGACTTCTCCGTGCCTCGGAAAGCACGTTAAGCCGTTGGTCCCGGCTGTCATTTGGAGATCTTTCGCAGTCGTTACGGATTGTCAGAAGCCAGAAAATCTGACACCAATCTTGCCAAGAAGTACCGTGTTTCCCAGTTAATGGGTTGTGGAGGTCTGGTAGGCAGCCGCTTCACGTAAAATACTGGTATTCAGCTGAATCCGGCATGACTGGGAGCCGACCCCAATACAGTTGGGAAAAGGCTAGGCAGATGTCCAGATGATGAAGTATGTAGGTGTACATACGTACTATGATGGTCTATGATGACTTGATACTACAAAAAATACTAATCATGTTTGTTAGAATACATAAAAACGAAGGTATGCATGTATTGGTTAGTACATAGTTAGTGGAAATGTTACTGTAAGAATAAATTCCCATTTTGTTCTGAAATTCACTCTACACGTCGTATACAGTAATAGAAAGAAAAAGGCACTTAATCGCAAACCCGGGGCGTGATGGTATGTATAGCTTTAAAACCTCGCAAATGTCATTAGCAGGACTCTTAGGGGGTGTAGAGGGGGGGATTAGAGCGGGGGGGGTAGGTCGGTGACCTCTGACCGGTGTTCGTCCACATTGTGTGGTGCGCGTGCAATCTTACTACGTGCTTACTTCGGTGACTTGCTTGTCCATACCGATGGGTAGGTGTTATTCGGCTCTTTGGAATGCAGTTTGGATATTGGTTTCATGTGATTGTATGTGGGGTAGATAAAAATTCCTCATCATACTCAATTCGATTTCTTTAGAAATTTCCTTTGTGTATTTTGGTATCATAAATTGGCATTTAACTTTTACGTCAAATTGAAAACAAACTCTTCATTGCCTTCTCTGTCACTCAGAAAATCGTGATGGCTAATGAAAAGCTTTCCCCTTAAAATTTTGTTTTAGCTCGTTTTTGTACGAGTTCGACATTTTTCGAGCATCATTTTTTTTTGTTTTCGATTAACCTGAACACGACTAGCTTTGTTCAAATCTTTAAAACACTATGTTTTATCAGAATAGTTTCAGTAAGAATCTTGTATTAAATTATGACACTATCTTAACTTATATAAATCTAGTGTCACAATATATGGTCCGGATAAATTCTGAAACTACTGGACCGATTTTAACCATATCTTCACCAGTATTTTATTCCCATATTCCCACAGACACGGGAACTGCGCAGATAAAACCGCGAGGGTTTACTTGTAAATAATATGAATACAAGCACATTTGAAGCCGTGACTTCTGAGCTGTAAAAAAATGTTGAACAGAAGACAGGAACCTGAAAATAATTTTTGAAAACACAAGACGCAGACAGAAATATTTTCAGCAATGTTGTTACCGAAATACGTGTCACTGTCACTTCTATCAACATTGTTATGGGCGTAGTAAAGACACCTTATTTATATCTGTTTCGTTTATTACAAAAAGTTTTTTCGTTAAGTTTTATCGGTCATAATTTTATTTTCTTTTGTCGTAAGGAGGGCCCAGACGACACCAAAGTTTTAATGCCTCGTAAAGATGGAACGAATGTTGTGTGTGTTACGAAAACTGCACCCAAGTCTATCTCATCGCTTTTGAGCACCATAGTAAAATCTTTTCTCTCTATTGCCTTTCAGTACTTTAAGATAACAGCTCAAAATTATTTTCCCCATTCGAGAACAGCGTCGAATTTTCGAATTTCGAATACCGAATATCGGAATCACTGAAACGGCTTTAACAAGGAAGGCGTCAGTCACTCAGTGGGTTCCATCGACTTCTATAAAAAGGAAAATGAATTCTCGGGAGGGATTGCCAAATTAGGCCATTTTATCTTCGTTTTAGTCGAGATCACTACCGATTTCTCCTTCTGACATGGGTACATTTTTAATATCTTTGTCTTTCGGCATGAAGTAATTGGATTATTATCAAGACTGATCTTTATTACGGAAATATCTATTAATCGTGTTGCGAACGATGGGGATTGCGAAAATAATTAGTCAAAGATTATTTGGCTTTTGTTTTGATTGTATTTTTGTTTCAAGATTATCGCTCTATGCATCCGAAACTCCAGTTATATGTATCTGCAACGTTTTCACCATTATAAATCTACTAGTAATTCAAGTTTGAATTCTGTACTTAGTAAAAGCTTACTAAAAATTATCAATTTAATTGGTATCCGATTGGTAGTGTTTTCTCAAAACAGTACTAAGATCCACTTTCCTAAGTTCTTTCTTAAGGAATCATTTTCTATACTTGGATGCGATTTTCTTTTTCTCTATGATGAACAGGTATTTTAGTATCCCTTTTTACCAGCATAACTTTTTCACCAGGATTGTCTTGTTGCTGTACTCTATTCAAACTTATTTGATGTCGCAAAAATACCTTCTATCCAATACATTTCTATTAAACGCAGAAGGGATGACCCTTCATCACTACAAAATACGAAACCAAAACGGCATCTTTCAAATTCAATTTCCTCAACCCGGTCACAGCATTAAATGACTGCATTCACAACAAAATGTTGAATGAAGTAATGACGTAAATTAGTAGTTGCACATCTTGGCTCGTGACGGGTAGGAGGAGCCACTGTAGCTCGCTTAGGTCATGGTTGCGCGCACGCAGGCACTTGCGACGTTTGAGGCCAGTAAAGTGCGTTTTTATAGAAAAGTTTACAAGTTTAATTTAATTGTGTTGGTTGTTTCGTGAATCGTGCTATTGGTGTATGTTTTTTTTTGCGTGATTGTGTTTTTTTGCTGAGTTAAATAAATTATTGTGGATGATTTCGTTGTGAGTATGAGTATTATGTGTAATTGTATCATTTGCAATGCCGTATCACGTTTTCGTAATATTTTTATTTTTTAACTCAAACTTTCGCGTATAGGGTATGTCTTGTGGCATTAAATTCACCGATATACCCACTTCGCACATGAAGTCTGTTTTACTAAATAAATATTGTGTCCCTTTGAACTCTTACTCCACCCCAATATGAAACTTCAGCTTGAAATGCTAAAATACGAGTAGACAAAAGTTTATAGAGGTAATACTGAGTGAGACAAAAGTTATCTCTGAGAAAAAAGAATCCATGAAACCACTTCATAGAAACACAATATTCAATATGGCCATCTTTTAGAAGCCTAGCGTCTGTGTAAGTTGGTCTTCCGCCCACGTTGTGGCTCTCAACGCAACTAACTGGCTTGCAAACTCCAGCAAAATAATCTAAATGCTTACTAGAAACACTACACTATTATATTGTGACATCGCCTTAAACTATTATATTTAATTAAAATTGTTCTATGCAACCTCGACAACTAAAGGAAATGCAGACGACATGCTTTACAAATTCCATTTTGAACATAGAATGTGAAGCTGAAGATATTAACTTTAATTAATGCATACCTAGTTTGTTTCAGTTGATAGTTTGAATTGAAGTTTTGTGATATTTTGGCACACACCTTTCAAACGTGTGATTCTATTTAATTATCTACAGACTACATTCGTACTATTTAATCTTAAACAGTATTACGTTTCATTTATTTGGCAGTCAATTTTAATGACAGAATTCAATCTAATCGTAAAATACGAAGCTATTAATTTGGATTCACAAATTTTGCATAGAATTTAGGCAGTAAATTGAATCGTTAAATTTGCAAATAGTATCAGTAAATGAATTAATGCTGTTGATCTACGGATAAGCAAACTGGAGTGAACAACTGAAATAAAGAGCAGTACGCCAATTTAATACGCTGCGCACAAAAACGTAACAGCGGCAACTGCTAACGAAACATAATGCGTATTTTTACACTCAAGTTCGTAACTTCGGATCTGCATTGCGTATGAATACGCCGTATGTAATACGCAGCGTACCCAAACGGTTATGCTTGTAACTGCAACCAGCTGACCGCTTGCCTCATCCCAAATGTAATGCGGATTCACTTTATAACTGGCGAATTGCTCATGTTGAAGTTATTGGCTTAATCTCGGTTCTAGGAATTCTGATTGTGAGCCACTGTGATAAATGAGATTCGAAACTAAGCTGTACTTAAAACTTCTGTTTTAACGTTTCTAAGCGTATATCTCAGTCTGATGAAAAAATAAGTAGAACCGTCATTTCATTGTAAGAAATATTTCGTACCCTTAAAAAAAACTTAAAGTGCTTAAGAGATATTATTAGCACATTTTTTTTTCTATAATCTAATTTTATAGATGTTTGGAGCAATATACACATATAAATACCATTTCCAATACGGATGAAATGATAATCTCGGTGAATATTTTGAATTTATACCAATTCGCTTAAATTGCTATAAGCCCTCGGGAGGAGTTCTCTCGAATTTATTACAGCAGACGTCTCAGATGTTCGGATATTTCGCCATTTAGTACTATTTACGTTAAATTTGAGACCGTAAAGATTTTATCTAATTTATCGCTCGTATTTCGAAATTCCCTTTAAATGTATATCGACACTGACGCATCTTTATCTTGAAGCTTAAATGTTTGTGTTTAATTGTTACAGATACAACACCGAACCGAATTCGCAAAAACATCGCAGTTACAAGGTAAAATAACACTTTAGTATGATGCAAAGCTCTTTGGATTAATTAAGAAGCTCAAGATAAAAGTTGAATAAAATTTGGGTTAAGTGTGTGCAGCAACAGGGATTGAGGTCAGATTACCTAAGGAATGGTTCCTTTACACTTATTTCCATTTCTTGACTTCGTGAGACCAATTGAATTTTTATTGAAATTCTTTCTCTTCTAATAAATATGGATAATGGAACAGAACTAGAATCATTTTCGTGTTCTAAAATGTTTAATTCCGGCATTTATTCCCTTATAAAGTACCTCTTATTGAGGAGCTCGTGGCTAAATTATAACAGCCGCACGGGTGGATCTTCTAGGTTAAGCAACGCATAACCGAGATTGGTCTGTGGATGGGTGACCATCTTAACATAACGAGACTTCTCCGTGCCTCGGAAAGCACGTTAAGCCGTTGGTCCCGGCTGTCATTTGAGGATCTTTGGCAGTCGTTACGGATTGTCAGAAGTCAGAAAACACTGAACTCTGACACCAGTGTTGCCAAGAAGTTAATGGGTTGTGGAGGTGTGTAAGGCAGCCGCTTCACGTAAAATACTGGTATTCAGCTAAATCCGGCTTGACTGCGGAGCCGACCCTAATATAGTTGGGAAAAGGCTAGGCAGATGATGAAAGTACCTCTGATTATTTATATGTTTAGATCTTTCCGGTATTCCAAGCTCATGTGTAACATGAATGTAGATAAAATTCTTAGAAAAATTTATAGTCTGTTTCCAGTTAGTTATCTCATGGAATTTGCTAAAACATTTTATAATGATAAAATCTTTAACAAGAATATAAACGCGTCCATAAACAAAATTCCTGAAACAAATACTTTTAAATATATTGAACAGCGACATAGAATTATTTCAGAGCAATTTTTAACACTAAAAGTGGCACCGGGTGTTGGCATTCTGGCCTACAAAACAGCAGTGTGACCACTTGAAAAATGGCACTGGTAGCTAGCCCCGATAATGTACGAAGCAGAACAATCCATCAGTCGTGTGGCGGAACTACCACCCACCACCTCATACCACTGGAAAAGGACTCCATTGTACATCTTTAGTTCTTCGTAGGGCTGCAAAACTTTCGCTATTTAAGGTTTATTTATGTCGGTTTTCTAAAGAATTGTTGGACTTTCCCAAATTCTTTGGATACTATTAAAAGTAGATTTAACTGCGAATATAACCGCGTATTAATCGTACGGTTTTACGGCACACAACACAATATCCACTAACCCTTTAGAAAGTTATTTCCAGCTCGTGGCGTCAATACGAGTTTAATATTTAATTCCATACAATTGAAGTTGCGGGTAAATTTACGTGGCACGCTATCGAGTAACGTATGTTGTTTTGTGACCGAGGTCAATTTTATGTCTGCCTATTCAGTGTTAGGTATATTATTATTTGTAGGTATATGATTATCATTCTATTCTTTATCTAAAGATGTATTTAATAAAAAAACTAATGCAATTCTGCTTTGTGAGATAACCCTCCTGACTACGACAAGGCATCAATCTGAGCCCGATATTTTCTAATCATAGTATCCGAGGTGGAAACCCCTAAAAGGGGCCTTCCAACACAATTACCTTTTCAGTAGCCACCGGCGGGGATTTGGCGAGAAAAATCGCCTACCATAAATACAGCTATACTTAGAGAAGAACATCAATCAAAATTATGTGGATTTTATTTACGTAGCTAGACAGAGTGTGCGTGTTATGTTATTGATAAGCAACTATTTTGTTCCCAGGACTCGTGCAGAAGAATATGGACGATAAATCATGCTCAATGAGCGCTTGGAAATGAAACAAAAAACGAGAAAAAAGCTCTTCAAACATAAACAAACTGAGGCAAAGTTATAACCAATACATTCACCAAAGTCATGTGAAGTTAATTTTTCATCAGTGCAACTGTCATATCGAAGAAGCATATCTTGTGGCAATCGTAAAATACGAAGACATATCTTATTATTTATGCTAGTCACCCTTTTGTGATTATAGATAGTGTAAACATTATTGCTCAAATTCTATAAAGAAGATTTGTTGATTTAAACATCCTAGACTTTAATGGAGATAAGACTAAAATATTCAAGTTTCGAAAAATGTATTGAGTGAAGGAAATAAACATAGAACTTTATCCAGCCTGTATCTTGGAAGAAGTTTTAAAATGAAATTCGCCACTATGTTTTTCCTGCGGAGGCGGACGCTGATTTTAAAGGCTGTGCTCATACTGACAGCGATATGGTTTATGGTCGCGTTGTTGACTACAAATGGCGGGTCAAGGAACTCAATCGTTGCACCAGCGATTGAATACGATGATGCGGAGGCGAAACCGTTGAAAATGGCGAAGCCCACATCAACAAAAAGGAAGAGCGAGACTTACGGCAATAACCTATCTGATGGTAAGTGTTATTTATGCATTCAAACTGCATGAGCTTGCTTGGTGTAGGAGTTAAATGAAATACCACATACATCGATAGCTTTACACGATATTGCACTGTGTCACCCACGAAACTAACATAACTCTAACGATAATATCGCTATAAATAAATCAGAATGTGACGAATACAAAATTGATACGGAGGATATATTTTATTAGGTATGTTTCGATAAGGGAATCTTTCTACAGAAATCAAATTGTGGATCGTATCTCTTGAGGTCGGAAAGACAATAGTGAGCCTTGGAATTTCTCGTTCCTTTTATTTGTTCCGTCTCGGAAACAGCATCCAACTTAAACTATAATGGTATCAGTGCTACTGTTTGTATTTACATTTATTGCTTTCCGTGTTTTCTCTACATTCTCTTAAAGACGCGTCTCTTGATGCGATTGTCTTTTGGTTAATATATGCAATAGAAATGGTAATGAGGATAGACGTAACGTAATACTAGAATGAATATCTAATAGGATTTCCCCCAAGAGTGTTATAACAATGAGTCGCCATTACTTTCTAGTATTTAGCTTTATTCAATATCTTTATGGAGATAGTTCAATGGTGTAGTATGGACCAAGCCTGAATCTTGGGATTAATTTCGGTTGGTAGACACCTGTCAGAACTATGTCTGTGCCTTCGTTCTGGCCCGTAAACTCCTTGTAACGGAGATGCAAATGCAAAGAATAACTCACTAATAAGGACACGTAACATCGGACAAACATGACAAAATCCGATCCAAAATGCACATGCCATTATACACCTAGGTTATCAAACTGATATCAAAAAGCCTATCAAAGTTCATAAGCAAATTTATTAAGAGTAGAGAGAGGTGCTTATGATTGGTAGTTACAGTCACATTTTTAACTCCAGTTACTAAATAAAATAGTTATAATATGGATTAAACGTTTGGCCAAAACAGCACGGGCCACAACCAACGCCATCTATTGACATCGACTGGAACTATTGCAATCCAAGGCATAGATCTAGAATCTTTAGATGAACACCGTTTTAAGGGCAATCTTGAATATTCCTCAACTTAATAGTAAATTAATAAAGTTCTAATAGGGGAAAATAAGGAAACCTATTAAAGTGTAGACCTCTGTATTTTATTATGATTAAATATAGAGGTCTACACTTTTTGTAAAGCGTACACCCCTAACTTGACCTATTGATCTGCATGTTAGAGTTTGTTAGTGGCTTCCTTTATTTCAACATTTTGCATGATAATGTGCGTTTGTCCGTCACAGCACCAACGCGGGTCGATTGGATCGGTCGGCTTGCGGGAAATGAAGGTAATTTTTAATGGCCCTTGTTTGTTAGTTTTTATCACGGAGTATTGAGCAAATGGAGTGTCAATACGCGATGAATGAATTGTTAAGAGACTTCTTATTTATATCGGTGTAAGAGCCATTATTTTTTTAAACTAAGATGCTTTATGTCCCATGTCACTCATCGACGACTTTGTTCATACCAAATTCTCATTCTGCAATTCTGCAATGAACGTGAAGCTAGCCGGTGCGAAGATGTGTAGGAGTTCTGTGAAAATGTATGATTGTTTTAATAAAGTGATGCGTAGCAAACATTTTAGAAAACGTGCTGTTTGTGGGTGTGTATCAGAATCTATCAAAGGGTGTGCGAAAAAAATTATCCCTTGCAGACATTTTTCGCTGTTTGTTTGTTTAAATACCAAGCTCGTGCTTACTTAGCGCGTGCTTTTCCGCCAGAGCAGCACGCACATACGTTTACCGACTATCTTTGGTGAAAAAGCGCCCTATAACATCACTAATAAAATAATAAAAATTGTAAATAATAACTTCATTTGTTAACTACTCCGTGTTCTAAACTCTTTTTTATAGATCTTTACGTAACTATAGTATCTTTTCTGTGGTTTGGGGTTATAGTGTGTAATTAATATTGCCTATAAAACAGATTGTATACCATAACTGTGTTGGTGGAGGACAGTTGTAGCTAACAGCCGTACTACAAATTTACACTGCCACTAAATATATTCACCGCAGATGTTACATAATTAATTGCTATACTATAATATTTCATTTGTAGTCTAAATAAATCGTGATTGGTGTCCTAACTAAACCACGATTTGAATCATATTAAATTTAATCTAACCTCATTAGAAAATTTAAACTCATTTTCGAATTACTCGTACATTTTCCTACACATTTCATTTATTTCAGTTCCATATTATATTCCATTTTCAAACTTACGATCATGATTTTCATTAAAAAAAAAAAAAAAACTAGTGAGTGATTTATATTGCAATTAAATTATAATTGCTGTGTCTAAAGAACGTTGGATATAATAGTTGACATCCCTTAGGGCTCGGTGTGATAGCTGCGCCGGGCTCGGACAATGCACCCGGCGAACTAGGAAAGCCAGTCGTCCTCCCCAAGAACATAAGCGACGACGCCAAACAAGCAGTCTCCGAGGGCTGGAAAAAGAACGCCTTCAACCAATACGTCAGCGACCTGATATCTATTAGGAGAAAGCTGCCGGACCCAAGGGACGAATGGTAAGAAAATGATTCGAAATCCGTAGAACATGTTGTATGAGGTACGACCTCTAAACGACCCGAGGGATTAAGGGATTTCCGTGAATCCTTCCTCGCATTTTTCTGAATCAACGCGTTGCTTTGTATCGGATAAAGAAAAAATATAGTCTCAGCTTCTAAAAATTTCCACTCTGCTAGTCTCAGTTAAACCTGTGAAAAATACTACATTTTGTAACCTAGTCTTATCGGGGCACAACTCTATTTGTAATAAAATTTCCAACGCCGCCGCTGAGAGGAAATAATAATTTGGCATAAAGATAAGGATTTTATTTTACGTTTTAACGTTACAGATACTTTCGTCGTTTGGTATATTATATCTTACCTCATTTAGATCTCCTTGACTTATCTACATATGTATTTGGAGATTTATATGATGTATTATTAAAAGAAAAATGGACTTATTGAAATTAAACTGTAATTAAGATTATAATACAAAACATTGAGTGTGAAACCCTGAAATTATTTGTGGCATCACGTATATGTATTCACCAAGAAACAACCAATACAAGACAAAATATCATACTTACTTTTACTTACAACATTCAAAGCGCTACAAAGTAATACCGTTATTTATAAATGAAAAAAAAAAAGTTATAGAGAGAAAATAAAACGGAAAACTTATATATAGTGTTTATCCCACCAGGTGCAAAGTGCCGGGCAGGTACCTAGAGGACCTACCACAGACGTCGGTGGTGATATGCTTCCACAACGAAGCGTGGTCGGTGCTACTCAGAACCGTTCACTCCGTGCTGGATCGGTCACCTGCTCATTTGATCAAGGAGATCATTCTCGTCGATGACTTTTCCGATATGCGTAAGTTTATTTTGCAAAAGATAAATGCAGATTTTTTTTTATGATCTTTTGAAATACTAATGGCATTGTTTGACTTTTGCATTGCCTTGTTCAATGGTACGATCAAATAGAGTTCCAATTTTAAGTTGTGGAAATACTATTAACTCCTATTTAAATGGATATGCACGATTAAATTTGTTTGTATTTGCAGCTCATTTAATGCAGCAGCTAGATGACTACATGTCATCGTTACCAAAAGTTAGGATTGTCAGAGCC
The DNA here is from genome assembly GCA_905332915.2 of Hecatera dysodea. Lineage (NCBI taxonomy): Eukaryota > Metazoa > Arthropoda > Insecta > Lepidoptera > Noctuidae > Hecatera > Hecatera dysodea. The sequence continues at coordinate 7,632,457 of HG995299.1, forward strand.
ACTCGGCGGGAAGGTCTCATCAGAGCGCGTCTCCTCGGCGCCCGATACGTCACTGCCCCCGTGCTTACCTATCTCGACAGCCATTGCGAGTGTACTGAAGGTAAAACCCTACAATTAGCGTAACACAAATCCTCTTTAACGACCAGTCGTTAACCTCAGCTATTTCATTCCAGGATGGCTCGAACCATTACTAGATAGAATTGCCCGTAGTAAGACTACGGTTGTGTGCCCCGTAATTGACGTCATCGACGACAATACCCTCGAGTATCATTATAGAGACTCATCTTCAGTCAATGTTGGTGGTTTCGACTGGAATCTCCAGTTCAATTGGCATCCTGTCCCGGCGAAAGAGCGAGCGAGACATCAACATACTGCGGAGCCTGTCTGGTCTCCGACTATGGCTGGTGGTTTATTTGCGATAGACAAGGACTTCTTCGAAAGATTAGGAACTTACGACAGCGGTTTCGACATTTGGGGCGGTGAAAACCTGGAGCTGTCGTTTAAAACTTGGATGTGTGGCGGAACTTTAGAGATAGTACCATGTTCGCACGTCGGGCACATATTCAGGAAGCGATCGCCGTACAAGTGGCGAACCGGTGTCAATGTACTCAAGAAAAACTCTGTTCGATTAGCTGAGGTGAGAATTTTGTCACATTATGTTTATCTTCTCAGCTTTTAAATCTAAACAGTAAAGTAAATAACATTTTGTTTTGTATGGTTTTAGGTATGGTTGGACGATTATGCAAAGTACTACTATCAGCGTGTTGGTAACGATAAGGGTGATTATGGAGACATCAGTGGTCGCAGAGAGTTGAGGCAGAAGTTAGGTTGCAAGTCTTTCGAGTGGTATTTGAAGAACATTTATCCCGAACTCTTCATTCCCGGAGAATCTGTTGCTCATGGCGAGGTAAGTTCATTTTATTCGCTCGAGTTACAAAATATAATTAAAATTAAATATAAATTAATATTTTATATCTCAAAATTTAGGCATTTTGTTCAAGGAGATATATTTTTTCTCTGTAATTGTTCTGCATAACCACAATGAGTGCAAATTATTAATGAAACTGTTCTTCGAAATTATTACCCGTACAGATCCGAAATGTCGGCTTCAAAAAGATTTGCTTGGACTCTCCAACACGCAAGTCAGATCATCATAAGCCAGTCGGACTATACCCGTGTCACCGGCAGGGAGGAAATCAGGTCTTCTGTCAATTTCAATTTGACCGATTGCGGCAGTACCACTTTGCAGGAGTTTTTTGTTCAAAATTTTGAATGTTTGTTTCGGTTTCGCTCAATTTACTGCACTCTTTCATGCACGTTCGACAGCACGGATGTTTTTATTTTTTTAATTTTTATTGCACCCATATTCACTTTTTGCATTCATTTGTTCCTATGGCCATCACCGATAGTTTCGAATCGAATCTAACAACATCTACTGCCTTGATGGTGTGACGGTCACAGAAGACATTTCAGACGATAAGCTACCAAAAGCAAAAATTCGCAGATGTCACCACACTGGGGGCAATCAGGTACTCCTAATGTGACAAAGGAGTGTGATTTTGATTAGACTTTGTTTTTTTTTTATATGGGAGTTAGAGGCTTTCCTGATGCCTAGTTGGATTTTTGATAACTTATGGAATGATTGTGTTGTGCAAATTATAATTATGGCAGTTTTTAATGTTTTTTTCATCTTCATTATCACAACATTCCAACATCATCATTCGTAGTTCTTTTTTTTTCAGTTTTAATTTTGCTTAAATATACATAATATATTTTTTTTTCAATTTTGAATGATGATGTTGGATTAGCACGCTTGCTTTTGGCACGCCTTTTATAACTTGTGGATGGCATCAGATCGCGAATCCTGTGTCGGACATGTGCGTCGACTCGGCTGCGGGTCCCGAAGAAATGAAGAAGCCTGTCAACGTATGGCCATGTCACGGGGAATACGGAAATCAGGTTTGTCGAAGGCCGCCAAATTATTCAAATCTACCGCTTTCGCTTTATCTCGTAGTTCGGTGTTGGTGGTCATCGTCATTTTGGTAAGTAGTTAGTACGTAGCAGCTTTGAACACAAACCAAAGTAACATAATAATGCATTGTTCGGTTTCTAATCGGTACAACGTTTGCGCGTTCCATAATGATACGCATGTGTTTTGCATAAAATTTCATTTGTCTATTCTGCTTTAATGCGATCAAATATGAAACATTCATTATGTCAATAATTTTTGAGTTTGTTTGTAACAGTACATGACATTAGATTTTTCATTTATTTCCTGAAGTGATCCAACTGTGTTTGAACTTGAGTCTGCATTTACCCTTTCTGATCCTTCGAGGGGTAAAATGGAGTGTGGTAGATTAGAATACGAATTTCACAGTATGTTAACTCTTCCAATTTTGGTACTGTCGCGAGGTAAACTATTACTTTTGAAGCCATTTAGCACTGGTATGATCGTTGTTGACGACTACTGGTTTTTCGATAATATGTACATTTTTCATTTTACGCTTGCAATATGCCGTGATTATTTGTGTTAAGTGGCTATTTAGTACATAAGTTTTATACTCTTGATGCCTTTTTACTTATAACTTATGTTTAACAGACCCTGTTTATTTTTAACTGATTGTAATCTTTTTTTTTTGTTTCCTATTTGAGTTTTATGGTTTTGGCTTGTCGGGTTATTGGGTGTATATCCAATAATTTTCAATATTAATCTTCATTACAAATAATACAATTTATCAAAGCTTAACATAACTGTTTATACACATCATAATTTACTTGTATTTTTTTTGTAAGATTGTACGTAATAGATTTATAAATTCGTTTTATAGAATATATCAACAGACATTTTGCAAGTCTTACAAAATACAGCTATTTAAAAAAAAAACAATAATCATAGCGAAAAATCATTATGTGAACATAATAAGTGACATGTTTGCAATCAACTTTCAGTTTTGGATGTACTCGAAGAACGGCGAGATTCGACGTGACGAGACGTGTCTGGATTATTCGGGACATGATGTTGTATTGTACCCCTGCCACGGTGCCAAGGGCAATCAGCTGTGGCTGTACAACGCTCGGGTATGTTTCATGCCTCCTATATCCATTAGTTTATCTAAAAACCTTTAGGAAAAAAACAACAAAGAAAATACGGTATTGAACAAGTTTCAAAAAGGTTTACATGCATTAAAGTTTTAAAAGTTACACAAAAAAAAATCGGTAAATGGATAAGTTTAAATGGCGCGAAGTCGCTATCACTTTTTTGTATTGTGGTGTCTTATGATAGCTATGCTGGCGTTATTTAGAAAAATTAAAAGAATCTATAGCAATTTCTTCATTGTTTAGATATTTTATCTATATTTTCCTTTGTAAAATCACTCTTTTCAAGGTTTTGAAAAATCATATTTTTTCTAATCCATTAAAATACCCGATTATATCAAGTAAAACCACAAAATTAAAAGTAATTAAACAAAATAACGCCATTCTTTGAATAATGAGTTCTTTTACGATTTTACAAATGTTTCTTAACAATTTTAATTGAATAAGATTAGTCTGAGACAAGTTGTCGTGGGAAATAATTAACTTTGCAAGATTTTGGCGAAATTAATTTGCGGAGTTAGGTAACGAGCAAGCCTTTAGTACCTGCTGCTAAATATAGAACTATTAAGTCAGCGAAATTATTGGAGTGTTTCTGTATAAATTATGTTCCCTTTCCTTATGAAATACGAGAGCCGGCAGATGAGACTTCGACTACGTTGGTACTTTTCAAAGCCATCCACGAACTGACCCTTTTGTCCGTTACAAATGGCACACAATATTTTCGTATGTTAAATAAGTAGACAAGATTAATAATATTAACGATTTGTTTACAGACGAAGTTACTAAAGCACGGATCAAGCGAAAAGTGCATGGCGATAAACAGAAACAAAGATAAAATAGTCATGGAGACTTGCAACGAGTCTGAGACAAGGCAGATGTGGAGCATGGAGAACTTCAACCCGGAAAGGATATCTCCTGAGCTGTTACAAGACGAGTAGCCGGAGGTCTACTTGGAAGTGCTGTTCATATAAACGGCAATGACAATGCTTATAACGTGACTGTGACTTAGTGTTAATTCAAATGGTTCACTTGTTGTCCGATGCAATGAATGCTTGTAGTTAAACGTGTACTTTATTGTATAGAGGCATAAGCTACGAGTGTTTATCGGTAGGCGATTAGGCTTTGTAAACAGGCTGTTGTTGTACATTTTTCAATTGCTGATATGAACCCCGTTGAACTCGGCCTATCAACGACTGATGTGTTCTATTTTAGTTTTGCTTGGATGCCATTCCTTTAGTTCCTACAGATTCTGTGTGAAATGTTCAAAATTTGAGAATTTCTGGTCGGTGAAAATTTATGCGTTTGTCTCAAACTGTTATATCGATGGTGCTTGCCTACGTTTGTCGTATCGCGAAATTATTTTATTTATTACTCTTGTAAAAAAATTATATTCTTGTTGAAAATCAGCTTTTTATTTTGTTTCGTTTCTTTTTCTATGCGAGTGTTATCTTATAGTGTTTAATGGGAAACTTATCTAAACTATACATATCTTTACATTAAAACATTTTATCGATATTTTCAAATAGAATGAATGTTTATTGCCGTCTTTTTATGAATTTTAAAGTGTTTTATGTAAAAATTAATGTTGTAATAGTATTCTTTATCGAGTATTAACTTCTGGTTAGAGTATAGAACACACTTGAACTGTACATATCTTTGATAGGTATTTGTATGCTTCAATATATTTATTACGACTACTTAAATTACAATGTGGATGACCTAAGAAATAAGTCAGTGACTGAAATATACATAAAGTCAAAATGAACCCTATTATTGATGCGTTTACGCCATATTTTACAACAATGCACTAAATGTTATGTTCTTCTAAAACTTGATGTTTCATGACGTTTTCTTTCATGTTATTAACGGCATTTCGTAATTTAATTAAATAACTATGTTATTGGAATGCATTAATATATCCGTATATATGGCGTAAAAGCAACATTTATTAGCCCAAATCAACAATGGAGCATAAAGGTAGTTCAAACAAAAATGACTTTCAGTTTTATGTAAATTACACAATTATTGTGATTTATTTAAAGATATTCTTCAACATAGTCGTATTGACTTACGTCGTAGATTGTAAAATTTTAGTGAAATTGTAAAATAATGAATGATGGATTTTAAAAGTATGTTATTAAATAAGTAATATTTTTGTACTCATAAGTTACTGAGCGAATTTATTTTTTGTCACATGTATTGAGACATTTCGAAGGTGACTGATATTGATTTTGACATAATTAATAAAATAATTGAAATTTTAACTCACAATTGAAATTACATAGATTACTCCATAAAATTCACAGTAACAAGTACATTGATGACATTATAAGCTAGTTTTCAGGACTTCAAAGCCATTTGTTATAGAAGATTCTGTACATTCCTAAAGCATTTTAGTTAAATTGTTTTAGTATCTATCTGCTCTTAGAAGTTTCCTTCGCTGTGTCTAAATTAGATTTAAAAAAACATTCCTTCTTGTGATCGAACAGAAAAGTTACATTAATGAATACCTATATACCTAACCGTTACATTAATAAAATTGATAAGTAGGCTATCATTAATTTAATCATCTTCAATCCGAAGGAACTACTTACACATTTTAAGATTCATTTTATCGAGGTACGAGGTCTGGTAGGCAGCCGCTCCACGTTAAATACTAGCATTCAGCTGAATCCGGTATGAATGGAAGCCGACCCCAATATAGTTGGGAAATGGCTAGGCAGATGATGGTGATTTTATCAAGGTACGATTTGTGTTTCGAAGATGATTCGATTTTCAAAATTGAAATAAGCTTTTGAATATGAGCCAGTATTCTATTTACTTTTCTTGACTAGTTTAAACTAGACACGATACTGCCAATTAGTCTTCCTTCCTAGGTTTCTGTTATTTCTTTAGTCTTTAGCCACTTTCCTCTTTTAATCACTTTCAAATTCTACTTGTAACTTAGACATAACGTAAATATTTGACTGAGTATAATTTGTGAATATCGTTGATTGCGTAGAAATAAAATCATTTCTGATAGCCATCGGAAATCATTTTATTTATCTAGCTAGCTTTTACGATGAAAATAGGAATGAGGAAAAATTACTACTAGGTATATCGTTTATTGGAAATTGTTTGTTCATTCATTATATTTGTTATAAATACGTTTATTTCTAAACTATTATATGCATTTTTATTAACGATAAAATTTATTTTCATTTGTATATAATTCCATTTGAATTAAAAATTTTACAATTATTTAAGACTATTTTAGAAAATAATTTCAGATTAGATGTTAATATTTTTTGAGAAAGCGATTATTTTAGTTGAAATTTTATTTCATGGTTTCGATGTAAATAGCTTCTTATAGCTAAAAAATACCTAAAAATGGTGTCATTTAGATAACGAGAGGTGTGAAGTTAATTTTGCTACTATAAACATTGAGTTAATCTATGTGGTAACCGGATTTCTGTTTGGCCAGATACTAGAAACGAGGCACTTAGTATTGGTATTTTTTAGTTGAGTTCCCATCATATATCAGAAGAAATTTTCTTTGAAAAGTAAATCAGTTTATTGAAAAGATAAAAATTATATTTCATTATCTTCACACCCTGTACGTAAAATATAAAACCGTGCATTCACAATTGTATAGTTAGTAAATTATTAGAATTTATCAACTAAATAGATATGTAATAAGATGTTTTAATGTGCCTTATAACTTTACATAATTATTATTGAATGTTGAAATTTCTGTATATAATGCGGTGTCTCCAAATGTAATTATACTAGGTATGTACTATAGCGTAACATTTAGATGGCGATTACATAGTATTTGTAAAATAAAGCATTATGTTGGATTTGTATTCTGTCGTTTTATTTGTAAAAGTTGCATCCACACTGATACAAAAGCTGCGCTAGAAAATAATTTTCAATGAAAAATAACAAGGACGCAAATTACACAAAAAATTGAACATACAAACCCAGTGAATCATGCATTAACAAACAAAAGGACAAGAACGCATCGCGCGTTGCTCAAACATTTTTTTACAATTTCTATGCTATTAGTTATGGATAAGGTATGGTAAAATATTTGAAAGATAATTTTATTTGCTTTCAATATCATAAACAAAATTTATTCACCTTTTGTCATGGAACGTAAAAACATAAGTCATTGTTGGGGCATCAATACCACCACAAAATAAAAACTAACGAAGCAAAATTTGTAAGGCAACAAAAAGAACCGCAATGCCATCTATCCCGCCAGCAGCGAATTACTAATGAAAACCTGAATCGCGGTGCCATACTTTACCGTGTGATTTGAACATATAAAACAGTAGGGCAGTTACCCACCACACATGACAACCGTCTGCTCAGGCGATCCTTCCTTTTCAATGGAGGTTTGCTTTACAAACTTTTCCGCATACCTCTATAACATCTTTTTTTCTAAACAAAAAGCCATATTGTTTGGTAGTTGTACAACCCCATATACAGTTGTCTCATTCCCGGAAACACAAATTTTAGCACAAAACACATAATTCTACAAAATTATGCAAGAAGAAAATGCACTTAACCACTCTATATAGGTATCGTCTTCGACGCTCGAGGAATACGACCGTTGCCGAACAGTAACGAAGATTTTTATGCGCACTATCACTTTAGAAGACCTGTAAAGTAGGTTGGTGACCAATTTTCATAAAAAATTGGTCATCAGTCCCATGATTCACGGCACTAAATGAAAATGTAAACCATACCTAAAGAATATCCTATCTTAATCCAGCAAGGATTGTCTCAGCGCCCTGATGGAGATCGTGGAGGGGGAGGGGGACGATAACCACCCAAAAATAAATCAACGACACTCTGGAAGGCCATTTGCTCCCTAAGCCGAGTTTATTGGTTAAGATTTCCTGCTTATACCCGATAATGCCTGTTGTCACACGCTGCAGTGACTTATAAATAGTCCCTGGAAGGTTTCGGGATTCCCACACTAAATTGGCCAGCCCTTAGTCCTGACTTGAATCCGATAGAAGATAAATGAGGGACGTCCGCTTCTATTGACGTTCAGCTTCAAAAGAAGACCTAAAAACTGCTTTAGTCGAAGACTGAAATCCCACAGGATTGCATCAGAAAACTAATTCGGTCAATGAAAAACCGTTTATAGTCATTGGCCCTAATGACTGACATGGCTCTGATAAAATAATTAGGGATAGACATAACATAATTTGTATCTTTTCATATTACTTTGTATTCGTTTTGACGTCTACAACTTCGACAAAATATAAAATACTAGCAGCGTCCCGCCGTTTCACCCGTGTAGTTTCAATTACCGTGGTAACGAGGATAAAATATAGCTTATATCACCCGGGGATAGTGTAGCTTCCCAACAGTGAAAAAACAATCAAATCTTTCCTCTTTATAATATTAATAATAGAAAGTTAAATTAACATTAAATATTTTTGATATCATTTCAAAGCTAACAGAATTACCTTTCAAATGATATGCCACAACTATATTTCATAGAAATTGTAAAAATTTGGTCATAAAACGCGCGATGAAGTGAATCTAGTTTATTGCTCGCAAGTGTAGATAGAGCCGAAAAGTTATCCTTATAGTAGTGCAATCAGGCTACAGTATTCTAAGTACTAGGACCTAAATTCAATTTGTATACTGTATACGGTGTAGGTTCGAACCCGCGATCTACAACTCATAAGATGGTGCTGCTACCACTGGGCCAGGTTGCCTGTTGCTGGGTAGGTTTCCTATTCCAAAATAATGGTTTAATCTCTCTCGAGTGCCTACTGCAAAAATATGGTCAGCGAAATGTTCCAAGATCTAGTGCAAAACAAAAGTAAAAACCAACATTTTGTACCATTTATCACAACGCGAAGCTGTCTAAATTTTTAATGGAATGTTTAAGATTCTCAAAAGCTCTCAGCTTAATCTTCTTTATGAACGCGGTTATAAGATTAACAGCGATTAAGTGGAATGCTTAATACCTAAACTAACACAGAGACAGTATTAAAACGTCGGACATGTTCAGGCCTCGTTTTGAGATAACTTAATGCAGTCTTAGTGCATGTTTTTAAAAGTACGTAATCAACGACAATCGTCGAGTAGGATTGAAATTGTAGCGGTATTCTGCAAGAGCCATCGCTCTTCACACACGCCTATATTGCCACATCGCCTATATTTTCAACGGACTGGATGCCACACAAACAACTGAAGTAACGCAACGCACTGCTCTCCAATCACGCTTTCCTCTCTTTTTCGCAGCAAGGCATTCTTCTGGCCTCGAGTTCCTTAAACGTTGAGTTTCTCATTCATGACATGAACAGTAGCTCTGTGGGTTCATCTTCTTCACAAAATTTTCCAAACGGTTCCTGGAATATGACAAGAAACAGCTGAGTATTTGAGGATATTCTTAGCGAGTTGAAACCTTGAGAAGAAAGGGAAACAATAGTTAGCAAGAAATAAATAGATAATTGAAAATGCAAAAGACAAACGTGTAGATCGAAGGAAAGTTCCAAGTGGAAAAATATATTTTAAGGCTAAAATCCAAGGTTTTGAATTCATTCACTTACCCTGTATAAGATTTATCGAATTATCGATTTGTGGAAGTTATCAGAACAAAAACAAGGCAAAAGCACTGATTGTGTCACTTTATACATTTGTAAGTATTGCCAGTGTTACCATTGCAAAAAACAAAAGTAGAATCACAGTTTACTTCAAACTCATTCCACCTAAGGTTTCACGGCGACATGTTTATATATGTACCTACATACATACCTGCTGCATAAGGGTCTGGTGGTAATCTCAACATCTTTTTTTCTATGCAAAAGGACAGAAGTGAAACTTACGCTTTTTCTTTTCTGCTTGGACTAGAGAATGCGAATAATTATACCTCTACAAAAAGTTTGTTTTTGAAACTTTTAGCCAAGTTGATTGGGACATTATATACACATTTACATCATTACATCGGTTCCACGGATACAATAGCAATTTATCACATGAGCTTCCGTCGCGATCCCTAATCCACTAAAAATCATTGTGACTACATGCAAAATTAATTAAATTAATAAGGTAAACATTAGTTAAAATATCATGCATGTTACCTTATAAATTCTTTTAACCAACCAACCAATATCACCAACCAACAGTTATCCACAAACGATTTCGCAACAATTCCTCGCAATCATATCCCAAATGCAGCTATTCAAGGCACTGTATACACTATTCACCTGAACTAACGACCTGCCACTCCAAAACCGTCACTAGCGAAGAATTTACCAATGTACCAGTAGTGGATCGCTTTTTACCGCAACGTTCCAGACCATTCCAGCTTTACGCTATGTCCGATGGTTTGCTGATTTTTTCCATTTTTTGGCTTACTGCAGCTCGGATTATTCCATTTTTTTTCGTCAGTTTGTACCCAAGAGATTAGTGTTAGACCAGAGTTTTGACACCCGACTTGTGTGGGATTTTTCGCAATTAGCGAGTGACGTGGTTTTGTGGATTGCTCTGTTTAACATTCAGACAAATCGTCATGACAGGTTTTTTTGTAGTCTAGGTTTTGATGTTGTGTTAGTTGAGAATGAAACTTGTAATCCGTGTTAGAAAATAAGCAGCTCCATGTAGACGTAATTAAACGAAGCAGAGCCTTAAAAAGCTTCTGTCCTTCTTCACAAATATTAAAAAAAAATAGGTATTCTCATTGGAATCAATGGAGAATAATAAAAAGACAAATATTGTGCATCTGAGCATAACTTACTGAGCCCAGAAATAATCTCTGAAATCCAAAAGTGAGCATTATGCACGTTGCCATTAAAAACTAATTTTATCAGAACCAATTAACCAACCAATTTTTTTTAATTTAGGATTTTTTTAGACACAATAGCGTCCTATATTCCACCTAGCTAACCTTTATAAAAATAAGAATATGACGTGAGTAGCTTTTCCGGATAAATTGGGTAAAGGTTCCCCTTTACCTTATCCGGAATCTCTTTCGAATACCGAGACAAAAGTGCAAGGATAAGTGTTATTTTTATAATAGGTAACGTTTCATAAATTAACTGTAGGTGTAGTAAAGGCAACATAAATGTTTCCTGAAAACAATATATTGAACCGTATTTCTTGCTTTAACAAATCAATAAAAAAAATACAAAGATAAACTCGTCTGATTTTAACGCGCTGTAGGTATCGTCTTCATGTTTTGTTTACGTTATAAACAAAAAAGCACTCAAGTCTCGGACTATAAAGTTTTACACAATCCCTATTAGGTTGGTTTTTCTTGCTATCCTGGCATTTTAGTGAACGCAACGTGTTGCTGACTGTCTGTTAGTAAGCGTTTAGATAGCTCAAGAATATCCTATTTGATCGATTATATATTTTTTTAACTCACGAACGGATATCTGGTTGGGTTTATCAGTCGAATCTCTTATGAGCGTTTACTCCTCACGTAATATCGTATCTTGTTCTTGTTTTTGGAAATGCATGAAACTTAATACGCATACGCAAAGTACCTCGGTTTCAAAAGTTAGTGGATAACGTTTAGAAGAAGAGTTTAAAGAGTCCGGTAATAGAGCAATATATAATAGTCTATAGATAGTAAAAATCTACTAATTTTCGTTTAAATCGGTTATTTCATTTCCAAAAAGACCTTAAAGTTTTGTGATGAGTGAACGCTCTTAATTAAATGTTATTCTTACGTTGAATTTCAATGAAAACAAGGACCAGTAATAAAGTCTATCATCGCACATAAATATAAATGAAAAGAGGGTAAAAGTACCATCTTTCAAACGCAATGAAACAGGCACTCAATAACTCAACCCGATTCAAAAACTCCGATCATGAATATTGTGATGTACCCAAACAAAAAGTCATAATGATGAGACGTGTCCGCCATTTGTTTATCCAAGTTTTAATGTGCCAACCGGACCAGACCACGTGGTTGTAGGAGACGATTAAAAAGCTTTTGGAAAACAACATCGTGATCCAAATGGTTTGTTACCAACTACAATACCATTAAAAAAAAAAAACTGAGCAGTTTGACGAATGATTAGCAGATGTTTTTTTGTTTTTGTAGAGATTTTTTAATATTTAAATCTGTTAATCAGTTGCTACCCAGCTAATAACATAGCCATGTTTTGTTTGTTTAAATGTATGTTTATAAGTTACGTAATTTCAGAATGTAACTACTGATCTTGTAGATCCTGAAGAAAGCTTTTCGTTAAACAGGTTGTGGAAATTGTTCGAAAGAGTCATCGCGGCCGTGGAACGCAAAAGGCATTTGGAGGAACAAGGGTGGGTTTTAGTCAGTAAGAGTCTGACACTTCTTTCCGCTCCGCCAAGAGTGGAACAAGTCAATGGATAATTTGATTTTTCCCATCATTAAAAAGCGCCGTTAACAAGATAAAAATTTTGACATTCAGCAATAGTGAATCACTGTGTTGAAATTATTTTTCAACCAAGATAAAAAGTACCTACTGTTTCTGTGGAATTATATAAAAATAATTTAATTAGTTCGAGCAGCGATGGAAAATCATATCAGTTGGTTGGATATTTAAAGTAACATTTTATTTCTTTGATTATTTTATTTATTATTTTATTAATTACCTTATTTTCAGCCTGTTTTGTCCCATTGCGGTCACGCTCGCGCTTTTCATTCCTTCTGGCTTTGGGCCAGTGTGGCCAAATATTGTCGATACGCATAAAGCCCGTCGGGCAAGTTCGGCCCTTTTTATGATGACTTCGGTGACTAGTATTTAATGTTAAGTAGGTAAACTACAAAAAGAGATTTTTTATGAAGTGGGTGCTATAAAAATACTCTTTTTTTCGTCTAAAAATCAGGGCATAAAACTGGTAAGCCAAGTTACTTTCATATCAAATTAGGTTGAAAAAGTGTCGCCTTTTCAGCTAAAGCACAAAGTAATGATAGATGGCGCGCGCCTAAAAGCACTAAGATAATTCGCTTTCCTAGTTGACTCATTTACGTTACACGTTCATAATGCTTTGACATCGCAATTTGCGTATCTTTTCAAAAAAGCAGGAGCTTTTGACGTAAAGAGGAGGTGGACGGTATCAAAGAGTTCTTACGTTAAAAAAATATTGATCTTATCTAATCACTGGTTTGAAGAGGTCAACTTAACAGAAAAATGGAAGAAATGTGAGGACGTCTTTACCTAGGAGTGGGAGAGATGAGACTGATAAAAAATTATAATGAATCGGGAGCTGTTACTGAAGGAGGTCTACGAGTATAAAGCTAGTGACATGATTTTGAGATTTTTGCGTGAGATTGGCCGGATAAGATGAAATACTGGGACGAACTGTGGGACACCTTTACCCAGCAGTGAGATGACATAGGTTGAGATTTATTTGTTGTTAAATTGTTTCTTTATTTTTAGGAATTGCTTTAATCTGAAAGTAAAAATCAAGAGAATTATTCAAGTTATATAAAACTACACTATTCTTGACTACCGTAGATTTGAGTGTTTCTCTGGAAAAATCAAAGTTCCTGTGGGTGTTCCCACGGGAGCAAAACCGCAGCAAAACCGCAGCATAAATGTAAACGTGAATAATTTCAGCGCAGCTATTTTCATACGTAGAAAAAATCTTAAGATTGCTCACAGTCTCATGAATAAGTGATAGCTTCGTTGAGTATCACAAAGTCAAAAGCCAGTAATCCAGGAAGAAGAGAATCCTTATTTACCCTCATATACAGTACTGTGTATGATCGTACCGAAAATTTCTTCATAAATGTGTGGGATAAGAACGATTCTATGAATTTTAAAACTTCAATTTTCTGTAGCAGTTGCGTAGGTACTTTAGATGTGCGGTTAAATGTATCTCTATCTCGATGTAACGAACTTAATTTGATGACAAATGAATTGAAGTTGTCTAGTGTTGTGTTTAATAGACTATTCTGTCTCAGTCCTGGACTCCTTCGTTCAGGAGTAGGATCTTCCAATCCTTCCATCTTTCATGAGCCCACGCTTCCTTCTTTCAGTTATGGTGAAATCATTCCGATGAGTCCCACTACCTGCTACGTGGTTAGCCACGACCCCGTCTCTTTTTAACCGACTTCAAAAAAAGGAAGAGTTTCTCAAGTCGACTGTATTTTTTTATTTATTATCAACTCGACATCACTATCGTTATAGGAATTTCCTTATTCAATAGTGTGGCCATAATTACAGTTTTATTATTTACCATAACATATTATGTACATACATTGTAGTGTGTGTGTCTACCTCATAACTTTTTACTGGGTGTACCGATTTAATGATTCTTTTAATATTCGAACGCTGGTGCTTTGAGTGAGACTTGACTACTAGTATTTGAGCTATCATTAATAATGCGTGCCTTCGTCTACATTGATGATGTTCTCATTATCACTTGTCGATGTTAAAAGAAAAAAAAAACGGGTTTCAATCATTTGGAAGAACATCTTAGTTTTTCGAGGTGGTCCCTAGGTGGTCTAGTTCGGTGAAGATCTGATGAAGAACTTCGGAGATAGAAAACGGAACGGATTTCTGAAATTGTATGTCTGTTTATTGATTACACTAGTTTATAACACTAATACTACTACTATTGTGTAATGGTACGATTAGGTTTCACCACTAAAAAGTGAATAATAAAAATAAAACTTTTTACAAAAAAATACAACTGACATCCGCAGAGTGTGGTGCCTTTAGCTCTGTGCTAATGTGACCCTCAGTTTGTCTGGTACGTGGCCGACTTATCCGGCCCAGTCCCAGTTCAGTTAAAATAATATGATGGGTATTATTCGACCGCCGAGACCAACAGCTTAACGTGCTGTCCAGCGCACGGATAAGATAATCTCGCTATGCTAAGATGGTCACTCATTTACGGACCTTTAACATTGACCCAAGCGAATGTTTGTGACGTGAATTTATAGGAGGAGCTCCTAGGTAAATCCTCCTATTAATTCATTGAGACAAAAAGCAATAATGAATCGCACTTATTAAAATTGGTAAAATTTGAATAAGTGCGATTATTTTATCATATTTATATTTTACTAACTCAAATTATTCCAAACAAAACGTGAGCTGTTTTCCAAAGCATCAGTAATTATAAGTATACTCTAACCAAATTAATTTACTGACACTGTTATGACGTTTAAAAACAATCTACACACGCTTTTAAGCTAATGAAAACATCCCCCATGGGGTGTTTATTAGCACAGTGGCCTGTGTAGGGAGGAGGCATTAATCAAAATTAGGTTTTTGTTTTGTAGTATCCTGGAAGTTTGCTATGTAGTAACCAGGCTCTTTTTTAATTCAATTTTTTATAAACGATACCTACTTTTCATGTTGTCTTAATAATGTAGTCTGGGACTCAGGTTAAGACAAAAAGAAGTTGGTTTATAGAAATTGGCTGTTACGCTGCTTGTCGCGATTCAACAATATTTATTTGGCCTACACATAGTTATTCTGAATGAAATGTAACGGTTATTAAAGTGAGTCCATAATTTCCGTCTCGTTATGACAGAGGCCATAATGATTGGTTACATACAAAATGCTGCTAAGTAATACAATAAGGATCTCGCATAAAGCAGCTGTTACTCAGGAAGATAATTATTATTTCGGGTACACACCCTGATAATAAAAACCTAGGGTCAAGGGTATATTCCCTCTCAGGTTATGTGCTACGGTCCTAGAATTTTCAGTAGCTTACATAAGTATAAATTGAAAACAAAATTTTAGCTTTACTGAATTAAAATAGGATTGTTTCATAATTGTTTTCCACAAATCAAAGAACACACAGAAAGCAAGGAGTGTAACAAATCCTCAATAATCTAAACGGTATACCCTTATAACGAAAAATTTCAAAATAAATCCCTAAAAAATAGGGTTGGCAAAATAAAAAACAGATTTGTCAAACCGAACGAAATTAAATGTTGAATCGTGAGATACTTTATTCCAAGCACGGTCCAGTGAATAAAGTGGAATCAAGGCGGTACCATTGAAAACTTTTTCAGAGTTGGACTGCTCCGATTATTGCCAGACTGACTGAAATCGAAAATTGCAAGAACCAAAAGATTCTTACAATTTTGCAAATGGAGGCAATTCAAACTTCTTCTCTCATTCTCACTTCAAGTATGTTGGGCTCCTACTGGTAAGAGGGTCAAGTTCCAATCGGGAATAGACCAGACATGTTACGCGACAGAGACGGAGTAAAAGAAACGTAGACACCTGTATGCATTTGATGTTTTAGAAATAATTTAAGAGTGGAGGTTACAAGATTGTGTGGGTTTCTTCAAGGTCAGCGTGCTTTATTTAACTCAAACTCAACTAAGACTCAAAGCATTTGTTTCAATTAAACCATGCACAGACACTTTTGCATTATCAAGGTAGGTCATTCAAAAAAGTGAACCTATTTTCACGTTCCAAAGCGTAGCTATCTATTGAGAAGAACGTGCAAGAAACTTCATGGACGATTTTTTAAATCAATAAATTGTTACAAAGTTGTGGTTCCATGGTTCTTGTTGAAATTATTCTTATAAATGATAACGATGTAACGTGCATGATAAAAGCGTCCGGAGTAAAAAAATTCAATACCAAATAATTAAAATAAACCGTGGCAGTTGAGAGATGGCCAGTCCCAGCAGACGGCGCTAAATGATGAAACACATGCGGCACGATGAGGCACTATCAGAGACACTTTTGATTACATGACACTCCCAACCACCAGGGCACATTTAAGTCAAAGATATACCCAAAAATCGTAGTTTAAGTTACATATTACTCGCACATGTGTCGTTAATGTATGATATTAAACAGTGCTAAATAGATTGAGTCTACACAAGGAAAAAAATGCTGTTACAATCTTCAGCGGGCCCAATAATGTTTCCAAATGCTAATGGATTAGTTTGTGCGCCATAATGGCTGTGGCACAGGACCATCATTTATTACCCAACTCATAATAATAATAATATGCTTTCCTGCATAACGGGCGTTTAATACAAGATTTAAATTTCATTCAGTTCTTATATCGCACCTCCGCTCAAATGAAAAATGAAGAGTAAAAAAAAAACAAAGTATGGAGTACTAAACGTTTGAATTTATACGATACTAACGATGTAATGTCACTAGCGATATACTAGGCATAAATAGTTAAACTGTTTACATAGCATTTGAGATAAGATTTTTAAGTTTTCTGTCACTAATAATACAATAAAAGAGATTTCAATTTTTTTTTGACACTATTTTGGCGGAGATGCGATGTAGAGAGACGAATTTTCTTATAACATTTAAAAAAAAATCTCTGTGAAAGATGTGGCTACTTAAGCCAGCCTGAAACCTGGTTGAATTAATTCATGTCTATTTTTAGTAACAGAATTATGTCTTTCGCCTCGTTTACTCATAGATATATTGACAAGCTGCCGTCATGGTATAAATTTCCTTAAGCAGTTGAGATTGTAGCGACATCTATGGCGCCACATAAGAACTAATCCTGCATCGCGCAATGAAAGTTCTCCGCGCGATTAGAACATATACGACAGCCCGAAATCATCTATCGGGCAGTTGCCCACCAGACATAACAACCCGTCTGGCCGGAGGATCCTCCCTTTTCAACGGAGGTTTGCGGGACTTTACTCTCTGTTCCGCATACCTCCAAACTGGTGACCCTCGACAAAGAACGTCAGCGCAGCCTTCGTGCAGCTACTACTTCGTGACGACTAAACTATCCCTTACCAATAGAGTAAACGGAAGCCAGTCAATACTATTATTTTTAAAATCTTTTCAGTTATAGTTCACTATTGCTTGGTAAAGGTTTAAGTAGCGTCTAGTTTGTCTTAAAGACCCGTTGAGATAACAGTAAAGTTGTTCAAATAGTTCGCTGTAGACGTTAACTCAAGCCCACTCACTGCCCTTGTAAGTAAATAGACTAAGGTTTATTAAGGGCTAAACATACGTCAGTAGACATTTAATCAGTTAGACTAAAATTTGCCTGCCTGCGTAATATGTTTACCTACATACATGTCTAGCTTTGTGCGTGCTACGAGCTGGCTATTTTGGGATTTGTGAGTGTATGCGTCAATGTTGATAGTTGATTTATAACTCATGGCTTTGTTTTAACAAAAAATAAATACTTTATCTGTCTTCCAAGAATCAGAATGATGAATAAGTATAGTAATAATTATGTTGTAAGTGAACGGTAGTGTGGTTTATTTTACTTCAATGCTTACTCAAAGTTACTCAGTGATTTAATCTTTACTCAAAGTAGTTGTATCGTGTTTGTGAAAAAATATAATAAAAATTTAAAGTTACTAACAGGTAATGTGGCGTTTCATGACATAAAAATTTCGAAAAATATGTGCTGAGTTGATAAATTATATTTTTTTCGTAAGTAGGTTAAACATAACACTTTACACGTCCGATATTTCTGGTCATTTCAAGCTAGATGAGGCCGTATTTCCCAGCTGACTACCCTGATATTTTCTCAACACCAAAACAAACTCAGAGCTCAATGTCTCTTTTAAAGTCCAAACAATCCGTACTGGTCAAATCATATGAGAACCATGTACATAGGTTTAATGTGTAGTCTAAGGTGGCCTTTTGAGGAAAGTGCAACATAGACTTGAGTTTCAATCCTGAAAGGTCAGTCAAGATCCCTATATCCCGATCCCAGCCTTCTACTTTAATGCTGCCTTCCTTCAAGGACGTTTGCTCTTGCAAAACTCCACTGAAGTAAAGAAAGAAAGAAGTGGGAGGTCTGTGCATTTTTTTCATTTATACGATACATTTTCCTCACAATTTACTTTTGATCAAATTTTCGCAGGCCAATACAAAAAAAAAAAAAACGTAGGTAATAAACATTTTGTACCCAAACTTAATCTTCATACAGTGACATACGCCTGCTGAATATTTAACTACGGCTCCTCCAAACTCGTAATTTCGGTTCGATTCGCAAACTTTCGGGTTTACCCGGTTCACCAGTATTTTGGTGGTGTTCGAATAGTCATTGAATACAAAAACTTTTTCATTTACGCTCTCGGACGCAGACTGAATAATATATCAACGGTTGGTAGGAGCTTACTGGAATCCTTTTGGATTTAAGGTTGTTTTTTTCAGCTTTTCAACTGAATTAATGACGACTTTACTTTACTGTCTCTTCCTCGAAGTCACTGCTGATATTTTTTTAAGACTTTAATAAAAGGTTTTCTAAAATTATTATTATATTTCATCTTTCATTACACAGTTAATTTTTAAGAGGAATCTTTGTAATGTTTGCATGAACGACGTTCTTTATGCAAATCCATCATGTACTCGTACGTTATACTGTTATTATGTACATAGGTATTTATACAGATACAATCCAAACATAGAATCAAGATGGCGCATCAGAAGCAAGTAAATAGGAACTAATGCAAATGTATGTACAAGGAATTATAATTCTGGGAATTTGCTTAATGTTCGCATATACAGAATGAATAAATTATTATTCAGGTTTGAGGCTGGCAGCTAGATTTTATGCCCAGCATGTACGCTATCAACCTGAATCAATCAATAAACTCAGCCTACCGTAGTCTGAATGTGGAAATAGACTTCTACCAAACTGCTCCACAACAGCCGGTCTGTCCCAAGTCCCAATTACCTTTACTACCACCCTCGATCCACCGAGCTGGGGGCGTTCCACGCTACACTTGTCAATACGCGGTCTTTGCTCTAGAACCCGTCTGCTCCACAATTTATGACTATCAGTTCTTTCACAAACATGGCCAGTTCACTGGCCGGTCCACTTGCTGGCCTTGCAGCCATGACGATGTGGTGGTATTAGTTAGGGCTCAGAACATGTCATGTTTTTTCTTCATGCCTCAACGAGGTATGACGGTTTTTATAAGTACCTCGAGGTGACATTCACGATATGGCCGTTTGAAACAAGCCACAACGCGTTGTGAGCTGTTTTTTCGCTCACTGAACGTTCTCGGTATTTGAGCGTAAATAAATATTGAATTACTAACTGCTCCGCGCATCTTCGTCTAAGTCACATAAGGGTAGTTAAAAAAAAAACTGTTTTTGCGACATTTTTCATTGATGCTCCGCTCCTATTGGTCGTAGCATGATGGGCTATCTAACACTGAAAGAATTTTTCAAATTAAGTTCAAGCAAACTCTTCAGCTGTATATATTAGCATAGATTAGTATTGGTTGTTGGTTGTAACAATTTTAGAACCCAATTTAAAAAAGAAAATATTTATTCACTATGTTTATGTACAAGTCTCTCAAGTACGAAATAAATTTTCTTATGCAATACTTGTCTATCTATTAGAGTTGTCATCCAATATGTTACTACCACAGAGTCGCATCCTGTATATCTATGAAACCATAACAGTGTATGTATGTACCCAAGTAGATGTTTTCAGTCGTTTCAGATGATGAATAACACATGAGACGACATCCTTTATTTAAAGACTTGAAATACGACTGAATTTCAAAATAGGGGTAAAGGCAATTGCTTAGTCGTTCGGAACTTTTCGAATTATTGTTACACAATCGGTGGGGCAATAAAAAGATAAAGTATTAACGAAATAGCCCATTTTGTGGCTATTGATTTCTTTTGGACGTTTGATTGGTTTGTGGTCTAGAACTTTTCAACTTATGATTAAGGTAATTATTTTACAAATAGTTTTGAATTGAAACGCTATTTTAGCAGTCTTGTTTTTAGTTTAATACTATGTTTTGCAAGAGCGGTTTCGTACACGAGAAAGTCGAATATACATACTTTCATACATCCATCTACACTAATATATTATCTCGCTTTGACTGTATGTTTGTTGCGTAATTTGAAATATTCACCGTGGCTCTGGAACGTAAAGGGCATTTGAAGGAACACGGGTGGGTTTAAATAAGTAGAAGTCAGACATTCCCTTACACTCCGCCCAGAGCAGCTGTAGTCATTTGAAGTTTTTCCCATAAAAAAAGGAAGATTGCGTTTTGTATTAGAATTCTCAAAGCTTGTGCTCATGAAATCGAGTTAGATTTGTGATAGGTCCTTTAGTTTTTCTCATACACCAGCGCCGTCAAAAAGTTTCTTCGATCAATCCATTATGTATTCTCAAACCTCGCTCCTTCATGCAACAAATGCTTAACTAAAAGTATTAAAACGAAACTTTGCAGCACCTAAAAGACTTAAAATTGCATAGCACTATTTTTAAAAGTAAAACCTTGTAAACACTTAGGCCCGAGTCGGTGCTGTTTGAATAGCTTCTATAGAATATCTTGACGGTAGATTAAAATCTTTTTTAAAATTAACGAGGCTGACTTATTTCGTATTAGCTGCTGCCCGCAGCTTCCCCCGCGTGAATGTCGGAAATTATCCCAAGGGAACATAATCCCGGAATAAAAAGTATCCTATGTTACTTCTAGTACCTCCCAGAATATGTGTACAAAGTTTCATGATGATTCGTCTAGTAGTTTTTGCGTGAAAGCGTAACAAACATCCATGCTTTCACATTTATAATATTAGTAAGGATTTACCTTCGCCTTAATATTCGGTATAGGTTTCCTTTATAGACTTTTTTATACGGTATTTATATTATATTAATACTTTTACACGCAATATCTACATCTCTTTTTACTTGACTCTCCTTTTTCAGGTATGCTGGAAGAGATTTCTATAGAAATAAGCATCATCTTTGTACCTATTTTTCTGTTTCCTTCTTCTTATCTTTTTATTAACTGGCTTTTAACTTTTTTTAAAATAGGCTACGTTTTGTCAGTTAGCATTTCAACGCGGACTATGCCGTAGACATAACTTACTACCCGACTACCAAGGGTGCTGATTGATGAATGAATAATTATCTAGATAGCCTGATTGTACACATTCAGACTTTGACTATAAAAGCCCTTATTGCAGCCATTAAAAATGTTTCTATTTTCCCAGAATCCCAATCACAACTTATAATAGGCCTCTGGTGAGAGAGGCAATGTGTGTCAACACTCTTGCGTCATTGCATGTTTCAAGTACGACGAGCTGCGCCGGCGCTGTCGCTGTGGCTGCTGAGTGGTGCAAATACGGTGACCTTATTGGTCATTACAGTTTTGAGCCGTTTGAGGTCGCTTAGGTCATGGGGTTCAAGTGTGCGTCACCTTTTCAAGAACATATCCCACCGGCTGATCGACACATAGCGTAACCAGAGGAATGGGTTCATTCTTTGCCCAAACAATTAGAATTGACATTCAACGTAGCAATGCTGCCAGTCTTCTGGGTACGTTTCCGAATGACAGCAATGTGGAGGAATACTTCGACGCCTAAGTGTATTTTGTTTCTTTTTTTACATACGTAATTATGTATAAAGTAAGGTTTAGTAGATATAAATAGAATAGCAATTTAGAATTAACAAAATAAAAAATCCTCATTTACCAAAAAAAACACAATTTAACTCCATGTAAACCTGAAAGTCATAATATGCCAATAATTTATGAAGTTTCAAACACGATTTTGGATAATCAATTTTATCACAAGGTTTACTGCTTGCTAAAGATTTATGACACAACCAGTCGGAAGAGACGTGGGACGTTTACGACGGCGGAGGTAAAAGTGAATTGTTTTAGCGAAATTAGTTCGGAATGAGGGTAAGATTGATTTTAATTGCCTGGATATTACTGCGGTGGGTGTAAACTTTTGGAATAATTATAAAGTTATTTGGGAATTGAAAGATTATATAATCTTTTTGTATATCTATACACTGTGGTTCCTCATAGTATCGGTAAAAATCCAATAGAAAACATCACAGACACATAAGTTACATACACACACACACACACACACAAGTCAACACACACAAGACATATAAGACACACAAGAGACACATAAGTTTAGCTTGAACTTGTTTTGACAGACATATTTGCTATATTTTATGAATGAAATTATTGTGTTCGTTCAGTTTCTTGGATGGTTTGAACGTCGTAATGTAAACTACAACTTATTGTTAATTTAGTTAAGTTTCTCTTTAAGTGAATGAGTAAGTGTTCTTCGAGAAATAAATGTCTTTAAACCGAAAAATGTGCTGTTACAGCAGTGTTGCTAAAATATATATTTTAAAAATATTATTTTAATTATTAAGGGTATAGATAAGATAACTGTTACTTTAACAATAATTTGCAATTAGATGAGTAAAAGTAAAAGTGGAATAGAAAATTATTTTAATTAAGAACTTATGTAAGTACTAGCGACCTGCCCTGGCTTCGCACGGGTGCAATGCTGAAACTAAATAGATATCTACTATATTTTGCATGTATTATACAATATATAAACCTTCTTTTTGAAGCACGCAAAATCTGTTGCGTAGTTTTAAAGAGTTATGCATACATAAGGACAGACAGACAGCGACACAGAAACAACTTTGTTTTATACTATGTATTGATGTATTTACATTCACGTGTTTTGCTCAGGGAGGTAAGCAGAGACTTCAAATCGCCATCTGCTATGATCCTTACCAATCACACAATAAACAATACTACAAAAACGTCTTTTTTATTTAGATAGGGAAGAGTTTATGTAACACAAAAAAAGAACACAAAATTTGTGACTCATACAGGTTGGGAATGAAAATGTTCATAACATTTGCGAGAATAAGAAATGAGCAACAATTTACCACAATACGATATTAAATATTCAGAAACGTTTTTAATAAATATCCTTGCAGGTCTTGAAATTCTTACAGCTGGCTTCGTATATTAGGTACAGTCACTTACAAAAAT
Source organism: Hecatera dysodea (assembly GCA_905332915.2). Lineage (NCBI taxonomy): Eukaryota > Metazoa > Arthropoda > Insecta > Lepidoptera > Noctuidae > Hecatera > Hecatera dysodea. The sequence goes on from HG995299.1 coordinate 7,656,254, forward strand.
CGATGAACACTTCGGTTTTCTAATTCTTAATAACTTTTGTGGCAAAGCTACCCGGCTGCTCTATTCTTTTTTTCTGGATGGGAAATCATCAAATGACTTCTCCCGCTCTGGGCGGAGCAGAAGGGAGTGCCAGACTTTTAATGACTAAAACTCCGTGTTTCTTCTTGTGCCCTTTGCGTTCCAGGGCCGCGGTGACTCTTTCAAACACATTCCATAAAACAGTGCCCTAAAGGATCATGTTGTCGAGATATTTGAAGGTCGTCACATGACCTCAATTACTGTCATTAAATAATAATTTACTACGTGCTTATATGCATTTAAATTAAAATCAAATAATAGTTCCCAGCATCATTTAAACATTTATTGGACTGTAAAAATTAAAACATATGAAAACCAGTTTATTTGATCTTCAAAAATTAAGCACAATAATTTTGTAGTTTAGTTTATATACATGGTTATATCAAGGCGTGAATTAAAGTTCGAATACAAACTACTGCAAATAAGCAAATGATTAGTGATTTTTTAATGATTTTCATTGTTATCATATAGCGACTTTCGTCCAAATATTTCGGCAACGTGACCAGAGCAGCAGGTTGCTAAAATGTTTGTTTTTTTTTAAAGATGTCCTCTACCCGTACAGGGTTATTTGTAAAACACCAACAACTTCTTAAGAGGTCATTGTACTCATCATTATGAACAACTTTCACTATGGGACCAAACCTGAAATCTCGAAAAATAAAATCAGTTGTTCCCTAGATTTATGTTCGTATAACTGATCAAAATGTAGGGAACAGCTGTTTTTTTTTTTTGTGATTTCAGATTTTTTCTACATAGGACCTTTGTTGTTACAAAGGTCCTATGATATTTTGCTCATTAATTAAGATTTAGAAAATCGAATTAAAAAAAGTATTAATCGTTATTTTTGGTGACTGTACCAAATACACGTAGATGCATGAATTTATATAAACCAAATACTCGTATATATTTCGTCGCACGCCGAGCGGCTGATGGCTATGCCAGTTCCCATCAAAAAATATTCTAACCCCTTTTTTCGAGCCTACTGTCAGACTTTCTACACCTGCAGCCATTGGCTCAAGTATACGCAGAAGGTTTACAGCGCCCTGCATGTACAGTATAACAATGCTATCAGGATGCTTGTGGGGCTACCGCGGTATTGTAGCGCTTCGGGTATGTTTGCTGATGCTAGAGTGGATGATTTTTATGCCATTATTCGAAAACGACGAACGCTTCTCTCCGGCACAAAACAGATACTAGCACCCACGGCATGTTGAGTGCATTGAGTGACCGGTGGAACTGCCCGATATTTGGACGATGATGGGTGAGACTACACACACAGGTCGGTTCTAGATAGCTGTACGTGCATTTTTTTTATTTTATCTTTATTACCTACTAATGTGTTATTATCATTCTGCCTATTTGTGATTTTTATGTGTGTGTATTGTGTTATTTTTATGTTATTTGTAATGTAATTCGATTATGTTATTTTGTTATTATGCTTATTTGTAATTAATGCATACAAATAATAGTTTGAATAAGTATATTTGATGTCAATATCAACTAATTTAATTATAAGGACTTCAATATCTGCAAATAAATGATTATTATTATAATTATAAAGTCAAAACCAAATCATCAAATATTTTTTTAATGTAAAAAAAATATAAAAGTAAAGTACCGCTGATAGATTTTTATCACTGACTGTACTTACGTTCTAAGTACCTAGACTTGAGAAACGTTGATTCCAGCTAACGAGCGGTACATAATGTATGTTTGAACGTTTCAAGAATATAACCTACCTACTAGCTATTTGCTTGTACTAAGAGTTTCCTAATAAGTTACTGCATGGGGTATACTCGGTTGTGATTTTCAATAAGTATTTGACTAGGGTGACTTCCAGTCATAAAGAAACTTTGTACAGGAACCATTGTAAATAGCATTTACACTTGATATTAGGTTAGTGAAATTTATCAAAATATAGTCCAACAAAATAATATATGATAATTGCAATAGGGGTCCTGGGTCCCAAGTCTGCTATTTTTATAAATTTGTTATTCCAACACGAGCCCATTATCATTTTGCTAAAAGTTCGTAATCTGCTCAATTCATAATAGTCGATCATTGGTCAGTCAGTCGTCTCGTAATACTTTTTGATAACCGAACTATTAAAAGGAATGACGTTCTATGTATGGTCGGTCACTGATCAAAGGAACTGTAAAATTTTAGCGGATTGCAGCATACGTCCGTCATTCATTTGTGTACGAGATTACCATTCTATGCCATTTCTTTCAATGACACCGGGGGCGTGCAGTGGTTTCAGAGTAAGGGTAGGCCAGATATAATGTCCAAAAAAATAGCTCACCACATTATACAGGGTTGAAATCACGATACGGAACAATGAAAATAGAAGGAACTTTTGTCCACTTACAAAATTATCATTTTAACCTTTCACCAGATTAAAATCACGATATTCTGACGATGCAAAAAGAAGAAAGAATAGGCTTCTTTCTAGAAATTAATGTTGAACAAAAAGCACAGAAAACAAAATAATTTGTGTGTACACAACCACATAGCCAGTTATATGTTTCATAACTCTGAGGATTGAAATGACTAGTACGAGATGAATTATTATAGTTTTGGGGTAATTCTCGTAACTCGGGTACACATATACCTTTAGACACAACTTGAATATTATCATTATACGATAGCTGTGAAAACGTACTGCTTTTAATATTTAATAAATACACAATGTCAGCAATCTAGGACCATTTTTAAGTACGTAAACAAGTAAACTTTAATATTTACACTACTTTATGTTTCAAAACGAATTACTTATAAATCAATGCACTATGATTTAAAACACTCAACAACAAAAGATTCCCGCGATTATTTCTTGTCACATGAAACAATATGGCTTCTCTCAACAAAAATATCATATAAAAAACAATAAATACACTTCCAAAAAAATTTTAACATTGTCCTATACTAATCTTTAAGAATTGCATGTAATAAAATTTTGCCGGGTTATACTGACACAGAGTTGCCATTTTTTTTTTCTAATTAAATAAACCAAATTCTCAAATTAAATTTGAGAAAATTTGGGGAGCAAAATTCTTGCGGTTTTTAATCATATTTAGAGGACTGCGGTTATTAATTACAATTTAACATTTCCTTTGTGCATTTTATACATTTGAAAATACAAACCTGTTTTTTTTTTAACTATATCTATAAGTTATTAAGGAAATTATTATTATTTCAATATTTGTAAATATGTGAGCATGAGATATTTAGAAGTTTACCTTTGCTGGCAATACTTTGTTCTATAACTAGTATACTTGGTGCATCGTCCTCACATATATGAAGGTATTTTTTGTTTATCAAATATTGTAAAACATTTATTTGAAAAGAGTAAGTATGGAGTTTCTTGTCCGTTCTTCCCCATAAGAATCTACCTTTGCGAATGGACGCTAGTCACTTAATTATGATAAATTTTAATGATGACGTTCAAAAGTGCCGTTTAATGGCCTAATTGAAATAAACGTTTTGACTTTTGACTTTCAAAATGTACTATAGTGATTTCACAAACAAGCTCAGAAAAAAAAGTTCGCGTAGTCAGTTTTTACAGGACTTGTTAGGTATCGAAACTTTATGCTTAGAATATTCAAATGTGATGCTGATGATGGTTTCCTGAAGGTGTTTCATGTTACTCTAGTCTAGATGAATAAATCCTGTGCTTCCTATTATTTCCTTTAGATTGACGAAAAGAACTACAGATTAATTTTACAATGAACAAGGTGGAAGTTAAATACAAAAAGTTTTATTGTTTTCTGTTACAATGTCTGCGGTGCCAGGAAATGGTTGACATTTTATAGGAAATTCCATAGAAATTGTCACTTTTAAAAACCCTTTGCCAACCATTGTAACAATACTCAAAGTGATTGGAATCTTGCATAAATATTCTTTTCTTTTTTTTTAATCAATCATCATTTAGATTCAATAAAACTTCTTTTGACGGGGAAATATAATCGACGATTTTAGAAATTTCATACAAAAATAATATATGTACAAATGTAAATAGGCGCTGTTATAGGTACTCCATCGGAAAGTTAAAAACATTACAAACTAAAAATAAAATAAAAAATACTTCCAATAAGTTTTCCAATAACCAATCCCCTTTTTGCAACCAATCGAACAAAACAAACAACTCTTTATTCCTTTCTTAACAAAATTCAACTTTTACAAAACTACTTCACCGTTAATAATCTTCGCTGGAACCTCGTTAAGGTATTACACCACCCTTTTCCAATACAATACGGCTTTAGAAAGTCCTAGCCAAGACTTTGGCAAGCCGTAAGACCGGCTTACTTACTTTCGACCTGGCTTTCAGTCTAGTTCCGCTTTCTCAGCGCCTTTCAGTTTCAGAGCTTTGCTTACCTTGTCCAACATTTTTATTCACAAAGAACTGAGGTTTCGATGGGTTGACTCTACAGTTCTAGTTTTTAAAATCTTTGAAAAGAAGTCGCGATGTTGTTCATGAGGTGGATATTTTGTGTAAAGTATTTTAACCATTACCTGTGTAATACACACATTTTTGTTAACATTGAATTGGGTTGTTCTAGCTTTGTAGCGACTAGAACGCTGGTTATCTTAGTGGGGTTTTATCTGTTAGGTATCTTAGTGACTGTTTGTAAACTTTTATTTTCTCGGCAGTTATTAATTTATTTGGAGTTTATGCACAAGTATTATATTTCCTTAGCAACTACTGTTATCATTTAATTACCTCTATGTTTAAAAATGATTCAGGGTTAAATGAGGGTATCATGGAACCATGATTCCTGTAAAATAATAGTAAATAAAGATTGTTAGTAATTAGGTAATCCGCCAAAGAAATCGAGGCAGGTAAGTATAAGTTTATTGGAACCCATTTTTATTAGGTATTGTAAAATCATCATACCAAATCATACGTCAATAAACATACTATTATTATTATTTTATTTTATTTGAGATGGGTTTTCTCTTGACTATAGTCGTGTTCAGAGGTAACAGACACAAAGTCTCCTTTGCTGTGCGCTTTACAAAATGAAAAATGGAATCGTGAAAAAAATAATTAACTGTTCCCTACATTTTGATTAGTTATACGAACATAAATATAAGGATAAGCGATTTTTTTTAGCGATTTCAGGTTCGGTCCCTAAGTAAAAGTTGTTCATAATGATGAGAGGTCATTATAATGACCTCTTAAGAGGTTGTTGGTGTTTTACAAATAACCCTGTATAATGATGTTAATCCTTTAAACCTATGAATGAACTACCTATCCTAATGAGACCCAGAAAAAAATACAATATCATCAACAATACATTTAAGCAAAACCAAAAAATATTCAAACCGTCTCTATTCTCATGGACCACGTAACATGCAAGCTTACAAAGTTCGCCCGAGCCGAGACTTACTTTGAATTCAGTCGTTACCTACAAAAGTTACGTTCACCACAACACTACTTGTCTGGCTGTTTACATTTTTAACTAGACCTACATGAGTTGCCTATTTTTATTGCTTTCTTTGTTGCCAGGCTTTGAATTTTTGGCTAGAATTATTTTTATTCGTTTATGTCAAGTCTTTTTATGTTTATTAGATTGTTTTTTTTGCGATTCGAGTTCTGATTCTTGGTATTAATTTCAATTTATTTCCAACTTGAAACAATGAAAAATTAGTTTTAAACAATTGATGCATATGTACATACATGCCATACAACTTAAAATTCAATTCACTATGTTTTTTTTAGGAAAACAACTAATGTGTTTTTTTTTTTTGTTAAATGATTAAAATGAGCTACGGGAAATACTTTTAATCATTTCTTCGAAAAATAGTCTATTGCAAATTCTAATATGTACTTACACTTCTTAAAATGTACATAACTACACACACTTAGTAGTTTAAAGATCAGCTCGACAAATAAGCCCTAAAAATCACTGACAGCAGTTTTCATGCTAGCTAACATTTTACCTTAGCGTCGGTTCTTTTGTCATTTCATTAGTGCATGCCAATCCCATAGGTACGTGCACGCATTCGCATCCAAGAATGAGACAAAAAAAAACAACTCTGCTTTACTACATTTTGAAAAGTTTTTAAAAACTTTGCGAGCGTAATGCGACTTGATATTTGAACGCTGTATAAGAACGAGAAATGGCCTTCATTTTGGACAATACAACGAACGCTACCGCAACTAAAATGTTACTTTGTCTTGACGCTTTTCTCATTCATGTCGTGAAAATTTGAAACAGTCAGGACTCAGGATCAAATAACTAGAACCTTCCAAACATTAAAGGGACCAAAAGGAACCCGCATTTCTGTCTACTGTTGTCTATAAACGTCAGTTGAGACAGTGACGTACGCGGATCGCGTGTCCAACCTCGATATATCACTAGGTGGTGGGAGAGGGGGGCATGGAAAAACGTCTCTTTCCTTAAGACATTAGACAATGTAGCGAAAACGCGTCTTGTGGGTACAAAGTTTGTGAAGTACGCTGTTAAAGCTACATATCTGCCTAAATTATATAAGAGAAATAATACGTACCGGAGAGATGAAGTGTTTGCAGACCTGCTGCAAGAAAGACCGATGCTCTGAAACTCTAGAATAGAGTTTTATGTATTCACTAGCTTCTGCCCGCGACTTCGTCCGCGTGGGATAGTTACTTTACCCCCGATTTTGAAACTCTCAGCCCGATCGGTTTAAAATTGACAAGGTTCATACAAAGTTTCATCCCCTATCTTATCCCCTTGGGGGTAAAATTAATCAAAACCCTTTCTTAGCGGATGCCTACGTCATAACATCTACCTGCATGCCAAATTTTAGCCCGATCCGTTCAGTGGTTTGAGCTGTGCGTTGACCACTATGTCAGTCAGTCAGTCACTTTTGAGTTATATATATTTAAATGTACTCTGTGACATTATGAAGTTTTGATATTTATTGTTAGTCACATAGATTTGGGATTATTTGGCAATCGTCCTCGCTCCTTAGTATGTCAAGTTCTCTTCTGAGTCTCTTGCCTATGGACATACAAGTGACATTCGGCATTCAGAAATAAGAGTGTTAATGCCACTGAATGCGAAAGGACCAAGATCGGCCAATATTATTGACGGGGGTAAATCGGCGCCAGTAACAGACATTTTTGCCTGAAATCATGCTGGAACTATTGATGTAAGAATTTCAAAATCAATCATTCAACTACTGACTTGACACATGGTAGAGACCTCCGCGATCGAGCAGCGATCTATAACAGTCTCAGGTAAACGGTCATAGAGTTGTTCGAATGATTTAATTGAGTACAAAACCTATTAGAAATAGAATCTTAAACGCAATATTGCCTTCTCCTGAAACCTTTTCTCGCCGTTCTGTCTTATTTTGCGCAATCTTTTCTAGGTTTTCCGACAAGTTAAATTGTTCAAGCGATGAAAGTTCCTATCGATCTTCCTTTTAGATATAGAAACAGAGATTGACTGATTAAAGTTGGGATTTAACAAAACTTAGTAAAGTTTTCAAACATATTTTTAATTTGTCACAAGTTAGTTGTTGTACGTTTTCTCTTAGCCTCGCGAGGAATAGACAAATTCCTCGATTATAATCACACCATAGAAAGAAGGAAAAAAAAAATTGTGTGTGTCTTTCATAGGATATAATGAAATAGGGAAAAGAACAATACAATGAAGTCTTGTACAAGTGATGACAAAACCGTCGTTCTTCAAAACAAAGTTTTCTACGCTCAATTTCCTGACGCATTGCCAAATATACCTACAGCCTTAACATAAAACAGAACGTCTTGTAAACAAATAATAAAGATATCATAACAGAACACAACACCAATACATTTTACAAAAGTACTCTTCAAGAATACATGTTCCTTTTACAACCATGTTTAAAATCAAATAAACATGAGCGCGCCGTTGTGAAATAGACGCGTCTATTCTACATCCACCTCGGCATAGAAAGGGGTCATAAAAGTTACCTTGTTTACGCCAGAGTGGGGAATCGTAAAGTTGCACACTTTCAGTTATTCGTTACACTTGGAAACCGGTTCGGTTTCGGGATCACAAATAATTCGTAATTGAATTTCGTTTGCGATGTGTACTTGTTTGCTGTGTGATGAATTTTTCAGCTGCACTAGGGTTGGAGCTTTCGGTTTTCCATGAATATCTGCCTTTATTTGCATGTGTAAAAATAAGTCAATCAAATTTATCTTTGTTTTCAGTGCTGAGTTGGGGTTATGCCGATGCAGTACACATTTCCCTATAGAAGAAACAAACAATTTCAAACTGTACAAGATGTGTTCTAAATAAAGCTCTCAGAAATAAAAATGCACAGTCCAACCTCTAGTTACAATTAACCCGCATACAAAAAAAAAACTGATATACAAAAGAAAAAAAAATAAGACCGCAATGCCACCCGTCTCGCAACAGTAACTGCGAGCATCTAGTTTGAACGTAAACTCTTTGAACTCTTCTATCTATCCGCAATGCGTCTACCAGTCACCAATAAGTACTTCAGTACTTTGTATTCAATTCCTTACGCTCATTCCTTCTTCCTAAATAATTTAAGAGCCTCCTTGCTCCCAAACTTCTTGGGCCATAAAACTGGTACACAAAAGCATCGTGCCTGAATGATGTATCCATCCATCTTATCATGTTGGAAGCTTTACGCGACGGAGACATGGCCGCGTAAACTGGAGAGCAACGATATCTTGACACGAAGATCGACGAAGCAAAGAGAGTGGTTTAATTAAAGTATTTTTAGGTGGTCGTTTTTGGTTTGAGAACTGAATTAGGTAAGTCTGTGAGAGAATCGTTTGGAGAACGGATAGAAGTTGTAGTAGTTTTTTGATAAAAAATGTGCCTACCTCTTTTTGTGACTTTTATAAGCAAATATATATTTAAGTGTTTAATAGCATATAATAATAATAAGTTGCCGCCCGCGGCTGCCTCCGCGCGAGTGTCGAAAAATATCCCAAGGGAACATACTCCAGGGAGAAAAAGTATCCTATGTGTTATTCCAGACTATAATCTACCTCAGTGTCAAATTTCATCAAGATCCATTTAGTAGATTTTGCGTTTAAGAGTAACAAACATCCATCCATACTTTCAAACTTTGGCGTTTATAATATTATTAGGATATTGCACTGTAATAATATCTTGATTTGGGTTTCTTAGTTCGTTAATTGCGCGCAAAAGTTAGACGACAGGCGCGGAACCGTACCCCTCTAAAAATGTTTTGACTTTGCAGAGCAATGTCCTTATACTGGTTTACCTAATCATACTAAATCTATAACTGCAATACTGCTTTTTTATTTTCTGAATAGACACTGTGATATGTCAAAAGTTACTTATATGTATGTATATACAAACTTGGACAGAAAACCCTTGACGAAACAATTTCATTATCATCCAAAAGACACACACAACTATCATCCTAGTTTCTCATCACTTAATAAACATACAATTCTGCAATTTCCTTTCCTCCTCGTCCTTCACATCCACGCCTTCTTCGATCCTTACTCCCGGTATTGTTTCGCAAAGTAGCGTGTACCGTGCCGCGATAAGGCGAACCAAGCCCGCTGGGACTTCGATAAGATTCGTCAATGCGTCGAGGAATCGTCGCACCGCAGAAACAGGGGTAAGCTAACGGCTTACATTTTTTGTCGAAAAGACCGACTTGGGAAATCATTGACACATTTTATGCCGGTTTAGATTTTTTTTTATTATTTAGGGATGGGACAGATCACATGAACGAATTTATTCCTTAGGGTTTTTTTTTATTTTTTATTCATAATTGTATAAAGGATTAGGTTAGCTAGAGTATTTAATTTTGATTTTAAGAGTTTATTTCTTGTTACTAACGCGTGTTATAAAATTCATCAACATCATCTCTTACCTATTGCAATTTATTTGGACTTAATGCAACATGTCTTCATACAATTTTCTCTTTTAGTTGCCATCTCGGTAATTACCCCTTTTGTAGCCTTCTTCTATCTTTAACACGGATCATCCATCGTTTATTTGGCTTTCTCTTACTCTTAAACCCGTTATAAAGCTCAAATAATAAAACATAATGCTAATTTGATAGATTACGGGGCAATTTGTTTAATTTCCTTCACAAAACACGCACCACCACCCAACGAAATAAGTCCAAAGGCTTCAAAGACCCATTCACGAATCCTTACAATCGAATGAACGCCAAAGAACACAGATCAATACGAGCCCAGCGCAGTCAACCCGATTAAACAGTGTAAAAAGCTAAAGCTTCACAAAAAGGCGAAACTGGCTGGCTTAGACAATACGTCGCGTTAGCCGCCGGCCTCAGGCACAAAACTTTTTCTCCCCGACCATTCTGTGTTTTTTTACTCCTTTTGTCAATTCAAAGTTGCACAGCAATGTCGGACAATCCAACTCGCCTAGGGTGTCAAGAACAGCCAGGGTTGTGGAATTAGTTCGAAAGAGTCACCACGGACCTGAAAAGCAAAGGGCATTAGGAAGAACACGGATGGGTTTTAGTCAGAGCGGAAGAAGTCATTTGATGACTTCCCATCCATAAAAAAGGGTGTCGGCAAGAGTCACCACACACCTTTAGTAAGAAGCGTTGCTGTGTGAAAAAGAAAGGGTACACAAACTTGTACTGTAGTAGCTAAGCATATACAGACTCGAATGCATTAAAAATAAAAGTAGCTTGTTTTTATTTTTAAGCGCTAATCTGAGACCCCAGCTTTGGCTGTATTAACATTTTCTGCTAATACTGCTTACAAAGTATGAGATAGACACGGAACAATACTCCCTTGTGTTCGCTCGTTTTATTTTTTGTCTAGAAAAACACAAAAGAGACCTAATCTCATCAATTGAGCCAGTGACAGAATTCTAGCTACAAAAACATCGATGAAAACGTTCTATCATTTTCATTTTGTTCGAAATTTACTGTGTTGTAATGAAACTGTCGTATCTTGAAATGCGTTTGGTACTTAATGACCAAAATTGATGGATCAATCACTTTATTTACATTAACAAAGTCAGTTAAAGTACTTATATAACTGTTATGGAAAGAAGAAGATTACGAGAACTTTAACAAGATAAACTAATATTTTCAACAAAATGGCAACCGCAAAATAAAACCATCTTTCTCTTGAAAATACTCTGCAGCTGAGCATAATAATAAGGATATTGTAGAAAAGAAAATTCTAAGAAAGAATTATGTAAGGCAAGTATTCAAAGAGACAGGTGTAAACGCTAACACACGCGGGAAATGAAAACGTCAGAGCAACTAGCATAGAGGGCGCTAGACGTTAAGAAATGGGACGGCTAGCTATGGAGTACAATGTATGAGTTTGAATTACGTTCAACATAAAATTTTAATGTTGAAATGGGGAGTTTGGTGAAACATTTCGCGTTTTCTAAACACATGAAGAAGTTCGATTGTTTGTTTGTTTTTTTGCTTATAAAATATGTTCTATCTCCGGAAATATTTCTGGTCTGTATCTGGAAGTTTCAGGAAACAAATAATTATATCGAACCGCCATAAATTTGATGCCAGACAAGCATTTCATTTGTCTGTTAAAAATTAATTCAGCCAATTACAGAAAACAGCGTTTGACAATATTTGTGACTATGATTTAGTGATCAATTTCGTCCGACAAATTTTACTTAAAAATACAATTTAAAGTGGCTGCTATAACTTTTTTAAATCATCGCAGAACAAACATTTACTCCATTAAAACCAAAACAATTCCAAAAAAAAGTATCTTAAATTGACACTAACTTCGCGTGTAAAAATTTCATCTGAAAATAAAACTGGTGCCGGTTGTTATCTTTTAGTTGCGGAGAAAAATGAGAAGAACTGTCATTGGGATGATTACATACACATTATGCTAACAAATTGTTTAGACTTGCTGTAGTAACTATATAGATTTTTTTTAAAGCCGTTTGCTTACCTTTAAGTAGCTAACGATAGTATTAATTTAATTTGGAACATCTTTGGATGGATAACTCCATAGACTGTTTGGGTTCCATCAGTGGCTACGTTAATTGCAGCATTGGTGGCATTAATTGAGTCTCCTAAAGTATAATTAGTGCACTCGGGTGGTGGTGTTCTGAAAAGAGGTACCGCCTTTCACACTGCTTTTGCTTTACTGCGATCTTACCAGTAGACTAAAGTACACGGCACAAAATGAACCAAACTCCAGCACTTATGATTGACATATATCTTAGATTGTAGAGTAGTAATATTATTATTTGTATATGGTGTGGCTTTAAAAAAAATTGGATTACTCTACTGTGCCCCACTAGCCAATAATAAAGCTAATTTCATCCAACAATGTCAGCCCCAGTGGGGCAAAATATACTAACAATAAGAATTCATTGGAGTGTATTTTGCCCCAATAGTGGGCAGTTAGTGGGGCAGAGTAGACTAATCCATTTTTTTTTGCCCGAGTACCTGTATTCGTTAGGCTTTCTTCGCAAAAACTCATTTTGTTCAAAATATTCATAATTAGTTATGTTAACTGAATACATAAAAGCTTATGACTTAAATTTTAAGTGAAACATTATTCAAATTTGCATTGTAATTAGATAAAAGCAAATCCTCTATTATTTTGATAAAGAATTAAGATTAGTTTTTGAGACCAGTTTTGAATATTGACACCCCATGACCAACTTCCAAAAAATACGATGACGCAGCATCCACCATCTTTTTTTGTTTTTATTTATTTTTTTCAAAATCTGTGCAGTTTATGTTATTCAGTGTGTCATTTGGGAAAATCCATGAAGTCGTTTTAGCTAAAATGGAAACAATCATGTTAGCCACTAGCTACGGCGATCGTGATAATATGTGATTTACTAGTCTTTTTACTCTATAATATGAATAAAACATTTACACCAAAGCTGGGTTAAATTTCTTGGAACCATGAATTATTTCCTTTCTTGAGAAATAAAATAACAGCTATCACAGAATTACCGGCATAATTTGTACTGCATCGGGACTTCACCTGGGCTCCGCTTTATTCAGCATCTACTATTCTACGCCCAAGCCAAAAACCATTTTACTACCCAAACCTACCTGGCCTATCAAAAATACAGCAACAAATGCGTGACTAGGAAAAAATAAATCGCAAATGTAGAATATATTGTAATGGACCAACACAATGGCTACAAGAAAATGGCAGGACCCTTGTCGAGATGTAGGTTGCTTACGCTTGGCAAGGTTTTTATTATTGATGTGTCAAGTTGAGTTATGTACGCCAGTGTATTACAGGCAAATCAGCGGTCAAATGGACGTCTGATGGCCGAACATGAATAGAGAAAGGGATAGGGAATTCGTGAATTTTTAGCGATGTTAGGGGAAAAATATTTCCAGGAAAAAGTCTTTTCGTTTCGGATTTCTAGGAAATATTTGTGGAGTTAGTGGTTCTGTAGGTTAATGGATTTGGTTGGAAAAGAGGCAACTGTATTGCATATGATAAATGAATGCGGTAAGGCAATAACAATTTGTATGATCTTCTTCATCCGGACATTCTCTTGGTGTTCTAATGACTGATGTTTCAATGGTCTGATCATTTTGAACTGAAGAATAAGTACGGGTGTTAGACATAATATTCATATTGAATACAAAGCTTAGAATAATCTGAGTTGTTTTACTGATTCATTACTACAATAAACTCAGTTTACTTATTTGAATATGCTGTAAAGGAGAAAAGCATTTGGTGCAAAGATAACAAGACTTTGTTGATGGTAATGACTTATACAACAAAACTATACCCCATTCACAATAAGATTAGACATTGGAACAAAAATTGTTTACAGTCCGTTAATGCCATCCTTATGCCTACGGAATAGAAGTCAAAATCCGTTGAACGGGCTGTAAAAAAGATGTATGTCTAATCTTATCGTGAATGGGGTATAGTTTTGTTGAATATATAGGAATTTGAGCACTGAGCATCAAATCAGTGAATATGCTGAATTTCAAATCCAGTTCCCTTGTGATTGATCACGATTTAATGAGAATATCACTGTCCTTACCAGTTCATCAGGTTTAGCTAAATTTGGGTAAGAATAAAAGGGCGCATTTATAGTAACTACTTTTACCCATGGTACGAGGGTGCCGATTCTATTAGTTTTTAAACGACATTCTCATTGGCATGTTAGTCACATGTTGTCGAAAAAGCCTCCATATTCCTTAATTTTTGACAGATTGCAATTGAGATGCTAATGTGAACGTTGTTTAAAAATGAGTAGAAATTAAAACTTATACCTTTTATTTCAAGATATTTTCATTTCATCCTGATAGTGGTAGTACGATTACGATTCTCCATTTATTGCGAAAATATTTACGAATCTTTTATATCTCTGCCGGTAATTATGGGCGAATCTGCGAATTTAATTACAGTAAAATATTTATAAAGGATGCTTCACGTAATTAAAATTTAAAATATACTGTTATTATGCAAATTAATCATATGAGTGCTTATTAAAATATCAGTTAAAAAGCCTTTGATGGCGTTTTTCAATTAGGGGTTCATCGGGGCGTTAATACTGTCAAACACTTAAATGAAGTAGCGAAACCCTTCGCAGAGTTTTTTCGAATATTTAATTATTTTACTCGAATACTGCTCCCTAAATGGTAACATGGTTAGACTTACCTAATGTTACGTACATACAGGTTGGCAAAAGAGTTTAGGGATTGGTACAAGAAAGGACCGCTTAGTATCCAACAGTGGACTGTGGGTGGATATTGACGACAAAGAATGGCATACAGGACTAGGTCCATACACTGTTTAGGTGCAAATCTAGTCTCATTGCATGGTTTCATGTAAAAATAACTTGCAAAAATATGCCGTCAGCGTTAACAATTTGTTAGTGTTCAAAATATCGCAGCTATTCAATGAAAAGTTACAATTTAAATAGTTTTGTTCATAATACAATAATTTATAGCAAAATCTCGTAGTTTCTGCTATATTTGAATGAATTGCATAGTTTAACTATGGTTTAAAGTAACAATACAGTTTTAGCATAAATGCCTGCATTTTTTTTTTTTAAATATCGATACCTACTTTAAAAATATGCATTTCTTGGTATTGCAACCCCCATTTTTTAATAAGTTCTATTTATTAAACTTGCGTAAGTGAAAAGTACGTATTTTTGCACATTAATGTTTCGTAAAAATCTAATCACTAACTTTACCAAATGCATGTCGTCTACGTTCTACCTTTTGCGTAAAAAAAACTTTGAAACTGCAGCGTATTGAAAATTAAATATTCAGTGTTTAATCGCTCCGAAGCTGCATTGAAAAATAATAAAAAAATATTGTTGCACTCGACTGAAATTATTTCATGAAAGGTTTAATTGACGTTGGGTAAAATAAGGTCCAATTAGAGTACCTTGTTCAACTCGAATTTGACTATACGTGAAAAGATTGGTTTGTATTGATTAGGATCAGCGAAAATGTATTTAATTTTCGGCAAATATGTGCTATGCTATGTTGACTACGTTACAAAATCAGTTGAATTTGGCAGACTGCATTGGTGTCTTGCCTATGCTGCAAGCTCATGACGGATTGAATTCATCATAATTTAAGCTGAAAGGCCTCCACTATTGGGCATCACATAGGCCTCCCCTAAATGGGGCTGCATCCAGCGTCCTGTACATCTCGCATCCAACAGATTCTTGAGGCCTCCACCCAGTCATCGGTCTACCTTTTGGGAGCAACAGAACCTATCGAACTCATCTAAATACACTGCAGAAACTAAGCTTCTCTGGAAATCTTTCTAACAAACCCAAGAATTGATTTGCTAAAGGAATCATCTGGCCTCGCTTGTTCCACTGTTGGCCTCATCTGTAAAATCTGGCAAGAACAAAAAAATGTTTTGCACTCACATTTTGCTGCACAGCTTTGTTTCCTTTGATTATTTATTTGTTTCAGCTTGCAGTCATTTCGAGGTGCTAAAAAAAGAACTAAAAAATTATGTAGCCCAAGTTTAGGCTCAGCAAGTAAGTATATGACTTGCATAGGTAAAAACAATAAACATTAAGCCCAGGATATGATACACACAAGACATCGAAACATATCAGCTCACGGCTGAGCGAGCGTTCGTTTTTCATTGAATAGGTTCGCTCGGGTGGAAGTAAGTCGATGTATGGAACTTCTGTGACACGGCCCGCTTTTGTTCCAGTTTTGTTTTCATACGTTCGAACGTGCTTCTATACGATTGTGTTTTGTTTCACTTTTCATACTATTTTTCAGATTTGTTTATTAATTTATACCGACTTATAATTTAACTAGAAAAAGTTGGCCTCTTCAGTAATGTGTTGCCGAATTAGCGCGAACGTCGTGCTTTACAGTATCCCACACAGTTACAAAACTCTTACTTTATTACTGCCCTGCTTTTTATAGTGTAAGCATGCACTTATCTTTGCTCACTTGCGTATTGTTTTCACGTCGGAATCCATACATGTTTTGCAGATCACCATTTAATTTTTGTAGGAATTGATTGCGTAGTATTGTTTTCTTTCATTTAGTTCGAGATACATGGTTAAAATGATTAAAGGCGAATGGCAGCCTTGTATGGGAACTTCGTACAGCTAATAAATTTTCGTGTTTTGGGATACTTTTTATTTTAATTGATAACTATTATGATAGGCAATAAGCCTTTTTCAACTTTTTAGATTTTTAGAACTTGGGATGTAAAAGTTATAAGCAGTTTTATTTTTAAGGTTATGTATGTACTAGTGTTACAAATAAGTACTCAAAAACATTGTTTTGGTGATAAAATAAATGTTCTAGATTACTTGTCGTTATCGTTGTAATGTTTTACTTATCATTAAATAGGTATATTGAGTCTAGTAATCGTATCTGCTCAGTGAGAGGCATTAGGAGATACCTACATTATATGTTCAGTAGCGGACTGCAACAGTTTGATAATGATGAAGTTCTGATGGGTGTCGAGTGTTGGTAAATAAAACAATACTTTGTTTTCGAAAGTATGTACATTTTAAACACATTGCAAACTCGTCATTTTAATGAAAGCAGTTATACATACACAGCACAGCTTAAAGCGTCCTTTCGCAAAACTACTATCAAGAGATAGAGAACGGAGGAGCAGATGCTCAACTCCACGTAAAAACAGCCAGATAGTTTGCTAAATTGCTCAGATGCAGTCACGAACCACAATCCAAAACAACAGCAATGAACTGAACTGAAATTGACAACAACAAAAAAAAACAGATTCATATGAACAAAACATTATTGATGACAAAAATCATATCTTTCATTAAATCGTGAACTATTATGATTAATTTTATACAACAAGAATGCACTCTCAGATATCAAGTCTCTCTAAGTGTTCAATTATATTTAATGCTATTTCTATTTCTATTTCTAAATAATTAATTATCGTTTCGATATTTGTGTTGTTTTACATATGGCAACCTAACAAAAAAAATAAGTGCGTTTAGTTTACCTTTTTTACGTTTATTTGTTCAAATCTTTTTATTGATATTATTCATTATTCATGAATCCCAAGTTCTTAAAATGCTGCACCTACACGAAATAAGATGGTTTAATTGCCTTAATAAGTGGTAAAAATTCTATAACAGAACAACAAAAAAAGTTTGTTGTACGAAATCTGCCGTTTACCTTTAATATAGAATGATTTCATAGCGCGTTCGTATTTTTTATTTTGGAAGCGCACATCTCCTTGGGATAGGTACCTATACACTATTTCATTATTCGATGTACAATCAACTATGGTTTGGTCGGCCATCAAGTATGTAGATACTGGAAATCTAATCATACCAAGTTAACCAACGGTTTAGTAATCGGAAGAGGTTGCTGTCCAAAGATTGTCTTGAAAAGACAACCTTTTTTAGCTTTTAGCGATAAGGCTGCCTATTGTATCACCCTATATAATGTTTTCTTTATCTATATTTTCTGTAACGGATATGGTGTACATAATAACGAGTATTCTATTCCATTCTATTCTGAAAGACTCTCTCCTAGAGAGGAGGCCTGTGTCCCAGCAGTGGAAACGTTAAAAGGCTGGTTATGCTATTCTGAAAGCATTTACTGACAATCGCGATTACTCATAATTATATTGTGCCACTTACCGAGCAGAAGTTCATGTAGTAATAATTTATTTTAACACTTTATGTGCCAGGCGCGTAAGTTCAAGTTATCGTGAAACCTAGCTTAGTTCGGAACAAGTGGGAAAGTCGAACTTAGTTCCAGTCAGTCACAGATTGTTTCGAAAGTACGAAACTATATCGACTTGTACTGTGAACATCTAATTTGAATGTGGTTCAGAATGTTCCCGCTTTCTGTGTTCGCAAAATAATGGTATTTTAAGTTAAATAAAAATATCTATAATAATTGGGAACGATGACCTGAATATTTGTTAGGATAAAAGCTTTACTTTCTCACGATTAACGCAAAAAAACAAACTCTTAATTGGGGTTTTCCCATTTGCTTAGGTGTAATAATACACCCTCATTTGACCATTAGGTATAATCCATCTTAACTATATTTCTATTGGTTGTTTTCTCACTCGTTGTAATAATATGATAGCTTAAACAATAAATGCAACACTGTTCACACAGTGATAAATCTTAATGCAAAAAAAAAACAGATTCTTTCCTTAATTATTAAGCAAAACATTAATTCCATTGATAAAAAATAAGTAATGACACTATAGCACAACAAAGTTTCCCTCCTTAATATTTTGCATTCAATATTTTTATTTCATCCAACGAACCCCTACAACAAAGAACGTCATGAGAATGGAAATTCTAATTGAATTGTTATTCAACAGATTGCTAGAGCAATACAGACAATAAAAACCTATCAATCAATATTAATTGATAGAGTAGACGTTTGAAAATCTATCCGATGAATGCGAAGGAAAATAGAGGAGCCGTGGTTATCCGTGGTGGTCCGACTGTGTGTTTTTTTATTAATTTGAAGCAGTGAGTCGCTTTCAGACGAAGTGGCTTTGTCGTTTTGCTTCTTTGGAAGAAATCAGTTTGTAGGCTCTTATTGCTTCGAGTATTTGCTAATCAATTTCACTAAGCGATAGGGGAATCGGATGGGGTTTGGATTTTTTGCTAGTTGTATTTGGTTCTAGGAAAACCTGTGTTTGGAAAATTTCAGCAGCCAAACTTACAATTTGACTATAAACACTACTGCCACGCGTATTCTCCGGATTCATAAAAAAATGTTACGTTAGGATTGAAAAAGAATTACCAAAATATCTGGTAAAAAATATACGTCTGTCTCTTTCAGCAGGAGTAAAAAATTGAAATCCCTAACTGTAGACTCGTTTTTCGCAAATAAAATCGTCCCGTATCCCTTGGCAGGAAATTAAAACTTGGAATTCGATAAACTTTCATCTACGCGTATTCGTGAATGTACGATGTTTCAATCTAGACAGATTGAAAGAGGGTGCAAGAGAGTCCTTATAGGGAAACAGAATCCTTACTAGGAAGCTGAATATTTTATTTTTGTTTCAAGAATCGTTGAGATATCGCTGAGGTTGGTAGGTGACTAGTTCTATTTTTTTAATGATTTCACTAATTTATACCAAATTAGTTCAACTAAATAGCTTGTATATCAAAGACGTACAAAAGATCGTCAACTCATATTTTTACTTTGAGAGTGATTCGTAGTGCAAATCTTAACTTTATTAGTTGTTTTAATAATAATAATAATCTGTGGTCCGGCTGTCAAACTGAACGTCATAAAATTTTATCATTCCGCAATTTTCCGTATAATTTAAGTAAAAAAACCACCAGCAACATGAAAATGACCTTCAATAAACCAAGAAAAAAAACAGAAGCCATTTGCTAATAAATACCAGGAACCAATTACCCGATATCGGACAGACAATATGGAATAGAAAAAGTTACTGAAATGCTGACGAGAAGCCGGACACGTTGCCAGAACACACGCCTAACACCTTCGGATTCGTCGCTCAGCTCCGCCTCGCAGCCGCCGGGACCTACGCCAGCCGTGAGTCCAGAGATTCCGGTAGCTGCAGTTGCGTCGAGCTCGAGCGACGAATACTTCTCGCCGCCGACGACACCACCACCTGCGCGTCGGCGCGGACGAGGCCGACCACCGACCAGCTTAGGACCTCGAGGCCCGCCGGCCTCTGACAGGGTTCCCGCTATCGGTGGAAGTGTGCAGCGCATGCGATGGACACATTCCATTAATGAAAATGTCATGCGCTCATACTTTGGGGCTACAGAGGGGGGAACTAACCTGACTGCGTACCGTGGTCGGATGCTCTCTCTGTTTCAGGTACTTGAGCCAGCTGTCAACGTTTCAGCCCAACGATTATCGGATCAGGTGCGGGTCATCCAACGTAATCGTATGCTGGATGACGCCGTGCTTGATAGACTGCGTCTGGAATCACGGAGTAGCCGCGTCTCACCTGCTTCGCCACCGGCCGCGGTGCAAATACAACCCAGTATTTCACCGCGACCCGACCACGTAAGTGAAGATGTTGACGACGGGACTATATCCGTGAGTACCCAGTGCAATGAACGGTTGAGGAGCGCTTTGGAAGATGCGTTCCGAGAATATCGCTCCACGCCGCCTGAGCTTAGACCTCGGCTACCCCGTTTGCCCATGCACAACAAAAATAGGGCGCTGGTGTGTGCTCTAGATTCGCAGCTATCAATTTATTTTGATAGCAGTGAAAACCTTACCGATACCCACTCGATCCTGTACTGCGGGGCTGCAGCAGCATGTCGTGTAGCTCATGTCAAACTTCCAAACAGTGACAGAGTTGCACGACCAGCTGTACCAGCTTGGCAGTGCAGGATCGAGCGACGTATTGCTGAGGCTAGAGCGCTCATCGGCAAACTTATCTGCTTCAGGGAGGGCAACACTCGCCGTAGAGTGATGCGCTTTGTGAGGCGGGCGTTCTCGGGGACTGATATTAGTCCTCGAGACTATCTGACCCGCGTCACAGAGCGTATCGACTTCCTGAAGCAGAAAGTCTATGCATGGGCAAACCGTATTCGTCGGTACAAGCGGCGAGTGGAGAGATATACTCAGAACCGCATATTCCAAAACAATGAGAGGTGGGTTTACAGGGCTTGGGAGCGACCAGACCAAGGTGTGACTGATACGCGCCTACCGGATGATGAAGCCATGCTTTCATTCTGGCGTAACATCTGGTCGGTGCCTGTCAGTCATACCGAGGGTGATTGGACCCGGGAGGTCGAGCGCGCGTGCGATTCGATACCAGAAATGGGGGCAATTAACATCAGCCCCCAAGATGTAGCTCGTGCAGTCCGTCCGTTGCCTAATTGGAAATCTCCAGGGCCGGACGGGCTGCACAACTTTTGGATTAAATGGTTGACAAGATCGCACGCTCGCTTGGCGTCTCAGTTCCAGTCTGCCTTAGAGTCAAGGTAGCTGCCCCAGTTCTTCACGACAGGAATAACCCACCTGCTCCATAAATCAGGTAGTACTGCGGAACCCAAAAATTATAGACCGATCACGTGTTTACCGACGGTCTATAAAGTTCTTACATCCATTTTGAGAGCAAAGATTAACGATCATATTGAAAGTAATTCAATAATGTCTACCTCTCAGAATGGATGTAGGAGCGGGGCCCGCGGTACTAAGGAGCTGCTCCTCATCGATGTTGCCATTAGCCAACAGGTTCGTCGTTCCCGAAAGGATCTGTCCACATGTTGGATAGACTATAAGAAGGCCTATGACTCAGTGCCCCATACATGGCTCATGAGGGTGCTGGAGCTGTATAAAGTTGATGCAGTTCTACGCGCCTTCCTGATGTCGTGTATGGGGCAGTGGAGGACGGTCCTTCACTATCCAGGATGTCGACAGACCCAGGTGAACAGTGAACCGATAAGGATCGAGCGTGGCATATTTCAGGGCGACAGTCTGAGTCCACTGTGGTTTTGTCTGGCCCTCAACCCTCTTAGTACACTGCTGGAGGGTTCGGGCCAAGGCTACCGGTTGAGAAGAGGTGGTCAGGTCATATCGCACCTCCTTTACATGGATGACTTGAAGCTCTTTGCCCCCAACAACTTGCAACTGATGAAGCTACTGAAGGTAACAGAAACCTTCAGTAGCGACATCAGTATGGAATTTGGTGTGGACAAATGTGCGGTCATGCATGTGAAGCGAGGTGAGATTATGGAATCCGTGGGAACCCAACTCTCGGATTCCATACACCTTAGATCCCTTTGCTCAACCGAAACATACAAGTATTTGGGTATGTCGGAAGCGTTGGGCATCAATGCTACTAGCGTGAAACAATCGTTGAAGGAGCGCTTCTTCGGCCGCCTGAACAAAGTACTAAATAGTCTTTTATCAGGCGGAAACAAGGTGCGCGCCTTTAACGGTTGGGTCATGCCGGTATTGATGTACTCTTTCGGCATACTCAAATGGACTCAGACAGAACTGGACGCCCTGGATAGGAGGGTCCGTTCACTGCTGACCGCAAATCGGATGCATCACCCACGATCATCGGTAATGAGGCTGTATATCCCGCGGAAGTGTGGGGGTCGAGGCTTCTTAAATGCTAAGACCCTGCACAACCGCGAGGTATGCAGCCTTAGGGAATACTTCCTAGAAGCCGACGTGGGTATGCACCGGGATGTGGTCGCAGTGGACAAGGGCTTCACCCCGCTCTCCTTGGCTAACGAGAACTGGCGCAAACCTGTGGTATTAGATACTAATGATCGCAGGGAGGTATGGCAGAGCAAGGAGCTTCACGGACGCTTTTATCGGGTCCTACATGGGCCTGATGTAGACTTTCTAGCGTCCGTGGCCTGGCTGCGTTTTGGTGACCTCTTTGGGGAAACCGAAGGTTTTATCTGTGCGATTACAGACGAAGTTATGATGACGAACAACTACCGGAAATACATTGTGAAGGACGGTACGGTTGACATATGTCGGGCATGTCACCGGCCGGGGGAATCCATCCGCCACATTATTTCCGGTTGTTCTAGTCTGGCTAACGGAGACTATTTACACAGGCATAACCTTGTAGCCAGGATTATCCATCAGCAACTTGCCCTTAAATACAATCTTGTGGAATCGGAAGTACCGTACTATAGGTATGCGCCCGACCCAGTTCTCGAAAATGGCAATTGCACATTGTACTGGGATCGGTCTATCATCACTGACAGGACTATTGTTGCCAATAAGCCTGACATAGTGGTGATAGACCGACTAGAGCGTCGCGCAATGATTGTTGATATAGCAGTCCCGCATGACGAGAACCTCGTGAAGGCTGAGAAGGATAAACAATCGAAGTATCTTGACTTGGCTCGCGAGGTTGTCGACATGTGGGATGTGAACACAGCAGTCATTGTGCCGATAGTCGTGACGGCCAATGGCATAATTGCCAAGAGCCTCGACCAACATCTTAAGAGGCTCTCGTTGGGCAGCTGGATCAAGGGCTTGATCCAGAAAGCAGTGCTTCTTGACACGGCCCGCATAGTTAGGAGGTTTCTCTCTCGGGAGCCCTGACCACCGGTAGCTTGGACCCTGTTCCCGATACCGGTGGGCTACTATTTTTTATATTTTTAAATGTTTTTTTAGTTTTTTATAGAAATATTTAAAAATGTAACAAGTATGTACAAAAATAAATAAATGAAATAATAATAAATAGTTCTATCTTGCCGTCCTTGTCTGATAAGATCTTGACTGGTCAGATCTGTAACCACTTTTGTACACAAGTGTAATCACAGACAGACAACGGTCAAAACAGAGGTTAACAAGGTAAAAGATAATTGGCGAAATAATTCTCTGTGCAGCTTTTAAGAAGCTTACGGGGATTTAGTCCCAGCCAGTGGCACTATCAGATTTTAGGCTCCGAATTACGGTAACAACCTCATCAAGATCCATGCGAGTAAAACGAATGACAAGACTGGCGGATTTGGATCTCTTAAAGGTACACTACGTTGGTAGTGATGTTCGTTGTTAGCTAGCCTATCAGGGTTTTTAGTATGCCATCAGCTTGGTGCTTGTCTATGGTGGAAAAATATTTGTTAACGTTGTTTACTGCTTCGCAAGGGGTAAAGGCTGATTCCAATAATTCTTTGTTTTGCGTTTTCGATGGGTAATATGATAAATATCGCATGCCATATTTTTTACGGTTTTTGTTTGTCTTATTTCACGATCATATTTACATCTTTGATTTTTTATTTTTCAGCAACAGTGTGTGGTAGGAAGGTTCATTAGTGCGTGCGCATTAGAATAATACATTTTGTAGTCGCTAATCTAGTTATTTTAAACTTAAGTATAAAAAAAACCGTATAAAAAATCTTTATATAAAATGAATTTGAATTATAAGCTTGTAATTCAAATATCCATGTAGCATAATTAATTTAAGTAAAAAAACCACCAGCAACATGAAAATGACCTTCAATAAACCAAGAAAAAAAACAGAAGCCATTTGCTAATAAATACCAGGAACCAATTACCCGATATCGGACAGACAATATGGAATAGAAAAAGTTACTGAAATGCTGACGAGAAGCCGGACACGTTGCCAGAACACACGCCTAACACCTTCGGATTCGTCGCTCAGCTCCGCCTCGCAGCCGCCGGGACCTACGCCAGCCGTGAGTCCAGAGATTCCGGTAGCTGCAGTTGCGTCGAGCTCGAGCGACGAATACTTCTCGCCGCCGACGACACCACCACCTGCGCGTCGGCGCGGACGAGGCCGACCACCGACCAGCTTAGGACCTCGAGGCCCGCCGGCCTCTGACAGGGTTCCCGCTATCGGTGGAAGTGTGCAGCGCATGCGATGGACACATTCCATTAATGAAAATGTCATGCGCTCATACTTTGGGGCTACAGAGGGGGGAACTAACCTGACTGCGTACCGTGGTCGGATGCTCTCTCTGTTTCAGGTACTTGAGCCAGCTGTCAACGTTTCAGCCCAACGATTATCGGATCAGGTGCGGGTCATCCAACGTAATCGTATGCTGGATGACGCCGTGCTTGATAGACTGCGTCTGGAATCACGGAGTAGCCGCGTCTCACCTGCTTCGCCACCGGCCGCGGTGCAAATACAACCCAGTATTTCACCGCGACCCGACCACGTAAGTGAAGATGTTGACGACGGGACTATATCCGTGAGTACCCAGTGCAATGAACGGTTGAGGAGCGCTTTGGAAGATGCGTTCCGAGAATATCGCTCCACGCCGCCTGAGCTTAGACCTCGGCTACCCCGTTTGCCCATGCACAACAAAAATAGGGCGCTGGTGTGTGCTCTAGATTCGCAGCTATCAATTTATTTTGATAGCAGTGAAAACCTTACCGATACCCACTCGATCCTGTACTGCGGGGCTGCAGCAGCATGTCGTGTAGCTCATGTCAAACTTCCAAACAGTGACAGAGTTGCACGACCAGCTGTACCAGCTTGGCAGTGCAGGATCGAGCGACGTATTGCTGAGGCTAGAGCGCTCATCGGCAAACTTATCTGCTTCAGGGAGGGCAACACTCGCCGTAGAGTGATGCGCTTTGTGAGGCGGGCGTTCTCGGGGACTGATATTAGTCCTCGAGACTATCTGACCCGCGTCACAGAGCGTATCGACTTCCTGAAGCAGAAAGTCTATGCATGGGCAAACCGTATTCGTCGGTACAAGCGGCGAGTGGAGAGATATACTCAGAACCGCATATTCCAAAACAATGAGAGGTGGGTTTACAGGGCTTGGGAGCGACCAGACCAAGGTGTGACTGATACGCGCCTACCGGATGATGAAGCCATGCTTTCATTCTGGCGTAACATCTGGTCGGTGCCTGTCAGTCATACCGAGGGTGATTGGACCCGGGAGGTCGAGCGCGCGTGCGATTCGATACCAGAAATGGGGGCAATTAACATCAGCCCCCAAGATGTAGCTCGTGCAGTCCGTCCGTTGCCTAATTGGAAATCTCCAGGGCCGGACGGGCTGCACAACTTTTGGATTAAATGGTTGACAAGATCGCACGCTCGCTTGGCGTCTCAGTTCCAGTCTGCCTTAGAGTCAAGGTCGCTGCCCCAGTTCTTCACGACAGGAATAACCCACCTGCTCCATAAATCAGGTAGTACTGCGGAACCCAAAAATTATAGACCGATCACGTGTTTACCGACGGTCTATAAAGTTCTTACATCCATTTTGAGAGCAAAGATTAACGATCATATTGAAAGTAATTCAATAATGTCTACCTCTCAGAATGGATGTAGGAGCGGGGCCCGCGGTACTAAGGAGCTGCTCCTCATCGATGTTGCCATTAGCCAACAGGTTCGTCGTTCCCGAAAGGATCTGTCCACATGTTGGATAGACTATAAGAAGGCCTATGACTCAGTGCCCCATACATGGCTCATGAGGGTGCTGGAGCTGTATAAAGTTGATGCAGTTCTACGCGCCTTCCTGATGTCGTGTATGGGGCAGTGGAGGACGGTCCTTCACTATCCAGGATGTCGACAGACCCAGGTGAACAGTGAACCGATAAGGATCGAGCGTGGCATATTTCAGGGCGACAGTCTGAGTCCACTGTGGTTTTGTCTGGCCCTCAACCCTCTTAGTACACTGCTGGAGGGTTCGGGCCAAGGCTACCGGTTGAGAAGAGGTGGTCAGGTCATATCGCACCTCCTTTACATGGATGACTTGAAGCTCTTTGCCCCCAACAACTTGCAACTGATGAAGCTACTGAAGGTAACAGAAACCTTCAGTAGCGACATCAGTATGGAATTTGGTGTGGACAAATGTGCGGTCATGCATGTGAAGCGAGGTGAGATTATGGAATCCGTGGGAACCCAACTCTCGGATTCCATACACCTTAGATCCCTTTGCTCAACCGAAACATACAAGTATTTGGGTATGTCGGAAGCGTTGGGCATCAATGCTACTAGCGTGAAACAATCGTTGAAGGAGCGCTTCTTCGGCCGCCTGAACAAAGTACTAAATAGTCTTTTATCAGGCGGAAACAAGGTGCGCGCCTTTAACGGTTGGGTCATGCCGGTATTGATGTACTCTTTCGGCATACTCAAATGGACTCAGACAGAACTGGACGCCCTGGATAGGAGGGTCCGTTCACTGCTGACCGCAAATCGGATGCATCACCCACGATCATCGGTAATGAGGCTGTATATCCCGCGGAAGTGTGGGGGTCGAGGCTTCTTAAATGCTAAGACCCTGCACAACCGCGAGGTATGCAGCCTTAGGGAATACTTCCTAGAAGCCGACGTGGGTATGCACCGGGATGTGGTCGCAGTGGACAAGGGCTTCACCCCGCTCTCCTTGGCTAACGAGAACTGGCGCAAACCTGTGGTATTAGATACTAATGATCGCAGGGAGGTATGGCAGAGCAAGGAGCTTCACGGACGCTTTTATCGGGTCCTACATGGGCCTGATGTAGACTTTCTAGCGTCCGTGGCCTGGCTGCGTTTTGGTGACCTCTTTGGGGAAACCGAAGGTTTTATCTGTGCGATTACAGACGAAGTTATGATGACGAACAACTACCGGAAATACATTGTGAAGGACGGTACGGTTGACATATGTCGGGCATGTCACCGGCCGGGGGAATCCATCCGCCACATTATTTCCGGTTGTTCTAGTCTGGCTAACGGAGACTATTTACACAGGCATAACCTTGTAGCCAGGATTATCCATCAGCAACTTGCCCTTAAATACAATCTTGTGGAATCGGAAGTACCGTACTATAGGTATGCGCCCGACCCAGTTCTCGAAAATGGCAATTGCACATTGTACTGGGATCGGTCTATCATCACTGACAGGACTATTGTTGCCAATAAGCCTGACATAGTGGTGATAGACCGACTAGAGCGTCGCGCAATGATTGTTGATATAGCAGTCCCGCATGACGAGAACCTCGTGAAGGCTGAGAAGGATAAACAATCGAAGTATCTTGACTTGGCTCGCGAGGTTGTCGACATGTGGGATGTGAACACAGCAGTCATTGTGCCGATAGTCGTGACGGCCAATGGCATAATTGCCAAGAGCCTCGACCAACATCTTAAGAGGCTCTCGTTGGGCAGCTGGATCAAGGGCTTGATCCAGAAAGCAGTGCTTCTTGACACGGCCCGCATAGTTAGGAGGTTTCTCTCTCGGGAGCCCTGACCACCGGTAGCTTGGACCCTGTTCCCGATACCGGTGGGCTACTATTTTTTATATTTTTAAATGTTTTTTTAGTTTTTTATAGAAATATTTAAAAATGTAACAAGTATGTACAAAAATAAATAAATGAAATAATAATAAATAGTTCTATCTTGCCGTCCTTGTCTGATAAGATCTTGACTGGTCAGATCTGTAACCACTTTTGTACACAAGTGTAATCACAGACAGACAACGGTCAAAACAGAGGTTAACAAGGTAAAAGATAATTGGCGAAATAATTCTCTGTGCAGCTTTTAAGAAGCTTACGGGGATTTAGTCCCAGCCAGTGGCACTATCAGATTTTAGGCTCCGAATTACGGTAACAACCTCATCAAGATCCATGCGAGTAAAACGAATGACAAGACTGGCGGATTTGGATCTCTTAAAGGTACACTACGTTGGTAGTGATGTTCGTTGTTAGCTAGCCTATCAGGGTTTTTAGTATGCCATCAGCTTGGTGCTTGTCTATGGTGGAAAAATATTTGTTAACGTTGTTTAC
This sequence comes from Hecatera dysodea, assembly GCA_905332915.2. Taxonomy (NCBI): domain Eukaryota; kingdom Metazoa; phylum Arthropoda; class Insecta; order Lepidoptera; family Noctuidae; genus Hecatera; species Hecatera dysodea. Next base: position 7,684,940 of record HG995299.1, read on the forward strand.
TGCTTCGCAAGGGGTAAAGGCTGATTCCAATAATTCTTTGTTTTGCGTTTTCGATGGGTAATATGATAAATATCGCATGCCATATTTTTTACGGTTTTTGTTTGTCTTATTTCACGATCATATTTACATCTTTGATTTTTTATTTTTCAGCAACAGTGTGTGGTAGGAAGGTTCATTAGTGCGTGCGCATTAGAATAATACATTTTGTAGTCGCTAATCTAGTTATTTTAAACTTAAGTATAAAAAAAACCGTATAAAAAATCTTTATATAAAATGAATTTGAATTATAAGCTTGTAATTCAAATATCCATGTAGCATAATTAATGAGGACTAGTCATATTTCTTGCATAAGATTATTAACGTGCACTTAACTTTAAATTTTAATAATTTTAGGCGAGTTTTCATCTTTTTTAACGCTTACCTGGCCAAAGGTTGTCCAATAGTATTTATAGCCTTTAGACTTAGACAGATCGCGGGCGAGAAAATGCAAGCGTGTCTCCTTGTTGGTTAGCTGCTCCGATATGTAAATGGGGGTGTATTCATTAGCCTTGAACCCTTAGTGCTTTGCACATAATTTTCCTTTGCTTCTTTGATTGATTTTTCGAGCCGATTTTAAAAAGTCTGATTTTAAGATAGATGATGCTAGATGATGATTGACCCAATTTTCGCTTCGCCTCGCTTGTTCGGCACCCGGAAAATGTCTTTATGATAGGGTAATCAACTATTTTTGACAGGTGCTAAATGATTGTTATCAAGTCGTCTTTGGTTTCTTTATTTATTTCTAAATTTGTATTCCGGCTGCCCCGTTGCAGGTCTTTGATTTTATCCTTTAGCAATACAGTTTAGTTGTCAGCCTACTTTGCCCTGACTTCAAATTATTCTATTTACTTCTTCAATTCTTCGTTTTAGACGGAGAGGGAAGCCATGGCACGTTCTATATTAGTGTTTATATGCCGAATCTTCTTGAAACCGAGAAGAAAAAGGTTGATGCTTTGGAGATGTGGTGCTGGAGACGGATGCTTCGGGTATCATGGACAGAGTTCCGTACAAATGCCTCCATTTTAAACCCAAATTTGGGTGGAGTGTGTTGATTATCCATACTAAGGGAGATGACTCAGACAGAGATTTATTGCGCGAAAGCTCCATTGCAAGTACCGGCGCAATATTGTTTGTATTTGATTGGATTGGTTGAGACTCTAGGATTACCTTCAAAAATGTTAATAGCAATAGGTTGAAGCGATGAGTATTCCTTAACATCTGACAGATATTCAGAGCAAGCAGGCCACTACAATTTGCTGACACGACTACTTCAGGCGTTTTTGAAGTACATATGTTCGATTAATTATAGGTTATCGTAATAATTTACTACACTAATTTACTAACATACTCTTACTAACAATTAGACAATAAGCAAAACATAACTAACACTAACATACAAATAACCAACATTTGAGATGGAAATTAAGGATTAGGAAATAAAGGCTTTTTTATTTTATTTTATAATCGTAATAATTTTGGTTAAATTCCATTCACTAAGTCGATTGTTTTGGATGATTTATTCCAATAAACACAGCAACAACGATGTCACATTTCCAATATTATTAATATTACCACAATTCCAGTTCCAGCCACTTGATTTATCCAGTCACACAAAAAGTTCGAACTTTCAGCCAGTTTTTACTCCAATAAGCCACTATTAGCGAGAGCACTTTAAACATGATCTTGCTGTGAAAACAACATCGGCGGAAGAGACAACTAAACACTTCAACTTAACTTTTCAGTCTTCTAAAACACAAACACAAGAAAAGTCTAACAAATGGATCTTAGCATAATATGTTAATATTGTAAGCCATGCAACCAACAAGGGATTATGTTTCCTTTACAAGATTAGACGGTCTTTGAGAATATTCATAAAACTCATCCTGTTACGTTTTTACCGCGTTTTCAGCCGGATAAGCAGCCTTTCAATTAACGTGCTCGAAACTTCGCAGAAACGAAAAGTTGGCCCTTATTGTGTGGACGGCCAAGAAAAATTGCTCAGGTAATATTGATGGAAGTTTTGCTATGAAATCATGTTTACCTGTTTTAATTTCGGATACCTAACCGTTTTGGGAAATTTAGTTTAAGTTAGTTTAGAAAAATCGTGTTAATGTTCGTTGTTTTGGTTCGGAAAGCTGTTTACTATTTAACTTCCTTCCCAAGCCTTCAAAAAGGTTCTTAATTGCAGGTATGTTTTTTTTTTATATGTAAGTATGTACAGCAATTATGCCGAGATTTCTGATGTGATTTACGTGGTTGTTTTTTTATTCGATGAAGAATAGTTGTCATTTAGTCCCATAAGAATTTAGTTCAGTTTCGTCGAGAAGTTTTTATTTGATGAGCATTTTTGTTAATTTCAATATATGATAGCAAATCTTCGGTCTTGCCGAAATCGCATGTTTGTTTTTTGTTTACACCAATGTAATTGGTACGTTTAGGTAGGGGGTGGGGTGTACCACCAAAAAGTGAAAAATAAAAACGTTTTATAAAAAAATAGAACCGACTACACCAAAAAAAACAAAAACACACGAGTTCCGAAATTAAAGTTATTTTGTACTTTTTGTTTTTTTTTTTTTTGTGTAGAAGTCGGTTGTTTTTTTTATCAAGAACGTTCCAATGGTTTATTCTCAACAACCTACGAGTACATGATAATGTTTGTGTGCATCTCACCATCGTCTATTTATTAAACCAAATGGTTTTCTTGCACCTGTATTTTTTTTTGAATTAAGTTTAGAAACGCTTTTGCTTTTATTTGAAATCTGCTTTCGTTTTACAACACCGTGTCTAATGGTAACTATAGTCTGCTTAACTTATATCATAATTATGAGTATATAAAATATAGTGTAGGTACGTGCAGTCATTACCGATTTTGAGACGCCAGTAAATTTCACTCTAGTCTTACGAAAAACTACCGTGTCACCCAGTTGTGGGTTGTAGAGGTCCGGTAGGCAGTCATTCGATGTTAAAATACTGTTATTCAGCTGAATCCGACTTGACTGGAAGCCGACCCCAATGCAGTTGTGAAAAGACTAGGCAGATGATGATGTGTACGTAGAATATAGTCAATTATGCTGATATCACAAACTTACTTACCGAAGAGAAAATAAAACCATTCAAGTCCTAGCAAGCACCATTTCTGTACTCCCACAAGACTTCAAAACATTGATACACATTCCATATTTGCCTTTTATTTTCCTTTTCGCCGACTACAAACAAGGAACAAGTAAGTCTAAGTATGATGCAAGTCGAAACCACTCTGTTCGTATGAGTATTACTGAACAATAGGTACACAATACTAGGACCTACTCATGTTACCTATGCAATAAAAGTCGCAAAGTGCATTCTTTGCGAGCAAAGCTAAAAGTTTCGAACTCAACAATAGACGCGAAACAATAACGAGCGAAATCTTTGCGATGATTGTCGTTTCTATGCGATATTTTTGCGATAGCGATTTATGTGTGAGGGTTTGAACGGTTTGTACTTATTAATAATTAACTCACTATATACACTTAAAATTAGAATAAAACCTACTGACTGAGTAAACTCTGAAATTGATGGCATTGAAAATCCACATCAGCATCGCTGACCAGAGACGAGTGTTTCTAATCGACTTGCGGCATATCTGCGTCTTTGTATGGCAATGCTTACCCTCTGCTATAGATCTCCAGCTCTTGAATCACGAGAAGTATCAACTGGGCGTTTGAATTCTTTATAAAGTGCATGAGTAGTACAAGAGTTTCAACTCCAAATGACTCGAAAATGTAATTGAGTCGGTCGATTTGTATTTGGTAATATTTAAAAAAAAAAAAACAAAAGCTCATCCAAAAAATCATCCCACTTCTGTTATTAAAGTGCAAAAGACATGCATACACTTCTTTGTTGTACTACAAATAAGACAAATAAGAGAAAGAGACATAATTAGTTCCCTGTGCTAATGTACATTGAAAATAGTTGTATTTTTTTTCATTTATTTCGTATATTTCTGAGAGGTATATATATATGCTATAATTAGCGTTTTAATATGTCATGCACGTATTCAATACTGTATCTTGAATGTTATCACAAAACTATGTTAAAAACGGAATATGTACAAAATTACTGAAATCACCACTAGATTCAAATTCATCACACAAGTCCCATTTGATGATATTTTCACCTAATGCTGTTCTTAGTATAACCATACAATTAACCACCCCACCACAGCCCACCAGTCGACCACGTCTATTCTAACAAAAACCGACACTACATAAAAATCACGATACTGTTGGACCAGAAAAAAAGTAAAGTGTAAATAGTATCGTCGCCATCAAGAGTTCAGTGGCTCTTAGCGCCATCGATAGGGGAGTGTAGTCGGGCACTTGAAAGCGCTGTGCACATATGTACAGTCGAGAAGTAAACGGAATGTGTGTTTAAAAATAAACTTTGTTTTTTAAATCTATACTAATATTATAAAGCTGAAGAGTTTGTTTGTTTGTTTGAACGCGCTAATCTCAGGACCTCCTGGTCCGATTTGAAAAAATCCTTCAGTGTTAGATAGCCCATTTATCGAGGAAAGCTATAGGCTATATATCATCACTAAGACCAATAGGAGCGGAGCAGTCATGAAAAATGTGACACAAACGAAGTTGTGCGGACAGCTAGTCTATTATATGAATACTAGATGGTGTTTGAAAATCAATGATATTGTGTGTGCACTCATCATCATCATGTCAACCAAAAGATGTCTACTGCTGGACATAGGTCTCCCAAAGTGTCGCCACAACAACCGGTCCTTTGAGTCCGCTACTCGCGACCTTTACCAAGTCATCGGTCTACCTTGTGGGAGGCCTTCCAACGCCGCATCTTCTGGTATGCGGTCGACACTCCAGAACTTTTCGGCCCTATTGACCATCTGTTCTGCGAGCCCTGCCCACTGCCACTTCAGTTGCACTAGTTCCGTGTGCACTGGGGTAGGTTATATTCGTTTCAACTAGGTACCTGTTTGGTTCAGTTGGTGTGTCTGTGGCTAAGCGATAAGATGTCATTATCTACCAGCAAACTGGATTTAGCTGAATACCAGTATTTAATGTAGAATAATTGTCTATTTGACCTACATAACCCAGTAAATGTTTAACACGGTACTTATTGGCAAGACTGGTGTCAGATTTTCCGGTTAGGACCAATAGCTTAACGTGCTTTCCGAGGTACATAGGAATGTATTAATGTCGAGATGTTCACCCATCTACAAACCGATTTCAGCTAGCGTTGCTTAAACTTGAAGATGCATGCGGCTGTTATTATTTGTTTTCTTAATTGTAGTAAAATCATTTGCCAGTCTCTTTCTACACTATGTTGGATCGACTTTACTACCTAGTAAGGGACAGTTTATGTGACCATAACTCTAATCAATCAATTTGGCTTGCCCAAATATACGAGTACAATATGTAGGAGTTGGATTCCATTTAAACAATATCGAGCGAATACCGGTATTTACATACATATGTACGTAAATTAAACTTACTCAAAATATATCAGAAAACTTCCGTCACAGACTGTACAGGCGACCGTAAACACTTTGATATATCTACGTACATACACCCCCCCACACGTGTATGTACATAAGCGTATAGTTTAGAACGGACACTATGGGGGCTTATTGGGACATTTACCGTGGCTTTCGGGATCCTTACTGTTTTATATTTTGCCTATTAAACGCACACCCAACGTAAAACGCGTCGGAGTGGTAAGTAAAAAAGTTATGACTTTGGGCATCATACTTTAAACTTACCTACCTAAATTAACAAATATCTGTCGTATAATTTAAGTATCTACGACGTTGGTTCTGCGTCATCACCTAGTGTAGTGGTAACACATCAAACGTACCTCTGTAATGCCCAAAAGTAAGATTGTTTTGACACATTATCATGATGAATGATTGTCGACCACATCATGTCGGCTATCAAGTAAGGTAGTGGTCATACGCGAGCATACTATCAATTTTTTTAAACCGTCCAAGTGCGGGTTGGCCCCTCACGAAAAGGGATCTAAACGATCTTTTTATTAACATGTCATTTTAATATCATACTACTTATTCAGACTTAAGACTTTCCTGTAATCTATGCGTGAAGAACTAATAACTGCAATTTTTTTCGGAATTTTCGGCTCAATGGTTCCGGAGTTGGGGAGGGGGAATGGTCTATTTGATTTATTACACGATAGGCACAGTTGAAAGTTATTTTGATTTTCCAATTTCAACCCCATAAGTGTGGGATAAAAATACGCTAGGAGACCGTGTTTGGGTCACAGAAGCTCACTAAGGTATAGTGAGCTTCTTCAACACAATCGATCTGGTAGATTCACAGACGAACAAACAGAGACACGAGAGATCGTATAAAGGTTCAGATTTTCTTTACCACTGTCGAAACCCAAAAATCCTACCAATAAATAAATGCAATATTTTCTAAAGTCCAAAAGTCGTCCTACATCTAACACGAACTCGAATTGCAAAGAGTGAGTTGGACCAACATGCCACACTGCAATTTGTCATCTGTACTCACGACAGCTGCCGTCCTTTTGTCTACGCTTCACCGACGTGTATACGTTTCATAGATTTATCGCTTTGACGTGACCAAATACTAATGTTTTGGATATTGATGAATTTGTGCCAAAAAATACAATAGCATGTGATTTTTGGTGGCATGGAAGTGATTGGTAATCAATCATTGTTTCGAGTGATCAAACTTGAACGATGGAGGTACATATAACGTTCATTTTTTATTTGTATATAATTAAAAAAGGAAACGTCCAGTTTTAAAGATGTTAGAGATGATAACTTACAACTAGGCACACATTATAAATGTCTATCAGATAAGCTATTTATATGATTTACGATGTATATGCACTGCTTACTATCAAGTCAAAGACTTGTCTAAGAACTTCTCTTAAAATAACATCTAGCGGCCAAATCCCGAGAGTACTGTACTGTAAAAAGAATACTTTAGTACCTGCATTTCATACATTAAATCAGTATCATGAGATACCAAAGGGAAACGAAGCTACGAATATCGATTTTACAGTCGTTTGATTTAAGCAATGGAAGCTTGTGTGTGGTAGTTATGGTAAATAGCCAAACGATTGGCACGCCAACACTGTGGTGATAAGTCCTCTCTTTGAGGAGTGGTTGGTGAGGTACCACGGCATCCTTATCTTCTGCCTGACGCATGTACTCACCGGACACAGATGTTTCGGGAGCTACCTGTTTCAGATTCGGCGGAAAGATACGCCCGAGTGTCACGACTGTGAGGATCACCCAGAGGACACAGTGGAGCATAAGGTGGAGGTTTGCCCTGCTTCGGCGGTGCAACGCCATGTCCTCGTCGAGGCGATCTTCGGCAGTGACCTCTAGCTTTTGGCACCGGTTCATTCATGGTCTGGAACGAGGGGGCACGGGAAGGGGCCGACTCCTTCTGCAAAGCAGTAATGTTAGCGAAGGAGGAGACTGACCGCGTGAGGGAGAGGCAAACCTCACGCCCCAACCACCGCAAAAGAAGGATTTCGGGAGCCGCAGGGCGATTAAAGATGACTCGTTGTCCCGTAACAACCAGGCCCGCCTCTAAGAGATGTCAGTAGTGAGAGATTAGTAGTCAAGGTCCGATAGGGCCAGTGCTAAGTTTGTGGAATTTGTTCGAAAGAGTTACCGAGTCCCTGGAACGCAAAGGGCATTAGGAGGAACACGGATGGGTTTTAGTCAGTAAGGGTCTGACACTCTTTTCCGCATTCCGCAATGCCATTAGATGATTGCCCACCGTGAAAAAAAGATAGCCAAACGAATAAGAACACCAAGTTTGTCTAGTTATTATGCTCTACTATTCTTAATGAAGATTCGACGCAATTATAATTGTTATACTTAGGTAATATCGACGATCCGCGAATTAGGTTGCTAATAACCCACAATACGTTGGTTAACAATATTCATGTTTCCGACTGTTCATGTTTTAGGAAATAATGTGTATAACTATTCACATTATTTCTTCAAAACGAGTTTATGTTTAATGAATAAAATGTAATTAAAGTAAAATGATTTTTTTCCCGACCACGCCCATCCTAAGTTTTACTGTTGTCGGAAAAAAATAGTTGTTAGTTCTGTTATCGAATTAAAAAATCGTAACAGTAATTGTCCTGTCTTAAGCCTAAATACCTTTGTGTGCCTGTGGAATCAAAGTAAGCTTAAGGACGTTCTTAACTCAAAATACCTCCATATTGATACCTGCATTTATCACAACCTATTTATATTATTTTTGTGAAATCACTATGTTCTTGTATTTTAGTTGAGATATGCGATGGCAATCTTCTTTTTAACCCGCCCGCTACCCCTTTTTTAAATACTTACTACATTATAGGCAGCTCCTTTCTAGCCATATAATCCATTCATTGTTACATTGATATTCCTGATGCTCTATACTATCCACAATTCCACACTAAGAACTTAATATAAATGGAAGAAAAAAAAATCGGGTGAAATCTTGTTAAGTAAAATGCCAAGTACCTTTAAAACAAAGATTCCGTCACCATAACGATCTTTATTCACAATAATTTCAGCATGAAAATCTCTAAATTTAAAGTCTCAAATCGCGATAGCAGCTAACCAGCGCGGGAGCAATACATCACTCGAGGACGGAACCCGGATAGTCCACTGGCGATCTCTATTGATACTGCCATTAATCATATCTTGTCTGAGGGGAATCTGTGAGATTCTCAGCTAAGTTTTCAGTTCTTCAGCCAGTTTTATTGAGTGAATTTTTGCTATGAAAGATTGGTGTTGGATTGGTACTTAGCATATTAATGATGTTATTACAGTCTTTATTGGTTGATAAATTTTGATCATTTTGTAATCTTGCATGGTATTTGACATTGAGGAGCTCGTGGCTTATTTATAACAGCCGCACGGGTCGATCTTCAAGGTTAAGCAACGCTTGCCGAGGTTGGTCTGTGGATGGGTGACCATCTTAACATAATGAGACTTCTCCGTGCCTCGGAAAGCGCGTTAAGCCGTTGGTCCCTGTTGTCATTTGGAGATCCTTGGCAGTCGTTACGGATTTTCAGAGGCCAAAAAATCTGACACCAGTCTTACCAAGAAGTACCGTGTTCCCCAGTTAATTGGTTGTGGAGGTCTGGTAGGCAGCCGCTTCACGTAAAATACTGGTATTCAGCTGAATCTGGCTTGACTGGGAGCCGATCCCAATATAGTTGGGAAAAGGCTAGGCAGATGATGCATGGTATTTGACATCAATGCGCATAACTATAAAATTAAAACTAATCTTAACAGATATTATAAAGAGAAATGATTTAATTGTTTCTTTGTTACGATTTGGCTCAAAGCTGCTCAGTCAATTTTAAAAATTCTTTCGCCCTTTGAACGCTGGATAATTAACTTAAAATATGGCCAATATATTTAATTACTGAAAAAAGTACAGATCCCTACGATAAACACATTGCACATTGCATAATTATGTAACCGTAAGTCAAACTAGTAAAATTTTGCCTATAGCGTGCGCTGAGAAAATAATACACAAAAATAATGTACTACATAATTAAAGTACTCATTATTACCTATTCAAAAGTGCTCGAGTGTAGGTATATTTCAAAGTATTATGTCTAAGTCACAATTACCGCTTTTTGTACCCATAACTATTCAACAAAACTCGGGTGGAATGGAATAGTAATGATTTTGATATCATGATATTAATCTTTATCCATTTCAATGATTTGATAATAATGGTTCATTACAGACATACATACGTATGTAGGTACATAAATTACACTTTAAATTATTCAAATCGGCTTTCTGTTTAAAAGTCACAGTTATAGTATAGGTATCAAAAAACGAAACGTCATTCAGTGATTAATCACAAAACGTCAGAAAATACTGTTATCCATGAAGATGAAATTGGGAGAGGTAGATTATAAATAGGAGACGTAAGGGTGTGAAATAGGGGAAGGTACGTATGAAAAATTTATTTGTTGGATGAATATATAATTCTTGTAAGAAAACTAAGTGAATTAATAAGGTTGCTATCATTCGTTTTTCAACACTAACTGAAGAATCTTAATTTTTTAGGTTTATGAACTTGAAACGTCCCTAAATATCGCCCACAGAACTAAACCGTAATGTATAGTTAGTCAACTTTTTTATTATTGCTAGGCTTGCATTTGACAACAAACTCACCTGAAGGAAATTGACCATGTGGTCGACGATGGAGTCTTGAAGTAACCTATTCACTCTTGGCATAAAACCACCCAGGTTCTAGCTATCAGAAATCAGACTTGTATATTTCATGAATGACCAAAACTATAAGTTTTCTGCGGCTTCCCTTTCAAATCCCACACAAACGTTTCTGGAGTACATTTATCAAAACCGTGAGGAAAAAGTTATGAAAATAAATAAAATCTAAATAATGTATTTTCAATCCACAGACTGACAGGTAAATATGTTTAAGGATATTAGCTGCCGCCCTCGGTGGTATTTCTTTATTGTCGAAAATTATTCAAAGGGCACATTTCATTCAGCCGTGACGTAATTGAGTAACAAACATCTAATCATCTAAAGCTTTACATTTATAATAAACTAGCAGCGCTCCGCGGTTTTACCCGCGTAGTTCCCGTTCCCGTGGGAATATAGGGATAAAGTATAGCTTATGTTACTCGTGGAGAAAGTACCTTTCGAATGGTGAAAGAATTTTTTAAATCGGTCCATTTGTTTTTGAGCCTATTCATTACAACCAAAAAAACAAACAAACAAAGTTTTTCTCTTTATAATATTTTTATAATAAATTACTAGCAGTACCTCGCGGTTTAACCCGCGAAGTTCCCGTTCCCGTGGGAATACAGGGATTTAAAATATAGTTCAAGTTGCTCGCTGATACTGAAGCTTTTCATTGGTGAAAAATTAATATAACTCACAAATTCACATTCGCATTGAAAATATTATAAGTTAGGTCTATAAGTATAGATTTAAATAACTATTTTAGAAAAAAAAAATAACTGAAAAATCGAAAATTACCTCAAGGTTTCTGTAAGCTTAGAAATTATTTTGGTTACATAATATTATATGAGGGCGAAATGCTGCGTCGATTTAAACAAACATGTCCATTGTCCAATCAGTATACGCCTTTGACACAAAATGCAGCTAAACTAAAGACATGAAGTGTTATTTTTAACCGACTTCTAAAAAAGGAGGAAGGTTCTCAATTCGGATGTTTGTATGTTTTTTTTTTTTATTGTTTGTTCGCGCATAACTCCGTCGCTTGTCAACCGATTTGAAAAATTCTTTTTTTGTTGGAAAGGGTATACTTCCCAAATGGTCCCATGAAAATTTTATCGAAATCAACCAAGCGGTTTTCGAAAAATCAACAAAAATCTAAAAAAAATATCTACATTGCCTACATTGACGACCTCTTAGTTTACTCCGCAAAGGAGCAGTACATTTTTTTTACACCAATGTGATTGGTTCGTTTAGGTGGGGGAGGGGAGGGTGTGTAGGTACCACTAAAAAGTGAAAAATAAAAAAACTTTTTACAAAAAATAAAACCGACTTCTAAACAAAAAAACCAAAAAGTATAAAATAACTTTAATTTCGGAAGTCGGTGTGTTCAACAACAAAAAAGCAACCAAAAACACCGAGTTCCGAAATTAAAGTTATTTTATACTTTTTGGTTTTTTTGTTTAGAAGTCGGTTTTATTTTTTGTAAAAAGTTTTTTTATCATCCTTCTTTTTACAACTGTATAGTAAAATGACTAGGTGCGAGCCTTTCAACGTATGAAGACGGTTACCTCTACTTTTATATAATTAATACATAGGTATAATAATTAAACCTTACTTAACTTTAGGCTGAGATCTTCAAAGGCGAGAGCTTGAACTTAGACCTAAGACCCTTTGAAAAGCGACCCTTTATTAAATCTTCACTCTGTTTGATATATCAAGCTTTCATCTTGAAGGCTGTTTTGTAGAGGCTTTATTTACGGTGGCCAAATAAAATATATACAACTTTATTTTGTCCCCATTTTAATTCAAAACCAATTTTTTTCTTTATTTTAATTAAAGGGTCGCGATTTTGTTTTGGATAGTTTGTAACGCTGTAAAAGGACAAAATTATTAGAATACAAAATCAATCCTCTGAGCATCACGACGGCAACCAGTCGGTTGTCCTTTAAAGTAAAGGCGCATGAGCACATTAGCAAGAAGTTGGAAGAATCATCACAGCGTTAATTCTCTCTCAACGTCTTTATTAATTTTATTTGTATGTATGTATCTATGTATTTATGATTGTATATTTTTCCTCTCCGTTTGTTTTTCATTTAAGTTGTAAGGTCGACTGGTAGAAAATGCCTAAGGCATTAAATCCGCCTTTGTACAGTTTTTTTACTAGTGCATAAAGTTTTAATAAATAAATAAATAAAATCTCATTTCAGTGATCAAAATGAGATTATCTAATAAAAAATGTTATTGGAAGGAAGAGCATCCTGTACTGAGCTAAGTACGTAAGATACCATAGAATTCATTTAAGAAAATTGATGAAAAATAGGACCAAAAGGTATCGCATTTTTAGGCAGCAAAATGGTAATTATTTGGCAGATGTTATTTACTACAAAATATCGCCAAGCTTTTATAATTGAATCACTTAAAATTATCTGGACAGTAAAAAAGAAAGCTTAGTAAAAATTATCGCAATTAAATACATCAGGTTTTGTCACCCTACACTACTAAAAAAAAAAAAATGTTTATTTTTAATGTCTGCAACATAGTACCTTCCTTAAAGATCTGATATTTACTATGATAGAATTAGATAAGATTTACTATGATATTTTCTGAGCAGCCTGTTATGGGTTTTGTGATGTTGGGATCTGATTTCTAGTGAATATATGTACCTAAAACTTTTTCTAAAAATACGATGCCGATGAAGCTTTCACTTGAGTATAGTGATAATGTGGTGCTTCTTAGTTCAACATGCTCAGTTTTGAGTATAGTATGCCAAGTCATTAATACTACCACGCTGGTTCAGTACACAGGTACTTTTACACAGGTACAGGCAAGATTGTGAATTAAATCGTAATCATAAATGCTGCAAACAGGAAGAAAATATAACAGAAGAGTATCCACCGCAATACTTGATCTCAAATAACAGGACGCTTGGCAAGAACCGGACATAAAAGCATAAAACTCCACAGTATTCCAGACTTATTTGCCGTAAAATTCATGAAAGGAATACTTCATGAGACGTTTTAAAAAGATAGGTGTTCGGGAAAAACCTCATTTAATGTACACCAGAGTAGGAAAAGCGAAGAAGTGAGACTGCGCGGGCACTTGAAGTACTTTCACGCATTTTAGACCTACTGGTATGCTGACTCAATTTTGTCTACGGAATAATGTGACCGATGGCTTTGTAGGAGAGGCTAGTGGTTTATGAAAACAGTTTTATAAATAAGGAAATATATATGTACCTACCTATTTGTTAGGTTAAGTTAGTCTGTTTATTGTTTCCACCTGTTCATAACATAACATTACACCGGTAAGCAGTGATGGGGTGAAAAAGTAGATACATATATGTATACAAAAAAAACAACCGACTGCCAAATAAAAATACTTTAATTTCGAAAGTCGGTGTGAATAAACGTTGAGTCAAAAACAAAATCACCGACTTCCGAAATTAAAGTAATTTCATAATTTCTAGTGCTTCTATTTGGAATTCAGTTGTATTTTATTGTGATTTTTTTTGCGCTATTATAGGTGATTTGGCTGCTTTATAAATACATTTCCACCCTAAAGTTTGCACCACATAATTATTATTGTACTTGATTATCATACTTGAATAGCTCAAAAAAATAAAACAACATTATTATGAAGTCGGTCGCGTGCACTGCACTAACAAAAACCAATTTATACAAACAATGTCATACAAATCTGGTTATGAAGCTAGAGAGACGCCGGACGTAACTAAGTTAAAACTTTGCATAAACACGATAATGTTTTGTTAGTTCCTCTTTAGTGTAACGAAATGGATATTAAAATGTTTAAAATTTATTGTGAAGATGTTGGGAATGAAATGGATTTTGCAGTGTATTATGGGACAGATATTATCAAAATAATTGTAGTAGATGATAGGACGGATATCGGTGTTACTAAACGAATTAGACAGACATAATCCATGCCCAAATAATTGCTGAATATTTTGTAGGTACTGATACGGCAACCAAAAATACGTTGTCAGGTGGGGGAATAAGTCTTCTGTACCCTGGTTGGAGTGTGGTGTGCAGTGGTTTGAGTTAGGGTAGGCCAGAGAAAACGTCCAAATAAATTTTAAAAAATAACCACATTATTCATTATTATGGGTTGATTTTTAATGAAATGATTTGTTTTTTAATAGCCTATTAAAAAAAAAACACCACATTTCAACCCTGAATAATGTGGTGTATTTTTTTTTTGAACATTTTCTCTGGCCTACCCTAACTCGAACCACTGCACGCCACACTTGGACTGTTGCGTGAGGCAAGGGGGCTTAACCTTTTTTTTTAACGGGGGGAAATCCTCATGGATGTCCTCCACCCTGGGGCGGGCGGAGGGGTCTGTCAGACTCTTACTGACTAAAACCACCCCGGTGTTCCAACTCTCACCTACGCCGGGGATCGCGGGAACATATACGACATCCGTAATCCCCGGCTGGTGCCAGCCCGCCACTGCGGGCCACCTCGTGTCTGCGGAGAAAGTGAGGGTGTTTAACTCCCTCCGCGACGTCAGAGAGGGACGCACGGGAACACCACGCGCCGCCACCTCGGGTCCGGATGAATGGGGGGTGACAGACGTCCCCAAGTCCGCCGCCCCTGGACCCAGTTAGGGGGGCCGGAAGAGGGCAGCATATGCCCTCCTCCGACGTCCGGTGCGCCTGCTGCGGATGGGGAGAGAGGTCGAGATCTCCCTTTCCCGTTCCGCAGCCTCCTTCGGCGAGATAACGGTTTCGCAGAAGGAGACCACCGCGTCCCAGGACTCCTCGCCGCCGACCATAGATTGGACTACGGCCGGTAGCGAGAGGTCACTGCCTACCCAGTATAACAACACTTACAGGTTGCTAATGGGGCTGCTTCTCTGTTGTACGTAAGAAGAGTTCATCTCTTCTCATCAGATTGCATAGCAGCAGCAGCAGCCTCCTGAAAGTGATTGCGGTTAGTTTCGATGAGATCCAATGATTAGATAATAAAGTACCTACACTAACTCAATTAAATTTAAAAAAAAATCGTTGTTGAACAAATCAACATAGACATATTTTATGTAGATAAAATAGACGGTAAAACAAAATAGGTCACGTATCAATGAAGCCTTACATAACAAAATGGTAGGCCTCTGAAGCCACAAAAGCCTAGCAAAATATCCCGAACCTAAACAGTAAACTAAGCAGATGATCCTAACATGAAAAGGATACATTGGATCCTTAGAAGTCATTAACACCAGGCTAGTGGTTTAGGCTTCTTCAGAGTTTGGATCTACGATTATATTACATGAATAAAATAAATATGCTCTTATTTTGGAAATTGTTTCAATGATACATCATTGAATGGTTTTTTTTTTTAATTTTCTAATCCTTTTCCAGGATTCTGTAAACCAGACAAATATACTTAAAACAAAAAAAAGAACTTATTAGGTAAAGTGTTAATCGGTTTTCTAATTGGGTTTTCAGTTTCCATTCAGAGTCTGGTATCTACTCGGTTGATGGCAATATACTCGCTTCCTTAAACGTTACATTTATAATCTATACTTATAATAAATCTGTAGAGAGGTCGATTCTGTACAAGGAATATATTTTCAAAATAACTATCAGGGGGTGATTAGTGATCGATACTGGTGCCAAAAATGCAATCAGTAAAATTTTTGTCTGTCTGTCTGTCTTTCTGTCTGTCTGTCTGTCTGTCTGTCTGTATGTTCTTTATAGAAACAAAAACTACTCGACCGATTTTAACGAAACTTGGTGCAATTATTCTTCATACTCCTGGGCAGGTTATAGTATACTTTTCATCACGCTACAATCAATAGGAGCAGAGCAGTGAAGGAAAATGTTGGGAAAACGGAAGAAGTTACTCCATTTTTTAAGCTTCCGTCGCGTGTGTAGCCTTAATGGTTAAAGTTACATAGAAATCATGTATTACGGAAATGTTCTACATAAAATTATCTAAAAAATATCCCGAAACAGCATGTCTATCTTTTGTCAATTTTAAACCGATCGGGCTGAGAGTTTCAAAATCGGGGGTAAAGTAACTATTCCACGCGGACGAAGTCGCTGGCAGAAGCTAGTCTATACTAATATTATAAAGAGGTAAAGTGTTGTGAGGTTGTGAGTTTGTCACATTGTAAGGGGTAATCTCTAGATCTACTGAACCGATTTTTAAAATTATTTCACCCATAGAAAGCTACGTTATTGTGGAGTGTCATAGATTATATTTTATCCCCGTATAAACGGGGGGAACCACGGGAACGGGAACGGGAACAACGCGGGTGAAACCGCATCATATCAGCTGAAAGTCCACTGCTGGACATAGGGCTCCCCCAAGTGTTGCCATAAAAAGCTATCTTGTCCATAGCAAAACATCCACGATATGTTCGTGGACTAGTTACCCTCTGTGAGTTCATAAACTGAGATTGTTTGCTATATCGCCTTTATGCTTGACCATTAATGTAAATAGCATTATATTACGTGTATACAAGGCAAAATAGTCTAACCCCCACTATGTAGGCCAAAAGTTTATACATTCTAGGATAGTTTACCTACCAAACCAAGGTTTAAACCACATCAGTATTCTAAACTGGATATAACTCAAACTTTGGCAATAAAACAAAGGGTTTTCCAATGTATTCATGTCCGGAACCCTCTGATATAATGGGGTCATCCATTGTTCGTATGTCATAATGGGTATGATAAGTTTATCCTATGTATAAAAGGTGGACTATTTGGCAACATTTCTAGTCTTTATACAATGTTTTGTGACGTAGTCTGTGAGTGACGATGAGATAATATTGTTTCAACCAGCATTTAGATCCTTTTTGCAAATCCTAACTATAATATATTATTAAAAAACGAAAGTTAGTTTGTTTGTATGCTTTTTTTCACTCCTAAATCACCAAACTGATTTTGGTACATAGATGATAGATTTGGTAGATAGATGCAACCCTGAAGACGGTTATAGGCTATAAATAGATAAAGATGGTAAGTAAGTCATCAAATAAATGAACACCAGTCAAGTGGCAGTCGACTCGCATATGATGGGTTCCGTACTACTAGAAAACCAGGCTTCAAGCTTTCGATATTTTAAGATATTGTAAAAGCCCTATTAGTTTTGCTAGTATGGAAAAATGCAGGATTACAAACTGGTTTATATTATTTGCTGTCATGTTTTAGTATTTGTATCATATGCATGCAATCGTAGTTTGAGGTTTTAATGAATTAAAATTTTTACTATTGGTCGAAAACACAAATAAAGCAAAAACTGCCGGAAATATCACGATTCTTGTTGAGCTTCTTTTCAATTTTTCTGGTTTCAATTTGCCGTATTTATGTATTTATTTGTATGTATATTTTGGCTAGTTCTGTGGAAGGTGCCTGTGAAACTTTAAATATAAACGTTTTAGGCAGAATAAATACATGTGCATCATAGCTAATAATCTCCGGATTATGAAATAGTATAATTATGGAACTTGACGATACGGCTGCATTTTGTCTGTAAAATATTTACGGAGTCCCATACTTACAGAGAAAGAAAGCTGATAAAAACAAAAAAAAACTATTCATAAAAAAATGCGAGAGTTATGTTTCGAAAGAAACTTGCTTTAGCCAGCAGGCCATTAATAACCTGCCATCCAATAGTTCATATTGACCCTTTTCTTAAATAAATAACTGACTAAAACAAGCAGCTGGTTTAAAACAAATGAGGGCCAGTTCGCGAACGCGTTTGAACAGTTAATAACGGGGCATGGGTTAAGAACTGTAGATTAATATCTCATTGCGGGTTGAACCGTGAGAGAGTACCTTGTATTATGTATATGTGGTATTGGTAAAGGAGAATGGCGAGTTTGCATGTACAATGGGATCTACTTTTAGGAGCATCGTTCAGTGTGGAAATTTATAACTAGTTGTAGAACTTAAAACTAGCAAAAAAGCAAATGGGCAGTAGTCGTAGAGCTTGGGAGAAAAAAAATATTCAAGGTAAAAGATTATAACCTAAAACGAATCTAAGAGTGCGTATTTAAAAATACAGTATTATCTTTTGTTATGTAATATGTAGGTTCAAAAAGGTGTTCAATCAGAATTTTTACTAACAGTAACATCGTGGTTCTGTATTTCTTTAGCCAAATAAGGTACCTATTCAAAATACAAAACAATGGATTAACAGTCATTCGTTTTGACATTGATAATCAGTTCATATTGACAGAAAAAAAATCCATTCTATGTTATCATAAATAATCGTAATAATTATAACATTGTGCATTTTTGTAATAAAAAATGTGAATTATTTTTTAATATTAACTTTTCTGTTTTTTTTTTGTTCGTTTTTTTGTCATTTTGTTTACTAAAACAAAATGACAAAAAAACGACTACAAGTGTAACAAAGTAAATCATGTAAAGAGTAGGTTTCAATGCAATACGAAACACGGTGCGTTCAATAACTGCATGATGACTTATTTTTAAGTAAATAAAAATCTTTTCTAAATTTTAATTCCCATCTCCTACTGACTCAATATTTTTATACAGAGTTGATATGACGGAGGGGCATTAAATTACACTACGTATACTATACGTGTTTAGTATTAATTTGATATGGTATAAAAATAAAAAGCACCAAAAATGAGTTTTTTTTTTCGAATAAACTAAATAGCTTACAAATCAGAGTAAAACGCAACCACGCTTTGTAAATAAATTTAACTGAGCTTAGATACCTAGGTGACAAAGCGGCTCCGTCATTTGGTTGTACTTATGACTTGCGTCAGAGTGGCAAAAACGCATCGTAGGTTATACTCAGATCCCCACCGAATGTGTCTCCACGTTGTCGTCGTGGTGGGGCTTGAGCGTCTCAATGATCTTGCGAGCTTTCCCGGTAGAGCCACTCATGCCGGAAGGTCGCAAGTGAGGGATCAGACCAAGAGAGACACACACGCGAGGAATCCCGCTCGCTGCCTTCTGGTACGCGTCTGCTCATCAGACGTGGCTGTGAGGGCAGTGAGCGGGTGGGAGGAGAGGCCCTGTGATGGAGAAAGGGCGGAGGAGTAAGGGACCGCACCCTCAAAAAGGAAAAAGATGAAAAAAGGTTTTTGTAAAATGAGTCCCCAGGTGGGTCCCGACTGCTCAGCGGTCGGGGAATCCCACCCCGCTTCGGCGGGCTGCCCTCCGTACTCTGGGGTGGGCAACAAACACCTTCCACTTGCCAGTGGCAACAGGAGCCGAGGAGGCTCAGAACCGCCGTCATCCGGATCCGCTTCCTATAGGGAGCTGATGGCGTGCGATCTTGCAGAGGAGGGTTCGCCTGAGCGCCGGGGAGGTGCGGAGTCGGATTCCGGCTCTTGCCCTGACCTAGTAACGGTCAGCTCGGCGGGCTCTGAGGACGGAGGAAGGGGGGCCGCTGTGGAGGGCGTTAAGCTCGTCCGCAAGCGGCCCAGACGGGAGGACGACAAGGAGTCGTCCTCCGAGGGCGAGTTCGCCTCCGCCCGAAAGATCCCCACCGCCAGGCGGGGCAGGGGCAGTGAGGCTGGGAGGGGGCTGGCTCCCTGTACCCGGGAGTCGGGGCGTCGGGCCGAGAGGTTGGTGGAGGAGGGGCGTCGCCCTGAAGGGAGCGGTCGCAGAGCTCCCTCTTCTCTTCTGCCTCCTCTCGACTCTGACGACTCGGAGTCCCCGGGAGAGGTACCTCCCGCTGCCGAGGAGCAGAGGGCTCACCTTGAGGAGGTGGTGGAGGCCGCGATCCGCGCTGTGGCCTTCAAGAGGAAGCAGTCCTCGAAGCGGGAGGCCATTAGCGCGGCCAAAGCCTCCATTCTGGCGGCAGCGGCGGCCAACGTCAGCGGGTCTAAGGAGGCGACAGAGTTGCGGGCGGAGGTCGCCCGCCTCGCGGCCGTAACGGAGCGACTCATTGCGGAGAATGAGTCGCTCCGGAGGGACCTGGCTGGCATGGCCAGAGCGGCCTCGGAGGAGCCGCAGGGGGGGCCGAGTCCAGCGGCGCTGGAGGGGAGCCAAGTGCTGAGCCAGGTGCGGAGCCTGGTGCGGCAGGAGCTGGCTCCCTTCCGGAGGCAGGTGTCCGCCTTGGAGGACATGATCCGGCGTCCCCCGTTGGCGGCGGCACAGAGGCCCCCGGGACAGCAGAAGGCGGCTTCGTACGCAGCCGCGGTGGCTGCTGGCCCGGGAACGTCCG
Organism: Hecatera dysodea; assembly: GCA_905332915.2. Classification (NCBI taxonomy): domain Eukaryota; kingdom Metazoa; phylum Arthropoda; class Insecta; order Lepidoptera; family Noctuidae; genus Hecatera; species Hecatera dysodea. The sequence goes on from HG995299.1 coordinate 7,705,391, forward strand.
GCCAGGCGAAGGCCAAGGCGGGAGCCGCGCCAGCGCCTGTGACGCCGGCGCCCGCGACGCCGGCGACTACCAAGACGGCCCCGGCGAAGAGGGGTAGGAGGAAGGCTGGAGGGGGAGCGGCTAAGGCTGCTGCGCCAGTGGCGCCGCAACCGCCCCCACCCCCACCCTCGGACCCTCCTGCGGCCGAGGCCGAGTGGCAGGTTGCCGGTCAGAAGCGGCAGGCCGCGAAAGCGGCCAAAAATAAAGCGAGGAGGCAGCGGCGGAAGGCCAATGCCATTGCGGCGAGGCTTCGCGCCCCGAAATCCGCGGCTGTGGTGCTTACACTGCAGCCGGAAGCGGAACAGAGGGGCGTGACGTATCTCGCCGTACTGAAGCGGGCGAAGGAGGCGGTGAGCCTCCAGGAGCTGGGCATCAGCGGGGGCATCGGGGTCAGGAGGACCCTAACCGGTGCCCGCAAGCTCGAGCTCGCCGGAGCGGAGAGTGGCCCGTTCGCGGACGCCTTGGCCAAAAAGCTGAGGGCGGTCTTACCCGCGGACGAGGTCCGGGTGTCCAGGCCGACTAGGCGCATCGACATGCGCATAGTGGGCCTGGATGACTCCGTTACGGAGGAGGAAGTTGTGGCCGCCGTCGCCAGGACTGGGGGGTGCTCTGCCGAGCTCGTCAAGGCGGGCACCCTCCGGCCTGACAACACGGGCATGCAAACCCTTGTGGTGAGCTGCCCCGTGACGGCGGCCAGAACTGTGTCGGAGGGCCGAAGGCTCCTGGTGGGATGGGTGTCTGCGCGGGTAAAACTGCTGGAGCCCAGACCTCTGAGGTGCTACCGCTGCCATGTGGGTAACCACACGGGAGCTATGTGCCCCTCGGAGGTCGACCGCAGCGGACTCTGTTTCCGATGTGGTCAGCCCGGTCATCGGGCCGGCTCTTGCGAGGCCACGCCGCACTGCAGTGCATGTGCGGCTGTTGGCAAGCCGGCCGAGCACTGGGCTGGGGGAAGGGCCTGCGCGCCATCCGCCCCGACCAGGGGCAAGAGGTCCGCCGCCACCGCGGCTTCTGTCGCCGCCACTGCCGCTTCTGCTGCGGGTGCTGCGGCTCCCAACACTCGGGAGGGTGCTGAGATGGAGTGCCAGTAATGGTCCCATTTCGGCCCCCTCCAGAGACAAGTCGGCCGCTGTGCTATCGCGCAGTGGCTGATGCCTGGGGACGGTGAGCGTGGGTGGCTCGCCGTCCGATACCAGGTTGAGTCGACGACGCGTTGTGTTCCACGCGCGCCTCAAGGAGCCGTCAGCACCGAGGACGGGGCCCCATAGGGTCGGTTGCGGAATTTGTTCGAAAGAGTTACCGCGGCCCTGGAACGCATAGGGCACAAGAAGGATCACGGGTGGGTTTTAGTCAGTAAAAGTCTGACACTCCCTACCGCTCCACCCAGGGCGGGAGGGGTCATTTGATGATTTCCCATCCAGAAAAAAAAAAAAAAAAAAAAAAAAGGTTATACTCAGATTTAGCGTTTTAAGGGGCATGATCTATGCGTAGAGACGTAATCAGCTGTTAAGAAATATACATCGTGTTCAAACGGGGCAAAAACTTAGTAAAACATTTGCGACTAAACTACTGCTCCTATTTAATTGTTTTTTGGTACAGAGCTTGTAAAAGGTACTTAGTTTATGCAGTTTAAAGGAAAGCCTTTCTGTCGTATCAACTTTGTATAAACCTCTTACAAACTCTTCATTATCTATACTTATAATAAATCTGTAGAGAGGTCAATTCTGTACAAGGAATATATTTTCAAAATAACTATCAGGGGGTGATTAGTGATCGATACTGGTGCCAAAAATGCAATCAGTAAATTTTTTGTCTGTCTGTCTGTATGTTCTTTATAGAAACAAAAACTACTCGACCGATTTTAACGAAACTTGGTGCAATTATTCTTCATTCTCCTGAGCAGGTTATAGTACCTATACTTTTCATCACGCTACAATCAATAGGAGCAGAGCAGTGAAGGAAAATGTTGGGAAAACGGGAGAAGTTACTCCATTTTTTAAACTTCGTACCTAACTAAGGATTTTGATTAATTCTACCCCCAAGGGGATAAAATAGGGGATGAACGTTTGTATGAAACTTTGTCAATTTTAAACCGATCGGGCTGCGAGTTTCAAAATCGGGGGTAAAGTAACTATTCCACGCGGACGAAGTCGCTGGCAGAAGCTAGTAGTAAATATGAACTTGCAAGTGAACGACACTTCGTTAATTATTAAATAATGTGGGTCCAAACTCGCCATCCTCCTTTTTTATATTGTATGTAATGGCGCGGCTATTTTATTGTAGTTTGGCGAGTGCTAGTAGGAAAAAGTGTTGATAACTTTATTTTGCTATTACTGAGATAAAATATGGGTAAAAGTATCTAAATATATACAAACTGAAAAGGGACTGACTGACTGACATAGTGATCTATCAACGCACAGCCCAAACCACTGAACGGATCGGGCTGAAATTTGGCATGCAGGTAGATATTATGACGTAGGCATACGCTAAGAAAGGATTTTTGAAAATTCGTCCCCTAAGGGGGTGAAAAAGGGGTTAACATTTTGTATGGAAATACACGCGAACGAAGTCGCGGGCATAAGCTAGTAGGACTATAAACAATTTAGAATAATAGGTTTTTTATTCTTTTATTTGGATCTCCTACAAATATATACACAGTTATTACATTAGTCATAGTGATACAAGCGGTTAATTTACGTGTACTCTCTCATTTACATTACAAATTAAAAGAAGAAAACATTCAAAATAATAATACATGTACACCAAATTATGTTATAATAGGATAAAATTCTTCCATTAAATTAAAATAATTCTAGTAAATTTAATTGTTTCACTGAATTAAAACATTGCTATTCCATTAAATTACATGATTAAGACATGTCAAATTTAATATTTATATTAAACTTAGACGATAATAAAGTCGAAAAAAAAATACAGTGGACTTCTGAATAAAACAAAAAATATAAAATAACTTTAATTTCGGAAGTCAGTCAAAAACGAAGAAACAACCAAAGACAGTCGGTTGTATTTTTTTTTTTTGTAATTTTTTTTTATTTTTTTCCACTTTTTAGTGGTGATACCCCACAGCTAAACGTATCCCATCACAGTGTGAACTGATATACACTGGTGGATCTAGACAATAAACAGATATACGATTTCAGCAATTCCGGAAAATTTGCTATCATTTATTGAAGAGTTCCGTTCCGAAGTTCCTTATCAGATCTTCACCAAACTAGACAAAAACCACCTAGAAAAACTGACGCTCTTCCAATCCATCGTACACAGTTCTTTTTTTAATTTTACATTGACAAATGAAAACAAAAACATCATCATCAAGTGGAAGCCATTTAAATGCGCATTATCATCTACAGAACTATTTCTCTAGATGTATTCCACAATGTTGATACCTAAAGCCATACAATTTACCGGCCAGAGTGATTATGTGCGACCAACATGTGCCCTGAAGCATAACAGGACATGCCGGAATTAAAAGTTAGAAAAGAAAATATAGTTAGTAAAGAAAATAAATGCAAAGTGACAGGAGGCTAATGAAAGGCTTGAAATACGGGAGCTTTTTGCATTTAATATGCAATGGTTGTAAAACTGAAATTTTCTAGCAAAAACCGGCCTCGAATTGTTGGTGGTTATACTGTTTTCATGCCTTTACTTTTAAGATGAAAAAACAAAAAAGAATACTTTTGAATTATAAACCGAAACATAACATCACACCTGTCTTCTTCGAAGGTTTTGGCAGAGGTGTACATATTATACCACCATGTTTCGCCAGTTGTGTTTAAATCCTATTTAGTAGGTGTGGAATTGCTCCTCTCTCTGGGTTTTTAGGTCAAGAGGAAATACATTCCTTCTAGGCACACGTTTTCCATCGTCGACCACATCATCGCCTTCCCACAAAAAAAAAAAAAAAAAACTACCGTTTCTTGGTGCCCGCCTTATAGCCAACATGGTAACTAAACTGCGAGCTGCTACCGAGAAATTGGAAATTGATAAACGTATCAAAAATGATACTTTCCCTGGCCCGAGAATGTTACCCAAGGTCTAAAGCATGGCCCCCACCGAATGTGTCTCCACGTTGTCGTCGTGGTGGGGCTTGAGCGTCCCAATGATCTTGCGAGCTTTCCCGGTAGAGCCACTCATGCCGGAAGGTCGCAAGTGAGGGATCAGACCAAGAGAGACACACGCTTGCTCGCTGCTCTCTGGTACGCGTCTGATCATCAGACGTGACTGTGAGAGCAGCGAGCAGGTGGAGAGGTGAGGTTGGGAGAGAGGGCCCTGAGAAGGGGCGGAGCGAAAAGGGACCACACCCTTAAAAGGAAACCATGAAAAAAGACGCTTGCAAAATGAGTCCCCAGGTGGGTCCCGACTGCTCAGCGGTCGGGGAATCCCACCCCGCTTCGGCGGGCTGCCCTCCGTACTCTGGGGTGGGCACCAAACGTCTTCCGCTTGCCAGTGGCAACAAGAGCCGAGGAGGCTCCAATTCGTCGTCGTCATCCGGATCCGCCTCCTTTAAGGAGCTGATGGCGCACGAATTCGCAAAGGAGGGTTCGCCTGAGCGCCGGGGTGGTGCGGAGTCGGATTCCGGCTCCGCGCTAGACCTAGTAACGGTCAGCTCGGCGGGCTCTGGAGACAGAGGAGGGGGGGCTGCTGTGGAGGGCGTCAAGCTCTTCCGCAAGCGGCCCAGACGGGAGGATGACAGCGGGTCGTCCTCTGAGGGCGAGTTTGCCTCCGCCCGCAAGATCCCCACCGCCAGGCGGGGCAGGGGCTGTGAGGCGGGGAGGGGGCTGGCTCCCTCTACCCGGGAGGTGGAGAGTCGGGCCGGGAGGTTGGTGGAGGAGGGGCGTCGCCCTGGAGGGAGCGGTCGTAGGGCTCCCTCTACTCTTCCGCCTGCTCTCGACTCCGACGACTCGGAGGCCCCGGGAGAGGTGCGTCCCACTGTCGTAGAGAAGAAGGCCCAGTTTGCGGAGGTCGTGGAGGCCGCGATCCGCGCTGTGGCCTTCAAGCGAAAGCAGTCCTCCAAGCGGGAGGCCATTACGGCGGCCAAAGCCTCGATTATGGCGGCGGCGGCGGCCAACGTCGGCGGGTCCGGAGAGGCGACAGAGTTGCGGGCAGAGGTCGCCCGCCTCGCGGCCGTAACGGAGCGACTCATTGCAGAGAATGAGTCGCTCCGGAGGGACCTGGCTGGCATGGCCAGAGCGGCCTCGGAGGAGCCGCAGGGGGGGCCGAGTCCGGCGACGCTGGAGGGGAGCCTAGTGCTGAGCCAGGTGCGGAGCCTGGTGCGGCAGGAGCTGGCTCCCTACCAGAAGCAGTTCTCCGTTTTGGAGGACATGATTCGGCGTCCCCCACTAGCGGCGACACAGAGGCCCCAGGGCCGGCAGAAGGCGGCTTCGTACGCGGCCGCCGTGGCTGCCGGCCCGGGAACGTCTGGCCAGGCGAAGGCGAAGGCCAAGGGCGGAGCCGCGCCGGCGCCAGCGACAGCGCCTGTGACGCCGGCGACTACGACGCCGGCGACGACCAAGTCGGCCCCGGCGAAGAGGGGTAGGAGGAAGGCTGGAGGAGCGGCTAAGGCCGCGGCGCCAGTGGTGCCGCAGCCGCCCCCACCCCCACCCTCGGACCCTCCTGCGGCCGAGGCCGAGTGGCAGGTTGCTGGCCAGAAACGGCGGGCCAAAAACAAGGCGAGGAGGCAGCGGCGGAAGGCCAACGCCATTGCGGCGAGGCTTCGCGCCCCGAAATCCGCGGCTGTAGTGCTCACACTGCAGCCGGAAGCGGAACAGAGGGGCGTGACGTATCTCGCCGTACTGAAGCGGGCGAAGGAGGCGGTGAGCCTCCAAGAGCTGGGCATCAGCGGGGGCATCGGGGTCAGGAGGACCTTAACCGGTGCCCGCAAGCTCGAGCTCGCCGGAGCGGAGAGTGGCCCGTTCGCGGACGCCCTGGCCGAAAGGCTGAGGGCTGTCTTACCCGCGGACGAGGTCCGGGTGTCCAGGCCGACTAAGCGCATCGACATGCGCATAGTGGGCCTGGATGACTCCGTGACGGAGGAGGAAGTTGTGGCCGCCGTCGCCAGGACTGGGGGGTGCTCTGCCGAGCTCGTCAAGGCGGGCGCCCTCCGGCCTGACAACACGGGCATGCAAACCCTTGTGGTGAGCTGCCCCGTGACGGCGGCCAGAACTGTGTCGGAGGGCCGAAGGCTCTTGGTGGGATGGGTGTCTGCGCGGGTAAAACTGCTGGAACCCAGACCTCTGAGGTGCTACCGCTGCCATGTGGGCAACCACACGGGAGCTATGTGCCCCTCGGAGGTCGACCGCAGCGGACTTTGTTTCCGCTGTGGTCAGCCCGGTCATAAGGCCGGCTCTTGCGAGGCCACGCCGCACTGCAGTGCATGTGCGGCTGTTGGCAAGCCGGCCGAGCACTGGGCTGGGGGAAGGGCCTGCGCGCCATCCGCCCCGACCAGGGGCAAGAGGTCCGCCGCCACCGCCGCCTCTGCCGCCACCGCGGCTTCTGTCGCCGCCACTGCCGCTTCTGCTGCGGGTGCTGCGGCTCCCAACACTCGGGAGGGTGCTGAGATGGAGTGCCAGTAATGGTCCCATTTCGGCCCCCTCCAGAGACAAGTCGGCCGCTGTGCTATCGCGCAGTGGCTGATGCCTGGGGACGGTGAGCGTGGGTGGCTCGCCGTCCGATACCAGGTTGAGTCGACGACGCGTTGTGTTTCACGCGCGTCACAAGGAGCCGTCAGCACCGAGGACGGGGCCCCATAGGGTCGGTGCCTGCTAGGGTTGCGGAATTTGTTCGAAAGAGTTACCGCGGCCCTGGAACGCATAAGGCACAAGAAGGATCACGGGTGGGTTTTAGTCAGTAAAAGTCTGACACTCCCTACCGCTCCACCCAGGGCGGGAGGGGTCATTTGATGATTTCCCATCCAGAAAAAAAAAAAAAAAAAAAAAAAAAAAAAAAAAAAAAAAAAAAAAAAAAAAAAAAAAAAAAAAAGGTCTAAAGCATGGCAGTAACGCTAGCGACTACCAGGCCAAAGAGAAAGTTGCCAAACAAACGCTCATCTTCCATCCTGCCATCCATTGATAAATGATATTTATTTTGTAAGTAGGTTAAACATAACGCTTTCACACGTCCAATATTTCTTGTCATTTTAAGCTAGATGAAGCCGGTGTTTCCTAGCCGACTGCCCTGAGAAGAAACACCGAAACAAACTCAGAGGTCAAAGTCTCTTTTAAAGTCCATTCACTCCGCAGTGGTCAAATCATATGAGAACCAAGTAGGTTATGTTATGTCTGAGGTAGCCATTATGTAACTACTTCATAGCTTTAGGGCAAATTCAAATTGCTCCATCATCAGTACATCAAAAGAGCTGCCAAAACCGTTCAGTTCCAAAACTGTCCCTAGACGGTTCATCAAATAATAAGGTTTTCTTTAACTTTATGTCTCAAACGCGTAGTAAAAATAAAAACAGTAGTAAAAATTAGCGCGTACATTCACGTTCAAGTAGACAATCGTCCAGAGTATGCTTGAACAAAACTACCGTCGGCTTGCTTGGAATAAAACACGAGCTCATTTGGTATACAGCTCAGTGGAATAGCGGTAAGGATGCCATAGAATGGTAGAAATGGGCGCAGTCGAAATGTTCTGAAAAAAAATAAATACCCAGTTCGGTATTTATTTTTTTCAGAACATTTCGACTGCATCTGTTTTCGGGAAAAATAAAAAGTAGTTTTTTTCAAAACGATATGACAATTCAGTTATTCATGCAATCGATAGATACGTACATATGTTTGTATTTTGCGTTGTAAAAAAAAAACTGAATTAATTTAGATAAATTCAGACATAACTCTGCTCCTAAGGCGACCCACTAACCCATATTATGGAAGCAGTAAAAATGCAAAATATTTTAAATAAGTCCAGAAAAATAATAGTCCAAGACAATACTGAAAAAAGAATCTTGTACAAATGGGAAAAGTACAATGCAGTTCAGATTTTAAACCACCTATTGTCAAATAATGTAAATGTTTCAGTAATAAAAATGTAGGCAGCTGTATCTATGCGCTCGATTATGAACAGTTTACACTATTCAGCATAGCTCCTTCCATTGCAAACATTTCTTAGCCGTGTTGCCGATGGCAACCCTAGATACAGTTGGAACACTAGTTACACCAGAAACGTTTCTTGCTGCGACAGGGGTTTCCTGTCCAAGGATATATTGCAATTTTCACGTTTGCCACACTGCCTTACCTGTTTGTGGGGGGAATAAAATATTTTGTTTGTTTTATGGCGATAATGATATAGAAAAATGTTCAAGATATACTTATGCCCAGTTCATGATGTGAATGTAACTTTAAGAATAAAAATATAGCTAAACTTGACTGTGTTAAGAAAATTATCTTTCTAATAGTCCTAGTTATTCTCCAGTTTTTCAATTTGCCATTCAATAGCAATGATGGAGACCGCTGCATTCATCATTGTATGTATGCTGGTTGATGAAGAGAGATAATAGCTATGTTTCCTGAGTAAAAAAATATAATTATGATTCAAAATAGAATCATATATTTTTCCGTCGGTTGGATTATCCAAAAATATTGGACACGTATTTTTTGCTTTTTCAAATCTATAAAAGTTGACGAAGATATAAAGCATCAAAGATCAGAAGCGTATTTATGGCATATGCCTTATAAGAGCGCTAGCTACTACATGATCATCATATGAAACAAAGCATATTTTCCGCATTCATAATTCAAAATACTCTTTATTCTTTTACCAGACACGTCCAAAATTCTATCGACAAACTTGTCCGCTAGTGACTTGCAGCAAAGGAGGCTGCCACCGTCACAATATGAATTCTTGCCATTATAGCCAAGCACACACATTTATCGTAAATCATTAACACTTCATCCAATTACATTAGGTGAGTTCGGACATTTCCCAGATGTCGTGTGACTTTGTCCGCACATGTAATATCGCACGGCGCACGTGCAGTAACGATCGCTCGTTAGCCCTTGTCGTTACGATGCACTTTGTACCATCAGAGTTGGTAAACTGTTGACTTGAGAATTTGTAGGAAAAAAATAGAACCAAGACTTCCAAATAATAACAGTAGAAAGTATTAAAAAAAACTTTATTTCCAAAATCGGTGTCTTTTGTTTTATTTCTTCGTTTTTTTGATTCTGACTTCCGAAAATAAATTTATTTTATACTTAACTTAATAAACTTTTTATCTTTCCCATTTTCAGCTTAATTGATATTCAAATAATATGAACTGGTGTGAACAATAATACGGTATAGGCTTTCGAATATAAACAGAGTTTTGAAAATCGGTCCATTATTGGCGGCGAACATACCTACATAAAAAACGGTTATAAAGCACTTAAGTTTTGTGTCTAATTAATAGCTGAAAAAATTGTGAAGTGGTGGAGAAACGGTGTTGAGTGTGTACTCTTAAAAGTGTTTTGTACAAGAAGATGTTGAAGCTATTAATTTCAAGTCTAAGGAGTTCCTAAGCAAATGACCGTCTCTTAAGTGGTTTGGTGAAGTTTGCGAGAAACCTCTGAGTACGAAAAACACAGAATCACTAGTTGTGGTGATGTTAGCGAGTCTTAAATGAAATAGCATTTATTTTCGATAAATAAATCTAATAAGATAAACTAGTGCTGACAAAACATCTCCGTGTTTAGGGTACCGTACTAGATTTTGCCGTAAGCCTTGTAATTAAACTTTCTGGAATAAAATATTCTTAATATAATTTCAGCCAAAAGATGTCCAGTGCTGTACATAGAATAGAATAGAATAGAATAGAATAGAATAGAATAGAATAGAATAGAATAGAATAGAATAGAATAGAATAGAATAGAATAGAATAGAATAGAATAGAATAGAATAGAATAGAATAGAATAGAATAGAATAGAATAGAATAGAATAGAATAGAATAGAATAGAATAGAATAGAATAGAATAGAATAGAATAGAATAGAATAGAATAGAATAGAATACTCTTTATTATGTACACCATTTATAAGTTACAGAAAATATATTATGATGAAAACATAACATGGGGTGACACAATAGGCGGCCAAGTGCTGCCACATTGACGGGTCCTGTGCGTCATGCATCTAGCAGATTCCCGTGGCCTTCACATTGTCATCGTCCACCTTGTGGAACGAACATCGACGGACAATGTGCCCTACCTATTGCCACTTAAGTCTGGCGATTCTTCGAGCTATGTCGGTAACCTTCGTTCTCCTGCGGATTTCTTCAATTTTGAATCATGTAAGAAAACTTCAAGAAAAATTCGAAAGGAATTCGAGAGAATTTCGAAAGAAATAATCAAAATATAATAAAAAAGTCATGATGATGTAGAACTAAACGCACAAAAATAAAGACTTCAAAAATTATAGGTCGCATCTATGTACAGCAGTGGCCGTCTTTTGACTGATATAAATGATGAGGATATAAATAATGAAGATGAGAGCCAATATTGGAAACTTATATCTTTTTATGTACCTAGGTTCTTATGTTAAACTATTTTAGCTTAAGTCCTAAACTTACGAAGTCGCCCCAAAGCACACATACTAATGTCCACCGTGACGTGAGCTGAATTACAAATTGTGTGCCTAATCGCTTACATCTTCGCTTAGCTTATCAAACAAATGATATTTGAGCTCCATCGCTAAATCTCAGCTTACCTTATCAAGTAAATTAATCTTTAATTACATGCACCCTCGGTTGACCGTGGTTAATTAGTAAAGGGTATTCCAGTTGAATTTGTGACAGAATGTTAAATATTAATGTCAACGATATTTTTAATAATTAATGCTCTACAGAAGGGCACTCCACGATTGTAGCGATAACTGGGTGGTGACTTCTTAAAGAGAGGACCTTTTTGAAAAGTGGTTGGAGAGATGCCGCGGCATCCTCACCTTCCGCCTGACGCAGGTACTCATGGGACACGGATGTTTCGGGAGGTACCTGTTTTGGATTCGGTGGTAGGACACGTGGAGTCAACACTGTGAGGATCACCCGGAGGACACGGTGGAGGTTAGCCCTGCTTGGGTGGAGCACCGGCGTGGCATCCTCATACTTCCATACTTCACCGATGGCCGCTTTCCTTTTATATAGTATGTTTGATTTCTCCTTGATTTATCGTCCCACCTTATGGCGACTGCATAATTTAGCTTTATAAATTGATATTTCAATTTCTGAAACAATCTAGGATTTATGAAATTCATAGTGAGAAATACACCCGTCATCCCTTTGTTGTCCGATGAAACATTTACTGATATGCAATTAATTGAATCAGCAATAATATGCCCGTAGCATTAGATCGGCATAATTGAATACAACTTAATCCAATTATGTGAACTGCACCAATTAATAGTTAAACGAGCTATATTATACAATGCAATGTACGCATAAGTATGTATTTGTGTAATATAATGCGCACATTGTGTGACAAGGTTTCATGTATGCATAAATCAATAATTTGCCGAGATATGAATAGGCTTGGTTTGGAACTGTGGTTCGTTTTGATTCGGGAAAAAAGCTGTTTCTTAATAAGTTCTATACTTATACATATAATAAAAGAGAATTTGGGTCGAAGCTCACTCACTCCTACCATTGTCATTTTTTTCTGGATTAGAAATCATCAAATGACTTCTCCCGCTCTGGGCGGAGCGGAAGGGAGTGTCAGACTTTTACTGACTAAAACCCACCCATGTTCCTCCTAGTGCCATTTGCGTGCCGCGGTGACTCTTTCAAACAAATTCCGCAACCCTAGACTTCCCTAGCAACATCACTTCTACCACCTGGACCATTAAGCCCCCGCTGCCAGTCCGTCCGTCTATTCACAAGTGGATTGCATCTCGTGAACGGTGATAGACCGTTGAAATATTTCATGATAATGTATGACTTGCCGCTATAACTAAATATTTTAAAATTAAATTACATTAGGTATATAGAAAATACATATAAATGTACAAACGAAGTAGAAAGGGGGGAAGGGGGAAAAGTCAATGAGCATTCCGACCTAGGCTCTAGTGTTTCAACTCCAAATGGCTTAAATACATAATTCCCTATAAGGTTGTATTTGCGCCGTTTGAGATGTTCTGCGCCTACCGCAGTCATCCCAGCACAATCCGCAGTGCTAAGAAGATGAGATGGCGCATTGTTGCTTGCAACTCGCGCCCCCAAGCGAAATTTTATATATTATAGCTTATTTAGTTGTGTTTTGTAAATAAGATAAATAACAAAATTGAGTCATTACATTGTATTTTGTATTTCCTGGGCAGGTTATAGTATACTTTTCATCACGCTACAATCAATAGGAGCAGAGCAGTGAAGGGAAATGTTGGGAAAACGAGAGAAGTTACTCCATTTTTTAAGCTTCCGTCGCGTGTGTAGCCTTAATGGTTAAAGTTACATAGAAATCATGTATGACGGAAATGTTCTACATAAAATTATCTAAAAAATATCCCACAACAGCATATGTCTATATCTTATGGTTGACTCACAATAACACGTGTAACTCCCGATAGCTTAGCAGTTCGGAGCTTTCTGATTATATTTGTTTACTCTTACGTTTATAATACTCTCACTCATCTCTAATTAAAAAAAGTTAACATTATTACCTGTTCAATAAAAAAAGAATCATAGAAATCGGTATAGAAACACCAAACTCATACATGAATACAATAATAAGCCATCGCGCCGATGCTGTAAGATGTTGTAATTATTTTTGTGTAACTTTTGTTGCTATTTTATGAAATAGGTACTTATTAGTTATTTTGGTAATGTTTAAATATTCGTTCAAATTACAAATTATTAATAGTTTCAATTTTATTTCTTTTTAGGTGAAGTAGTAGTAGAAGTAGGAGCATAGATTTTTAGATACCGATAGGTTACTAATTTATGTTCTGTTTTTTTAGTATTAAGTAGGTAAAAGCGTAGATACTTTTATTAATTAGTATTTATTTTATTAATTAGTTATACTTACGTAGTTATAGGTATTTATTTTTAAGTGAAGTAGGTATAGGTTATTATAATTTAATTTTGCACAGGCATTTCAGCTTTACTTTCATTTCTTTTTTTGTTGTAAGTTGTACATATTTCACACACACATAGTGATCTATCAATGCACAGCCCAAACCACTGAACGGATCGGGCTGAAATTTGGCATGCAGGTAGATGTTATGACGTAGGCATCCGCTAAGAAAGGATTTTGATGAATTCTACCCCCAAGGGGATAAAATAGGGGATGAACGTTTGTATGAAACTTTGTCAATTTTAAACCGATCGGGCTGAGAGTTTCAAAATCGGGGGTAAAGTAACTATTCCACGCGGACGAAGTCGCTGGCAGAAGCTAGTGAGTACTTAAAACAACTAATGACGCTTTATAAACTTCAAAGCTTGGAGTCAAGACGCAGCCTACTGATGGTCATGAGGCTTCATGGTCTATGTAATAACAAGTTTGATTGTCCAGATATCACCAATAACCTATGATACATTGTACCCAAAGCTGTTATGCGTCGAGAGGCACATGTGTGCCAGCTTTTCCATACCGCAAGGTGCAGAACTCACGCTGGTGCACGGGCACCTCTACGACGCGCGACGCATTGTTGATACGTATAATACCCACTTCATCGATTTGGACATATTCGCGCTTACTCACTTTAAGTTCAAAAAGTTGGCTATTGTATCTTTAGAATAGCTATTTTGTACTCTCTTTATAAATATACGCACGAGTACTTCGTAATTTACTGTAATAACAACGCACGCATAAAATCATTCCTTACACCATTATTTTGCGGGCATTGATGTGGGTTACACGTTTACCTAGTTTTTAACTTTATCATGTCACACTTATACTGTAATGTGTAACTGTTTTATGTCCCAATAAAGTAAAATAAAATAAAACTTCACATATTTAATCACGAAACACTAAAGCTACTTACACAGGATACGAGTATGTTGGTTAAGTTAGTTCATGTTATGAGAGGCAAGTGCATCTGACGGGCAGACTAAAAAATTCAGAGGCTCTTTAGTTCAGTAAACATCGCTTTTGTAGGATAAGATGCGACCATGCGGGAGAATCGCGCATGACTGTGTGAGTTTTTTAGCTTTTGAGTTCTGCAGTTTGGTAAGGCTCTTTTTATTACTTTTTTTTTTGAGTGAATTTGATTGTGTGGGACAGGATAATATTGTGTGTCGCTGTGAGTCGTTTGAAGTCAGGATGATGGTTATAGCTTGATAATTGGATTATTTTGGCTATCTAAGAAGTACCGTGTTACCCGGTTGATAGGTTGGGGAGGTCTAGTAGACAGCCGTTCCACTAGTATTCAGCTGAATCCAGTTTGACTGGGAGCCGACTCCAATATACATAGTTGGGAAAGGGCCAGGCAAATAATGATTATTATTTGGCTAGTTTTAGCTACCTTAATTTTTGCTTAACAGCTTTTAGTACGTAGTTTTTTTTATATAGAAATAGGTAAGTTTATCCTATATAATAGATTTACCATCAACTCGTATCATTCATCACTCATATAATTATTCTCATAAAATGAAACTGTAAAAAACTTGTCGTCATAGTCTCTTATCGATTGTCTTTATGTAAAAGGGATGTTGCCTGAGTAAAAAATATATGATTAGATTAGATTATAGAAAAATATTGGACACTCTTTTTTTCCTTTATCAAATCTATAAAAACTGACTAACAATAAGATAAAAAGCATCAAAGATCAGGATTGGGAGCGTGTGACATCACGGCCCGGTAAAAATGGTAGCGAGTAGTGACGTCACACAAGTTTTTTACGCACTGTATCGTCTTCATTTTTTGTTTATGTGAAAAAAGAAAAAGTACGTGTCCAATATTTTTTAGAAATCTATCAGACGGACTAATCAGATTTTTTTAGTCAACTACCCTATTGTTAAACTAACTCTCTTATCACAAAAATGTAATCCAAATCTAATTCCAAAATACTCAAAACCAAGCAGCAACTGCTCACTTATCCCGAGACATTTAACCCAAAATTACACGCAAACTTTTCGAATCAATTATCTCTTAAGTTAATTCAAAAACATACGAACTCCGTCTTCGTGATACAATCGTGGATAAGTCGGTTTCTCCTACATTTTGTGGACTAGCGTTAATGAGTCTTAAGTTTATTTTCTTAGAGAGTTCTTCAAACTCAAAATCTTAGGCAAACTTTGGTTCTCCTTTAATGGCACTCGTTAAACTCTGTGTATGGTGTACTTTGTTATTTCCATGCAGAGCTATTAAAATATTTTTTTTTAATGTTTCTGTTACTTGTAATAATAATAGGGGCTGTACAGTCGTTTTAGCTACGAAACGTAAAGTATTTGAATGCTACAGGTATTCTTGAGATTGGCCTGTATGTGTGCCAAACACACACCACATACACAACACACATACACATACATTTAGTAGTTTTCGCGCAAAATAGCAGACATCCATTCATCCATCTTCAAACATTTTCACCGTTATAAATAAAGAAAGACAGTACGTGTGTACCTACGTAGCTATGTAACTAAATCTGTATTAGCAAAGATGAATGGCGCAAAATATACGGTAAATCCGATTCGATAGTATAAGCGTTTACTGAAAATAACTGAAATTATTTGACTATTATTTGAGCAGTGGTGGCCGAGTCGTAACGGTCCCGACTTACGAATTGTAGGTCGCGGGTTCAAACTCAGCCAAGCGCATTACTTTGGGTAATTAACTTCATCACT
The DNA here is from genome assembly GCA_905332915.2 of Hecatera dysodea. Classification (NCBI taxonomy): domain Eukaryota; kingdom Metazoa; phylum Arthropoda; class Insecta; order Lepidoptera; family Noctuidae; genus Hecatera; species Hecatera dysodea. The sequence goes on from HG995299.1 coordinate 7,721,189, forward strand.
ACTGCTCTCAAAATGCTGAAGAAAAACATCGTGAGGAAACCGGCATGTCCTAGAATCAAAAATTCGAAGACATGTGACATTCACCAACCCGCACTGGGCCCGCGTGGTGGATTACGGCCCAATCCCTCTCCTAGAGAAGGAAGCTTGTATCCCAGCAGTGGGAATATTGAAAGGCTGATTATGTTATGTTATGTATGTGACTTTTTATAATAATTTCAGTTATTTTCGTAGATATTTATTTTTCACAACCACCTCTAACACAAATAAATAATTCGATTTAGAACAGTTTTTTTTTCTATACTTAAAAACAAAACCCAATTATGGTTGGTATCCCACTAAGTTAATTTCTACGCTATATTTTGTAAATTAAAGCGCAGTTATTGTGAACCGTTTTGTATATAACCGTAATCCAACTGATTTACAAATACTCGTAATGCAAAAACATACATTGAAATTCTACCAAACACGCGCCATATTGTTTTCGAAACACGAAAAAATGGCGAAAAGAGAATTTCGTTCAGTTTGAAAAAGGCTAGGTGTTGACTTAAACGTGGTGCAAAAGACTATGCAGGCTATTCAATTTAGATAGTGGCCCAGACACAAGCGAAAGATGTTATTCGAGAATTTTCATTAACTCAGAAATATTCTGTTCGTTGTCTTTAAGCAAAATTTGTAAGAAAAGCGAAGATCTTGTTATCTTGGTGCATAATGCCATCCAGTGTGAAGCATGTTTTAGTGCAGACAGGAATTTATGAAATGCAATTATATTTTTATGAGTTGCTAAGTAAGAGAGTTGTGGAATTTTCACGCTCATCTAATTTTCTACTTTGAGAATAATTTCGTAGTAATTTATAAGTTGAGTGAATTAAACAGATTTTCAGCTTGTAGACGTTTTATAGTTGTTTTGAAATTCAAATGGCCAGGGCAGGAAGTACCCTGCTAAGATTATAGAACACGGAATAAATCCAAAGAAGGATTGAGTAAAAAATAGTCGTAGACTGAATTTGATTACTCATTAATGTTAAATTAAAAATAAATTCATTCAAAACGACCACACCACGGAATACAATTAAATTAAATTAAATCCTTTCCAAATTACAAAACATTCCATTTAATCAACATCTGGGCAAAACCATTCCATTGAAAATTCAAAATATTCAATAAATTCGGGAATCAATTAGATCTCTCGAACCTTGTTGACCACCAATAAACAAAGAATAAAAATAAATTTCAAGAGATAAATTTTATTACCGCCTGAAGATTTCATAACATGAAAGATTTTCCGAAGCGGGCTGCAGTGGAATTCAATTTGCTGGTATCAGACCTCTGGCTTTGTCCACAATAGTGTTGTGAAGACCAATATAGAGTTTGACCGGAAAAACCATGATGCCCAAAAACGGATTTCAAGGAACGCAATAGAAAAAAAAAGTGTGTTTCAGTAATTTCATCCTAAGGTGGTCTGGTAAATGTCATTACTTTTTTTTTGTGACAGGTGGATATGCTCTTGACTCTAGTCTAGATCGTAGGTGACAGAGAATAAGTTGACAATGGAATGAGCTTACCCAGACGAAGCCTCTTCACTCTAACTTTGAAGAGATCAGCGTTGAATGCGTTCGGAAACACAGACGCAGGCAGAGAGTTCCACTCCTTTGCTGTGCGCATTACAAAAGACGATTGGAAATGCTTGATGCGAATTTATGGAATAGCAACAAGGTAGGGATGGTAACTTACGGTGGGTCTAGATGTCCTATGGTAGAAGGGGGCCGGTGGGATGAGGTCGTGGAGTTCATGGGCACACTCGCAGAAGTACAATCTGTAGAAGACTGACAAGCAGGCGACCTTACGGCAATGATTAGCTATAAGACCAACATATTAAATATAACCAAAGAATTTAAAAAAAATGGACAAGTGTGAGTCAGACCACCAAGGGTTCCGATCGAGTCTTGATTTTTTATCGAGTGTACATTACCTAAACATTACCTAAGGGCTATCATAAACTATAAAAGCAAAATATAGCAGGTGAGATTAAAAGATAAACTTAACCATGTTGTTGAACAAAATTTTCTCCCATACATCAATGTACGTCACGGTCAGTTCTTCAACCAAAAATATAAGTTTGCCATAGAAAAAATATATATTTTTTATATGATACGAGAATAAGTAAAAATTGTGAAAAAAAAAACCTGTTGTAGTACTGTCTATCTTCTTCCCACATTTCATTATTCTAGGTCAACATAAAGTAGGTAACCTATAAATTTTGATTAACTTTGAGTGTTGAAATATATACGATTTTTGGGGCATGAACGGCCGTTCTTCTTTTTTTTACGTTAACTCTGAAGTTTGATTTTTGTTGCAGCTTCAAGCGACTGTAGACTGGAGTATAAGGATTTAATTTCAACTCGATAACTCTACGCGTTCTTGAGATAAAGTGTCTTGACAGACAGACGGACAATAGAGATCCTAAAACGTTTTCGTTTTTCCTTTTGAGGTACACACCTTAATGATAAGAGTTGTAGGTATAACTGTTTTGTTCTGATGTATAATAACGTATGTATGTATTTTCAATCTATGTGAACGGAAATAAATAAGTTTTTTTTTTTTCGAAATTACGATGATATTTTTACAAACTATCTAGATCTAAATTAGAGCGTCGTTAAATTTACACTTCCCTGCACAACAGATATGTATGTATGGCAACAAGATTGAAAAATACCACGACATGCCGTCAAAAATTGAAATTCCACCGCGGCAGCGAAAAGCCTCAAAACCGGATCGGAAGGACCTAAAAATCCCTCGAAAATCCCGGGATCGACCATCACTATTCCAACAGGGTCACAGATATTCCACTTCACAAATTTCATCTGGTACCGCCGTAATTATAGAACGAGAATGCCTCCGGATGGATTCTGTATTAAATTCTTCGCGAATCAAAATTAATTTGGCTAATTTCATCGTGCCGGTTCGCTTCCTGATTAGATCTTCTGGCGTGTTTTGTTTTTACGTTACGTAGACAAATATTTATATGAAGGTTTGATTTCAATTTTTCTATAGAAAACCGGCCAACTGTGAGACCAACCCGCGTGCTCGGTTCGGAATGAATATAATTTTTGTAACATAAGGATATAGAAATTATGAGATAGTTATACATATAAGGTTTTTTTTTTAACTTAAATTAGTTTGCAAAGACAATTAAATAGATTTGGTCCATCTTCATCTAATAAAAATGGATGTCTATGTTTTGAGTGCGCTACACTCTAATCATAAGCAGATTAGTATAAGTGCTGGGGCCGTATTATGACATCTTAAAACCATCATGTTTTCTGTGTGAGAAAAGGATAGTGCTATTCGTCCTGTATAGCTCCGTCTCTTTTTCACACCGAAAACATGATGGTTTTAAGAGGTCATAATACGGCCCCTGGTCACCAAATTAAACCATGTCACTTAAATTTCTTCCTCAACCCAAATTAAATTTTAATACCCACAAAATATGAAACTAAAACACAACCCAACGCACCGAAAGTTTAGATTAAAACCAGCACCAATACCCAAACTTCAGAACTCAAGGCGACAGATTAAGACAGTTCCTATTAAACGTCTGAAAGTTAACGAACAAACAAACTGTCCCACGTCGCCGTCTGCGAGACCGTCATAACGTACACTTTGAATTTCCCGACGCGGTCCGAAAACCAATTATTGTTGAGAACAGTGGTGCCAACCTTTTGTGCAAAGTCTCCTTCCTACTTGCTGAGTTTAATAATTTCTGGACCGTAGAATAATTGCAGGTTGGACGTTGAAATACGTGTGGCGAGCTCGCCGAATGTTCGCGGTTTCGACGAAAACTTGTGCTTAGTGGACTGGGCGAGCTGAGCTTTATATGTTTGGTTGTAGTGATTTATTCTGGTTAATTAATGATAGACTTAAATGTTGTAGTTGCAAACAGTAGATTTCTCGAAACACTACTAAGTAAGCTAATATATTTTTTGTAGAAAATAGGTCTGTAAAAAGAAGCCTTTTTCAACATTTATTTTCCACCCTAACCCAACGTAAACACATATAACTGTCAATAGAATAAAGGCTCATAAAAAAAAAACTAAAGTAACACACTTCTCTTCGATTTTTCCACCAATATCAGCAGCTTAACCTACCCCTAGGGGCCTAGTGTAGGACCAAATAAGCCGGTCGATAACCTATTAAACGCCTACCAAACCTTTTTGTAACACGGTCTACAACAAATGGGATACTTCAGCGAAAATGTTCCCCGATTCTGACAACCGAAAATCCATTTCGCGATATCTGACAGAGGGATAATTTGATATGAAGGAGTAGAAACGGTGAAAGTAAACAAAGGTAAATAACCTATGTTATTATACCAAAAGAAAATGTAAATATCGGAATACATACCTTACGTACATAATTACGACGATTGGCTCTCCATTGGGCATTCATTTTATGCTACGTTTCATTCTCCCGATTCGTTTTTGTTTTGTTTGGAAGATAAACACTGTACGTACTTTGTTGCTTTTAGCATATTATTTTTCGATAGAAATTATTCCATAATTGGAAGCGATTCAGCAGTTCTATACGTACTTTTTACCTGTGTTTCCAATTTCTATGTAAATGTGCCGCTTGGTTCCAAGATAAAAATAAAATGTAGCTCTCAAACCGACTAGGGGTTTCCGGGATCTTTTCAGATCTTATTCTTTTAATTTATCTATAACTTTTTTCTTTATTTCTTTTCATTAAATTCGAACTTTTTACTATTATTCCATGGGCCTTATTTTGTTTTTAAAAAATCTAGCCATCTGATCAGGTTAAGCACTGATTAGCAGATCCATATTTTTTATATCTATGGAGCATATGACAAAATAATCTATTACTTTTACAATGTAATAGATTATTATGTGTTTGTAGTCACACTACTTTTTTTGCGTTTTCAATATTGCTTAAATTAAAAATATAATTACAATTTCTCCAATCCATGTATTTATATATATTAATACACCTTAACTATTTTTATTGTCTTATTTATTTACGTGTTACCTTAGCCAGCCTCTTTGGCGTAGGTCAATTTAAATTTGTTTAATTTATGTTTTCGGTTCAGACAGCAATAAAATTCATTTTGTTCGTAAAAACACAAACAAGGAAAAACAAACAAGGACGCCCGTGTCTGATGTAGGATATATACAAGGTGGGAAGTGCTTTTTCATATTTAACAGTAGTGTTGCTGTTACTCGTATGCAGAAAAAAAAAGGTAAAGGTTTAGTATCGTTTGGCAGGATTTGGGGGGAGAGAGGGGGAGGGGAGGGGAGAGGGGGGTGACCCTTCCCCCATGGCACCACTCCCGTAAAAAGGTAACGCACCGTTTCCGAGAAAATCTAATTTTAGTAACCTAACCTCAAAACACTTAAAGTGGCTTAAAAAGCGTGTCGGAGCCACGCTTCGCGGGGCTCAAGGGTTTAAAAAAATAACCAATAACCAAAAAAAAAAACCAATAACGAAGGAGTGGCGGAGTCTGCTCGCTCGCTTCGCTCGCTCACTAGACTCCGCCACTCCTTCTAACCTAACCTGTCCGAGTCGGGGTGCCCCATGTCCCGACCTCGCTTCGGTCGCTCTTGCATCCTAAATTCTCCTTGTAACACTAGTAAACTGTCTTTTGCACATACATACAATTTGGTATAAACACATCACATTAATTAAAGTTATTTATTTTATCCAAAATTTATCACTTTGATTAATTCCTCAAAAGGATCACTTTTATTTCTTTCTACCACGTTTGAAAAAAGTCACAATAATACTTCAAAACAAACAGAGAACATTCACGCAACTTGGGAAGAAACGGAACATAAACGGAATGTTGACATGGACTTGACATAGACACATGATTGAAATGTCTTTTTCTACGTTCCGTTTTACCGATTTTGCACGATATTTACACCACAGACACTATATTGTGACAGATTTGGTTGTCAAACACCCATTTTAACGTTCCGTTTTCCACTTATTCAATTTGAGGTTAGTAACTTATTTTGTTAATTTCTCGATAAATATGCGTTACCTTTTAATAAGAGTGGTAGCGTTATAATCAGGGACTCCAGCTCTTCCAGATTCAATCGATTTTACATCCCAACTCCTGCCAAACGATACTAGACCCGACCCAAAAAAAATGTTAAAAAATAACGAAGTTTAAAAAAAAATTATTTGCGTGGTGTTTAGTAGGATCGAAGATTTCATCTTAATACTATAATTTGATAGAAATATTTTACTATCAAGTTTCTGCTTAAAAAGCATTTTTTTTATCGGCTTAAGAAAAAATATATATTTTTATATTATTTCTTGCTTATATAGCACGTAAATAACACCAACCATAAATATGACCACGCAATTCTAGAACATCCTGTATAGAATTTGATATGGAGTTTTTAAAACAAAGTTGCTTTATATTTTCAACCCCGTCTAAATTATAAGGTATAAATGATAAGTTTACTGGAACTGGTATCCAGTAAACCTATCATTTATACATAGATTTTAATCTAAACGTATAAATTACGCCGAAATCCCAACTTAAACGGTGATGTTCATTACGCGTATAAGCTAATCATCCGTTGGTATTCAGGACACCGCGTTATGGGCCATACTATTATATTTGGGGCACTTTGGCATGCGTCTGATTGGTAAACGTCCATAGTATATAGTCTTTGGCACAGATTCAAATTATATAGACTTGAGGGGCTTACGTGGATTTGTAAAGTTTGTTATATTATTTGACCCAAATATTCAGAAGGCAATACTAGAATGAATTTAAATATGAAAAAGACTATATTTTACAAATTTCGCATATCGGAGGAGCAATTTTCGTATTTTAAGAAGGTGTGCGCTTTTGCATCGCTATCAAAAAACTATTTTTTGATATTGATAGTCATAATATAGTAACTCGATTTAAAAAAAATAGGGTACCTTATTACAAAGAAAAAAAAAACAAAAACATATTACACGTATGTATTTATTTCCATTTCAAATCTTTAAAAAATGATAAAGCTCACTAAAGTTCAAAAGCGGGCGCTGGTGACGTCACGTCGTTTATAAAATTGGACTAACGTAGTGAACACATAACGTCTTTAATGTACTATATTACTATGGTATTTTTTGTTTATGTGATAAAAGTAAATCGGACTTTCCGGAATACCCTTTTGGTTTTCATTAAGCTTGCTTCATCTAGGTTTTCTTTTAAACTCATCATCGGCCTAGCCTTTTTCCCAACAATATTGGGGCCGGCTTCCAGTCATACCGGATTCAGCTGAATACCTGTATTTTAACGTGGAGCGGCTGCCTACTAGACCTCCACAACCCATTAACTGGATAACTCGGTACTTCTTAACAAGACTGGAGTCAGATTTACTGGCTTCTGACAATCTTTAACGACTGCCAAAGATATACATAGACAGACGGGACCAACGGCTTAAAGTCCTTTCCGAGGTACGGAGGAAACTCGGTATATTAAGATGGTCACCCATCCACAGACTAACCTTGGCAAGTATTGCTTAACCTTGAAGATCGACCCGTGCGGCTGTTATTCTTTAACCAAGAGCTCCTCTTTTCTTTTAAACTATAGTGACAAAAACTACTTCTGTCTTATTGCAGATATACCCAAATCATTCACTAGTAGTGACTTTGCTTGACAGAAGCAAAGTGTTAGACTAATACAACACATGGCAAATTAACAAGATCATGATTCAATCCCAACTGGCTCGTATAATGTATTTAGTCTCGCTTCAACATTTATCAGTACTAACTCCAGTCTCTCATGACTCGAACGTTACTCGACCTAGGACTGAATTTAGTCGTTGGATATCTTGTTATATCGCGTCTAATATCTCAGATATGTCGACGGCCCTATTCTGTAGCGGTAGAAATGTGTTTTGCAATTTTGACTTCTGAATGACTATTCTAAAGCCCATCTTTAGAATAGTCATTCAGAAGTCAAAATTGAAGACTCTCAAATGTTAGATTACACACTCGTGTGTTTGTAATTTGCTGGATTACTGTAACACCTACGCTCTCGAAAATTAAGTTCCTTTGAAGATACCTAGGGCATTGTGAAGAACATTGATTCTTCTCATCGTTGCTGAAAGGCAGCCTGTATACATGAAAATAAAAATAGTTGGGACTGAAATGAAAGACTGAAAGACTTTATGTTTCGTCTCTGGTTTGCAAGTAACCTAAGCATATCGTGTTCAAATCTCCAAAACAACACAGACAAATTGGAACAGTCATGAAAATAAAGCGCTTTAACTTCACCAGCGCTGCACCACCAAACTCTCAAGCGCTGCGTTCCACCGATTCCTTCCACCATATATTAAGTGTAAAGCACCGAATAGTAGTGCGGCGACCGTCTCGGGCATGCATTACGGTCTAATCCCGGGATGAGTTCAAGTGTGACACTGAATATTAAACGGGCTTCTGGTAGGTCACCCTGGATTAGATGATCCCCGAAACTTTGCCAAGAACGGACCAACTTTAATTATGGTTTAATCACGATCGTTTGGATTTGCGTCTGTGTTTTTGAGATATTGATTGATATTAGGCGTGATTTGGGTTGTTTACGTGACATTAAAATAAGTGGTATAGCAGGTTAAGTAAGAAGAATGTGCCCCCAGAGCCAAATGTAATGAATATCATATCTTTGTGTACGATACTCATTTACATTATTTTTTATGTAGTTTTTGACTGCTGATCTCTTACTGTCATTGCCTGACCTTGAAAAATGACCTGATAACAGTATTTTTTTAAACCTTTCGTTCTCTATAACTAATATAGCTAGGAATGTGATTCCAAAACCAAACTATAGACAATATTATGACAAATATAACATATATTTTTCTTAATTATTTTTTCTCATAAAATATTTTTTTAATAGTAATAGTTTTTTCGTGGCTATAGTTAATAAATTCTAACAGAGTGACCACTTTAAAAAAAAACTGAAAATAGCACTTAATGAGTAGATTTTATTGTTATAAGTTTCATCGAAATCGGATTCCTACAACATCTTGAAAAAAAAAAAATAATCGCGTCAGTAATATTTTTTAATACATATCGAGATACTAAAATAAACTATTTCATTTTAAATGTAGCAATTATAATATATTACAACTATTTATTCATCTAAATAAAACTAACAAATTAACTTAAAAAAAGGAATAAACAAATTCGTCCTAGAGACTGGCGGTATTGCCACGTTGAATAACAAATTTTTAGCTACTGGCCAAAGTAAAAGGCAACTCTTGGGTCACGGGAAGTGTCAACCAGCTGTTTCGATATTTCTTTGGAAAGTGAAAGGCTATGAGCACAAGGGCCCCACGGCCCGAGGGTTAAACCCGAACGGCGCGAAAATATAGTTAACAATAAGGTTACTAGCGAGATTGTTAGAGAAACATTTCATCAAAACCTTTCACCATAAACGACAACCACGTAAATCAAAACATAGCTCCCAAAACACCTCCCCCATTTACCTTAAACATATATGTATTGTTAGAAATAATTCACCAAAGGAAAATCCTTCCAGCAACTTACATCAGAACTATTGTTCGCCACAATAGCAGGACTGATTCCGTCAGGCGTTCACTTGATGTAATGCCCTCACTAAACATTGGGGAAGTGGGAAACTTTGCTCTGTAGTTTTGGGAATTGCGCCGTTATGCGCATAAAAATATGGAGGAAAAAGGCTCATACTTATGTGATATATGAAAAGGAATGGGCATGACGTTGAGCGGTTTAACTTTGCAGTGAGGGTGGCGAGTAGAGGCGTTGTTAATGTGTGGCATAAACCTAATTGAGAGATCTTTATAATATCATCATTGAAGAGCTTGTGGCTACATAATAATAGCCGCTCGGGTCGAACATCGAGGTTAAGCTATACTTGCCGAGGTCGGTCCATGGATGGGTGACCATCTATTACATATCGGGCTTTCCTCGTGCCCAGAAAATTATCATGGTCATCTTTAACAGTCGTAACAGGTAGTAAGAAGCCAGAAAATCTGACCCAAGTAGTTTTGGAGGTCAGATAGGAGCTCTATATGGAAACAGCCTATGCCTATGCTATCTCTTTACCTTATTTTATTAAAATCCAATCAGCCGTTCTGGTGTGATTGAGTAACAAACATCCAGCTATCCATTCAAACTTTTGCATTTATAATAGCAGGTTAATGGCGCACTTGTTATTCTGACTTGCAGATGATTGAGTGAGGTTTGGAAAGATGACGTCCCGAAAAAGAAACCAGAGTTAATTTTACTACTTTTCAGGCAACATTCGTATTGGTATCTCAATCGCAATCTGTCCAAAATGTACTCTGTGATGAACGGTAATTGTTGCGGAATTTGTTCAAAAGAGTACCTAACCGCAGCCCTGGACACAAGGGCCACTAGGAGGAACACGGTTGGATTTTAGTCAGTAAAAGTCTCACACTCCCTTCCACTCCGCCCAGAGCGGGAGATGTAATGTGATGATTTCCCATCCAGAAAAATAAAATGTAGGGTAACTGAGGCTTTTTTGACAGTTTGCGACTGACATGAGAATACGAGCATTGTTTGAAAATTATATTAGATAAGGGATGTTTCCTGAGTAAGAAAAAAATGATTATATTTAGTCCGTCGGATAAATTATAGAAAACAAAAATTTATAAAACATCAAAGGTCAGGAGTGGGCATCACGTCGTGGTAAAAATAGTAACACGTAGTGACGTCACACGAGCTTTCAACGCAATGCATCGTCTTCGTTGTTTGCTTTCGTGTAAAAATATTCTTTTTTGGAAATCTATCTGACCGACTAATTAGATATTTGTTTAGTCAACAATCCTATTGTCCTATTGACGTGGGCGTTATAGCCGCAGGTTTATAACATTATCTTATCGACATTTATTTACAGCTGTGACGGAAATGTTTGCGACCCACGCAGAAACTCAGCGATAAGTTACTTTCATTACGATTAAGGTACAGTTAATAAATGAATGAATAAGAATCCTTTCATGTGGAAAGTTTTTGTTATGAATGTCGGTGGGTATAAGAGTAAAGGAAGACCTAAGTATCGATGGATCGTGTAAAAAATCGTAGAAAGGAACTGATGGCAAATAAGTAATTGAGGAAAAAAATATGACGATATTAAAACATAAACATAACATAAATACATATGTTTTCTTCCACAAGTATAAGTACATAATTATTATTTACTTTGTGAGACTATTTTACCTGCACTCGGATCTCCTGTCACCCATGTTAACACCCCCACACAAAACAGACTATTTTTTTTAAAACAAGAGGTATTATTAAAATCTTCAGAACTGAAGGCAAGTCTGTTTTTCTATATTATTACCAGTGGCCGGAATAGGTAGATTGATTTGGGGTTAATAAACTGAAACGTAGATATTAACATGGATTTGGATATGCCTCCGATATTCCGGGATCTTAGAGTTTTTTTTCGGAATTTCAAAATTGATTGGAACATGTAGAATGTGTAGGATGAAGATATATCAGCAATCGCTAATGGCCGCGGCTTCGCGTGCATTTCGAAAAAGTAGAGTTATACTTTTTCCAATATGTTGATAAAATTATTAGCTGTCTAAAAAATTAAATTAATTTCATATGAGTATGTAGTGGTTAAAAATCAATAGTATACATTCAAAAATATTTAATTAAATCTCGTAAACACAGAAATTAAATCCCGAGAAAAAGGCTTATCTATATTATGATTTCTATGACAGTTCGTGATACAGCTTCATAAAATCAATCTACCTATTCTGGCCACTGATTATTACCAGTCTTAGCGGCAGAATAGATTTAGATGAAACTAGCACATCGGTACACCATATGTATAGGGTATAAAATAGGGCATCAAATATTTAGGACTTTTTATCCCGGTAGTTTGTTCCCCTGAATAATTTTCGACTTTTTAATTGCCCATATGGGCGAAACCACTAGCAGTTTATCTATACTATCTATCATAGTTATGAGAAATAAGCTATGTATGCTTAATATTATAAAGACGTAATGTTTGTGAGTTTGTGGGGTTGTAGAGGGTAATCTATGGATCTACTGAACTAATTTTGAAAATTCTTTTACCAATCGAAAGCTAAATTACTTGTGAGTCTTATAGGCTATATCCTATCCCCGTATTCCCATGATAACGCGAACAATGCGGGTGAAATCGCGGGGCGCTACTAGTTTTCTATAGAATCATTTTCTGACATGACTTGAAAATAAAAATGATAATTTTATACGACGATTCGAAAAACTGTGTATGTAAACTGAAACATATCGTATCACATACGTTACGTTAAAACATATTGCTCAAGTAAAACAAGTAGGTCAAACATATGTATTGTGAAGGCCCGTATTTACATACGAGTTTATACATTGTCCTTCGACAGCAACTTTATTTCCTCTCCTAGGGTTCCGTATACGAAGGGTAGCCAACGGAACCATATTACTAAGCCTCCGATATTGGTCCATCTATCCGTTTGTCTGTCCGCCAGCGTGCTGTATCTCAAGAACCCCAATAGGTAGACAGTTGAAATTATCACAGAGTGTGTATTTCTATAAGAGCAAATGATAATAATAAAATTAAAACTTATAAATTTAAGGAGACTTCCGTACGTGAATGTTTTTTTTGGGTTATGGTTTGGAACCATAGAAATATAAAATATCTATGTTTGGAACCCTTCTTCTGAGTGTCTGACTCGCACTTAGCCGGCTTTAATGGTAACAAATAAATAGTTATATTCAATAAAATTTTGATAAATTAACGTAAGTTGTTATAATTTATTACACAAATTCATCATTGGGAGGTTTCATTAAAAATAGTCTGTCTTCCAGCATTGAACAAAAAAAAATGCGCAATCTTACAATACATCTTGTAAATGATATTTCTAAATAAAATTCGGTTCATCTGTCTAGAAGCTACGATACTTACCACAGACAGACATACATAATGTTAACACATGTCAATCTCCGTTGAAATACAAAACCGTTTGTTTTAGTCAGGGTTAGTAATTTTTATCAGGTCAAAGTTTAAGTTTAAGTTATCGTCTTTCTATGATCAAGAAACATAGTAAAGATTTGACATGTGTTTTTTCAGCAGTCTCAATCCAAAAAGTATAAAAAAGAAGGTAATTACAATAACACTACACACTTTTCAGTTTTTTGTTTTAATGGTGTCGCTAGGCCTTTAGCTCGAAAGACGAGCGATGGTTAACTTTCTTTCCGATAAAAACCAAGACGATGAGTCTGGTTCCACGCGCGCCCAAAACGCAATGTGCCTGCCTGTCAGGTTTGCGGAATTCTTCGAAAGAGTTACGTCAGTCTTAGAACGGAAAGGACATTTGAAAGAACATGGCTTTTAGTCAGTTAGGTCCACTTGCAAAAACCAGAGAGAGATATTTTGAAGGGAAAGTGTATTAGTTTCTATGACGGTAATTTAACTGAAACGATTCACATATTTCGGGGAATTTTAGTTGATTGCAAATACGGCATGTTTTTTTCGTAAATCAATTAATCACAAAAATGATGCACACAGTTTGATTAAAAAGAGTTACTAGTTTCAATGAAGACCTGCTTCTTTCAAGTTGGATTAATTAACCGACCCAAGCAGTCTGGATTATTATTACAGTGGTTTTTATAAAGACCATTATGGTGCTTCGTTCCCATAATTAAAAAAATCTCCCTTTGCAGTGTCACAGATCTTTTTTGCTGAGTGAAAGAACCAACCATTAAGATACCTATACACAACTCATTATTATTATAATGTGGGTTGAGTCCAACCTGCTGAACTTTGTCCTGTCTAAAAAAAACCGTGAATGAAAGTGCAGAACTTAACAATTAATGTTATAATGTTACTCTCGTTATGATGGCTTATAGGGCACTAGCAGTCCCGCGGTTTCACCCGCATTGTCCTGTTCCCGTGACAATACGGGGATAAAATATAACCTATGACACTCCACAATAACGTAGCTTTCTGTTGGTGAAATAATTTTGAAAATCGGGTCAGTAGATCTAGAGATTACCCATCACAAAGTCACAAACTCACAACGTCACAAATGTGACAACGATGAAATGTTGACGCATTTTCGACTTGTATTACAAGCTGTACTGGCCATCACACAATGTCGCATTTTCTTGTTGCGGTTTTCAAAATAAATGCTAAAAAGTCATAAAGGGTCACTCTTCACAAAAAATTGAAACTATTAGTCGATCGAAACGCACCAGTTTATTTAATAGTTTATTTGATGGGAATCGAATCAATTTAGTGCGCGTTCCTCTAGTATATTTTGATGACCATTAATAATTCAACTAAACTATCGACCTCAAAGTCAATACCGCAGGGTATCTTAAAATTAACTGTTTTCGTCGAATAGGGCAGAGTGTGGGCGTAAATAGGTCTGTGAACGTTTTAATGAATCCATGTCAAGGGTATTAAATATTTTGCTAACATTATAAGAGTAACTATATTAAGACTTTATTTAAGTGTCTATACGTATATGTTTTTTTATTTAAGTGTCTATACACTTAAATAAAAAAACGCTTAATTAACTAAAACTAAAAATAATGAAACGATGGCGTCGAAAAATCCCTCTTCATCACTGGCTATTGGTAATGTACCTACCCAAAAGGCTAGCAGCATTGCCATGCTGTATGCGGCAATGCTTAGGTATATTTTGTCCAAGATAAGAGCCAGTCTTTGAGCCATGCGAATTATCAAATATAAGTGATTGTTACTTAATAATATGCACATTTTGTATATTAACACTACAACCAAATATAATGCCCAATATAATATAAGTATCCGTTCGTGCGAGTATCCTCATCTCATCTAACATACATTCTAGTTAAAAAAGAAACTTATTTATGTGTAAGAAAAAGTTATGATATGAGGACAATAAATGTATACAAAGTATCATTAGTATTTTACCTGTAACATGTATTATTTTATTTAACTCAAAGTACATGAAATCTGTACGCTCCTCAAAAGAACACAGCTCAGCAATGCTATTCTGTAAGAACTCACTCCAGTTCTCACTTCTGATTCTGAGGTGAAAACTGTATTTGGTATTCTGTAACTTGAAAACTACACTAGCGCCACTAAGTGAGAACATAGGTGAAGCGAACTTAACTTGACAGTCAGAATATCAAATACTTTTCACTTCAGGTGAGTTACGAAGTGTAATCGAAAATGAGATATGAATCGAATTCGTACGTGAGTTCTTACAGAATAGCACATAGACATTGCCAGTACAGCAGTACTGGCAATGTCTATGAGTCTCGACTGCATCATTTAACGTGTTCATTGAAATAACTATTATACGCCATCTGTTTATGTCATGCGCAGTGAAGTTTAGCGGCAGATACAAGGGGACTGAAGTGACAATACAGGAGAGGGAAGACAGTTTCTTTTAATAGTACCATTAGTGTTAAACATCGTTCCTTCTTCTAGGATCATTCTTGTCGTGATTGTGTTTTGTTTTTGTCTGGTAGCATAATTGAAGCGTAACGTTGTTTATTTTGGTTAATTCCGTTACATGTTTCTGCATCTCAAACTTGTCTAGTATCTACATGTACAATATCAGTTTGTTCATAAGCGTTTGTCAATTAGATCCTTTTTTGAGACTCTAAAAGAAACACTCCATGATTTAAACCCACATTTTTCCTAGTAACTCTAAAAATACCTTAGTCTATAAAATCAACTGGACTCATAAAATATTTGCCCATAATATGTGACAATTTTAAAAATATTACAAACTAGCATCACCCCACGGTTTCACCCGCGTAGTTCCCGTTCCCGTGGGAATATGGGGATAATATATAGCCTATTAATTATCACCGGAGATAGTGTAGCTTCCCAATAGTGTAAATTTTTTTCAAATCGGTCAAGTAGTTTCGGAGCCGCTGTACATACATTGTTTAGAAATTACTATCTATACTTAAAACCTTGATTACTCGAAATCTACTCTTTGTAGATTCGTTCGTTTCTGCTTAACGACATCCTGTTAATTCAAATAATTTCTTGAATATTTTCATCTGCTTGTCAATCACCCCAGTTTTCCGTAGCCCTGGATATAACTTCACTCAAGAACCACAACAACATAGTTTAAAACTTGCTTCGGTTTAATTCACACCTTGGAAGAATCTTCATGAAGCAAAGTTATAATTAATTTAAACTTCTTTCCGCGACTATCACTGCTTATTAACATGGTTGTTAAGACAAAGTTTCTACTGAGACTTGCTAAGGAGATTATAAACAAGGTTAGTTTTGAATTAAATTAATCAAAGGTGAATTAGGTTATACTTTGAAGTAAATGTTTTGAACTCTTAGCTTTTATTAAACACTAGCTTCTGCCCGCGACTTTGTCCGTGTGGTATAGTTACTCTAACCCCCTGATTTTGAGACATTTTTCATTGGTGCTCCAGTCCCTTTGTTCTTAGCATGATGATATATAGCCTATAGCTTTCACGACAAATGGGCTATCTAATACTGAAAGATTTTTTAAATCCGACTAGGAGTTCTTGAGATTAGCGTGTTCAAACAAACAAACCCTTCAGCTTTATATATACTAAATTAAATGTTGACATAATCATACTACATATGATATATTTTACTTCATAAATGCAAAAGTAACTCTGTTTGTCTGGTTTTTAGGGTTCTGGACTCAAACAGGACAAAACAGAATCCTTAAAGACGAACGGACGACAAAGTCAAGACCGTTTATCTCGGAAATGCGTGGAGGTATAAAATTAAAACTACATACTCAAATATACAGTTTCTTGAAGCTGTGAATAAATCAAATTTCTAAATTAACTTTAAATAAAGATACGGCCGTTTGTATTTCGACAGTCTCAAGGGAATCAAAATATATAGGGTACCTTCCGCTGTTCTAGAACTATGAATTTTGCAAATAAAAAATCTGTAAAGTATGCATTTGTAATTAAATCATAAAAATACTGTCTTTATTTATTTATGTCGAAGTTCACGTCTTAACGGTAAAACAGATTTGAATGAAACTTGGCACAAGGATAGATCAAGTACTGGATTAGAACATAGGATTTTATTTATATAGGGAGATACTCCTTCCTGCAGAACTCTCTTTGCCAAGCGTCAACTTCTGGCCCATTCTGCTTATCTTTATAATGAGCTTCACAACAAATATTCTATCTATAACCTTCAATACAATGAATGTAAAAAAACAATTGTCCAAAAACTCGAGCCGCTTGGATAGTGATATTGAGAACTTATTATTTAAAAACTAACTCTAGACAATACCTACACATGATTTCTAGTGGTACTTCCTGATCCCAAGATACTGCATCGCAGGGCTAGAAATCACCCAACCAAGATAATTCACAACACACATTATATATACTCACACACATACACTTACACATACGCATACATACACACACACACATACAAGAGTCATACCAGTATCTTTTCTTTCATTCTGTTCTTGTTTGTAAAAAAAAAAATTACTTAAAATAGTTTAGCTATGTAGACCTACCTAAAAATAACTGTATTGATCCCTGGGAGGAGCAGAACCACCCAATACAAGCATTACTACATGCTTACTGGGTGGTTCTAGCTACTGAATAATATTGTAAAGAAATGTTAAAGAAATAAACGATTTTTTATTTTTTTTTTATTTTAGGGAAAACTAGCTTATGCCCGCGACTTCGTTCGCGTGGAGTTCCATACAAAATGTTAACCCCTTTTTCACCCACTTAGGGTACGAATTTTCAAAAATCCTTTCTTAGCGTATGCCTACGTCATAATATCTACCTGCATGCCAAATTTCAGCCCGATCCGTTCAGTGGTTTGGGCTGTGCGTTGATAGATCACTATGTCAGTCAGTCAGTCCCTTTTGAGTTATATATATTTAGATGTTCTCTTGGGATATGTTCTGACAATCCCGTGGGCCCAACACCAGCAAAAACTAGAAAAGAATTAATGTTTGAGCCAACTTATGTACGATTCATTACCGCCATTTAAGAATCACATGTAGTGGAGAGGGTGATATTATACTTATGTACATGCATTGTTTCAGATTCTGACAGTCAGTCAACGCGCCGTGGGATGTGTTATAGGAACTTGGACGCATTTGAATAAACTTTACAAATCTTGCTACAAGTAGGTCGAAAAGTAATTTGTTGACATTGTTTTGTATTTGTTTGTTTTATTTCTACAGTCAACATTCGCTTAATAAAATTAGCAGCCCGTGGAAAGTCAGATATCATTCCGAAGAGAAGTACTAACGGGATTAAAGTTTCAAAGCCTTTTCTCATAAACATGCAAACTTAGATACAATAAAATATTAGTAAGAGGTGTATTAGAAAAGATGTACTTGGTAACCAAATCAAACTGTCATGAGTAAGTATTCGCAACAGGAACGTATTCAGACACTTAATTTATTTAAGTATTTCCTAACAAAGATTTAAATTCAGAACACATCCAAGAAGCACAACAAAATCCTCCCGTGACGTCATAATTTAGTACGCATCTGGGTCTGCCAGTAGCTTATATCGTACAATAACTTAGCAAGCAAGTCAAGTGCGAGACAGCCACTGTTTTGTATGATTAATGATGCGGTCGTTAGCTGAGACTGCAAATGGCAACCGAGTGTCGTCTTTATTTTCTACTAAATGCGTTCGTCTTTCTTCTACGGCCGTGTCAAATCTGGGTGACGTCAGAGATAATGATGGCGCTGGCGCGGGCGGTGTGAATGGTGATGCTTGCTTTTGTGTGTTTAGCTTCTCGTTTAGGGATGCTCTGTTGCATAATCTTTGTAAAGACATTTATAATTCAATATTTACAGCTGGATATTTTTCGACTCTTTGCATTCCAATAAATTGCACACTAAATAACATTTCAACGATCACAAAGGCCTAGAATGGTTCTTTTGGAATTTCTTAAGCCAGTAATACTGCTTCCTAAGATGAAATATTTCTAGTTCATGAGTTGTAATTTGGTCACTATTAGTCAGTCCGTGAACGTCCGTTGCTAAACACGAACTTCCCTCATAACTCAGCATGATAAACTATCTCGTATCATTTCGTGAGTAAACGACCCAATGTAGTTGCTGCCATTCAGAGTACTTTATCGCATTTACCTTACAGGCACTGGACGCTAGACAGGAGAAAATTAAAACCGGCTAAGTGCGACCATTGTGGAAACATAAAAATAGGCTAAAAGTGCCGTTTTTTGTATGGGAGCCCCCCTTAGATATTTATCCACTACTACTACTATTAGATATTTAGACAGCGAAGTCTTAGTAATAGGATAGTACCCTTTGGGTACGGAACCCTAAAAAAGTAATGCTGTTTGAATAAACTTCTCTTAAAAAAGTCTACGAGACAACCCTAATTAGAGCTCTCCAAGCCACTAACATAAGACTGGCCCATTACGTCCAACGGCACCAACTGACAGCCCTACTTCCTGCAACTTGAAATGAAAAAGATAATGCCAAGAAGTCCCCGTCTTAGTAAACTCCACTGCATAGAGCTTCCTTAAATTTTTTACTTTCAATTAAAGAGTGCTAATGGAAAAAACTAAGGGACACTCACAATGGGGATCATTAGTGGTAAAAAGTTTTTTGAAACGGTACCAAATTCACTCTTGATTCTATTAAACGGGAACTTTGGTTGTAAATCACGAGTTTTTTGCAAGCCAATGTCCAGTCTAATGTAGACTTGATGAATTGCAACTTTCAACCTTTTTGTTTTTGGAAAGTAATTTGTTTGGAAACTGCTGATGCGGTAGGAAAAGTAGAGCGTGGTTAAATTTTATTAACTATTGAAAAGGAAAATGAAATGTACTGTGATAAAAGAGAGGTTTTATTGCTGATAGGAAGCCTGGCAGCCGGTCCAAGGGATATCGAATACCATACCCTTCACAACCCTGTTACTGAATACCAGTATCAAGCAAACAGGTTAGTTAGGTAGTTGTTCCATGCCAAATAATAGTATTCAGTTGCAAAGGTTAAGTCTGGAAACGTACACTAATCCAGTTGTGAAAGGCCAAACAGATGTAACTGTGTATTGTGAAGCAAAGGCACAACGGACAAGGGCGAATGAGAAGGGCACTTTATTAACTGTAATAAATCTAAAGGAAACGCTAGATCTTATTATATTCAGGTTATTATTTTTGCTTCTTTTATCTAGTGCCATTGCAGAGCATCAGATCATGGGTTTTAGGTTTTTCATCTCCCGATAAGTTTGTTCCCTATTTACTGAGTACTAGCAGAGCCCCACGGTTTCATCCGCGTTGTTCCCGTTCCTGTGGCAATACGGGGATAAAATATTGCCTATGACACTCCACAATTCTATTTCCACAATTCTACTCTATTGGTGAAATAATTTTGAAAATCGGTTCAGTAGCTCCAGAGATTACCCCTTACAACGTCACAAACTCACAAACGTTACCTCTTTATAACATTAGTGGATATAGTAGATTTTAAATATCTGTCAAAATCCTACCAGTGCACAGTTTTGCCTTTGCGCACTTGTGCCTTTGGGCATGCATGGGGCGCTGGTAGGATGATTATGTTATGGTGTGTTTTTTTGGATGTAAACTACTCGTTGTATACCAACCCCGATGTACATGTAGATTAACATAAATTTAAATTTAAATTAAAGCTTCTGAATATAAAATAAGATGCCAATTGAAAACGAGTGTCCCAAACTAAAGAACAATTAAACAAAGAAAAGGAGTTTCATTTAAAAAGGACCGTTATGTCTAATTTCTTTCAGCAATTCTCTTTTTTTGGTGCCGAGGTACCTCGTTAGCTTCAGTATTTGCCCACCTTAACCTCAATTTTCTTTAACGATGCCCTTGTAAATCTAAGGACACCAGTCTTTTTTTTTTTTGTCGGTGACTCTTGTTGTACCACACCAATTTAACTTTGCGTTTGGTAAACCGATCGTCAAAAATACAGCTCTTATCTTGAAAAACTTAAGGTTTAAAGTCGGTTGACATGTTTTTATCACGATGTCAGTGTGTATTATCGTACTAATGAGTCTAATGAAGGTTTTTCAAAAGGGTAAGGTTTACCAAGCGGCATTTAATTAAGACAGGACAAGTTCTGTTGGTAAATTTTCTTTGAATACAATCAAATTTTTGCTTTTTAGTGGACCTTCTTCGTCAACTGAATGGTAATTTTGGTAAAACAGAAATACGGAATAAACAAGATGGAGTGTCGTTAGAGTGTATTTGAGGTCATAATTTGATTAATTACGTATGAGAAGTAGTATGCTTTTGTCAAAATCAATTAAAAATAAAGCATTACTTTAGAAAATATTACCATTTTTACTATGGTATTATAAATTCCAAAGCCAGTTCATTTATCCGTTGGTTTGTTTTTAGCTTTGTTACACATGTGGATATATATCTCATATCCTGGATAAATACATAGGATAATTTTTATCCAACGAATATGTTATCTTGAGATAACCAGAAATTAGGACATCATCATACTCATCATCACCATCGCCGTCATCTCATCGTCTTCATCTAACTCTGAGACGCAATGGCGGCCACTGTTACAGATGTCACTGTCGAAACTTATCAAACAAAATAAACATATCCATGAGTATCAACGCCTAATTACAAATGAAGGCACACGAGAATTCTAACTTAAGCTGTGGGAGCCGAAACTAGTGCTCAACTCACATCGCGACTACTTGGTACTCTGTTGCTAAGGGCTAGACTACACGAACATTTTCAAATCAACAAACATCCACAATCTGCTACGAACAAGTAGACACATTATTTTCCAATTCCAAAAACAAACGACTAACCACTTCATAAACGATTTCAGTGACTATTTCATTGTTCGAAACAATCAATATTTGCCTTTATTCTGTGGGAAAGAGGAACTTCTTAGAACTTGTATATTACTTACCGGTAACAGTGATTATAGCGGTAAAGTCAGTTCAGGCTTCATTTTTAACCGAGGCACTGATACGGACACAGTTTAAACGATGCTCAAGAAGGCAGTAAAGATATTAGCACTTATAGTTGCCATGTGGATGGTTTCATGTTTAACGATAGTTAGGGAATTTCAAACACCTCATAGTTTTACATACGGTGCAAGTAATATGTATGGTGGCAAAGATTTGTCCTATGAACAAGCTTTGAACAGATTCAGAAAGAGGTTCGATAATAGCAGCACGGTATTTCGAGGTGAGGTCGAAAATTTTTTTCAATAACTTTTATACCTTCTTTCACTCTCGTCTTTCATTCAGTTCTTCTATATCTAATGAACTGTGTTTCTTAAAAAAAAACTATTTAAATCGTGGTCACGTGATACCCACGCTCTTTTTTTTAGTTTTACTATTGGTATTTCATTTGAATAGTATTTCATGATCTATAAAACTATAATTTTGATAATCTGCAGTAGTTCATGTTTAAAAAAAGATATTTCATTATTTTTTTCAGCATGGAATGTTCTCCCAGAAGCACAGCAAGGACTGTCTGAAGATGAAAAAGAACACATCATCAAAGGTGATGAATATCCACCAGGTGAGGAGATGCACGATTAAGAAACCATACTTTTTTTTTAGATATTTAACTAGTTTTTGTATGATAAAGATTGAAAAAGGAATTATTAGAAGTTTTGAAATGGTCCCAGTGAAAGAAAAGCTAAAAAAGTAATCGTTAGCTTGGCATGTGTAAGAGGAAGTGTGCGACTAAACGAGTGATAAATATAAATATTAATGGATGGAATAAGATATTGGACCGGCTTTAATTGTTTCAGGGGTTGATGGTAGACCTGTCGTCTTAGAAGACACTTTAAGGTATTATATTAGACAGGATATTCATAAAGGCTGGAGAGAACATGCCTTCAATAGATTTGTCAGTGATTTGATACCAGTGAACAGAACCCTAATGGATGTAAGAGAGCCATGGTGAGAACATTGAAGCATTACTCGGTAGAAGTTACAGGTTTTTTTTTAAATTTCATTTTAATAGCAATATAAAATTTTATTACAAAGAAAAGTACCTGGAGTTACCTGAGCGTAAAGCAGAACGGTGTGGATTGGCACGGAAATAGATATATGTATATTTTTTTTTTTTAATTTAAACTGTGGTACATACGTGGGTGGACTTAATGCAATAAGGCATTCTCTACAAGTCAACCTTTAAGTTAAAAAGATAACGCTGTGGTAGGTATCCAACAGGCCAATAGTGGGTAAAGACATGTTATTCTGATGATAATACAGCTACGCTTCGTGGTGGTATTAATATTATAACGTTTTGGTCTGTTTCTAAAAGAGATAGACTAGCAGTACTATCACCAACTTTATTGGTACCCCCTCTTATTTTGTTTATTTTATATGTACCTATGTACCTCTTCTTAGAAATAATAATGTTTATCTACTTGATTTTATCACAGCGGTTCTTTTTTTATTCCAGGTGTAAAAATCAAACCTTTTCAAAAGATTTACCAAAAGTGACTGTCATAATATGCTTTTATGATGAAGCTTGGTCAACACTCATCCGGACAATTACTTCAGTTTTGACTAGAAGCCCACCGGAACTTTTAGAACAAATAATATTGGTTGATGACTTTTCTAAAATGGGTATGTCGCCAAGTTAATATTTTTTACCAATATAGGCACAAACAATTAAACATTCGTTCAAGTAACTTATGTTTATGTTTGGTAGAACTATTTCAAATGCTCGTTGGAAAAGTGGTTTATCAGACATCTGTAGATGGTTGGTTTCTGGTTTCAACCGGTCTATTCTGTGAACATCTCACTGTGTAAAATTAGGTGAAGCAGAGAGTATGCCTCGGGAAACGCAGAGCGATTCCCGGCCACGGTAGGCACGGGCCTGCGGATGGCGAGCTATGGGTGGTTTGCCGTCCGATAGCAACCAGGCCCGAGTCGATGGCGCGTCGTGTTCCACGCGCGCCTCAAAGAGCCGTCAGCAAAGAAGACGGGGCCCGATAGGGTCAGTGCCTGCTAGGGTTGCGGAATTTGTTTGAAAGAGTCACCGCGGCACGCAAATGGTACTAGGAGGAACACGGGTGGGTTTTAGTCAGTAAAAGTATGACACTCCCTTCCGCTCCGCCCAGAGCGTTAAAAGTCATTTGATGATTTTCACCAAAAACAAAAGGTGGAGCAAAGAGTATGAAGGGAAAAGTCGCTCTATTTTGTTTGTATGGATTGACAACTCACTTCACGGTGACTTAACTATAGCACGGTGGAATGTTTTCAGAATCGCACTGCTGATCAAAAGTGGGTCAAATATCATTGGATGTTTTCATCCGGAATTTCTCAGTAGTAGGCCGGAGCGTGGATTATTGTTCGACTGGTGTATGTACATACATCAATCGACTGGCTCCTGTTATATGGGACTTAAGCAAACTTGGTCAAAATGTGTACTGAACGCACACCTCTTCCTAACTCTTTGGAGAATACTAGCCTGATGTTACCTACATATCGATCTTAGTTTTGATTTGTTACATCATCATTTCTGTAAAGTACATTTAAATCTTTTTATAAAATAAAACAACACATTTCAGCTCATCTTAAAAAGAAATTAGATGATTATGTTACCGCAACACCCAAAGTGAAGTTAATACGTGCAGAACGTCGCGAAGGAATTATTAGAGCAAGATTGTTGCCGATAAAGTATGTGACAACACCAGTTATATTTTATCTTGACAGTCATTGTGAATGTACCAAAGGTGAGTTCATTTTATTTTCTTTGTTCGATGGTTCTGCACGATTGTTGTATAGAGAAACTCAGTAATTGCATCGTCACTATTTATTTCAATAAAGGAGATGATTAATTGTCCATAGAAAATTAACCCAGCTCTGGCGCAAACGTTTTGTATTTATGCTAATATATGTATGTATAAAAAGCTGAAGACTTGTTTGCTTGAAGGCGCTAATCTCAGAAACTACTGATCCGATAATAAATTCCATCAGTGTTAGACAGCCCATTTATCAAGGAAGGAAATTATTGTTATCATCACGCTTTAACCAATAAGAACAGATCACCAATGATGAATGTTTCAAAATCGGGGGCTTAGTAACTATTCAACACGGACGAAGTCGTGGGCAGAAGCTAGTATATTATATTGTTCATTTAACATAATTTATTATGAATACGAGTATTTCGAAACCCAAATGTTTTTTTTTATAGAACACCTAATACATTTCGACGGGAAAAAAGCCTGATCTAGCCGGCCTCATCTAGTTTATTACGAACAAAAAAGATTGACGTGTAAAAGTGTTATTTACAACCTACTAACAAAATAAATTTAATTTATCATTGATAGAAGGACATTGTTCTTACATTCCAATCTGCGATTTAAATCATTAGCGCCAGACCTGGATTAACTTTTGTAAGCGCGTGGGTTTCACAGCTTACTAGGAGCGCGCTCAGGAGCGCTTGGTAGCGTGTGTAGTCGTCGGCGGTAGCGGAGCAAGAGAGCGAGAGCGCGGCTCGCTCGACGCAGACGCGCTGCGGGGTGCGCGCTAGTGATGGGAAGCGCGGCTTAGTCGATTTTCTGGTCGCGTAGTGTTGGCGCGAACATACTCCGGGGCCGGGGAAGTCCAGCAGGGGAGCGTGGACGAGGAGACCTTGGCGCCGAGGGCTTCTGTCGTCGTTGAAGCTGATGAAGTTGCGCCCTTGGCGCTTATGCAGAACTACAGGTGCAGGGACGTGTGTGCACGATGCGGGAAGTGGCAGTGCGGCGCTGTATGCGGCGATGCAGTGATGTGGATTCTGTGGCGATGGTGTGCACGTGGTTCAGTATCGAGAGGTTTCCTTTTCATTAAATCTTGTCTCTATTTTCATTAAATTATGTCTTCGTTTGTTGCTTAGAAATGTGTGATGAACATCTAGATCAGTCCAGTAAAGGGCAAAGGCGAGTGAGGGACCGCTTGATAGTGCCTCTGGTAGTCGAGATATCGGCGACGCGGGATATGCCGTCCTCTCCAGGATACAGTTTGGCAATGCGCCCCAGGCGCCAGCATAGCGGCGGCGTATTGTCCTCCTGAATGAGAACTAGATCACCAATAGCCAACTTGGCTTTGTTCTCACGCCATTTAATCCTTGTTTGTAGTTCGGAAACGTACTCTCGTTGCCAACGTGTCCAAAACTGCTGACGCATTTTTTCGATGGCCTCATATCTTGTGCGGCAGCGTGCTGTATCATCAATGATTGGAGATGGCGGTGCGGTCAGCGGCCGACCGATCAGGAAGTGTCCTGGGGAGAGAGGAAGGAAATCTTTAGGACAAGAAGAAAGTGGGGACAGGGGTCGACTATTCATTATAGCCTCAACCTGCGCAAATAACGTGGACAACTCTTCGAAGGTCAGATTAGTGTTGCCCATTACACGTTTGATTATATGCTTGGCCGATTTGATGCCGGCCTCCGACAGACCAGAGAAGTGAGGAGCGTAAGGTGGATGGAAATTAAAGTTAATTTGCATGTTTGCTGCAAGATCACTAATTTCTTTTGAGTTTGATTTTAGAAATTGACCTACTTCCTTGGATGCTGCCACGAAATTACGCCCGTTGTCTGAGAATATCTCCAATGGTTTTCCTCTACGTGAAATGAAGCGTTTTAAGCATGATATAAATGCGTCTTTTGAGAGGTCGCTAACGGCCTCCAAGTGTACACACTTGAACCTAAAGCAGATGAAGAGACATAAATAGCATTTGGATACGCGAGCACCACGACCTTTTTTATTTAGTATATGAAAGGGCCCTGCAAAGTCCATCCCGATAGACTGGAAGGGTGGAGCAGGAGTGACTCGCTCGGGAGGTAGATTGCCCATCATAGGTGTAAGAGTTTTCCCTTTGTGGCGACGGCACACGACGCAAGAGCGCACGGTGCTACGGGAGAGCAGTCTACCGTTGATTGGCCAGAAGTGCTCTCGGACAGAGTACAGCAGTTGCTGTGGACCTGCGTGGAGTAGGCGTTTGTGTTCCTGGCGAAAGATTAAAATGGTCATATGATGTTTAGAGTCTAATATTATGGGATGTTTTTTATCGTGGCTGTAGTTGGAACGATCAAGTCTACCGCCCACTCTCATAACACCATCCTCGTCGATAAATGGGCTAAGAGCTGATATTTTACTGTTAAGTATGGATTCACCTTTTATTAGTTTCTTGTACTCTTCAGGGAATGATTGTTTTTGAGCCTCTTTGGCTAATAATTTTAATGAAGTGTTCATCTCTTGAACTGATAGAGGACCTCTTGTAATGGTTTTATATTTCAGATGTTGAATGTACCTTAGTACATAAGCAAATGTTCTCTTGATTCTATCGAGAGTGGAGAAATCTTCAAATCGTATAACTGAAGACTCGCTTGCTGTCTTAACGAGTAGGACCTTCATCTCAGGTAACTTGATTATACTTGATTTTTCATTTGATGGCCAATGATTACTATCCTTGCTGAGGAAGGAGGGGCCTGACCACCAGTCTTGCAGCGTGCGCAGCTTCTCTGCAGGGACGCCGCGGGAGATGTAGTCCGCCGGGTTGAAAGCAGTGGGCACGTGACGCCATGAAGATAGGTTTGTATTCTCACAGATTTCTACGACTTTATTAGCGACAAAAGTCTTCAGCTTGCTGGGAGTGCTGTTGAGCCATGCGAGTACGACACTGGAATCACACCAGTGTATGCATGTCGAGATAGGGTACTGTAGGGAGTCCAAAACAGTCTTCGTGAGATTTGCGGCAAGAAGGGCTCCAAGTAGCTCCAACTTCGGTATGGTAAGAGGCGGTTTAGTAGGTGCCACTCTTGATTTGGCACAGAGTAAATGAACTGCTACGTTACCTTCGTTGTCAACTGATCGTAGAGTATGCCTCGGGAAACGCAGAGCGATTCCCGGCCACGGTAGGCACGGGCCTGCGGATGGCGAGCTATGGGTGGTTTGCCGTCCGATAGCAACCAGGCCCGAGTCGATGGCGCGTCGTGTTCCACGCGCGCCTCAAAGAGCCGTCAGCAAAGAAGACGGGGCCCGATAGGGTCAGTGCCTGCTAGGGTTGCGGAATTTGTTTGAAAGAGTCACCGCGGCACGCAAATGGTACTAGGAGGAACACGGGTGGGTTTTAGTCAGTAAAAGTATGACACTCCCTTCCGCTCCGCCCAGAGCGTTAAAAGTCATTTGATGATTTTCACCAAAAACAAAAGGTGGAGCAAAGAGTATGAAGGGAAAAGTCGCTCTATTTTGTTTGTATGGATTGACAACTCACTTCACGGTGACTTCACTATAGCACGGTGGAATGTTTTCAGAATCGCACTGCTGATCAAAAGTGGGTCAAATATCATTGGATGTTTTCATCCGGAATTTCTCAGTAGTAGGCCGGAGCGTGGATTATTGTTCGACTGGTGTATGTACATACATCAATCGACTGGCTCCTGTTATATGGGACTTAAGCAAACTTGGTCAAAATGTGTACTGAACGCACACCTCTTCCTAACTCTTTGGAGAATACTAGCCTGATGTTACCTACATATCGATCTTAGTTTTGATTTGTTACATCATCATTTCTGTAAAGTACATTTAAATCTTTTTATAAAATAAAACAACACATTTCAGCTCATCTTAAAAAGAAATTAGATGATTATGTTACCGCAACACCCAAAGTGAAGTTAATACGTGCAGAACGTCGCGAAGGAATTATTAGAGCAAGATTGTTGCCGATAAAGTATGTGACAACACCAGTTATATTTTATCTTGACAGTCATTGTGAATGTACCAAAGGTGAGTTCATTTTATTTTCTTTGTTCGATGGTTCTGCACGATTGTTGTATAGAGAAACTCAGAATTGCATCGTCACTATTTATTTCAATAAAGGAGATGATTAATTGTCCCTATAAAATTAACCCAGCTCTGGCGCAAACTTTTTGTATTTATGCTAATATATGTATGTATAAAAAGCTGAAGACTTGTTTGCTTGAAGGCGCTAATCTCAGAAACTACTGATCCGATAATAAATTCCATCAGTGTTAGACAGCCCATTTATCAAGGAAGGAAATTATTGTTATCATCACGCTTTAACCAATAAGAACAGATCACCAATGATGAATGTTTCAAAATCGGGGGCTTAGTAACTATTCAACACGGACGAAGTCGTGGGCAGAAGCTAGTATATTATATTGTTCATTTAACATAATTTATTATGAATACGAGTATTTCGAAACCCAAATGTTTTTTTTTATAGAACACCTAATACATTTCGACGGGAAAAAAGCCTGATCTAGCCGGCCTCATCTAGTTTATTACGAACAAAAAAGATTGACGTGTAAAAGTGTTATTTACAACCTACTAACAAAATAAATTTAATTTATCATTGATAGAAGGACATTGTTCTTACATTCCAATCTGCGATTTAAATCATTAGCGCCAGACCTGGATTAACTTTTGTAAGCGCGTGGGTTTCACAGCTTACTAGGAGCGCGCTCAGGAGCGCTTGGTAGCGTGTGTAGTCGTCGGCGGTAGCGGAGCAAGAGAGCGAGAGCGCGGCTCGCTCGACGCAGACGCGCTGCGGGGTGCGCGCTAGTGATGGGAAGCGCGGCTTAGTCGATTTTCTGGTCGCGTAGTGTTGGCGCGAACATACTCCGGGGCCGGGGAAGTCCAGCAGGGGAGCGTGGACGAGGAGACCTTGGCGCCGAGGGCTTCTGTCGTCGTTGAAGCTGATGAAGTTGCGCCCTTGGCGCTTATGCAGAACTACAGGTGCAGGGACGTGTGTGCACGATGCGGGAAGTGGCAGTGCGGCGCTGTATGCGGCGATGCAGTGATGTGGATTCTGTGGCGATGGTGTGCACGTGGTTCAGTATCGAGAGGTTTCCTTTTCATTAAATCTTGTCTCTATTTTCATTAAATTATGTCTTCGTTTGTTGCTTAGAAATGTGTGATGAACATCTAGATCAGTCCAGTAAAGGGCAAAGGCGAGTGAGGGACCGCTTGATAGTGCCTCTGGTAGTCGAGATATCGGCGACGCGGGATATGCCGTCCTCTCCAGGATACAGTTTGGCAATGCGCCCCAGGCGCCAGCATAGCGGCGGCGTATTGTCCTCCTGAATGAGAACTAGATCACCAATAGCCAACTTGGCTTTGTTCTCACGCCATTTAATCCTTGTTTGTAGTTCGGAAACGTACTCTCGTTGCCAACGTGTCCAAAACTGCTGACGCATTTTTTCGATGGCCTCATATCTTGTGCGGCAGCGTGCTGTATCATCAATGATTGGAGATGGCGGTGCGGTCAGCGGCCGACCGATCAGGAAGTGTCCTGGGGAGAGAGGAAGGAAATCTTTAGGACAAGAAGAAAGTGGGGACAGGGGTCGACTATTCATTATAGCCTCAACCTGCGCAAATAACGTGGACAACTCTTCGAAGGTCAGATTAGTGTTGCCCATTACACGTTTGATTATATGCTTGGCCGATTTGATGCCGGCCTCCGACAGACCAGAGAAGTGAGGAGCGTAAGGTGGATGGAAATTAAAGTTAATTTGCATGTTTGCTGCAAGATCACTAATTTCTTTTGAGTTTGATTTTAGAAATTGACCTACTTCCTTGGATGCTGCCACGAAATTACGCCCGTTGTCTGAGAATATCTCCAATGGTTTTCCTCTACGTGAAATGAAGCGTTTTAAGCATGATATAAATGCGTCTTTTGAGAGGTCGCTAACGGCCTCCAAGTGTACACACTTGAACCTAAAGCAGATGAAGAGACATAAATAGCATTTGGATACGCGAGCACCACGACCTTTTTTATTTAGTATATGAAAGGGCCCTGCAAAGTCCATCCCGATAGACTGGAAGGGTGGAGCAGGAGTGACTCGCTCGGGAGGTAGATTGCCCATCATAGGTGTAAGAGTTTTCCCTTTGTGGCGACGGCACACGACGCAAGAGCGCACGGTGCTACGGGAGAGCAGTCTACCGTTGATTGGCCAGAAGTGCTCTCGGACAGAGTACAGCAGTTGCTGTGGACCTGCGTGGAGTAGGCGTTTGTGTTCCTGGCGAAAGATTAAAATGGTCATATGATGTTTAGAGTCTAATATTATGGGATGTTTTTTATCGTGGCTGTAGTTGGAACGATCAAGTCTACCGCCCACTCTCATAACACCATCCTCGTCGATAAATGGGCTAAGAGCTGATATTTTACTGTTAAGTATGGATTCACCTTTTATTAGTTTCTTGTACTCTTCAGGGAATGATTGTTTTTGAGCCTCTTTGGCTAATAATTTTAATGAAGTGTTCATCTCTTGAACTGATAGAGGACCTCTTGTAATGGTTTTATATTTCAGATGTTGAATGTACCTTAGTACATAAGCAAATGTTCTCTTGATTCTATCGAGAGTGGAGAAATCTTCAAATCGTATAACTGAAGACTCGCTTGCTGTCTTAACGAGTAGGACCTTCATCTCAGGTAACTTGATTATACTTGATTTTTCATTTGATGGCCAATGATTACTATCCTTGCTGAGGAAGGAGGGGCCTGACCACCAGTCTTGCAGCGTGCGCAGCTTCTCTGCAGGGACGCCGCGGGAGATGTAGTCCGCCGGGTTGAAAGCAGTGGGCACGTGACGCCATGAAGATAGGTTTGTATTCTCACAGATTTCTACGACTTTATTAGCGACAAAAGTCTTCAGCTTGCTGGGAGTGCTGTTGAGCCATGCGAGTACGACACTGGAATCACACCAGTGTATGCATGTCGAGATAGGGTACTGTAGGGAGTCCAAAACAGTCTTCGTGAGATTTGCGGCAAGAAGGGCTCCAAGTAGCTCCAACTTCGGTATGGTAAGAGGCGGTTTAGTAGGTGCCACTCTTGATTTGGCACAGAGTAAATGAACTGCTACGTTACCTTCGTTGTCAACTGATCGTAGGTATATGCATGCACCGTAAGCATGCATGGCTGCATCACAGAAGGAGTGTAATTGAATTTCTTGTGGATTTTCACATAGAACTCTTCTTGGTATTGTAATTTCTTTGAGAAACGGAAGGCTAGAACTCATTTTCTGCCATTCTTTTTGTAAATCAGCTGGGACGGGCTCATCCCAGTCCAATCCTCGCAGCCACAGCTGTTGCATAAGCATCTTGGGCAGGACAGTGGATGGTGAAAGCAATCCGAGAGGATCAAAAATGCTGAAAGACGATGATAGTATTGCTCTTTTCGTAGTTTTCTCTGTAGATTCTGAGCTTGGAGCTTCAATGGTGAATTGAAGAGAGTCAGATTGTGGACTCCAGCCTAAGCCGAGGGCACTGGATGCGTCACTCAAGCTTAACTTGCTCTGCAGGTCGACACTGGAAATTGGAAAGATGTCAGGAGCATTTGACCTGAACTTTCGGAGATTGAAGCCGCCAGATTTCAAAATAGCGGTGACTGCATTCAGTATACGTAGTAGCTCTTCTTTAGTATCAGCTCCTGTTAGTAGGTCGTCACAATAAAAATCCTTCTGAATTATTTTCTTGACCTTATCGTCGTCGCAGTCTTCTCCGAGTTGCCACAAGCATTTAGTGCTTAAGTAGCTTGCGCTGGCGAACCCATAGGTCACGGTGTTCAGTCTAAGCGTTCTAATAGGGAGATTTTCTTCTTCACGCCAAAAAATAAGCTGTAGGTCTCGGTCTTCTTCGTGGACATAGACTTGACGAAAGAATTTATCAATATCTCCAGCTAATACATACTTGTATAGGCGAAATCGTAGCAGAATCGAAATTAGGGAGTCTTGCACCTTGGGGCCAATCATTTGGATGTCATTTATGGAAACGCCAGTAGATGTCGCGGCGGAGCCGTCGAACACGACTCGCAACTTGGTGGATTCACTCTGCTCGCGCAGCACGGCGTGGTGGCACAGGTAGTGGTGCCGGCGCGGCGGTGGCGGCTGCTCCAGCGGAGTGCAATGACCCAGTGACAGGTATTCTGCAATAAATTCACAATAGGCTTGCTTGAGATTCGGATTTTTGCGGAATTTTCGCTCTAAAGAAAATAATCTTTGTCTTGCTCTATGATAGGAATCACCGAGAACATCAGTAGACTCCTTAAATGGAAGCTTCACACAGAAATGTCCATTTTCTTGGCGAGTAGTGTGTGTCTGAAAGTGCTGCTCACATATCTTCTCACTATCACTCAGGAGAGGTCTTTTTGGTAGCTCTTCTAGCTCCCAAAATCGGGTAAGTTGTTGATCAAGATGATTGTTGAAGTGAGCGTCGTTTCTTGACAAATTGCACTGAATATTTCTAGGTACACAGTTGGAAGGTATAGATATGGGGCCTGAAATTAGCCAGCCCAACTGGGAACTTCTTAAAAATGGTAAATTTGCTCCAAGTGATTGCTGCTCTCTTCCTATAATTTCCCAGAACAAATCCGCGCCAATCAGCATGTCTATAGGGCCTGAAGTGTTGAAGGAAGGATCAGCGAGTGGAGTTTTCGGCGGAATCTTGAAGTAGCTTAAATCAATGGTTGAACTTGGAATATTTGCTGTAAGCTCAGGTAGAACCGGACATGCTAGTGTGGTATGGTAGTCGGTATGGCGAGAATGTATGCGGACGACACTTCTCTCTGCAATGAAACCACAGTGTGTATTGCCCATACCGGTTATCCTTGTAGTATTAGTCGATATGGTAGGTAGGCCCAACTTTTCTTTCAATGCTCTAGTTATAAAGGTGGCTGCACTGCCAGAATCAAGAAGACAACGCACTTTCTGGCATACGTTGGTACTTGGATTTGTCACATCAATAATGGCTGTAGATAGTAATACAAGATTGTTTTGTTGTACCTGAGATGAGACATTAACCAAAACTTCCATGGTTGATTCAGGAACATCCGTGGCTTCAGTGATGGCAGGTTGCACCGGGATGCTGGATGCAGGCTGTGAAGTTATGTGAAGCAGTGAATTGTGCTTTCTGTTACATTTCCGACATGGTCCTTGAGGACAATCCTTGGCAACATGTCCTTTTTTAAGGCAATTAGGACATAACTTCAGACGGTAAATTTCAGCCTTTCGTTGTTCTGGCGTTTTTGATAAAAATGTGGGACATTTATAGATGCTGTGATCTGCGCTGCAATAGTTGCAGACCCATGTTGATTCTCCATTAGGTTTGTCATTGTTTGTATTAGATTCTATACAAGCTAAGGATTTCCAGGAACGCTCCTGCTTATTGCTAGAGTTGTGTTTTTTACTACTAGAAGTGTTCTCTATAATGTTAGCACGATTTTGTAAGAATTTTATTAATTCACTTAATTTGGGCATAGTGTCATCATCAGGATTCCTATATTCATCCCATGCTCGTTTGGTAGTGAAATCTAGTTTGTGGTACATAATTTGTACTATCAATGGGTCCCATTCATCTGTGGACTGGCCTAAACTTGACAGGGCTCTGAGATTCTTGTTGACATTATAAACCAGCGCTCTAAGAGAACTTTCAGAATCACGGTGCGTGGGCTGTAGTTCAAATAAAATTGAATCTATGTGTTGAGTGATCAAGTGCCTTTTATTATTGTACCTTTCACAAAGCAGGTCCCAAGCAACTGTGTAGTTTTTGTCAGAGACCACTAGGTTGGTTAAAATGTTGGCTGCTTCACCGGTTAAGTAAGAATTGAGATAATGAAATTTGTAAATGGGAAGTAATTGTAAATTTTCATGAATGAGTGATTTAAAGGTATCTCTAAAGTCTAACCATTTAGAATAAGTGCCATCAAATTTTGCTATTTCT
This sequence comes from Hecatera dysodea, assembly GCA_905332915.2. Lineage (NCBI taxonomy): Eukaryota > Metazoa > Arthropoda > Insecta > Lepidoptera > Noctuidae > Hecatera > Hecatera dysodea. Next base: position 7,755,898 of record HG995299.1, read on the forward strand.
ATTTTAGGTAATTTAAAATTTACACTGCTGGAATGGTTGCTCCGAGAATGCGGATGAGATGGAAGTTGTGGAGATACACTAGGGCATTGCCGCAGTATTGTTTCTGCCTCAGCAATTAATTCTATAAACTTAGAGTCTGTAGCATCCCTCTCATCAATTTCAGTTGATATAGTTTCTATGGAAAGCTCATCGATTTGATCTTGCAGCACAACAAAATTTTGAAATAAATCTCTGATCATTTCTAGTCTTAATTTAAGCTCGTTTACTTGTGATTCTTCGTATTCTGATATGGGTACTATCTTGATCTGGTTTAAGTAATTTTTAAATTTAGTTAGCCTACCACGGATACTTGCACGTTTAGTGTTTAGGGTTTTGATATCCATTGTGACAATTTAATCAATAAAATTCCCTTTACAAGATAGCACTGAATCACTAGTACAAATAAAACGGATAGATCTTACGTTCCTCCTCGTCTGGCTATCGGTAGTTACCGGCACTCCCTCGGCGTCAGCAAAGCGAAGCAACCACGCGCGGGCGCGGTGTTGGGGCTCAGGACTGGGGCACGACGCGCTTGACGATTACCCGAAGTGATGACGGGCTCTGGCCACAAGGATGGGCACGGGCACCTCTTGCGCTGAAATAGTCGGCCCAAAGCGGGGTATATTTCGTGCAACAAGCCAAGGACGGTGCAAATAGAGAACGTAAGGGGCGCAAACAACTCAAGCGCAAGGCACAAAATAACACTCGTTAGTAAAACCCAGGAACAAATTAAAATAAGGTGGCAGCTATGTAGCACACGAGCACAAATGCTGGCTAGCACACCCAACACGTGCGAGGGATAGCGTGGGCAACACGATGTTCACAACAAAATGGCGCACAAGTAGTTTGCAGGTCACTTTTGTATTGCACAATATAGTGCGGGGTATAGAGATAGCTTATATGAATAGTATAGGTGACAAGAATAATTGATTCGCAAAATAATAGCGTAGAATTATTGTAAATACCTAGGCGCCTCACCTATAGTATTTTTCCTAGCCACTTGTAGCTACTTATGCAATCGCACTATTGCACAAGGCTACAAAAATTAATGGTATAGGTGGCAGGAATAAATATTGTTATTGAATTAAATAGATACGCACAATGCACATGCATGACATAGGCTTTTCCTATCACTGATGTAGTCGTCCCGCAATTACGCAGGTTATAAACTACAACAAAAGGGTTAGGTATAGGTGATAGGAAATGAAATAGGAAACTTAGCTTGGTATTCACGGCCGGCCGCACCCGGGAGGCCGCACCGTAATGTAGGTATGTAGATATTGCTTCGTTTCTTCGTTTCTCGACACGCACGATGGTCGAGGCCCGTTGCTCGCAGACACGCCGTATGCACACGTGGCGCGTGCACAAATCTCAGCGAAGCACGAAGTGAAGAAGTAGAAACCTCGACTCGGTATCCGAAGATTGCAGTTAGACGGTCGCCATTATGTAAGCGCGTGGGTTTCACAGCTTACTAGGAGCGCGCTCAGGAGCGCTTGGTAGCGTGTGTAGTCGTCGGCGGTAGCGGAGCAAGAGAGCGAGAGCGCGGCTCGCTCGACGCAGACGCGCTGCGGGGTGCGCGCTAGTGATGGGAAGCGCGGCTTAGTCGATTTTCTGGTCGCGTAGTGTTGGCGCGAACAACTTTATTTATTTATTCAATCACATCTAACTGCAGAGCAAAAAAACTTTTTTTAGTTCTCCGTAAGCCATAGGTACTGTTTTTAATTTAGTTAAGTAAGCTTATAAAAATGTTTTCAGGATGGCTAGAACCGTTATTACAACGCATCAAAGAAGATTCTACTGCAGTAGTTAGCCCTGTGGTAGATAATATTCACGACACCACTTTTGAGTACATAGCCCAAGATGCTAACGACCTTCGCCTCGGCGGTTTTAACTGGGACCTACGCTTCAACTGGATTGGCATTCCCCAAGACCAATATCTGAAACGAACCAATCAGATGGTTCCTTTAAAGACTCCAGCAATTGCTGGAGGATTATTTGCCATTCACAAAAATTTCTTCAAAAAAATCGGTTACTATGACGATGGATTTGAAATATGGGGCGCAGAGAATTTGGAACTGTCGTTCAAAACTTGGATGTGCGGTGGAACGTTGGAAATTATTCCATGTTCTCACGTTGGTCATCTTTTTAGAAAAAGGATTCCCTATGATGAAATTAAGAATTCATTGAAGAAAAATTACGCTCGACTGGCCACGGTATTTTTTTTTAAATTATTCTAAGGCGCAATTTGCATAGATTTTTACTCAGTCAGCTAACACGAGGTTAAATAACAAATATTTCATACTTAATGAGCCCGGGTCAACATTTAGCTCTGTGGTTAAAAAGATGCAAGAAGGCCTATGTTTGCAAACTATAGGTACTGTTCATACTTACCATGGAATACTAGGATTAATTCTCAATATCTGGCAAAGTGATTTTATCAAAAATTTCTTTAATCTTTTTAATCTTTTTTTTTTGTCCAAAGCCTGGTGTTAATGATAGGTCTATGACATTTTGCGTTGCCTTGAAATAAGTCTCATACAAGAATGAGACTTATGTATTCGATTAATATAATAAAATTAAGTCTGTACTCCTTCAGGAAATACAGAAAACAACTAATCATACCTTTTGAAGACATATTAATATTCTTCTTGTTTTTCAGGTCTGGCTTGATGATTACGCTAAATACTACTTTGAAAGAGCAGGAAACCAAAAAATTGACTTCGGCAATGTGTCGGCCAGAATAGACCTCCGCAAGAGATTGAATTGTAAACCTTTCAAGTGGTATTTAGAAAACATATACCCACAACTGGAATTGCCTGACAAGTATGCCGCTAGTGGTCAAGTATGTACCTAGATTGCATGCACAATATAATCGACTTTGTCCTTATATGTCGATTTTGCACAAACATGATCTATAATAAATGTGGATGTTCTGTTGATGCATCTCTGTTTAACCCTGAAAATTAGGCCTGATGTTATGTGGTCGTTATCAACGATAAAATATTATTTAGTTGAGATCTGAGGTTGTGGTTTCGAAATCAAACAAAAACTTTGCCTAGGTCATCCCTAATTGTATAATTTGACACAGTTTCGTCGAACATAGGCAAAGCTTCGATGAATTGAATACAAATGATTATCAAAACCGATAAAGTATGTTAGGGACGATTAAACCAGTTTAATGTACAGTAAAAGAGCGATGTTTCTGAATATTGTCTCAAGTTCTCTGCGCTATCTAATTTGAGAGTAACAGATATACTACATTTTTTTTATTTTATTATTAGTTATTATACTTTTACTATAAAATAAATCGATATCGCACTGTCAAACGTATCACTGAATTGCCAATCCTTCTATAATGTTTTAAAGCTGATATTAAAAAAAACCTAATTGCCATGCTATGTGTATGAAATTTGTACGCTTTGAACATTATGAAAAGAAAAATAATTGTGATCGTTACCGATAAATATTATTTAAGAGAGCAGATTTGATGTTTGGCTTACAAATTTTCTCCACGCATCAAACTTAATGACATATTATTATCTGCTTTTTTAGATCTACAGTGTCAGTAATCCAGGTATATGCTTAGACGCACACCCAGCCTCTGAGAAGTTTCACGAAGCGGTGCAACTATTGCCTTGCCATTTTCAAGGCGGTAATCAGGTACCCATAAAATCTCACTACAGTATCTTCTATTAGTTCTATTACAGTAATATCGACAGTGTTTATAAATCATCATTTGCTGTTTTCTATCACTCTGTAGCTAAATTCCATAGTAGGCTCTATGACTTAGCACAATGAGCCTATAATCGAGCCTGCCGCTGAGACACAGGTCTACCATATGTGGGAACCAGTGGACTACGCGGTCCATGTGCACTTTGGTGGATGTCACACGTCTTCAAATTTTACTGTCTCGATGTTCGCCGCTTTGAGAGTTGTTGATGAAATAATTTAGACAAACAGTCTGCTTGGGTTCGAACACATGACCTAAAATTCATAAGTTGAGTTACCACTGGCCCATCACTGTTCAGTCAGGTACCTAAAGTTAAATTAATAAACGAGCAGCTTTATTTTTATTAGTGAACCTACCAACAGATTTTCATCATCATCTGCCTAGTCTTTTCTCAACTAAATTGGGGTCGGCTCCCAGACAAGCCGGATTCAACTGAATACCAGTATTTTACGTAGAACGGCTGCTTACCAGACCTCCACAACCCATTAACTGGGGAACACTGGGGTACTGCTTAGCAAGACTGGTGTCAGATTTTATACATGCAATAATTCTTGTCAAACTAAAATTAAATATCTAGACTAACCTATAAATAACTATTTCAGTTTTGGACATACAGCAGTAATGGTGAAATACGACGTGACGGATTTTGTCTCGACTACATCCTCAATTGTATAACATTATTTTTTTGTCGGAATTCGGCTACACAAGTTTGGTTGTATAGTCAAAAGGTAATTTTAAAGATAGTACCATTATAAGTAACCGACAAAGACTGAAAACTTGACAAACTTAAGTGGCAGGGGGCCGGGCCCCGATTCTGCTATTTTTATAAATTTGTCATTCCAACACGATCCCATTGTCATTTTGCTAAAACTTCGTAATCTGCTAAATTCATAATGGTAAATGGAGTATCAGTGGTTGACCATTGGAAAGTCATAGTGACGCTTTTATATTAGTAGATTAGCAAACTTGTAAAAATCAACCATTATGAAATCAATGATAGACCATTCTGACACTATTGTAATAGCAGACTTGGGGCCCTGAATGGATGGCAAATTGGGCCAAAAGATTTAAGGAGTGGTGATTGCGTACTAGACGTAGCATTGAAAGGCCTCCCATAAGTCTGACCAACCACCTGATGAGTGCCACCGGAGGCTACTGGAAGCTATGATGCTAGAAGCATAAGACTGGTTGATGTAGGGACGCTTAAGGAAGGCCTCTGTCCAGCAGTAGACTTCATCCGTCTGCAACGAAGATTATGTGTTCAATCCCCTTATGTAATATTACAAATGCTAAGTAATTATATAAATGCGAATGTGAGTTTGTTTGTTACGCCTAAACCACTAAACCGATTTTTTTTTTTCACTAATTGGAAGCTACATTATCAGCCAGTTATATAGGCTATATTTTATCCCCATTTTCCTACGGGAACGGGGGTTAACTGCGGGAGCCGTTAGTAACTAATATTTTTTCCAAAGATTTGATAACTACACCAACCTACTATCCTTGTAGGTGTCTAAACTAACCAACCATATTTTATTTTTCAGTCACAAGTAATAAGGCACATGGTGACAGAACAGTGTTTGAATATTGCAAAATTCGACGAAGGAATAAAATTAATTTTAACGGAATGTTCTCCTTCAACCTCGCAGAAATGGATTATGGAACATTTTAAGTTTGACAGACTTGCTCCACGAATGCAGATTGGATTGACAGATTGGGAGAAATTAGCGAGAGGATAATGAAACTTACTGACCCCTTTATTTTAAGTTACATAGAATTAAAATCATGTCGAAAGTAGCCTTTTTATATTTGCTGAAAAGTCAAGATAATACAGAGTTAGAAAATCGATTGGAAATCTATTTTGGAATATTACAGTAGCTTAATGCTAGCACGTACTTGCATAAATATTTCATGTAGAAGCAATTCTTTTTCAGAGTTTTGGGCGCTGATTTCTCCCTTCCTTTAAGTTTTATAAGAGAAAGCGTTTTTGTTTTGTTGTTTTTTTTATAAATCTAGGATTAAATTAATGAAAAATAAACAGCAATTTTTATTGTTATTACATAATATATGCCTAGTTTTTCTTTTCATTCATTGGAAAATTTGTATTGATAAACTTGTCATATTTCTAAACTTTAGAGGCCCTAGAATAACATCTTAATACCATAATGATTTTGGGATGGAATAGAATAGAATAGTTCTATATTTGCAAAGAAAGTAGGTATACGTTACAGACGTTAAGTTTAAAATTATCCTTAAACTTACTACATTAACTTACTAAGGCTTGCATACAATTTAATCTACAATAATAAAAACTCGTTCAGTACAACAATGAATTACCACATTCTTATTATTCACTCATTCAATCAAACCAATACCAGTTTACCATGTTAACCTTCCTCGGTTCTTCGGGTCATATTGACCCGAAACTGAAATTTAACTGGCAATAAAAGTCGTAATTATTAATATAATTTATTACGATTTCATGACAATTATTAATTATGCATTCACTATATATTACTATCGTAAAATTATGGTAAAGTCTATTATTTTAAGAACATTGAGTTTTTTCCATCTTAGGTTCCTCGGGTCAATAATACCCGAGTATGAAAAAGGTCCTCGGGTCAGAAAAGCCCGTGTTCTGCAAACAATAATGCTTTGTTGCATTCGAAGAATATACTTACAATTTATAAATGTTAGTAATATCTCGACCACCTAGCGTGTTATTGTTGAGGGCAGTTTGAGAAAAATTGTTTATTTACCTTTGTATGCGGTTAGATTGCATTTCTTTCGTGAGACGGTTATTTTTATTTGATTTATTTGTTGTTTGGACTTGACGTGTTCCACTGGTGTTGGAATTGGCTTACAATTTGCCTAAAGCTATGATTTCGCAAATCCTAAACTAAGTAAAAATTCCGAAGATGAAATAATTAGTGAAACTGAGAATAGTTTGGATGAAAATCCTACCAACAATATTCAACCCAATTTAGACAATGAAAGCAGTAGTACGAAACAAATAGCGATGAAGAGCCTCTTTCAAGATACATTACCAACTACTAATGAAAACTAAATGATATAAAAAATTGAGAATTTGTATGGTCGAGAACCCCATTAGAAGTCAGAGGTCGTTTGAGTAGTGCAAACCTAATAAAACTTACACCAGGCATTACCAGGTACGCTTCTAATCGCATAAACACATTTAGAAGTTATTTTGATTTATTTCTAAATAAGCGAATATAATCTATAATTTTGATACAAACAAATATAGAAGGTTCTTCACGTATCGGAAATGAATGGGAAGCGTTAGATGAAACGGAGTTAGATGCATATCTAGTTAGGTATTCTTATTATCGCTGGAGTTATCAAGTCTAACCATGACAGTTTAGAAAGTATACAGTCCAAAGTTTATGGAAGACCTATATTTCGGGCAACATTGTCCCTGAAACATTTCAAACAAATTCCAGCGATTTTGCGTTCTAAAAAAATGTAAGAAACATTTGTCCGACAAATTCTGAAATAAAGGCACAAAATTTCAGAATTTGTCGGACAAATGTTTCTTACATTTTGCCAAGAAAATGGGTAATTTAAATATGTATATAGTCGTTTAATGTGTCCATATTTTTATTTAGTAAATGTGTCTTAGAAATAATTAGATTTTGTATTTAATTTAAAACAATTACTTCATATTTTTGAAATCGGGTCAACATGACCCGAAGGCCTCAAGTGTACATAGAATTTGAAGAACCGAGGAAGGTTAAGGTGAAGTTTAGTGAATAATTTGAAATAAGCAATACAATGTATAATGACAAGTTTAATACAATGGAATTATGAGGTTTGAGGTCAATGCAGTGAAATTAAAATATACATAATGTACTTATATGATGTAGTACAATTCGGGAATACAGAGATGTCAAATTATCAATTTAAATTATTGTCATTGATCAAAAATTCGGCAATTGAGTATAACATTTATTAATTAATAGCTATGCCAATTTATTTTTGAAAGTAGAAATGTCTAATTTTTAATTACATCTACTATTTTGTTAAATATTGTCTGTTTAAATGAAACATCACAAGACATGCTACAGGACTGCCTTTTATTATGTTAATACACAGGTTACAATATTGGTTACGCACATAGAAATAAAAGGTACTTACATACTACACCACAATATGATCGGACCCATACAGATAATATTTTTATTTAAAAGGACAGTATCTGGAAGGGCAGTGAAGCTACATAAGATGCACAGCGTTATCCCTTATTCGCATCGGAATTTAGGTTGGTATCTGTAAACTATCGGGGTTATTCACCAACTCGACACAAGATACCGGACACACGTGTGTCCAGTTGGTGAAAATCAGAACTAGTACACTTATTATTTCGTCATCTGGACACGACAAAATTTTTACGCGTGTCCACATAGTGAAACTTAAATTAAATCACTTTTATGTTTTCGCCAACTGGACACACCCAGTTTTTTTGCAAAAAAGGGTACAGTCAGGTTAATAATCGCCTCGATTTCATGAAAAAGCTGTCTCACTTTTTTACTTGAAAAACCTTATTATTTTGAAATAAAACAAATATATAACAATTAAATAATATCATGATGATTTACTAATGTGAAGAAAAGTATATTAGCTAATGTTACTTTTTTAATTATTGGTAGGTACTTTTATTACAAGAGCGTGAAAATATTCAATATAATCTAAATATACCTAATAATTTAAAATCATCACTTCGAGGATCACAGAAAAATCAAATACGGTCATACATAAACTCAGCAAAATATATTTTTGTATTTTTCAAGATCTAACGCAATGACGTTTTTACCTTGAAAGATACACTCCACTCCTATACAAACTTTCAAAGCTTGCTTGCTTGTTACAGTAAAGTTTGAACTAGAGCGGAGTCAAAACGTTCAACCTTGATTTATGGCATAAAATAAAATATCAAAATAAAAACATCAATATCACCACCAGTTGACAAACAAAATATCATCAGTAGAGCATACTTATAATATAACAATACTAAAATGGGTGGGTAATTTTACAAACAATAATCATTATATAATACATACTATATTCTGTAACAACAATATTTGACACTTTGGAAATAGGGTGTTTTAGTAGGTAATAATTAAGGTATCACAATCATTTTTACAAAGATTAAGATAATAATTATAGATATCAATAAAATCAACAGTAAAAAATTGAATATTATTATAAGACAATATAAATATAGTTTCTAGTGAATAATTTTAAAATTACATACTTAATTACCCGTTCTCAGCAGTAGGTCGTTTAGTGGCTGATGATAATTGTGACACAAAACATTAATGTGCTTGACTGTACTTTATCTTGAATTCGGGTAAAATACTAACATGTGTCCAGTTGGCGAAAACATAAAGTAATTTATTTTAAGTTTCACTATGTGGACACGAATAAAAATCTTGGAGTGTCCAGATGACGAAATAATAAGTGATACTAATTTGAGTTTCACCAACTGGACACACGTGTGTCCAGTCTCTTGTGTCGAGTTGGTGAATAACCCAACTATCGTAGACGAAGAAAAATGGCATCAAACATGGTACAGCCTACTACTACTACCAAAAAAAAAGTTTACTTGATGTTTTCCCGCCCTTTGAACCACCGTAAAGCCTGAACCGTGAGAGCAAAGGTGGTATATCCGAACCACAGAGCTCGTTATGTCTCTGAAAGAATTTTATTACAGTCCTTTTTACTACGACTAACCTCAACCTCAAATGAGGAGCCCTGTTGAGTACAGTGGCATTATTGTGGTTTGAAGGAAAAAGCACAGGAACGTAACACAAAGGAGAATTTGCTTTGTTCCAAATGTGAATGCTAGCCGTATTTTAAGAGTAAAATAAAAATATGGAACGTAACATTTTTTTTTTCACAGGCAATTTTTTTAGAACAGCCGTTGACTTTTTTTTTGTGTTGATATAACTACCTGAAAATACGGCTGTGTTTATTTGAGATAAAAATATGTTTTTTTTGTGACAATCCGTGGACCATATTGCTATATCATTAAGTTAGTAACCAAAAATTGCATTTCAAATATTTACGTAAGGCTTTCCCAAAGCTACAAGCACAAAGAATCACAAGAACTTCGAAGAATTTATTAAGATTTAAAACTGACTAAGGCACACTAAGCGAACGCATTAATTAAAAGTTATTATCTTTGAACAAACACTAATTAATTTTACTCAGTGTCGTACCGGCTGTTTGTTTTAATGATAAATATGGCAATTATCTGTCTGCCGGTCGCTTTTAGGAGTTTTACACAATTATACCCAGCTTCCGTATACAATGAGATAATTTATATGTTAAAGAAATGCAAGCATTATTTATGTATATCTTCGAAGATTTAAAGGAATCTCTTTTTCGAAAGATATTTCAAACATCGAAACAAATAGTACTGAACAATTTGTTTATTATGTTTTCACGTCTAAATGATCGACCGATTTTGTGGTACTTTGGTATTGACGATGAAAACGATAGTAAGATATTTTGACGTAGGCGTAGGCAACGGAAAAAGCTTGTCATTTATCCTATGAAAAAAAATTGTTCTTTTTGTTTCTGAACCATAGCTCTGAAGTTTTATTACGTACTCAAATTCGAGCCCAGTCTCGCTACTATTTTAGGAAATAATTTAAATTATTTCAGACACAAAATTTCCAAAGACATCATTCTAAAAATTACTCATCAACATTCTCACTCACTGTTCGTAAGCGCTTAAAGTAAAAAAGCACTAACAGACTACAAAAAAAAAAAATTAAGCCCTGTTCACACGTGTTCCAGTCTAACTCTCTTAATCTACTAAAAGCCTGGTCAGTACACGTGAAAATGAAAACACGAAGTTGGAAATTTATAATGTAACTTTTTGTAAAAGTAGGCGTTATCTACGGATTAACTTAATTGTGGCTATAAAATAAAATATTTCGCCGAAACAAAATTTTCAGGGAAGGTTTTTTGTTTTAACCTTAGTGGAGATTATGTCGGATTTTAGTTGTTGTTTTTGGGTAGCCAAAATAAATTACAAGGCCCACAGTTTGGGCAGAATTTTGGAAGAGAAAGTGGTGCGGTCTGCTTTCGAGCAAGGGTCAGTAGTGTTTTTGTATTTTTTTATTTTTATTTGAGTCGACTTTTAATACGCATTTTGTCAAGTTTAGTTTGATACTTTTGCTTTATGAGTTTTTAGTTGTATGTTTTAAAATAAAACATTTCTTGCTATATTTTTACCTTATTTTGATGAGAGATAAATAAATTAGATATTACAACTTAATAGACTAGATTGAACGATACATGTAAAAATAATAAATATATATTCAATTCTACACCGATTGTAATATGCGAGTCCGATTAACAGACGAAGGATTTCGTACTATTAAACGAAAGTCACGTTTCTTGCATGGTGTAATTTTTAATATCAAAAATTTTTTTTTTTTTTTTTTTAATAAAATTGGCAATATAAATACAAGCTATGAAAAAACTGCCAACCTTTTATGGTTTATGAGAGACAGCCCGCTGATAGACAGGCAAATAGTGGAAACTGAGTAATAAGATGCGTTGAGTTTGTTCCGTCAAAAGGTGGGGTAGGTTACGGAACCCTCAAGAAATAGGCACCACATCAGACAAACACCACTCAAAATTACAATTACTTGCTCCACAAAACCTAATTTCAGCCAAAAACTATCCGACATAGTCCCAATTTCGTTTCTCCAAAATCTCAACAAAGTAATGACCACTAAACTAAATTAGGGGCACGCAAAAACAGATACCAACTCATGTGGTCAGAGAGGAAGGATTAATTCTCTAAGCAGGGCTCATGGGAGATACTTTAAAATACTTAAAAGGCAGTATAAAGGATTTAGGAGCCTTGAAATAGTTGCTGTTAAATTTATTTAAACTCTGACCTAACTAGCCCAAGTTCTCAGGACTTGGGGTTTGTTGGTGTTGCGTTTTTTATTACTCTATGTTTTTTAACGAAATGTAAGACTCAAATATGTGTATTAAATACTAGTTGCTACCCGCGGCTGCGCTCGCGCGAATGGTAAAATAACCCAAGGTAACATTCTCCCGGGAGAAAAAGTATCCTATGTGTTATTCCAGAAAATAATCTACCTCTATGTCAAATTTCATCAAGATCCATTCAGTAGATTTTGCGTGTAACAAACATCCATCCATCTATCCATAATTACAAACTTTCTCGTTATAATATTAGTAGGAGTAGGATGCATACACTATTTACAAGAACACAGTAACGTTATAGGCAAAAATCAAAGTAATAACTAGGTTTCAATTTAAGGACTACGCCTGATAATACATAAATATAATAGGTACCTTAAGCTGTAGGTATTTTTGACGTTATTGGTTGTATTCTTTATTATTTTATCTCAAAATAGGAGCTCATTAGTCAGAGATAACAATATACATTTATCACCCTTAAAAGTTGTATTAGTTTACCCATCTAAGATCTATTTAAGAAGATTTAATATCTGTCGGAGGAGAAGCTTTGCCCTCGTTTATTTCGGAAATGGGTGACATAAGGTAAAGTAAATAACTTATCTCCGTGCCGAATTTCATGCAGATCTGTTCAGCCATTCCAGCGTGATTGAGTAACAAAAATCATCCATACATCCAAATCCTTTCGCATTAAAAATAGTAGATTATGTAAGTGAGATTAATATTTACTATTAGCAACGCCCCGCAGTTATCCCCGCGTAGTTCCTGTTTCCGTGGGAATATGGGGATCAAAAATAGCTACACTGAACACAGCAGAATTTTAAAATCGGTTTACGTCTTTAGACATGAAGCGTAACAAATAAACTCACAATGACATTTAAAGTAATTCTATTGGAATATGACCTGCAACAATTATGGCTATTCAAATAATTATCACAAAAAATCTTTAACCCAAGAGACCTGATTTTTTTTCCATCAAAGCCGTTATGCACTCGGATTCACCTCACTTTTAATTCAACAAATTGCTGTTTTTCAAAGCAGCAGCAGCATAAATAATACTGAGCTGAGTGTTCGATACTTTCCATTTAAAATAAACGATGGTTCCAGCACTCGCCGATAACCGCAAAGTGAATGAGTTTACGGCACAGTGTTGCTACACTGTGGAGTTTGTTTTGCGGTATCCTGTGATGGGTAATTAAAGTAGGTGGTGGAGTGAAATAAGGTGAAAAAAACTACCAAGCACATAAATTCTGAATGTGAGGTAGAGGTTGTTAACGCCGAAGTTTTGATATCACAGGAGGAATTTGTTGAATAGTTCCAGTATGCAGACTAGAAATGAGAGAATAATGAGTTCTTTTCTCGTCTAAATGTCATTGAAGTGTCCATTTGGATCAGAAAGCTTTAACAAAAATCATCATTTGAATTGTAATAGGCAATCGTTCGCGAAACGTTGGTGGAAGCTGGCCCCTATATTTGACAATATTATGTCTCAAACTCAAACTCAAACTCAAACTCAAAACGTTTATTTCAATTAGGCCATTAACGGCACTTTTGAACGTCATCAATAAAAAATATCATAAATTAAGTGACTCTAGCGTCCATTCGCAAAGGTAGATTCTTATGGAGCAGAACGGACAAGAAACTCCATAGTTACTCTTTTCAAATCCATGTTTTACAATATTTGGTAATACAATCAGTACTTCATATATGTGAGGACGATGCACCAAGTATACTAGTTATAGAACAAAGTATTACCAGCAGAGGTAAACTTCTAAATATCTCATGCCCATGGTGCTCACATATTTACAAATATTTAAATAATAAAAAGAAAAAAAAAGTACAAGACACAAAAAAAAATGCATTCATAAATATAATTCACTCATAAATTATCAACCAGTTTGATTTTGTCTACACCCTTGATTGCCCTATGGAGCAAGACCAGCATGTTTTCTGATCTGAGATTTTCTGGCTTCTGACAATCCGTAACGACTGCCAAAGATCTCCAAATGACAGCCGGGACCAACGGCTCAACGTGCTTTCCGAGGCACGGAGAAGTCTTGTTATGTTAAGATGGTCACCCATCTACCGACCGATCTCGGTAAGCGTTGTTTAACCTAGAAGATCGACCCGTGCGGCTGTTATAATTTTGCCACGAGCTTCTCCTGTGTATTTGCCGTTGACTAAAGTCAATGGTCCTGCCAGAGTTACGGAATTTATTCGCAAGAATCACCGCGGTCTTGGAACGCAAAGGACTTTTGAAGGAACATGGATAGGTTTAGATAGTAAGAGTCTGACACTCACTTCCACTCCTCCCCGCGCAGAAGAAGTCATTTGATGATTTCCTATCCAGAAAAAGTCGAGCTTAGTTAATATCAATTTATCTATGTAGTTGCTATTGGCTATTGATGCGGTCAAATAAACTGAGGAGAAACATGAATCGAGAGGCTTAAATTATCAGGCACTTGATTGCCCGAGCATTTCCCTCTGAAATCTGCTTACTCGGAGTGAAACTCAGTACCCAGGCTGCTGCCTAATATCGATGATCTATCACTAAGTACCTAGAGCCTGCTGCATATGTTATTATGAAGAATTTGTGCTACCAAACACTTCTATCTAAAGTAATAGAGTAACTTACACTTGTAATAAAATCTGTAGCGAAATGAAAAGTATTTGCCATCATTTATTTTGTAAGTAAATAAATCAATGTTATTTGTTATTATTCCCAATAACCGATATATCGGCTCTTTCCCCTACTACCGAGATAGTTTACTGAGATAAGATATATAGAAATATTGTCAAATAACTATCTCTAGTTGGTTAAAGAGCCGATAGATCGATTATTGCGAACGGTCATCAGTTGCTCGTACACCGATCTCTTTGTTTAACTGCACTATAACAAACAGCGAAAAAATCTATCACTTAAAACGTCTGGCTTTTAAAGTATTACTTCCAAGAAATAAACTGTACCTAATCGCCCACAAAAGTAATTCAATTAAACGGAAAACTTTTACCGTTCACGTTGAATCCAGAATATAATATGTCCGGCCACATATATTTGCCTCTCGCTGATTTGCATAATGGGCACATAGGAAGATATACGACGTTTTCCAGGAGCATCCCAACATATTGAAGGGAGGGATGAAGAAAAATTGCTTCAGCATCGCGCCCTGAAAACTGGAACCTTTAATTTACATGTTACATATAACCTTTATTGAGACGGTTTAGGGTTCAAAGTTGAATGGCGTGTTTCCGCTTAAATGAAGAGCAGAATGAGGGTTAACAAATATGTTACGGGCGTTCAGAATTTATGAACGGACGATTTTCGCGTCTATTGCCATACTAGGCACCTGGTTTTGTGATATATATTTGTTGTTTTATTTTTTGTGAATCTACATAATTTATACATTGACGATAATTCGCTGTGTTGATCCCGTGACAAAATAATAAACCATTTATTTTTCAAGTAGCGTCTTAATAAAATTACGCGGATGCAAAGAATTTGCTAATTTTATCGGCGAATATAGCTACTTTATTTACAAATAGTATATTGTAACCATTAAATATCACTTGATTAGGAAATTATTAATGTTCCTTTTTATTAATTTTATTTATAATAATACCGCATCGAAAAATGCACGAACCGGACAAGCATTTTTGCATTCCATCAGTTTTTGATACGAAAAAACTCCAGTTTGTAGGAATATTTTGTTTCTGGAATGTAATAACTAATTGACTAACTGTCGAGGCGTGGTAATTATGTGACCGATGCGACGACTACTTTTCAGACAAGCCATTATCCGACTTTGCAAGAAGATTACTACGATTTTATTAAATGTATAGAACATATTATAAAATCATAGAGTCGCCGTGTCTGTTACATTGACTATTTTTACATTAAAATAACTGAGAAACGTTAGAAAAAAGACGTGAACACAAAAAATACATTTTTTAAAATTTTTGTGTGTTTTTCTGTTTGTTTGTAGGTTTGTGAAAACACCACCCAAGAACCTGATTAGATTGAAAGGTAGAAAAATACAGTTGTATCTAGCCTTTATTTCATCTAAATCGGCTCACAAAATCAAAAGATATTGAGTTTCTAAGTTTAGTAAGAAACACTTCATAGAGTGCTAATGGTCGCGCTGATTAGTCTTGCACGCATCACCCAAAAGTACAAAACCAGCATAGATTTGTTTCACACATAAGAAATTATAATATATAAGGCTATATATAACAACACGGTACGACCAATACATATATATGTATATATAATATGTACCTTGCCTTGTCTATGGACTTTTTTCGTCTGAAATAAAAAAAAATTATATTTAATAGGGGCGGATTGTCAATGAAAAATGTATTTTTTTTTCTTCCCTGTCTCATGTGACGCAGACAAAATTGCGCGGGCCAGCTAGTTTCAAACAACATGTCATCAAAACCATACTAATATTATCTTACTAAGCAAAAGATCATGTAGTATAACTCACACTAGTTTACCCAAAAACTTGTTGCAAACTACCAAACATGTATGAATATTCAGCAACAACATATTTTATTGCACTTACTGTAACTAGAAGATTCACATGTGCTCGTAAATCCGTGTCCAGCAAACTTGTACGAGTAGGTTTATGTGGACTTGGATCTTGCAAGTTGTACGAGTATTTTGTGAGTTCCTTGTTTATGGTTCTGGAAAAAGTTACCTAATAAAAGAACCTGAATCGCTGCTGATATGCGTGACACTTTTAGCCGTCGCTATGAATTCCATTATTGTTTGCATTTTTGGGACATAGTAGATACATACAAAAGCAGGTGTTACAGAAATAACACGAATCCTAAATAATTAAAAAATCACAATGTCAAAAAGTGAACTAAAAAATTAATAAAAACAAGATAATAATCTTTTCATTGCAGTTGGTCGGTTTACGGTCACCTGTAAAGAACTATTCAAAGGAACCGTCCCCCGACTGCAATGAAAAGATTATTAACTTGTTCTTGTTCATATATTTTTTGCAAGCTGTAGACGATGACAGCATAATTATGTAGTCTAATTTTCATGAAATCCGAATATTTTGTTTTTTATTTTATTTATTTATGAACCATGGCTGCCCCTTATTATTTTAAAAATATTCTCTAGCTTATATTATCCAAAATAACTTAACGCTTCTAACGATACTACATACATTGATGTCGGTTAAGCCGTTAAAATGGAATAATGAAACTCAAAAACATACATATATACCTCCATACATGAACTCTGAAAACATAACATTCCTTTTCTTGGGCAACCATCTAAAAATAAGTTATGGTACAGATCACTATGAAAAACATTTTCAATGAAATCGCGAAAAAATCGACTTTCCCTTACATACATTCACAGTTTTACTAGCTTATGGCCGCGAACCAGAACAGGAAAAGGCCGTTCCCATAAGATTTCAGGAAATTCTCTCGGGAAAGCTACATGCGACTTTTCAGCTTTCACGACAGCTTTTACGACCTGTAGTTTCGGCTGTGCATTGCCTTTCAATCACTCAGTAACGGAAGAGTGTTATAAATATATGTATATTAAATGTTAAGTCGACAAAATATACCTTATAGTAAACTAGTAGCGCCCCGCGGTTAGACCCGAGTAGTTCTCGTTCCCGTGGGAATATGGGGACAAAATATAGCCTATGTTACTCAGGGTGAATATAGCTTTCTAATGGTGAAAGAAATTTTGAAATCGCGCCAGTAGTTTTTGAGTTTATTTGTTACATACAAATAAAATACAAATCTTTCCTGTTTATAATATTAGTATAGATTTTAGACTTGTCCCATACTAAAAGTTGTTCATTGAAGAATACAAAGACTAAATTTTAGACTTTGCGTTATTTCTGTTACACCATATAATTTCGGGCTGAAAAGTTCTACACATATGTATGTAGCAGATTCACGTTGTGACGTTCCGTTGTTTGGCCTCTGTTTTGCAGTGAAGATCTTCTTGTCAAAATTATGTAAAAACAACTCTTCAATCATAATAGTTCATACCGTTATAAGTAGTAGTAGTAGTCATCATATTACAAAAAAGGCTTAAAATATTTTTCGAAAAAACAACGGTATAATTATGAGTACCACTATAAAAATGATATAAACCTAACCATTTTATACCCTAACTAAAACATCGCTTACTCTCAACTTAAATGCTATTGCTAATGCATAATAAAGTGAGCATTACGTGTTTTTAATCCACATAAAGTCGTGAAAATAGAGCCACATTAACTGCCGGACCGTAAAGAGAGAGCACATAAAAACTATATAGCCTGCCGACCCCCAAGGGGAAGTGTCAGCGCAATAATATGAGAAGATACCTTCATAATTATAATAGACCTCGCTTTACGCGTTCATAAAAATAATTTTTCGTGAATATTTTATTTCGTATTTTTCTCTTTTCCGGTCTCCAATGAAAAGGCCTGAGGTAAAATGTGCTATGTTTGTAAAGGTAATAAAATGCAATAGAAATACGTACTTAATTTTAATATTCGATGCTTTCGTATCTTTTGGTATATACTGTAAGTATCTTTCATTTTTTCAAAGTAGACCAGTATATTTGAAGTATTTTTTATTTTTATTTTAGATCTTCAGATTTTATAACTTACCTACCTGCATTTGGCAAGCTTTGTTGTTGAAATATGGCAACTGTTCAATGGATAACAGACACGTTCAGTACTCTTTCAGGTTTTGTAAATAAATTTTATAAATTCATCTTTTACATAGCGCTGCCTTTAGAAGTTTAGAAAGATATCTCTCCGTAATTAGAGTCCCGTAGAAAATTCCGTAGAAAATTGTTTGAACCATTTAACATAAATCACTTAAGGATTTACTAGTACCTTTGTACTTTTAGTAATATATATTTACTAGCGATTTTATGCTCCATGGTTTATAAGCACCATATTACTATTTAAACACGTTTTCCATAACATGTTATGATTTTGATGACACCAAATACATTACATTATAATTATGTTGTTTATAATTCACACTCATACATATGTACATACATAAATAAATAATTATTATATTATTATTATTATTATTATAATATCTTATCAAATAATTTTAATGTTACACATATGGCTGATGTCAAATATTGATCTTAATTGTTATAGTTGTAAATAAATTAACTCATATTAAATAAATGTTTTAAAATTGTTAATTGATTGTGTCTTAATTTTATTTCCAACATTATCTTATACTTTTGTTGTGCCCTACAGGGTCCGTATTGTAAGATGAATGAAGATATGAATATGAATATTATTACGGTTAGTACAATAAAAAATAGGCACCTTTCGGAAATTTCATTTAAAACCGCCGCACGTCATGAAACAGCAGAAGAATTATTAAATTGCGTTAACATCATTCCTACAATGTTCAAGGTGTAATTTCTTCTTTTTTTTTTTACAGATTTTTATATTTTATTTTCTCGTTTGGAAACAATTTCATCAAATTATTGTTTAAGTGAACAGTTTCGTTGTATTAAATTGAGAACCTGTAGTTTGATAAAAAAAATAGAAGAAGTATAATATAAGCTCCTGTGAAATGTTTTTAGCTTCGAGAAATAATTCTAGAAGCTAGAGGTACCTCGGATACCTCGGCTACATAAAAGTGTACCAGCCCAAGTCAAGTTGCTAACAAAAGGTTTAAACATAATTTTCAATATTTTTTCAAGAAGTGAACATACTATAAACGCGAACCAGTTTTACTATGAAACCATCTCTAAGCCTGGATGAAATCTACAGTTCCCAGCAAGTTGTCGAGTCATGCCATGGAATTAAATTTTGTAGAATTATTGATTTATATTTCAAATATTTCTTATTTAGAAGTACCTTTTATTTCCAAAAACTATATAAAAATAAACGGCTTTTCATAACGACCCACAAAAAGAACTCCGATGCGTGAAAAATAATATTAAAGCCATCGATACTCTGACAGGAAAATCAAGGTATTCGATTTATTCGTCAATTTATTTTTCAACGTTTATTGATGCGTGTGTTTTCGAGAGACATATTGGTAAACCAACGAAACTGAATTATTGTGTAATTCGATGCCGGTATCAATATTATGGTAACGTTTTTGCAAATCGCTAAACTTTGTGGTACCAATAGTAAAATAAGTTGAAGAGACTTTTTGATTTTGGATGCCGAGATAGAGAGAGATAGCGATATTTATACAAACACGTTAACGTTAACGTTTTTTTTTATTTAAACATAAAATTAAAAAATGAATTAGCTTATTAGGTGTGTCGACTAAGATTATCTTGTATTATGGATGGGAAACCATCAAATGACTTCTTCTGCTCTCTGGGTGGAGCAGAAGGAGTGTCAGACTCTTACTGACTAAAACCCACCCGTGATCCTTCTTGTGCCCTTTGCGTTCCAGGGCCGTGGTGACTCTTTCGAACAAATTCCGCAACCCTAGCAGGCACTGACCCTATGGGGCCCCGTCTACGTTGCTGACGGCTCTTTGAAGCGCGTGGAACACGACGCGCCGTCGACTGGCCGTCCGTCGGCTGGTTGCTATCGGACGGCGTGCCAGAATTCCGCAACCCTAGGATTAAGATTACTTAAATATCTAGTAGATACATACCTAGATACTTAAAAAAAAAGAGTTTTGGTAGAAAGATGGAGTGA
Organism: Hecatera dysodea; assembly: GCA_905332915.2. Classification (NCBI taxonomy): domain Eukaryota; kingdom Metazoa; phylum Arthropoda; class Insecta; order Lepidoptera; family Noctuidae; genus Hecatera; species Hecatera dysodea. The sequence continues at coordinate 7,776,313 of HG995299.1, forward strand.
ATTTTTATTTTACTCTTTGTCTCTCCAAACGTGTTTTTGGAAAATTTCACTTTACTAACTTACTTTTTTAACCAATTTAACTTGCGGATGCATATTAAGTTTCAATAAAATCGTTCCTTACGTTTCCGAAATTAAGTATTTGAGAGGTGGTATGTAATACCGTCAGGAATAAATCACCAACTAATCGAATAATAGTGTTGATAATTTCATGTATAATTTTTGGCACGAGCACTCCGCCCGCGCCTTCGCACAGAATGAGTACAAACGATTTACTACCTTATCACTCCCTTCTTAATGTTCACTTTCATAATAAAAGAGTCATTCCTTCCTTGTTCATGAAAATATTTCATGTTATTAGTCCCAGTAGTTTCAGTTAGGTATTGAATGCTCCGAAATTTATTTGGCATAACACTCATGACATATTCATCTTTTATGGATTATGTTTATGACATAAAAATGATTTGGTATAATTATTGTTTGGCCGAAAGTTTATATGCCCGAATTTACAATGGCATACTATTAAGATGGCATAATTTTAATTGGGATAACTACCTTTGGCATTGTTAAAATTCCGTATAATTTCGTTTAGCATAACGTTTGCTTAGAGCAATGATTATTTGGTATTATTTCACTTGGCATACTATGAAGATAAAGTATGAATGATCATAGTTTGTTCAATTATTACATAATTATCTCCACATTTTTTACGATGCATGAAATCGGAATGAAAGGTTAAATAACGTTTTATTTGAAAAACTAAAACGTTATTTAACCTTTCATTCCGATGTAAACCAGCTACAAAAAAAAACCTGGCCAGTAATGCGAATCCAAAATCATTTTAACCGAGCAAACTTAACGGAAGGCACTAGCAGCCAGTGTATTAACTTGAGACTGAAGTGGAATTGAGTTAGAAATAAAGTTAGGCTTCATCAAAGTTGGATCAGCCGATACATTGCGAGGTGAGACCCAAGGAGAGTCTGATAACGTCGGATAGAAGGCTCTGTGAGGTTTTAAAAAGATTCGAGCTTTTAGTATTATTTTTGTAGCAACTGAAAGGAATCTCAATAAATGCAGTAAAAGGAAATGCAATTTCTATTTAGAAGACGTAAAAAAACCGGCCAAGTATCAAACGAATAATATGTTTATAACATGTTATTTTTTATAGGATTTTCTGATTTCGATAGATGGTAGGTATTACCTGGCTTTTGTTCTTCAAAACTTTTAGTAGTTTTGGAGATAAGTAATATAAAAGGATATCCTACTAATATTATAAACGCGAAATTTTGTAAGTATGGATGGATGGATGTTTGTTACTCTTTCACGCAAAAACAACTAAGCGGATTTGGATGAAATTTGGCACACAGATGGTTTATAACCAGGATTAACATATAAGATTATTTTTACTCCGATAGTCCCACGGAATCGAAACTAATGCGGGTGACACCGCAGGGCGCTGCTATTGTAATATAAAATACTATTGAAATATTACAGAGAGATTAATTCTCAGTCATCTCAATCAATTTATCACTCTTTTTTAATAGATTTGTCACACAATACACTTGGAAATACTTCAGTCTCTAAATTTAGAGAAAATCGGCTGTGTCAGACGCACATATAGGCCGACCTACAGACAGACCGACAACCGAGTGATCCTATACCTAAGGGTTCAATTTTTCCATACAGAGGTTCCGAACCTTAAAAATATCTTGGTGGTTTATTTTAAACAGGAATTATTGTATTTTTGTATGTAACGAATAAACTCAAAAACTACTGAATCGATTTCAAAAATTTGTTCACCATTAGAAAGCTACATTCACCCTGAATAACATTGGCTATATTTTATTCCCGTATTCTCACGGGAACGGGAACTACGCGCGTGAAACCGCGGGGCGCTGTTAAGTTATATTGTAATGGCATAACTAAGTTTAACTTTGGTATAAAGATTTAGAGAACAATGGATATGTTTTATGTCAATCAGTGCGATTAGGCATTATGAAGAAAATTATACTCGTTTTACTAAAACTTACAATATCCACATAGTGCATAACGACAGCTTGAAGTAAACATTCCTTTCTGAATCTGAAAAATCTGTAAAGATTTAACCTTATCCAAAATACATATCCTCCAAAAGCACTCAACATTTGTAGCATACAAAAATCATCCATTTTTCTTCCTGAAGTTGATATAACAAACAAAACAAAAGCAAGCATTCGGCAAATCGAATCTGTGCTTTATTTACATAAAAGTGTCAATGGAATCACGGGAGCGCATGCCAATCTAATCCTATGCAATTTGGGTGAAGAAAGCAAAAAAGTTGGCTTACCCTCCTGAAATATTCAATCAAACTTTAGCCCTACCTGGTAAAAGTTCGCACTCCTGGATACATAAGAACATTGAGTTTTGTGAAAAGTAATCGTGGATATGACGAACAAAATTAGTTTATTCTATTTCTCCATTTCTACTGAATCGGTTTAGTTGAAATTTAATACATGCATTTAATTTCACTGAAATTAATTGAACATGGTTGACGCTTTTTGGCAATTTAACTGAAAATTATCAAAGTTTGTATAAAATAAAAATGCTTATTTTGAGGGTCTCAAGTACATAATTTTGAATTAAATAACTGATTATAGTTTGTGTCTTGGTTGCTTGGTTATTGGAAAGAAGGATGACTGAACCCAGGACATGGACTAACCATGGGCAAGAGTTTATCCAAATTCGATTAGCCGTCAAGACGAAAAACGTTAAAATTAGATAGACAGATAGTATATGTTATTAGGTATTATTTTTTACTAACCCATATTGACCCACCGCTGGGCCAATGCCGCCCTTTTTTCTGAATGGGAAATCATCAAATGACTTTTCCCGCTCTGGGCGGAGCGGAAAGGAGTGCCAGACTCTTACTGACTAAAACCTATCCGTAATCCTTCCAGTGCCGTTTGCGTTCCGCGGCCGGTGTAACTCTTTCGAACTAATTCCGCAACTGTCTTCTTTGCTGACAACTCTTTGAGGCGCGCGTGGTACACGACGCACTATCGACTTGGTCCTGTTTGCTATTTGGACGGATTTTAATAACATACGGATATTGAAAACTATTAAAATTTATTGTACACAATAAAATTGGTTCATAATATATCGAGAAATTATGTCCAATTTACGATTATACTAAGATTTATTACAATTTTACGAAGTCTGCAATTTTCCGGTGTCACAGTCTCAGACTTTAGTAATTCTAGCCATATCTACTATATTATTATTACATTCCGAATCGTCAAGATATCTGACAAATTAGAGATCGGCCGCCACCTTCTTCAAATTTCAAAATTCATTTATCAGTCACACGAACACATCCAAAAAAGTAAAGCACTTACGTTGCTTCACAACTCTACGAGTATGTTAAAGTTTTGACATGATACGCACGCAAGTTATGAGCCCCAGCAAGATTGGTGTTTGGCGAAAGAAAATTTGACGACTTATTTCGATGATAACAGGATAACGCTGACTTAAAGACAAGTTTTAGGAATTTTATAACATGGTCGAAGGGAAAAAAGAAACATTAAGTGTTTTTTTTTTTTTGTGACGTGAAATGTGAAGTTTTACAACGAAGCCTAGATTTAGTATTATATGTTTTACTTATAATAGTAACATATGTGACCAAAGTATATCTTATTATAATTAAATAATCACCAATTGACCCATCTGACACCTGACCAAGAGGCAATGAAGTGACAAAAACGGATAAATCCATAGAAAATCTCATTACTACGTTTAAGTTGCGTAAGCATAATTGTTTTTTTACGGTTAAATAAACTACGCAATATTTCTGACAGTTTGTAAAATCAGTATTATCAAACCAGAATGAATGCGGAAAATTCGAGCGAAAATAAAATTTTCGTTCCGCCAAACGACCAATGTTTATTTTGGCACACTAAATTGTTTAATTTTCTGTTTCTTCAACGTTTTTGGTGAATAAAAGTTATTCTTTAATTCGCAGCGCGACCCTGCTTGTCTGTAATTACGTCGGTCGGTCTCACTGGCCATTACAGTAAAAAGAAGTCCACAAAATAAATTAAGTAGAAAGATTTTTCTTTTAAATAGACCTCGCTAATTACCATCCTTTTGAGAGGTAAATATCCTGTCATTTACATTTGGTACAGGTACTTATTTTGGCCATCGATGGTGTAATTAAAGTTTATGAAAATTTTGTGAGACGAGTCGCTAAGGACAAATTAATTGCGATTTTTTTCACGTTTTCTATGGCGATCGTAATTAATTTTACTTTTCCTGCTGCTTTGAATTTTTTAGAGAGAGCAAAGTTATGGTTTTCCTCGGTTCGGCATCCATTTGATGTATAGTTCTATTCGATATTATTAGATTCTCATGTAGTCAAAAATATATCATGTTGAGTAGGCTTACGAAATATCAGGTCATTAATCCCAAACATTCTGAATTTTTGACGACCGTTACCCCTCAACAATTGATAATATTTAATTATAGTCGCATGAAACGTAAGTTAATTGACAAAATACGTATCTCAGCCATTGCAAAACATCACAAAGTCACGCAAACTTTCGTGGCGATAAGTCCCGTCCCGAGAAGCGCCACAGCGTCCACACATTACGCCTGACGCATGTGCTCACCGGACACGGTTGTTTCAGGAGCTACCTGTTTCAAATTCCCGGCCACCGTAGACGAGGCCTGGGTGAACGACGAGCGTTGGGTGGCTCGCCATCCGATAAGAACCGGGCCCAGTTCGATGGCTCGTTGTATTCCATGTGCGCATAGAGCTGTCAGCATAGAAGATGGATACCGCTAGGGGCAGTACCTGCCAATGTTTGCGGAATTGTTTGACCGCAAAGAGCATTTGGGGAAACGCATGTAGGTTTTAGTCAATAAGAGTCTGACACTTCCTTCCACTCCACCCAGAGTGAAAAAAGTCATTTGATGATTGCCCATCCATAAAAAAGCTAATTGCAGTACCCAAATAATTAAAGGTTAATTGTGCCTCTGATTGGAATTATTGTCACTCTTTGAAATGATCATATTTTCATAATCACTCACCTGTCTACCTGAAAACATTTTAGCTAAAATGTTTGAACCTTTGAACCTCCTTCATCTAAACTACCTGTCATAACGCACTTAATCCCTTAACTTAGTCTGAACTCTGAAAGTCTGAGAACCTTTCGATCTGAATTAGATTACTCACCTCACCGAGTGACGTCTCTAATTTACGACTAATATTATAAATGTGAGAGTATAAATATGTATTAATCATTTACGCTTTAGGTTGAATTAAGGCTTGTTGCTACTTCAATACCACCTTTTACGAAATGAAAAAAATCCACGACGGTAAACAAATCTTCTATCGCGTTTGTAGGCTGATTGACCACAGGGCAAATGCCCAAAACAAACAAACACACAAACACGACCCAACGATGCCCAAAAGAACGAAACAACAGCACACATCTTGTCGCAAGATTTTCTTTTTTCTTTGGAGGTTTCGGGTCTTTACATGAGTGTTAAGACCCGAAACTCCCTTTCCTTTAAACCCATGTTCCATAGAATTATGTGAAACGTGGCACACACGTCGACAAGACCAAGGTAGGGCAAATGATATTTTTCTATCGTGGCTGTACATCACCTTTGTATAATATAAAACTGTCACGCGTTCGCAGTCGCTCGCAGAATCTAGTTATAGATAAATAGGTGTGTATCTTTTTTATTTTTTGGATGGGAAATCATCAAATGACTTCTCCCACTCTAGGCGGAGCGGAAGGGAGTGTCAGACTCTTACTGAATAAAACGCACCCGTGATCCTTCTTGTGCCCTTTGCGTTCCAGGGCCGCGGTGACTCTTTCGAACAAACTCCACAACATAGGTGTGTATCTTGAATCAACTTTAAAGTTTTCATTGCTTAACTTTGACCATGATTTCCAAATCCAATTTCAAGCAAAAACGCAACAGAAACGCCACCAAGTTCTTTGTACAACTCGCTTCGTTACCAACTTGTATCCAAATAAAACATTGAGGCTCTCCGTCGGTTTCTATTTCAATACAATGTTAGCTTTCGTCGGGACTGTACCGAGCTTCATTTCCGAAGGTAATATCTAGACTAGCTGAAGTTGCTTCGAGTTTTTAGAAAGCGTTGCGAGGAAAACTTTGTGTGTTTATTTGGATTGCATCCTGAAACGTATTGCTTTTTTCTTCTTTCTTTATTTCTGTAGGGATTATCGTTGTGTCGGTGTCGGATGAGTTCGTGTTTCCTGTCTTATGAATTGGTTTTGCTTCGGCGTCTTTGGTGCTTGTTAATTTGTATATTCCTTTGCCGAGAACTTTGTTTTCTTTTAATAGATCGTTGTTTCAATTGACACGAAATGAAAAAAAATGAAAGTAATTATTAAAGTAACTTCTTATCATCACTGTTTTCTGCTGCAATAGCTAACTTAACCCAATTACCTCCATCATAAATATTTTTTATCAGTTGATCTTATATTTGGCATATTTTTGGTGAAATTGGCAATTTCAAGTAAAAGGCAGGTAAAAAACAAAATACTGTTAACATACTATAATAGGCTAGTTAACAAAATTTGGAAATCAGTTTAAAACTACAGCTTAGCATCTATATCACCCCAAAAATATATTATTTTAAGAAAAATAGGTCTTTTACATCAGTATTGTGAGACTTTTGAAATTAACTTGAAATTGACCGCTAAAAAGGCCAAGACTGGCATGGCTTATTTAATGACGTCACACCTCGCGAAACAGTTGTGTTTGTTTATACAGTCAGCTGTGTTTTTTAATAAATAATGAATTCCTCGTATTATTAGTACTGTATAGTGCCCATTGGGGCATTGGGCATTACATTGGTAAATGTGTGAAAAAATGTGTGATCGACAATTAACGGGTTAACATAATCACACTTTAAAAGGACCAACAACTGTTCAATGCTTTACTATTCATCCAATAAAGAAACCAGTACGTAGGTACTTTATAGATATTCATAGTTGTTAGACTTTGACGAACAATTTCCAGCTCGCTCGTTGCCCAAAAAATTTCTATCTACCAAAAAATTTAAAAAATGGAAAACAGCGACGTGGCCTTCCCCGGCCATATGTCAACGTGAAAGCGCCGTTTTTCAATAGTATCGTAGCGGAGCCGATCGGTTCATTGACAAGATTAATTTATCGTGTAACAACTGGCGCACACAGTGTTGTTTTAAAATGACCAGCTTTTTGGTGAAGGAAAATTTCGATCAAGTTTTTTATAAGTTAGCTGTTGGGTTTGTATGTTTGATTGTATAATAATTATGTTTTTAGTAAACATGCTTACTCTATTGAGTATACAAGGCTTACTCTATTGGCAAAAGACGGTAACAGCAATATTTTACCTAGTAGAGTACTTCAGGTATATGATATTTATATGTATTTGTGCGTGTCAGTTTTGTAACAACTTTTTCTATATTGGATGTTTTAAAATGAGTTTCAAAACGGTGATAAGAGACAGCAAAATACTCAGCTAGACATTTATTTTCTTCAATAGTACGGGCAAAATAATTCCCCAAATTATATACCTAAAATTACTATGACAACGATGATAAATAAATAATCCTAAAACGAGTCTCTATTATATCCTATGATAGGTACTTCTTCTTCAAAAGGATGGAATAAATAGAGCAAAACCGGCGATGAAAAGAAAAAATACGTTTGTTTCACAAAATGGATGGTTTCGTTACCGTGATTTACAATATGTATCTGTTTTGCTTGGCATATGTAAGCATAGTTCGTGCGAAATCTGGTATGATATGTCTTTGATCTTATTGAAGTTTGTAAGTTATGAATACTTATCGATTTGAGTCTTTCATTTTAAATGCTTCAATGGTTTTATTATAAGATCTTTAACATAACGTTATATTATTATTTGACCAGACGAATATTTGGGCAATCATGTCTCCAGGTATCCACAGCCTCGGTGAACCACGGTACGTTAAAATCAATCTAAGTGAAATCTGCTGGGGCAGGACGTTTACTCTCCAAAGCTTCGCAAGTATCTGGAGAACATGGAACCACCGCATCACTAATAAAAAGGATCCTGGCTTCTCTGCTAATGTCACCTTCCCCAAATTCTTATTTTCATGTAAAATTCTAAAAGGAAAAGTGAGGTTTAGGTTGTTCCCAGGCATTTAGCGCGTTTTCCCGGGCGGCATGGCGGACGCACCCTGATTTTGCGCAAATACAGGTCTAGCGCCCGCCCCGCGGGGAACTCGCTTTAAAAACGCAACGATTTTTTTTAAATTTTGCACAACTGGTCAAAAAGAAAATAAAATGACAGGGTATGAAGTGAGTCGGTCGGTTTGGGATTTGTGCACTTTTCTAAAATGCACATTTAGACCTTGCTCACCTTTTAAAACTGTGTCTGGGTACACATAGGATTCCGCCAGGATGTCTAGTAATTAATAGAATAGAATACTGATGCTACATGTTAGGTTGACAAACACTACCTTGCAACACATCACTGCTACCATTAAGCATTTACTACGTAGTTATATGCGTAAAAAATACTTTTACGTTAGAAAGTAGTATAACAGAATTTTTCCATCACAATGTATCCATTTTCACGACAAAAATATCTATGTATCTTTTATACTTAAATTTTACAAAGGTTGTTTACTTACGGTAATTTTCCACGGTAAGATATTGTAGGTATAAGGGAATATTCCTCACCTTTCGTTCCCATGACGACCCTTCAATGAAAGGAAACGATTGTCGCGTATTACTTATGAATATTTGTATAACTGTAGGCATATTATATACATATCTAGGTAATACGTATGAGTAAGTGGGTGGGGAGTAAGTGTGAGTACGTACATATATTTGCTATGCGCAAAACTATTATTTGCTATGATTTTGTTTGTTTCGATTATCTTGTTTGTAACTTGAATTCCGTGTTGAATTGGATATGTTAGCGTTTCCGTCTTATAAAAATTATATTACGCCACCTCTCACCTAGCTGCGAATGATATCAAACATGGATATCTCATGAGTACCAGTATTCAGTACGGCCCGTTCAGAAGAGCTTATTTGGTCATAATCTATGATAAACATGTGACGTTTAGGGCCGTATTTTCTAAACTACGACTAAACTAGCTGAGGAGCCTTTTAGGTGCAGCAGCATCAAATAGAAAGTCTGGGACATTTAAGTATCTACAATTATAGGAAAGATCTTGATTAGTTTCTATAAGGATTTAATTTTACCACCTCCTTTTCCTTCCTTCCTTTAAATATTGCTATATCCTGTCAAATTCATATAGATTTAATTTGACTACCTTGTTTGTTTCTATTTATATTGTATACCCTGTTTAGTTTTATAGGGGTTTAATTTGATTAATTTAATGTTTGTTACGTTTCCTGTTGAAATTATGTAGATTTTATTTTAAATTTCCTTTCTAATTCTTTAAAAAAATATTGTTAACTAGCTGACCGACACAAATTCGTTTGCGTCACGTTTTTCGTGACTGCTCTGCTCTTTTGATCTTAGCGTCATAATATACCTTTCTCGATAATTGGGCAATCTAACACTGAAAGAATTTTTCAAATCGGACCATTAGTTCCTAGGAAGGAACTAATGGTCCGATTTGAAAAATTCTCTTCGCATTCAAGCAAACAAACAAACTAACAGCTTTATATAGGCATTAAGTAGATAGATTCCTATAGGCTTTTTTAAAGATATCTTCTTTGTATTACTTTAAAATATTGCATCTGATTATATTTAAATTTACTTTACTACTTATTTTCTACTTTAGCTCATTCCGCGCTAGGATTTGTATTATTATATATAATATATTATATTGTTGTATTGTTGTGAGTGGACGTTTACTAACTTTTGTCACACTTTATTGAACGCATAATTCTTATCTTCATCGCTCGCTGGGCAACCGGTTTTGCCAGTCCGTCCCTGTGCAGTTATCACTTTGTTAACATGTGTGAATCTAATCAAAGTAATGTAAACACCAATTCACTTTCGAGCGCTGTCGAGTTAGAGGATAGTACACATATGGAAGTTGAAGACAACATACATCAGAATGACACTGTGATAACACGAATGAAAAGGTTAAGAAAATCCTTCTGAAGAAGGATGAACTGAAGTGAGTAGGTGACGAAATAAATTAGTATGCAGTAGAGGAGATCTAGGTGAGAGGGAGAAAGAAGATAAAACACAGGTATGCGTGGCATGTAAAATACCTTTGCGTAAAGAAATTGCGTTGGCACGATTACTTAAGACGCACAATATTACTAGCAGTAGTAGTAACATTCACGGAGTTAAATACGTACACCAAAATAAAATGCTAATTACATTTGATAATGATACCGGTGCAGAGGAATTTTTGTTGTTCGTACTGTCACTATACCCGTACTGACATGGGTTGGTCTTGTCAGATCCAGAGTAGGTGTATCGTACGGCCTTATTAAATCTATGAAATCAGATATATTTGATGAGGATCTTAAAGCTAATTTAGCAGTGCTGGAAAATGGATCCTGTACAATATAGGAAGTACTCATCGCAATGGCTGAACCCTGGTGAACCAGCCAAATCATGCTCCAATTTCATAGCCAAAAATTACTTGTGAGCATTTGATGGATCAGTGCCGGGGTTGTTCACTGCAGCTTTCTATTTCGATTACGGGAGATGTCTATTGTCAGCAACTGCAAACCATGATGGAAAAGCTACCTGCTAAACAACCGAGGCTGGTTAATCGCTCTAGTACACTGCTGCTTCAGGACAACGCTAGTTATCACACACTGGACAACAGACGGCTACCAAATTAGAGGAGCTTCAACTGGAATGTCTTAGACGCCCACCATACTTTCCGCACCTTGCCCCAACAATGGTTTTGCTAGTCCGTCCCTGTGCAGCTATCACTTTGTTAACATGTGTGAATCTAATCGAAGTAATGTAAACACCAATTCAGCGCTGTCGAGTTAGAGGATAGTACACATATGGAAGTTGAAGACAACACACATCAGAATGACACTGTGACAACACGAATGAAAAGGTTAAGAGATGAAAATCCTCTTGAAGATGGATGAACTGAAGTGAGTAGAAGATGAAACAAATTAGTATGCAGTAGAGGAGATCTAGGTGAGAGGGAGAAAGAAGATAAAACACAGGTATGCGTGGCATGTAAAATACCTTTGCGTAAAGAAATTGCGTTGGCACGATTACTTAAGACGCACAATATTACTAGCAGTAGTAGTAACATTCATGGAGTTAAATACGTACACCAAAATAAAATGTTAATTTCATTTGATAATGATACTAGTGCAGAGGAATTTTTGTTGTTCGTACTGTCACTATACCCGTACTGACATGGGTTGGTCCTGTCAGATCAGAAGTAGGTGTATCGTACGGCCGTATTAAATCTATGAAATCAGATATATTTGACTCTTAAAGCTAATTTAGCAGTGCTGGAAAATGGATCCTGTACAATAATAGGAAGTACTCATGCTTGGGGCATGAAATGGCAGAACCTTGACGAACCAGCCAAATCATGCCCCAAGCGAAAATTGACTCAAAAATAGTTACGTGTGAGCGTTTGATGGACCAGTACCGGGGTTGTTCACGACAGTTTTCTTAAATCTGGCCTGATGATTACAGCAGATGTCTATTGTCAGCAACTGCAAACCATGATGGAAAAGCTAAACAACCGAGGCTGGTTAATCGCTCTAATCTACTGCTGCTTCAGGACAACGCTAGACCACACACTGGACAACAGACGGCTACCAAATTAGAGGAGCTTCAATTGGAATTTTTTAGACATCCAACGTACTCTCCGGACCTTGCTCCAATAGATTACCAGTTTTTTCGAAATTTGGATAACTTCTTGCAGGGGAAAAATTCAACTCCGATGGCAGTCCAAACCGCCTCCAAAGATTTTATTGATTCCCGTCCGAATGGTTCTTTTGCTAAAGGGATCAATTAACTACCTATGGGATGGCAAAAGTGCATAGATTTATTTTATTTGAAAAAGAAACGCCTTTATGTTCTTCTCGTACAAAACGCCAATTTCATACGCAAGGACCTAATATTATCGCTATCAACTTCATGTTTGACATTTTTGTGCATAAAAGTCGATGTAATGTAGGTATGCGAAATATATATTCCTACCTTTATATTTCATCTGCATAATATATTACATTATTTACCATTTATATTTTTCTGCTTTTAAATTTCCTTAGAATAGAAATTTCATGTACTTTTTTTTTTAAATTTGAGATTTGAATATTTTGTTAGTCCAAAATAAATTAAAACCATTTTATCATACGCCGAAAATAATCTACATATCTTAGATTTAAAAACTGTCATCACACATTCACAAATTTTGTTACTGTTCGGGGATATCAATTTTCAAAGTGATGGTGAAAAAATTTCTGTATTAAAACTAAATTATCGCCAAAAACGTTATAAATATTAACGAATCGATTTCAAAATAGATCCTTGTCTGCTACTAAGAGTGAATTTCACAGAGAAAAAGCAAAGAAAAATAATCCTGGTTGCATGAATTCAAAAGTTTTCAGTTGAAACATCCCATGTGCCACAACATAGGAAATTGTACCTACCTGTTTTTTGCTTTAAAGTTGAATTTACCATAGCAGGGTTTTTAGTAAAAATAAGGTTTGCAGCATGTTTGCAGGGCCGTCACGTGCTTCCAAGAGTTTCGTGCTTGACATCAGCCACGCCGGACGATAAATCATGGACACAAGCTGGGCCCACGTGGACTCAAATTGAATTTTTGACCGTCACTACAGTCTGGGTAGGTTCTGGGTGACTTTTACATAAAACTGTGTACAATTTACAAAAGATTTGTTTTTAAAGAAGGTGGACGGTATTTATTCCAATTTATATAACTTCTCAATGCTATCTAATTGGACTTGAAACCCTCGGGCCCTTGTGCTCACAGCCTTTTCAATTTCGAAACGGTTGATTGACACTTCCCGTGACCCAAGAACTGACTTTTACTTTGACACAGGCTGGTCTTGGGCACATTACCAGCTGACAGCGTTGAGGACGATTTTTTTATTTTAGTTTGTTGTTAGTTTATTTCAATTAAATGTATTTACTACTTATTACTACTAATTTTTTTAAACTGGTTAGAAAAGAAAATGCCAATGACAATGCCAATTATATACATAATAAGCATTCAAACTATTTTCAGTAGCATCTTAGCGACATTAAATTTAATAAAAAAAAACATATATATATATAACAGTTTAGTGAAATTGGAGGTGTGCGATGTACATACTACTGTGATGCGAATTCGAAAACTCTTTAAAAATACGAGATTCGCCCTTAAGACCTCTCTTTCTTACGCTATGCGAATTGGCTTTTTACTTTTTACTTTAATTCACTAAAAAAGGACATTTTTTATGTTTTGATTAAGGACAAAATAGATTATTATTCTGTTTGGCCATTTTTTTATTCGTGGCGCACGATGAAACTTGTATATCTGGGTAAAGAACACTTCAACAAACAAACAATATTGGTATCTTGGTACCTAGTTGCCGTGATATTAAATACAAAATGGCGGCTGGTAACTATGTAAGCTCCTATTCGAAAATATTTGAACCCCTATCACAATGACAACGCGTAAGGAATACGTCACCGAGGAAGGCTTAGGATACGCTAGCGTGAAAATTTCGAGGTAGTCATAATGGATTGGTCGGAGAGGGCAACACAATCTATCATCATGAAGAGAGGAATGTTATGGCGGAGGTTTGTGTTCAGCAGTTGGACAATTTAGGTTAAAAAAAAGTTAGTTCCATTTTGAACACGCACTATTTAATGTTTCTTACTTTTATTACTATGAATTATCTCTTTCATACTAAGTCCGGTCATCAGCCATTGCTAATCTATTGCAAACAATTGGAAACTGGATTAATATTTCCATTAAGTTATGCAAATTAAACTAATCTTCTTGTCAATATTGGGTTCTACAAGGGGTCAACATTAATTTGGTCGTATTTGCTAAGGTTTATTATAGTAACTAAATAGTTACCGACGGTGCAGATTGTCCGTGATAGATTGAAATAGTTTCTTTAATTTTTTTTATGGTAAAGCGGTTGGTTTTTGGTAAAGTGAAGATTATTTTATTTAAGATACGGCCGCATTTGAATCTGTTTGAATCTTTAATTATTGATTGTTTATTTTCTAAAAAATTATTTGAGGACTCAGATATTTTATTTTTTCAATTTTTAGACTAGAGACTCTTACTATAACCTACCCGTGATCCTTCGTGTGCCCAAGGGCCGCAGTGACTCTTTCGAACAAATTTCACAACCCTAGCAGGCAAGAATAAGATCCTCTTAAAACCTATTACATACTACATTGGCCAAACACACAGAATAACTCAAATACAAACTTTCAAGGCAAATCTAGTTCCAAATCGATCCCTGTATGAGCACCCAACCGATAAAAATGTAGGGTGAAATTAAACAAAAACTTTTCGGCCCGATATCCCACGTCGGAAGTTTAAGTTGGCCCATTGATCCTATCCATACAAATGGACGAAAAATGCCCTAGTTGGAGCGAGACCCTTAGTTACATTTATTCTTGTACGGCCGCGTTTGTTTGCAAATCTCGGGTAAGTGGTAAAAAAAGGATTCCTACCGAAAAGTAAGCTAATTATTAAAATAAGTTGAACATGGGTCAAGGATTTACTAATCAAAATGAGTTTTTGAAGAACTCTTAAGCAATTGTCATGCTAATGAGAACTAAAAAGATAAGCAGCTGATTAGCTGCTAAACAAAACTAAACATTAGTTATGAAAGTTGTGCTTGAGCAAATGAGATGCCTAAAAATATTGAAGCCAAAAATTTTCTTTAAACGCAATAAAGCAAAAAAATAATAATAATGCAAATTCTATTCCATTTGATTTAAATCTAAAAGGTAGTCTCCATCCTGAACCCACAATAGGCTTTACACACTTACAACAATGAGAGGGAACACAACAAAACCCATATTTTGTACATTCATAACTCCATCACTTGGGATGATAAACGATGAAATCCTACTGATCCTTCCCGCAACCGGTCTCATTTGTTATAATAAATTGTAACACCGTACTCGACTGCTGAATCTAATGTATTGTTATAAATGTTATTTTGAGTAACCGTTGTGGTTGGATAAGATGCTAACAGACATGTTAAGGTTACGGCTTAAATTGTGGGGTGAATGATTTGGGAATAATTGGTAAGTATAATATTGGTGAGAAAGTGAACAAGAAAAATATAGCTAAAATATTTTATCACAGTGAGAAAATTATTTGAATGCTACTTGTATGAACAATTTTTTTAAAAGCTCACATGTTGTCAATGACAGCTGTAATACTCGGATAACTCGTGTTTTGGCCTTCGAGCTAGCAAGTAAGAAATATAAGCATTAAATACACACACAAAAATGTGTATAGTTCTGTAATTTACGAAGCCAGGCTATACTATGACGTACCAATGTCATCATGATTCCGTTGAGAAAAACACAATAAGGACGGACTTGTCTGTAGACAAGGTGGCAGATGCCGTACCAGTCATTTTTTTTGGCTGGAAAATCATCAAATGATTTCTCCCGCACTGTGCCGAGCAGAAGAGAGTGTCAGACTCTTACTGAATAAAACCCATTTGCGTTCCTTCTAGTGCCCTTTGCGTTTCAGGGCCGCGGTGATCATTTCCAACAAATTCTGCAACCACATCGTACCAGCCTTCGTGTAGTATTTTGTGAAATATTCATCTTATTTGTTATATTTAATTGTAGATATGTAATCTAATCACATAGCCTGTTATTCTACCAACGATTCAACTGCCCCTTCTTGTGATAATAGTTTCAGCAGCTGTTTAATGTATACCCTTGGCGATTAATTATCTAATTTAGTGTGGTACGACTTCTCGAATGCATTTAATACTGTCAATCACGGAGTAAGTACTCTTGCCTATCTTCTGGTCTCTCCCTATCTCTATGGTACTGGAAAGGTTTTCTTTTTATGTTCGGGGGCATCAGCAGTTAGTTAGTGCTGGAGACTCTTCGCCCGGGTGGTGTGACGTTGCAGCTGGCGTCCCTCCATTTTTATTAAATTTATAACTACTGAGCTTGAGGGGGTGCATTTCATCTCTATGCTGACGATCCAGACTCTATTACTAGGAGGAGACTACTTATTAGATGCCATCAAGGAGCTTGACCGAGATTCGAGATCGATTAAAAGCTGGTCAGAACGATTCGGTTTGGCAGTTAACGCTTTATCAGATTAATATAATTGGGAGTCTACAAGCTTTCGAAAGCTTAGATGTACCCGTAATCTTTAACAACACAGTCATTCCATTTGGCTCCTGTCTAGACTAGCGAAAACAGGTCATAAGTGATAGTCGGAGAGTTACTCCCAGCCCACATAAAGGAAATGCTTGTACAGTACCTAATTTTACTCAATTGACTTTGATGATTTGTGCTACTACGATCTGAATGCAGGTCTCCGTCTCCTCAATAAACTTGACCGACTTCCAAATAACTGCTTTCAATTTGTCTTCAAAATTCGTAAGTATGATCACGGATTTTTCTTAATAATCCTTCTTCTCCCTCTTCTCCAACTTCACAAATTCACTTCCTTTACTCTGCCCACAGTAAAAATCTTCGCTCAGCCAATAATCGTCCATTACGGTGACTTTCACACCGCTCTGGGTTCATCTATTCCTCTTTCTTTTTCCAAGCGATTTTCCTTTGAAATGTGCTCCTTTTGAACATCAGGATGGCAAACAGTCAATTGTCGTTGTTTAAGGTGAAGGCACATGAACACATTCACAAGAATTTAGTAAAATCATCACAGCTTTATTTCGTCTGATTCTTTTTTCTTAATAACTTTGTTATTTTTTTTTATATGTATGTTGTATCTATGTGTTTATGATTGTTTTTTTTTTTCATGTCTTTAAGGTTAGACCTGCCATGTTGTCTCACCAGTCTAACGTCGACTGGTAAATAATGCCTATGGAATTCAGATTTCCTTTGTACAGTGTTTAAAACTTTATGCACTTGTGTGCATAGAGTTTTAATAAATAATAGTTTTTGCCAGCTTGAAAAACTAGCCTCATCTGACTGTCGGAATTAAACATCATGAACATATTAATAGCATTATAAGACCTATCACATATTACTCAAGCAAAATATAATATTGCTTCGACGTAATAAAATATAGAGGTTAATAATTTTGGTCGAGGACCCTTCACGTCAAAGATTGGATTCTGTAACTTCATCTACAAAATGTATGGCCATAATATTGCTGAGAAAGCTTTATTATGAAGAAGTTTCTTAAGTTGAACATATTGAATCTTTTCGAAAGTGGATGAAGTTCTTAGGCTGCTCTGTTAGAGTCTACGAGATTTGGAAATTCTATTTTTATAGAATTTCCAAATCTCGTCAGAATTTAGATCCATATCAAATTGAAAGTCCTTTTGGACTTTCAATTTGATAAGGATCTAAATTCTGATTACTTGAAAAAAGTGAAGACGTGAGACACTTTGACTCACTTGGAAAAAATAGTCTTGTATATGAAAGAGCTTTCAAAAGTGAAACAGTTCTTACCCGAAAAGAGGACAATTTTGCATTACATAACAAAGCAAAAAGAACAATTACAGAAGAATCTTCAAATCGCATTAAATTTTCAATAATTTTACTTGAAAACCTTTCTGGGCCTCCGAGACCAAACATTCCAAATAACTTAGCCAAATTGGCGTCCTTTATGTAGTTAATCTAAGTTTGTTACGTTTTGTTAACTTTTATCACCCCCTCCCGGAATTTTAGATAAGGATCAGACCTGTAGAGCAAAAACGTATTTTTGTCTGTCTGAATTCAAGCATATATTTCATTCATCATCACACCTACCTATTGTGTTTATATTAATTTTTAATCTATAGAAAGATTTCTGGTTCCACTCAGTCACTGATGAATTTCCAAAATAACACAGTAAATTCAGGAATATGTTTTACATGAAAGAGTAGTTTTGCATTTCGAAATATTCCGAAAATTTTCATGCTGCCGTCCATTTTCATATGCCCCATAAAGGCCCCGAAAATGTGGCCACTAAGGTGCTTGTCAGTCAAAAATTGCTCCCGAGTGAAGTCAGGTCGGGTCAGTATGAGCAGATATAATCAGGATGACACGGGCCAAGTTAAATGGAAAAGTTTTTGTAGGCCTGCTTTATGCATGGCCTTATTGCCCTTTGGGCTAGCTTGACCTTAATAAGCGCTGCCTTTAGAAGTTGTCCGCTCGTAAAAAAGTTGCGAACGTGAGCGGCGGAGGGTTTAATAGAGGTGAATTTTATTTAAAATATCAACACTGGCTGTGGTGTAAGAACTGGATTTTTCCGGTTCTACTAATGTATTTTTTACTTTATGGAACATTTTCTTTTCTTTTCATTTTTCTGTCTGTTTTATGTTGAAGTTCCTTCCGAGAATTATATTTTGCACTACCTGCTTGACCTTAGGTACAGCAGAGATTTAATTATTAAGAATTTTGTTGAATTTTTTAATGCTTACCTACTAATTTACTTAAAAGAGCATTTACAAAAAAATAAAATACCGTGAGTAATTAACCAATGTAATTGAAATTTGGTAAGTTTACGTAAGATTTTTTGGTCAAAAAAGAAAATTGCTTTTATTGTGTCTTAAAGAGAAAGCGATAGAAATTTTAACTATTCAAAAATGTGAAAAACAAAAGGAAATAACGAATATACTTTTACAATTAAAAAAAAAGGGTCTCACATATAATACGTTCCTATGAATGTTGCCTCAATGCCTGAGAATGCAAACATTCTAACTGTAAATATTTCTTTCATTACTTTTTACTAGTATAAACAAAATTCGCAATTAAAAACTCATAAAGGAATTAATTATAGGCAATTGAAGCCAGTTATAATGAGCATACAAAGTAAGCAAATACTAAATACACACAGAAATGTACATAGAAATATTTACAAATAAACCAGTAATTACAAATATGTATTTACTTCAGTAAATAAATTGCTATTCATTGGAAAGGATTCCATAATTTACGACTGGGGTCTATTGTGTCGTTCTCGATCCTAATAATATGTTACAATATTATATTTAGCAGGATGCGAGTATACTACGATTTGATTTCATCTTAAACTTATTATCATCTGCCTAGCCTTTTCCCAACTATATTGGGGTCGGCTCCCAGTCAAACCGGATTCAGCTGAATACCAGTATTTTACGTGAAGCGGCTGCCTACCAGACCTCCACAACCCATTAACTGGGTAACACTGTACTTCTTGGCAAGACTGGAGTCAGATTTACTGGCTTCTGACAATCCGTAACGACTGCCAAAAATTAACAAATGACAGCCGGGAAACTTATAGATACGGAAATTCGGAATGAAGTGGAAATTATGTATTTTCTTACTTTTCCGTTGTTCTAATAATTATTTTTGGCCCTGTAACGAAATTACTCAGATAGGATAGAAGGCATTTCGATGCGGGGTCCATGATAGTGCCTGCATTAGAATAGAATAGAATTTAATTTGCAAATATGGAAACACAACAGTTTTTACATAAATCAAAGTTCAGCCATATTTTACCATTCGGCATGCAAACATTACAATTATTATTATTCACATGTATTTATTATTAATTAATAAAAAAAATAAAAAATAAATCAAATCAGTAAATTATCAATTATGGTGAAATCCAAATATTAAATATTTTTGATTAACATTAAATATAGAAATAAAATCAGTCAACAAAATGTATTTCTACTCTGTCAGAAACTCAGTTACACTGTAGTACGTTTTATCCATCAAAAATTTGAGCTTCATTGATCGATGTGATTCTGGCTTTCAGGACATGCGGTGGTATTTGATATAACATTATTTATAATCACGACACGGCAGGCTAGTTCCATTAAAAATCGACCTACGGAAAGTGGATAATTTTTTTTGCTTGTCCGTTTCATGCAGCCCATTGTAGTCTTGAACCAATTTTTCCAAATCAATTTTATTTAAACCGTTTTTTACTTAAAAAATAGTTCTCAAATAAATTGCGTTACTCTAACGAACAAGTAACTACACGGTTACATTTTGAAAACAGCACAAATTGTAACCGTGTCGGTTGATAAATGTAACTAATATGTTAAAGTCTACATTACGAACTAGAGCCTCTTCGTTATTGCCTAAAACAGTTGTTTCAGTCCTAAACACATTTATTTCTGTGAACATCACTTTTTAACAGGAACCCATTTTACAAGCTTCTAATTTGCCTTGTTACTTAGTTTAAATGGACCAAATCTTGCAAATAAATTGAAATCACGATTGAGCTGAAATTTTGCATATTGTCCATTTGGTTTGGATACAATGCACGATCAGATCATCATTCTAAATTCAAGAATTCCCAAAGAAAATAGACCGATTTTTGTAGCCGCCCAAATGATGAAAGTATCAATTAAAGTAGGGTTTACTAAAAGATAGTAAAAAAAAACACCAACAACTTCCTTTATTTTAGGTAAAAGATTATGTTCAAGACAAAACATAGTGTTCGGTTAATACTCACTTATATTATTTACACGCACCTATTGATGGTTGAATTTGTGATGTTTTATCGTTGATATTGGGTCATTGCACAGATAATAAAATAAAACTCATTTGTGACACCCTGCGGCGGAGTGGATGAACAGTTCCAAAAAATACTGTGATCCATTTCGTGGCTCTTATTTCGAAATGAAATCATTTTTGGTAAACCATTTCGTTGATCGAACGTGATTTGAAGTTGGATTACAAAAGAAAACAACCAAACATTAATTAATGTGTAAAATTATACACCAAGTTCTTTGTATCGGAATTTTATTAACTACATTAGTATCTTCACGTCAATTTCTGTTACTGGCAGCTAATAAATAAAGCACATGCCTCTCCACAAACATATACATATCGACGCCCCCAAGGAATAAACCTGTATTATACTATTACTGACTTGTTACTGTTATATCATTTATGGGATCTACGGGTCGGGATACACCTGTGCAATTTTTTTCATTTTTTTTCTGCGATTATTTTCAGCGGTTTTCCTTATAACACTTTTGTTCTTTGGAAATTTTCCATTTTTTATTTACTAGAAAAATAACGTAATACATTATTACAAATTAAAATCTGTGGCTACGTTTCGGTAAAGTAATATTACTGTAAAATATTTCAGCAAAATTTCTGGTTAACGCGATTACAGGTTTACTATCGTGAATTTTGTGGTAGACATTTTCGGTAATGCACTGTTACAGTTATCATCCAGGACATACATTTATACCTTAATATACGTATTAGCGTCTTACATCGTGTTGATATTATAATATTTTAGTATCTAAAGAAAATAAGTGTTATGGCATCGAACAAGATCGTCCTTTGAGAAACCCTCGAGTAAGAAGAATGTTTTGATGATTGACAATACTGACGATCGGGTTGCAAAAAGTGAGTACCTACTTATCAAAATATTAAGTAATTAAATTAACATTGTATTTCGTTTATAATTAATGTACATTCGTTGGCATTAGTAGCAGTATTAATTTTGATTGAGGATAGATAGTATATATTATATTTTGCCTTTGCTGCCCTGCGTGTTGCGTGTTCGAATCTCGCACATAGCAAGAATGCAGAAAGCAGTTACACTAGCTATGAATACGTCCATGCTAGCTATTCGTTCGTACTACTTTATGCTCTGGACTTACTTCAAATAGAAACTTTGTTAATATCGTACAAGAGAGCAAATCTGTAGAAACACTGTCTATCAAAACTATGACTGATTATGATTTACGAATCTTGTCCTGTTGTGATAGTGATATATTAATTTTAATTACATCAGACCAGCCTATTGTATTCTCATTATCATCGCAACGCCAACTTAAAGGGTTTACTATATTTTTTTAATATTTAAAATATCTGTTTGCTCTCAACTCTTTTATAGTATTTTTTTTTTTTCAGAAAGTCAGGAGATAAGAATTTTTGGTAATTATTTAAACAATAATTTTATTTTGATTTCAGATCTACCAAAGAAAAAATACGCTGATTGCGATGGGCATGTGAGTGATGCTGATTTTTCTCCATATTGTTCAGAATATGTTCCAAGTCCAGAAAGGATTGCAGTCAATAGTCAATATGAAACAATTTTTAACACAAAATTTAACTACCCTTTTTTAAACCTAAAAAGATCAACGTTCTACATGTTTTGTACATGAGCAAGCGAGTCCATCAGAGATAGTCTTTAGAAGAAAGCTACAGACGTCATTTCAATAGAAAAGAGAGAATTCGGCAAATTAAACATGAAGAAAACATTACAATTGACAAAAACGATAGCACGATTGCTATCCTCGACCTGCAAAAAGTTTTAAGTATTCCACAATCGCAATAAACGCAAGTACCCTGTGTACAATTTTAATATTTTTGACGCTCTACATAAAAAGGCTATTGCTACGTGTGGCATTACCAAATCGCAAAACGAGGCTGCATAGAAATTGGGAGTGTTTTGTTGCAATTCTTGAAGGGTGAACAGGAGCGAGGTGTTAACAAGATATACTTTTATTATGTTGGTTGTTATGGCCAAAATAAGAATTGGTACATTTTTGCCTTAGATGCGTATGCACCAAAATTTTTAAATTTGTCAATAATGCATAGATTTTTCGAGACAGGATATAGCCAGAATGAGGGAGACTCGATGCATGCCTGTATTGAAAGGAACATGAGAAATAAGTGTATTTACACACCTGATCAAATCCTAAACTCCAAAGTCTCAGGAGAAAAATATACAATTTCATTGTATATTTTTCGAGACTTTGGAGTGGAGTGGGAGAATTGGAGCTTTGATAGAAGATACTGTATTTGAACGTGCTTATCATCAACCCCTTCCTTTAAGCAAGGCGGTGCACACAGATTTACTGTCTTTGTGCAATAGTGGAGTGGAGCGATTCCACTGTATTACCACGCATTTTATGAATCCTTCATTTTTGTAGAAAATAGTGATGATCGCCATGCCAATGATAATCCTGCTTAGTTTTTAATCTTTCTGCTTGGCTAATTTTTTACACATTTACTAATTGTAATTTTTGATCTCTATGAGAACTTTGTTCCCAATAAACTATTTAATTTTGTGAGTTTTCTTTAATCATTCCCTCGAAGATACCGACAGAAAATTTATTTTACATAATCGGTTTTCAATGATTACGATAATATGACTATTAAAAAAAACCTATAAAATACGGGTTACACTACTTTACCCTTTCATGGTTATTTAAAATTTTACCTCAATAAGTCGGTAACTGAACGTTACAATCTCTCTCTGTAATGAAAAAACACGTTTAATAATCCAGTAAAGCAATATTATGCCTATGATTTTTAAGAAATTGACTAGAATAATTCGGTAAGTAATCATTACTGGAATAATATTGATAAGTTAGGATTGTAAGATGTCAATTCCCTAAAATTTTTATGAACCCATTTTCGGTAATATGTATTTTGGTGAATAACTAATTCTGTGTATATTTAATAGTCACACTTAATATTAGAAACCGTTCGGGTAAAAATTAGCTTTTCCGTCATATTACTATGTTGGCATAATTACCTTTTGTTGAAGAGATATACCCATATATACATATAAAATTTGATTTTTGCGATTACCGGTTTATTCCACTAGGGCGTCGATATATATTTCAGCTCCTACAGTTCAGGGCGTTACCCTACTTTGGTTTGCTCATCTGCAGCAAAGCTTTCTAGCAATCATATTAGTGAAAAACATTTGAAATTATTATTTAGTCTTAGAAAACTTTTGCCAACCCAACTTATATTAAACGTGGATCTAAGACCAACAAACTAGAATAGAACCACTATTTTCCTTCCTTATTTCAAAATGGAAGTAGTTCCATACGCTAGAATGTTGGAACATCGTAATTTCGCTCACGTTTCGTTCTAAGACTGACTGAAATGTTTGGGTGACAGTGAAAAATCTTGCAGTCTAACCTTTGGAACATTTAACAAATCATTCACTCACCCGTTTCTTTTTCGGGCTAGTAATGGGATCAATCAACGCCTTCACACTGGACCTTATTGGCCTACAAAGTGTACGGTCACTATTCAAAGGGATATATTAGGCCTGTCTTCAGTTAGTGATAAAAGGCCCACTCCAGGTTATGAGGTATAGTGAAGATTTTGAGTTTTATATGTGTTAGCTTGTGGATTATGATTCTTAATTAAGGCATTTCTGTTAACATTTTGTAAGTGAGAGAGTGTTTCAAGTTTTATTGTTTTTTTTTTTTGGATGGGACATCATCCAATGACTTCTCCCGCTCTGGGCGGAGTGGAAGGGAGTGTCAGACTCTTACTGACTAAAACCCACGCGTGATCCTTCTTGTGCCCTTTGAGTTACAGGGCCGCGGTGACTCTTTCGAAAAAAATCCGCAATTTTTCGTATTTACTTAATTGGAACTTTTACAATACCTGTCAGTCAATATGTAATAAGAGTGTTCGACTCTTACTGACTAAAACCCACCCGTGTTCCTCTTAGTACCATTTGCATTCCAGGGCCATGGTACCTCTTTTTAATAAATTCCACAACAATGCCTATCAGCCTTAGGTCCATATCTCAACAGTCATCCAAATTTGGATTTGTGCCTGATGGAAGCAAAAGGCCCGCTCCCTGGAGGAGGGTTACATGGGACCAGCTAAATGGAACTTAGACATAACTGACGGAATTCGTAGCTACTATTTAGGAGTATGAATATCCCTATGCTATACCTTTTCTGGATTACAGGTGTTTTGTTATTCTATCTCAGAAAAACAAAAAGATCAAACATATTCTCTCGAATCATAATTATCGTCGCAAATCAAAAAATGATTATATTTACCGTTAAATCCCCCAAAACGTGGATGGTACAATCAGCGATGTAACCAAGCTGATTAAACAGAAAGGCTGGCTCTGTCGACCGCATCGCACCAATTTGCGTTTCACCAACGCTCGGCACAAATGCATCAAATCATCCTTTACGTCAATCGTTTAAAGTCCATTTAGCGCGCAATGGGCGCGAACGAATGACGATTATACAGTTTTATGGATTAAGTGGTGACTAGCTATTGCATAAAGCCGTCCCAAATTTTGTTTGCATTTCGCGTAATGGGCTACCGGAATTTGTTTTGATATTGTTAATTATGTTCGTTAAAATGTTTGAAGATATTTTTTGTATACCTTTAAAAGTCGGCTTTATTAGATTCCAACGAACAAAAATAATCAATCTATATCTATACTAATATTATAAAGAGGAAAGATTTGTATTTTTATATGTAACGAGTAAACTCAAAAACTACTGGCCCATTTTTTCGGAAATTGGCAACTTTGTTTTGTGTTGTTACGGCCTTTTTTCTTATGACGGCAGAGTATTGGTCCCTTAATGAAAGTTGTTCTTAATGTTGAGTAGGACCCATGACCCTTTAAGAGGTATTGCGTTTATTCTATTACATGTTGTATATACACATGGGGAATGCGATAAGTTAGCAGTACAACCGTCATCAGTAGGGTTTTCTGGTAGAGGGTTCGTTCATCATCATCTTCCTGCCCTTATCCCATGTTACTTGGGGTCGGCGCAACATGTTTTTTTCTTTCATTCTGTCTTGTCAGCCGTCAGGCTATCACTATCTCCTTTTTCTTTCATATCACTCCTCACACAATTCATCCATCGTTTCTTTGGCCTACCTCTCCCTTTCCATCCATCCACATTCATATTCATAACCCTTTTAGTTACATATGTTTCATCCCTCCTTTTGACATGATGTTTTTTGTTACAAACAAATGGCGTAAGAGAGAGAGCAGTGGTGGCCGAGTGGTAACGGCTCCGACTTACGAATCGTAGGTCGCGGGTTCAAACCCAGCCAGGCGCATTACTTTGTGTAATTCATTTCTTCACCACTGCTCTCAAAACGGTGAAGGAAAACATCGTGAGGAAACCGGCATGTCCTAGAACCAAAAATTCGAAGACATGTGACATTCACCAACCCGCACTGGGCCAGCGTGGTGGATTACGGCCCATTCCCTCTCCTAGAGAGGAGGCCTGTGTCCCAGCAGTGGGAACGTTAAAAGGCTGATTATGATTTATGATTATGAATGGCGTAAGTTACAAACAAACGTTACACTTCTCATAATCACTTTTATTTCACAATAGTTATAATTACAGGCTTGCAGGGGAGTACTGAGCAGCTTGTACCAGCAGCCGTTGGGAAGGTCCGAACTACTCATTGGCTTCCGAAAGAGTGTCCACTATTGTCCGGCCTCAAACGTAACTGTCGATTCCCGTCAACCCCCTTCCCCCCAACGATTCCGCTCAAGTGACTTGTGACGTCACGGCGTAAACCCATCTCCGTACAATGAAATCAATTGACCGTCATATTATTGCTAAATTGGCGTACTCGCCGACATATATGTATGTATAATATGTAACTAAACAAAACGTGATACTAACTGACTACAGAGGTAAAAAGATAGATTGATAAACAGACAGACAGAGTAACTTTCGCATAGTGAAAGTATTTATAAACAAAATGTTGGTTGGTAGTGATTTTTAGATTTTAGCGAGTCCTTTACAAAAGAATTGTTGATCTCCCCAGTAACTTTTTACTTTCCGACAAATTTTAAACTACTTTTCGAACAGAAAACAGTAGATTCTCATTCTGATTTTTTTTCACAACTCTTCTGCGTTACTCTGTCAGCAATATTAGCTGTTTATAATTTCAGGCTTTCCTCGATCTTTACTTTGGCCTAAAAGTAAGAAGCTTGACTTAAACATAAGCGCTTGATTGAATCACTTTTAAAGCTATTAAGACGCCCACGAGCTACAGAAACTCCTCGTGTGACAAAGAGTATAGTCAAGTAAACAAGTGTACGATCACAATTCATGTCACGACTCGACTGTACTACCGGGAAAACAATTTTGTATACATCTGTACTGACAGCGAGATAAGTGAGTGACACTTACACCGTTGTGTAACTTTGAGGAGTATTAAGTTGTGTTACAGTGAACATAATGGATTGAAATTTGGTAGAAGTCTTTTAATAATGCTCTTTAGCAGTACACTTATGTAACGACATTTTTATTTAAGTAAAAGACGTTCTTAAGAGAGGCGTGTGTGACCATCCTGCGTGTCTCGGTAACCATGAGCAGCCGCAAGGTCCAGCTGCCATTTGTATATCTTTCACAAAAGTTATGGATTTGTTGCATCAGTGTGAAGGAAATTCTGATTCAAGACATGATCTTAAAAAGTTCCTGTAAAAGTGTCGTCACAAAACAAAGAGATTATCGCGTGAATATTCGATCGTCGTTTTCATTTGTAGGGCAAACCGGATCACTTCATTGCGCCGAAAGAGCTCGCCTTCTGGTTTTGCCGAACATGCGAATGCGATGATCGCTTTGTATCAAGGCGGTGGCTTAACATTTAATTAATTCGACAGCTAAATAAAACAGAAAAGTCGAATGGTACTCAAATATTCGCCACTGTTAGACAGTGTGACAAAATCTCTCGGTTTAAGTGTATCTATTGCTATTTACGGCTCCACGTGAAATTTGCCTGTAAAAAAATAAAACCTCACCTTATATAAAACGTTTATCACTTTACCAGAGTGTATAAATAGCTTGATATAGTTATTTATTGAAATCAAAATAGCTGGCCAACAAACCAAGTCAAATGTTGCTGCCTCTACATTTGATACACTGCTGTATTATGTGTAAAAAGGTGAAAAAACGTAGAATATAAACACATTAATATTGGTTGAAAACTTTGCAAGGTCAACAAAAGATACGAAAAGAAAACTGTTTTCCTTTCGCAATCTTTCGCGAAAACGAGCGATACATCTCTATTTATTTATAGGCGTCTAAAATAAAAAACAGAATCAAAATAAATAAAGAAAGTTTTTGCTCACACATCTCACGTAGACAATACTTTCGGTGAGTAACAGCTACGTATCTATCTGAAGCTATAGTAGTATTGATGGTTTGTGAAATATGGAAGGAATATTCGACAAAATATATAAGAAAAACTTTTTTCCCAACAATTTTCTTTCCTGAATTTACATTTTCCACGTAACGCATTTATGTACCCAAAAAAAAATATTTATTAGCATATTTATATCTTCAAACACTTCTATAATTGAATAGCTAACAGTAACTTAGACAAGCCCCACCGAAATTCGCAAACTTTAGCGAATCTCGTCAGAACTTTGCGCGAACGAATCAAAGTTCCGCCGATTCGTTTAACTTAAAACCGGTGGGAACCGGTAAAAACCAGATTTGTTTGGCAGATTTCTTTGTTAAACAATATTTTTAAAGACGTAATCAGGTTTGTTATGGGCGAACAAATCCGGCTTGGACGCGAAAACAAATTGTTTTTTTACAAAAAGCCTCTTCAAAATTTCAGTTGGGAAAACTTTTAGCTTCGTTCTGGTTTTAAATATTTTATAGGTTTAGCAAATGAATTTGTATTTTATGTTTCAAACAAGTAGGTAGTATATTTGTTCCGGGGTCAATAGGTTAAATTAAAACTGTATTTGCCGTCAAAATTAATCCTAGCTGTTAAGAATCATTGCTTGACAAAAATAGTTACTAGAAATGTATAAATTAAGGAAACAAAACACTACTGCATCGGTTAAGGAAATATTATCTATTTTAATAAACAATAGTCCAATAAAAATATTCTATAGTAATGACAGGACATTTTTTTTATTATTGCGGCAGTAAATTTTTAGGATGATCCGTAACGTATTTTATACATATAAGATTTTCTTACAACATGTAGGCCTTATTCAGCCATTCATCTTACGAGTAGGCGTTCGCAAAGACGTACGCTTATAGAATAAGAAGGAATCCATTGTAAATGGGGTTACCATGTTACAAAATGGTACATTTAAATTGAATGTTATAGTTATTGTTTATTTGGTCCTCATACAAACACTAATTTACAAGATTACTACTGCATTTTTGTGAGTTACGAACTATTGCTTATATGTATGTATGTGTAGTTTCCAACTTCTTAGTATTAAATTTAATAAACAGCGAAAAATAATAATAAAAACACTTACTCTTTCAAAATTATACTAATACCCAAAACCAGCTACTGAATAATTTCTACTGCCCAAAAATTCTCTTTTCCACCCCGAAAAATGGCAACACCAAGCACATTTGTCACGTCTATGTTATCTTCTGTCTGTCTGTCACGTGGTTGATAGGGTAATGGCAAGACCGGCGCGGAATTTTAACTAAAACCTTTGTATTATTATATCTACGTGGAAAAAAATAGGCCGCTACGAGAATTTCAATTTTCATGAAGACACGTACGTACGTAAATGTTTATTAGAATAAAATGAATTATTTATTAGCCTTTGTTTCTTCTCATTTCATTTGTGAGAAGATGTATCGTTTTTTGTTAAGGTAGAAACTTTGTTGGTTGTTTACTTTTTCAGATGAAATATTATGGGTCATAGTGTAGCAAAAAGTTTGACTTGGAAATTATTAAATAAAAAACGTGGCCTGTTTTAAGAGACTAGAGCTTGCTTTGTCCTGGATGAAAATGTTTCACGATCTCAAGGCAACGCATTATCAGGATATTAAGTGTCCTTATACAAGGAAAAGTTTATTCGTATCCAAAGTTTCATTTAAGTATATTAATTCTGTCGTTAAGGTATGATTGATAACTCTTTTTCGGTGTATACAAATCGTGAATTCGGTGAATACGATAACCGAAAACAATAAAAAATCATGTAAAATACTTGATTAGTGTTTTAGTGCGAACGCGAGATTATAATGCTACTGTGTTGGGACATTTTTATTATTTAAACTAGCTTTTAAAATTCATTGAGCAGAAACCTATAAAAATTACCGAATTACAAAACACAACGCCTCATAAAAGTGGTCACAATACAATGCCAACACTTTAATAAGTATTTTACTCTACCCATTTGTAAGTTGTCAAGTAGTTCCGTAAAACGCAATTGGTTTAATACATAATATTAAATAAGTAAGCTTTTAAGTACGGACCGCGACGTCCACTCTAGTAGTTGTTAATTTTAACTTTAATTAAAAATAATTTCTCTTCGCTACTGGACAGAGGGGATGTACGAAGCAGAGGTAGATTGTTACAGTTTTAAGGTATTGTCTTCTGGGTGTGAGTTTAATTAATTTAAGAGGACGTGTTGCAGATAAGATGCTGCGTGGCACATTTTTATAGTGTCTTTTTAACCAACTTCTAAAAAAGGAGGAGGTTCTCAATTCGGATGTTTGTATGTTTTTTTTTTTTAATGTTTGTTCGCGCATAACTCCGTCGCTTGCCAACCGATTTGAAAAATTCTTTTTTTGTTGGAAATGGTGTACTTCCCAAATGGTCCCATGAAAATTTTATCGAAATCGAACAAGCAGTTTTTTTGTTAATTTCAAAAAATGATAGCAAATCTGTCGGGATAGCTGAAATCGCATGTTTGTTTATTGTTTACACCAATTTATACCACGTACGCTGTGATGGGTATGTTTAGCTGGGAGTGAACCACTAAAAAGTGAAAAATAAAAAACTTTTTACAAAAATAAAACCGACTTCTAAACAAAAAAACCAAAAAGTATAAAATAACTTTAATTTCGGAAGTCGGTGTATTCAACGACAAAAAAGCAACCAAAAACACCGAGTTCCGAAATTAAAGTTATTTTATACTTTTTGGTTTTTTTGTTTAGAAGTCGGTTTTATTTTTTGTAATAAGTTTTTTTTTAATAAACTTTTTTTTATTTCATGTGTGAACCTGAGAGACCGTATCCATATTAATGGGTTTTCCTCATTTTATTAATCAGAACTTTAGGTCAACCTACACCTCACGCCCCAGCCGCCGCAACAGAAGATGCTGCCCCGGGCGTCGGGAGTCGCAGGATGATTCCGGTCTACCTTAGGCGCATAGACTCGCCGTCCCATAACAACCAGGCTCGGGTCGACGGTCAAAGAGATGTCAGCAGAAAAGAGGGGGCACCATAGGGTCAATGCCTGCTAGGAATGCGGAATTAATAAAAAAAAGTTCGAAAGAGTCATCGTGGCCCTGGAACGCAAAGGGCACTTGGAGGAACACGGGTGGGTTTTAGTCAGTAATAGTCTACTACACCCTTCCGCTCTGCATAGAGCGGGAAAAGTCATTTGATGATTGCTGATTCAAAAAAAAAATAGGTCATTATATTTATTATCATGTAATTAATTCCTTTTTAGTCACATGGCAACATTTCTCCAAATATCTTGACAATGTGACACTTTAGGGCACCATATTGACATTTAAGTGTCCTCTAACCAAGAAGACTAATACAAGATTATACGCCGCAATTTAGAAAAAAAAAAAAAAAAACAAAATGGCGCCCAAATGACTGTGCTACAAAGGTATTCCCTTTTAAAGTAGCTCAATATTTAGGACCTATTAATTGTAACGTGTGGTCTCTGAACGAAACGCATTCGTTCTCGCCGGTCATAATTTCAATTTTCGTTTTTTAATTTTCAAACATATGGAATTTTTCCAAACAAATCGGCAGTAATTTACTGGTAGGGCACTTCGATCCTGATCTCCGATCGATGAACACAGTTATTTATGCTCTGAATATCATAGAGTACACAGTAAGTATAAATTTACTGTGTTAGTGATCTAATAGTAACTAACATATTTGTAATCTGCACTAGTCAGTGCTGAGTTTATCATTAAAAACTTATTCTAAATGCTGATGCTGTGTTTCCTTACTCCGTGATCCAACCTCACATTAATATTTGTGTTAATTTTAATCCGTGGCGCCTGAATCCTGGAGTCATCCCAGTTATAAACTTTCGTTGATGCCTATTGACTAGCTCGATCGTGCCTCCTCCGTGATTTGCAAAGAAAAGAAGATTCTATTTTTCTTACTCCTACGCTATGCTTGCCTGATTAATTTCGTTGCGGGATCTAAGACGGCTGAATCGTTTTTCCAAGACTCGTGAAACTGTATTAATTCGAAGTTTTGCTGGAAGTCACCGCGGTTGGTTCTGCCTTTCAAATTTTGCAGTGTTTGGGAATTTGCGGCTGCATTAAAAAAAATAGCCAGGAACATCACATCTGGACAAAGTGGTTGGATCTGGTGTAAATTGTCAAAACAAGGTTGACGTGTAAAAGTGATATTTTAAATGAACTAACTAAACAAGTTTAATGCATCACTATTATATAAAATTTATATAGATAACTAGTATTTCGCTTGGGGGCGCGAGTTGCAAGCAACCCGCGGTGTCTTTTTAGTATTTTTTGACTAACAATTATTATTTCCCTGTGAAAATAATAATTTGTGTCAGGTTTCTGAGATACGCAAAGGGGTTGAAAGAGGGGGGTTGAAAAGGGTTGAATTTTTTAATCGTCATTTTCTCATCCAAACACCCTCTATACAACCTCGAAAACCATTTTTCTCTACAATGTCAGGTTTCTGAGATATGCCAAGGGGTTGTAAAAAGGGGGTTGAAAAGGGGTAAATTTTTTTTTCGTTTGACACTCATCCAGACACCCTCTATACAACCCCGAAAACCATTTTTCTCTTCGACGTCAGGTTTCCGAGATAAGCAATGGGGTTGAAAGAAGGGGGTTGAAAAGGGGTAGTTTCAGATTTTTCCCATACTCACCCCGACACCTTCTATACAACCCCATATAAAGTTTTCCCCTCCTAGCACGGGAAGTGGGAGAACAATTATGTCAATCAGTCAGTCAATCAATCAATCAATCAGTCAGTGGTTTTTTAATTGTATATAATATAACTAGTATTCCGCTTGGGGGCGCGAGTTGCGAGCAACTCGCGGTGTCTTTTTAGTATTTTTTTACTAACAATTATTATCTCTACAATGTCAGATTTCTGAGTTACGCAAAGGGGTTGAAAGAAGGGGGTTGAAAAGGGTTGAATAGGGTTGAATTTTTTATTCGTCATATACTCATCCAGATACCCTCTATACAACCCCGAAAACCATTTTTGTCTACAATGTCAAGATTCTGAGATATGCAAAGGGGTTGAAAGTAGGGGGTTGAAAAGGGTTGAATTTTTTATTTGCCATATACTCACCCAGATACCCTCTATACAACCCCGAAAACCATTTTTCTCTAAAATGTCAGGTTTCTGAGTTACGCAAAGGGGTTGAAAGTAGGGGGTTGAAAAGGGTTGATTTTTTTATTGGCCATATACTCAACCAGATACCCTCTATACAACCCCGAAAACCATTTTTCTCTTCGACGTCAGGTTTCTGAGATACGCAAAGGGGTTGAAACAAGGGGGTTGAAAAGGATTGAATAGGGTTGAATTTTTTAGTGGTCATATACTCATCCAGACACCTTCTATACAACCCCGAAAACCATTTTTCTCTACAATGTCAGGTTTCCGAGATATGCCAAGGGGTTGAAACAAGGGGGTTGAAAAGGATGGAATAGGGTTGAATTTTTTACTGGCTATATACTCATTCAGACACCCTCTATACAACCCCGAAAACCATTTTTCTCTAGAATGTCAGGTTTCTGAGATACGCAAAGGGGTTGAAACAAGGGGGTTGAAAAGGATTGAATAGGGTTGATTTTTTTATTGGCCATATACTCACCCAGATACCCTCTATACAACCCCGAAAACCATTTTTCTCTAAAATGTCAGATTTCTGAGATACGCAAAGGGGTTGTAAAAAGGGGGTTGAAAAGGGGTAATTTTTTTTTTCGTTTTATACTCGACCAGACACCCTCTTTACAACCCCGAAAACCATTTTTCTCTTCGACGTCAGGTTTCCGAGATAAGCAATGGGGTTGAAAGAAGGGGGTTGAAAAGGGGTAGTTTCAGATTTTTCCCATACTCACCCCGACACCTTCTATACAACCCCATAAAAAGTTTTTCCCTCCTAGCACGGGAAGTGGGAGAACAATTATGTCAATCAATCAATCAATCAGTCAATCAGTCAATCAGTGAGTGGTTTTTTAATTGTATATAATATAATATTATAAATCGTAAAGAAAGAAACATATATTATGTCTAAATACAGTACATATTTCACGTAAGCTCATACATTCTTATCCATTTACTTTCGTGTTCCCAGTCCGTTGTAATTAATGTTTCGCGGTAACAAAGTATCCATTTAAACGTAACTGGTGGTTTTAATTTCACTCGAAATGGTTTAGTATCTTGCGTTTTTGGGACGAGTGCCTTAAATACTGATTACTGCGTCTTGGTATTTATTGTTTTCAAGTGAGTGTAAGAAATTAAACGCTTCGTTAAAAAGCTAGGGTGAAAAGTGGTGTTGAATTAGTTTATTTCTCACGTTTTCATGCCTAAATCGAAGGACATTTTTTAAAGAAATTTGGTCAAGGGCTAGACGGATATGGAAAACTTTGCTCAAGCTATATTTGTTTATAAGTATTTTATATTTGTTTGGATGTGATTAAGATACGTAGCAAAAATAAAATGATCACCTTTAGCGAATCTGACAGTTTTCTTTGTATTGGCAATCGGATTGTCGCGTAGGCTGCGATTAGTTCGTAGCACCGTAGACCGTAGCAAGTTAG
The DNA here is from genome assembly GCA_905332915.2 of Hecatera dysodea. Taxonomy (NCBI): domain Eukaryota; kingdom Metazoa; phylum Arthropoda; class Insecta; order Lepidoptera; family Noctuidae; genus Hecatera; species Hecatera dysodea. Next base: position 7,810,928 of record HG995299.1, read on the forward strand.
CGTAGCGGCACCACGGCGTAGCAATGACAAAGGCATTTGTTAAAATATTATTTTTAATGGTTTTAAATGATATTTTCACATCATTTTGACGTTTGATTAGTAAATCCTAGTTGTTTTTTAATTACTTTTAAAATTAAAGCTCTGGATGTCCAATACTATAATTGTATTTATTTATTAATTACCTAACTGCCACTCGCGGCCCTGCCCGTGTGAATTTATTAAATGATCCCAATTAAACATACTCCCCAGTTATAAAGTATCCTATGTGTTAATTGTTGTGTGTGTGTTTGTGTTAATTTTATCAAGTTCAATTCAACCGTTCTGACGTGTTTGTAACAAACATCCGTCCAACAATCCAAACTATCGCATTTATAATATTAAAGTTTAGATTTATTAAAACTTTATGGACTAATAAAACCCGTCACCCTGAATCTGTTCCCTAGCATTAGATAAGGCAGCATGATATACATTTTTAAATACATAGATATATGTGAAATGAACAACGTTATTAAGAAAAAACGAATGCAACGAATAATGTAGTACAATAAATGTTTTTAGGCATATGAAAAAATATTAAAACTGAAAAATTTGTTTCATGGCGGGCAACCTCACGGAAATGATGATTGGGAATAATGAAATGAGCCTTGAAATGTCGGGGGATGTAAAAGTTTAATAAATCACAAAATAATGGCTCCGCCAATATGTGTTGTGAATCAAAAATGGTCATGTTTTTCATTACAATTCATTGCAAGTTGTTTTTCTGTTCAAATCATGTAAAATAAATACGAATGTTTCTTCATGTCCAAAAATACTACTTTTATAGCTACGGCCGTTTGAGGACATCGCGCTCATACGCACCACACGGCACCTTAAAGGTTGGCACAGCCCAGAAGTCTGGACCTGTCTGTATCCGGCCCATTCTTCACCTGCTGGTTGACGTGGTCTACGTGGCTGACCCATCGTTACGTGTTCCATTTTTATACTTCGAACAATATTTTCGAAAAAAAAAATCGTTTTAAAATTCGAAGACACGTGTCATTCACCAATCCGCGCTGGGCCCACATAGTGGATTACGGCCCATTCCCTCTCCTAGGGAGGAGGCATGTGTCCCAGCAGTGGGAACATTAAAAGGCTGATTATGCTTTGCTTAATATCTTTCGTGACCAGATCCTTGACGAACCCGTGACCTAGTAACTATTACTTTCTAAGGAAATACTAGTCTAACCGTAAAGGTCGTTTATTTTATCTCTACTACACTACGTACTCTGCTAACAACATGAAATGCTTACCCAGCTCAGACTTAGTCGTTACAGTACTTATCACAATATTCAAAGTGGCCAGTGTTATAAAATGGCAATATCACAACCAAAATCCTATAGCCTCATTCATATATTTTTTTAATCATATGCTCAGTTTAACTACTGATTAACAAATTCTTTATTTGAATTTGAGTAGCAGATACCCTTACACATGATTGGCAGAGAATACCTAATAATAGGCATTCTCTTCCAATCAATTTACGGGTTCTGAAATCAAATTTGAATTTTAAATTTGCTAAGCAAAATGGTTAGATGTTTTTATGAATAAGCCTGCCCATTACTAAAAGAAGAACAAAATGTTGCCACCTTCACAAAGTAACAACGTAATTCTTCTTCACAAAACAAAATGACGTCGTAACAGAACCTTTAATTGAATTGAAGAGGAACAGATAATTAGTGGGGAAATACTAAAATGTCTGCCTGTAGGTAATTAAGAACGGGAAAAATCTCAACCTTGTGGCAATTGGCGGTACTAATGAGTTTTTTTTTCTTTTTATTATGGTCGGTGTGGAAATTGCTGTTGCGCAATAAAAAGAATGTGTTGAAATTATTAGCTCGTTTTGCGTTCAGAATAGTATTAAACTAATAAATAATACAATCTGTTATTCAGCTCTGGACTTTAGTTGTTAGTAAGTTATAATACCAGAGGTACAATAAATGAGTTGACTGGTCTAGTAGACATACCTTATATATTACCTTATTATTATATTTATCAGTAATTATTTGTATTTTTTTTTTGTTTATTTTATAAAATAGGCTATTATTTGTAAAATAATAATTTCACCTGATGGAATGCAATGATTTGGCTGTCGATGGAGCACGCTTCATAAGACCTAACCGATCCACTATTGACTTAATTGTATTAGAGTTTGCTTGCTGTTTCTTCATCAGGTGCACAAACTGTTTTTACTAATAAAATGGGTTACCTAACAAAGAAAATATTCTTCACAATTATTAATTTTAGATGACATAGTATAATATAGGAAACTATGATTACGATGTTAAAAGAGAGATCGCATGTCCATTGAAGCGAGAGAAGAATACTTTTTTCTTTTGAAAAAAAAAAGCACATTAAAGAACCGCAAACTCTTCAATTACTAGCTTCAAAATTACTTCGAAAATGACATAAATATTAAACATTATGAAATAAAGTCTCCACATTCCTACTTTATAAAGTCGGGTCGAGTCAACAACTTAGTTTCTTGTTTCGCTGAAAATAACTTCAGAACTACGTGGAAAATGAAATTCTAACAGCTCGAAGTTATATTTTATAAACAGTAAGAAGTTTTGAATTAAAACCAAAACAACTTGGCAAAGATTTTTTTAGGACTTCAGACTTGCTTTAGAAAACAATTCCATAGAAATGTGGGAACACATTTGGCAACAATTTTCTGGAAGTTTTAGTTGCTGCCATATAACAGTGAGCCATAAATATAACGATGAATTGATAAAGATAAAATTGAGATTTTTATCTTTATAGCAATTATGAGAACCATGCCATGTGAAGCGACCCAAAGATTTTTCTAAGGATTGTTTCAGTTCTTCCAAAGTTAAATGAAGTTATATTGCTAGTGAATAATAAATTAACAACTGAAAAGTTACTTCTTCTTCAATCCCGTACTCACATCTGAGAACAATACAAATATAACAATTATACACCTTCATTACCACCAGGAACTTCTGATAAGCTACTAACTTTTATTTTGAAGACACTTATAATAGTTTTAACGACTCCTAAGGGCATCTAAAGTTTTAAATAAACTGACATAACAGCACAATGTGCCCCTGAATGGGTCCCGGCAGGTGCATTGTATAAAAGAGGCAGGTAGATAAAGCTCATAACTACGGGAAGCTTTTCAATGCACTCTTGTGATTTCAAATAGCGTTTTAATAAGGCGTTTTAATGGCTATAATAATTTTATGTCTTCTTCAGGCACGCGATGTGGTTATAAATATTAAGATTTTACTGAGAGAAATGTTCTGGACAGCAAAAGCTCAGTTGCAGTCAGGATAATGTGCGAATAAAAATAAAGAAGTAAAGAGATGATGTCAAGATAAAGTGACTGTCAGGAGTTGGGTATAGTTTCTTAGATAAAAAATAGACAGTTATTATGAAAAAAAAATCAACAAAAATTGATATAGATAAAGCGCCTAAAGCTTCCAAGTGGGGGCTGGTGACGTCACGTTTTAGTAAAAAGTGTACTAAAATGTGATGCTAGTTACACAATTTTTCAACGCACTGTATCGTCTTCATTTATTGATTCCGTCATAAAAGAAAAAAATACCTGTCCATATTTTTTTGGAAATCGGACTAATGGAAGACGGACTAATTCGATTGTTGAAGGAAAATAACCAATTCATGAATAAAACGATCAAAAGCATATTGTATAAAATTTTAAGAAACCAGCAGCAACTGTTGTAGTGGCAGACCACATTTAATGGTGCAACAATGAGAAGACAAGAGCTCCTTTGTCTATTCTTTTCAATAAATTAGCAGGGACAAATTAAATTGACGCCTTTGTCTTTATAGTATGTAATGTAGTTCTGTTTTAAGTTTTATTTACACCAATCATCAAAACACCACCCAAACTCACAGTCTCATATAAAAATTACAGTAAAAGAGACGATCAAACGATACCACTTCTCAATTTCCGCCAACACTACAAATTCCGACACCAACCATCGCCTACTCTTCACCAGTATACTATTCAGTTCCACTTTTGTGCATAAAATTCGAGCGCTCATAAATTCAAAGGCGTCAACTCCTATATACGCTTCAGAGCGTATTTCCTTAGTAAACCGCTCTATCTTGACTCGGCTCGCGAACATCATGTTGTGAATGCATATGTACTGGGCTATATGTTTGGTCGTTATTATATATGTGGGTATGTTGCGGATAAAGTTGGGGAATAATTTTGGTTTCGATACGAAATAGCGTTACCTTATCTCTTATCCTCTTTTATCCTATGTGACGTGCACATGGGATAAAATATGATGATGATGATATTGACCATTTAAATCTTTGTTTTTTTTCCAAAGCATTATTGATTTAAAAAATGTGACTTTGACGATAGTAATAAAATTGTAGTTACATAATTATGTTCAGAAAATATTTAATGAGTGAACAAATATTCGTGAAGGATGACATAAAGATTTATATATGAAGACGGTGATGCAACAGTTAAGAATCCAAATAGATTGGGTCCAAACAAGCATAAAGACAATAACTGAAGCGATGCTACCGACTTCTTATAAAAAGAAATAAGAAAAAGAGAGAGATTTTCTACGGTCAAAATTAATCTGTGTAGACTTTTGTCTACGCAGATTAATTTTGACAAGAAAACAGTAAACCTGCTGCCACTTTAATGGGATGCAACTGTGACCAGTACTTACATACATGGATCGACAGTGAAAATTTTTCACTATCTTTTTAATAAAAACTTACGTCTAGCATGAATGTTCAGTGAGATGACTCAAATAGAAAAAGAGCTACAGCAGCAATTTGCTCAAAATTTTGGATTACCAAAAATAAGCACTCAAACATTAACACCGTATAACCCAAAATAATTATACATAATCCACAATTTCCATTTCCCAGCTACATAGTGCATGCACATGTTGTGCACGGGACAATAGATGTCGCCGTAGGTCTGAATGTTCGCCATTATCTGGGATATAATTTCTGTGCCCCCCGCTCCCGCTCGCGGTTTGCTGGCTCTCAGTAATTAAGCTCGGTACGCTCCATGTATGCCTGATTTTATTTTGCTATTTTATTTATATTTGTTTTGCTATGTTAAAATGTCGTGTGTTGAGTTGATTGAGATAGCGTACACTTAACTATAATATATTGTTAGTTTGTTCAAGTTAACATTTGCTTATGTCATTTTGTTTCCATAGATAGGTACATATAATATTTTTTATATGAAATCTTTGCTGCGTCGTAAAATATTTAGTCATATTAATTCTTAATATGTTTTATTTTGTCAAATAATTGCAGAAAATATTTCACTAGACCATGCAAACTGAATTTATAAAGCAACCATTTCAAAAAATTTAATCCGCTTTCAGCATAGCAAAAAACAACGAAATAACTCTCAAAAAAGTAAGCTTCTGATGAGTCCTTTGTTTGACTTAACAGTGATGAATAAAAACAAAGTATTAAATCTCGAGAAGAAACTTACTTCTAGGGCATTAAGGCTATTCAGCCAACAAAAACCTCGACCTTAAACAAAAACCTAATCTAGACTTTCTCTTGAATAATGTCTGTACCTAATTGAAGCTATAGACGATGTCTGTATAGAGGCCAAGGTAATTAATCTCAGTTTGGCCGGTAATCCATCTTTTAGTGGGATTCGATGGAAGGGAGGCGGAACTATTCATCTAATACGACCCCAAATTTATCTCGACGTCAGGTGACTCAGATTACATCTTCGCATTATAACATAATCTGGGTGGCGTAAATTATCTTTAATTTGGGGAACGTAATGAGCACGTGGTACCCTATGCGTGACGCTAGAGATAAGCGGAGGTGGTTTAGTGGCGGGAACTACAGATAACCGACTAATGGATGGAAAATTACGGGTAATATTAGCCTTGACAGTGCTAAGGATCGACGTAACGTACATTGATATTCTATTGGTGATCACAATTAAGCTGCGCTTAATCCTTTTCGGTAATATAATCATAAATTTTGTGAATATTTTGGAGCTACCAATTCATAACAATTTTATATACACAAAACTACTGAAAAACATAAAAAACAATGAAACTTACTTAACATCATTTAAAATTAACCGCTACTTCATTTTATCAATAAGATAATCTTAATTTCTTCAAAGTATCGTTTTAAAACAAAACGGCATCGTCTTGTCGAAAGTCATGAATTAATATGGAGACGCGTTATATCTTCAAGCCATTCATTACAGGCGCTTCCGACTGCGTGCCGGTGTATGGGTAGCTTATCAAGTGATTGATTGCGCAGATACGAAGAGCCAGGATCTACGTTACAACGTTAGTGCTAAGTACATATGAAGTTCAAGGTTTTGAAGGAAAAAAACGAAATAATGATTAAGAAATTCCGTACAACAAATAACGTCCAATTTATTAAAGATAAAAAAATGAAGACAGTAAAGAAATTGAAGTTAATAAAGGTCAGGAAGCAACACAGCTGTACGCAAATAAAACGAATGTCAAAAGGAATTGTTCTATACGATTTTTAGGATCAGTTTCAACAAAAAAATAAAATACCAGAGCAGTTGGACAGAAATACGAAACTTAAGTGGAGTCCACAAGAATGATGTTTCGTATAAATAACAAAAAATATGTTCCAAATCTAGGGTAAGTTAGAATAGATCTTGGAAGGAGACAATCTAGATGTCCGCTCATAAGTAAGGGAAATTGTAAAAATGAGGAAATATAAGAAGAGGATTTTGCGTAGTGACAGAGCTATGTTCATATAAGATTTTTGGAAGGAAATGTTGTTAGGAATGAAAGGAGATAGTTTTTTCTTTAAACAAGGTAGGTATATATTATGAAATATATTTTTTATCACAGTCAAGTAATCTGGCGAGATTCTATAACCCTTCACGCAGTTTAACAAATCTATACTATTCATGGAAATTAATTCCAGTGCTCATCGACTTTTTCGTGAAATCAGCAAGCAGTTAGTAGACTCTTCGTGTGACCAGAGGACTGGCCTTTTCTTTGATCATTCGTTGACATTGCATTGAAGCATTGCCATTCAACGTGGCAATGCGGCCAGTGTTTTGGGCACTTTTCCCGTTAACAGCGATGTCGATGCGATGGACGAATTTTTCGATGCCCTATGAGTCTTACCCCCTCCACCCTTTTTACGCCGCTATATGTATTTTCGATTGCTTGTTTTTTTAGTTTTTTTAATTTTCTTATTAATTTTTTCTACAAAATACAGCTATGTATTTTGTAGAAAAAATTAATAAGAAAATTGAATATAGGTGTACACTATTCATTCGAATTCGAAAATGACTCCATCTGTCTGTTTGTTAACTCTTCACGTCTTAATGAATCTATTTTAAAAAATAGTATTAGTAAATGTTCCAATTCAATGTTTCATTCACATATGGCACTCAAAATTCCAGTTACTTATAATTGTGCTATAAACTTTACAAAAACATACCATTACTGTAAAACCCAGTAACGAAAAGGATTTCAAAATATATGTAATTGGAAAAGGGACAACGTATGTCCCGTGGGATATTTGTTTTTTTAACCGGATACTTTTTATATATTTTTATTCTTGCTTATTTGCCGAAAATTGCTATTTTTGTGTTAGGTACCTTTCATTCTAAGGGTGCGATTTGTAAGTTTGTTCGACTATCTGAGCTGAATGTATTTTAATATGGGCGGTAAAATCTCGGGTTGAAGGAGCTATTGATATTTGTTTCATGGGCAACTTAAAAAATGTTTTTGGTAAATTACTGACAAAAATCAAGAGTACGATTCGATAATAACCCCAAAAGTGTAGTATCACTGATAAGCTTGGATATATGGTTTATCAAACTCTATTTTCTGAGCTAACGATCGAGAATACGAGTATACAGTCATGATCTAAAAGAAGAATAATATACGAAGAAAAGTGTCTAGCACACTCTCTATCTGCAAACTACTGATATATAAAAGGAAGGAATATATTTAATAAATACGGGTCTCGTTTACAAGGCAAACAACTCATCAGCCAGTCCAAACAAGGCACGCTTTCCGTTGGATGTTTTTATGCAGCATTGTGGAACTCTGAATTTTGAGATGTGGAATATACAGACGTGACGACATTTATTGATAGCAGGAACATTTTGAGTTGGAATATTTAGAAAATCTTTTGCAAATTTTAAAGAAGAATGAAGAATTGGTTTTTGAAGTAAGTAAGAAACGTTAATATAAATGTTGTCGGGATAATTTAGATATTTTAGTTATGATCATAATAACCGAGCTTTAATTAATCATACATGCATGCCAAATTTTGATTCTTTGGTTCAAAGTGTCTAGTGTAATATCTTATTTCATAATTTTAACCTCTCATCACATAGCATAAGAAATATTCAGCCAATCATTTTTCGAATGTGAGACACTTGGCAGAGGAGATAGAAAAGCACACAGACTAAAAAAAATCACCATAGTTTCCAAATCCAACAATTCATAATTAAATACTCAAACAAGAACCAAAACCAATAACGTAACAAAGCCACGTCCTTATCGATTTACATTTAAAAACAAAAAGGCTCTTGAGCAATTAAGCGTGAAATGGGGTCATGTCACATCAACGTGAGACATTGAAGCACCGTATCGGATCACAATGAGAAGATATAGAAGGCTCAGTGTGCAATTAGTACTGGGATTTTGCATACCTATAGAAGTATAAATTGAAACAACTTCAGCAAGGCTGATAAATAGTTATGAAATTTTACCAACATTAATATTGTGCTGAAATTCATATTCATCGTGATTGGTCGTCTTTATTTAATTTCATCTTTTTGGCATCAATTTTGTACAACTCATGAAAATTCAAGTAGCGTTATCCTCTCATTATTGGTAACCCTAACATTAACAACGCTGGGTAATTTTCTTAGAGAATGTATTATCTTTGACATGCATCTATTAATACTATTAGATAATACTCAGTTGTAAAATATAAGGCACAATCAAAGTAACTAAGTTTTAATTGCGCTTTTCTTTTCAAAACCAGCCATGTTCAACAGATGCTCATCATATCTGCCGAACTATAACATTGTTAGTCGAGTGTACATATTACATTTGTGCTTCAAATGCAGGCTGCCTTTGTGTACCTTTCTAAGCCCGTCTGCGTTTCCCTTCTGCACAAATCTGTTTTATGGGGTCGGGAAGTTCCCGAGAGAAGGGATTTAATATATCTGCAGCCAAGTTCTCTTATGATAATAGACTTTTGGAGTGCACTCAGTTGGAAATGGTTTTAGAAAATGTTGGCATTGTCTTCAGAATAACTGTTGAAAACTTTGGATTTCGGATTTAGTATTATTGTCGTTCTTGAAACACAATTGCTTTATTTTAACTTCAAACACGTTTGAAGAAAATATCAAAAGAAATACCTACGATAGGAATCGTCGTCCAATATTTTTTATATTTAAATAATAAGTTTCATAACCAAAAAGACATAAATTATTAAGAAAATATAATTAATACGAGTAACTAACCTAAATAAATACTACTAATATAGTCGATGTTAAAGACTGTAAAGATTTTGATGTAGAACTACTTTCTTTGCTTGTGTATGTTTGAATAAAGCTCTTAGATACTCGCAGACCAAGCTCGAGAGCTAGACGCGCTTCATGCTGAAACACAGGCCCCAAACCTAGTTCAGCGGCAGATGCAAACACACAATTCAAAATATTGTATTTATTCCAACTAAGGAGCATATAGACAAATTGTGTAAACAGATATAGTTTTTTGGTGCTAATAAATATAAATAGATTATAATATATATAATATGATTCAAATGTCGAAAATGATCCAAAAGAAACATACTCCCAAGACAAAAAGTATCCTATGTGTTATTCCAGAGTATAATCTACATCTGTGCCAAATTGAATCAAGATCCGTTATCCCGTTCTGACATGATTGAGTAAGAAACATACATCCATACAAACCATAGCGTTTGTGATATAACTTTGGCTACACACCCAAAAACAAAAAGAACCGACAAACAACACCCAAACACGCTAACCACATCCCATGACAAAAATATCAAGAAGAACACACATCATTTGCCAAGCACGTCCTACATACATACGTACCCACTACGTCTGCTAAACGTACATACATCAACGTCTCCCGCGTCTCCTCGCTCCATTACACTACTAATCGTATGAGATTCCACGCTGATGCCTCTAATTAATGGCTTACATACAACCGTCCCTTCAAGATGTCTTAAATGGTACCGAGAATTAAATTCAGCTGCTACCCCTTAGGTGAACGTTAATTTAACAGCTAAATTTGGTTTTATAGTATGTGCTTTTGGATTAACTTGGTTTTTGTTTATTTAATTTTAGTGTATTTTGAATGGTGGATTAGTTTTGTTGGTTTGACTTCTGAAGAGCATTATGTCCGTCTTTTTCTCCGTTTTTATATAAACCTGTAGTTATAAGATTTAACTACACACTACATAATAATTTTAATGTAGAATATAATATTATGGCTTTGGTTAAAATATTTTTTTAATTTTTTAAATAATATGTATAGCGCCATCTACTGAGTCTACTTTGAACGTACAAGGCTTGCATACCGGTGGAATACCGCCCGCCCTATTTCGGAGATATCATGGGTGGTTGGGTCAAGTACTTTCTTCCATTCAGGTAACCTTGCTCATTCAAACGTTCCTTTAAGTTAGTATAGATGGCTCTCATTTTTGCTCAGTGATGCGACCTTGAGTAGTAACCCAGGTATAAGTCATGAAATTACCTAATAATTAAATGATATACTAGGAGTTTAAATAATAAAGGTCTTAATTTACGAGCAATATTAAAATACACTTACAAGGATACTATTTTTGGCCTGTTCATGGTTTATTATCTTTATTCGTAATTACTCAGTAATTGAAAAGTGCTCATTTTTCTTTTTTGTAATAATCTCCTTTAATAAAAATTACTATTGAAGGAAATAGCAAAAACGTCTAAAGATACGTGTGGTTTTTTACTTCTTTATATTTCTATACTGTCATGAAAATTAAGAACATGAATAACATTATTGTAGGCTACTCTTAGCAAAACTATATCTCAATAGCTAATAATTTTATCAATTTTCTTTTTCCATAAATGAAATCAAATTATCTCGAATATAACAACAGTTTACGATTTCCATACAGCTTTTATCAACATATTCTGTAATCGATTTCGTTGTGTCTCTGACATCCTACAAAATGCATTCTGCATAGTTGTAGGTAGTTTTAAGTGCTGTCATTGTTTTATTTGCGTTCACTGGCCGTCATGGTTTTTTATACCAAATGATAACCAATAAAATATTAAAATTATGAATATAATACTGGATTTTATTGTTCTCTATAGATTTAAATATATCACAATTTTGTTTGCCGTCTCAGGATTTTGCAATCTAAACATTCTAGCTCTTCAATTATAGCACGTTTGTTAATTTTCGCAATTGATATAATGCTTTCACTAGCTACATTTCATTCATGAATTTCACCTTTACCCATTGAACAACGACCTTCCGTCGCGACAGCGACATATTGATATCATCCTGGAGCATGCGCACTGGATATCGCGCATGCGTACAACCAGATCAAAATGTTGTGTATACTGTGTACTTTCATGTACCAAAACCTGTCAAGCTGCAATAATAAGTCTGCATTATACTGAAATGGCTTTCTAAACGTGTTTTAAATACATTCCGTAGTTTATTTTTGTTCAGTAGCTCCTTTTTTCTATAGTTCAGGCTACATGGACGATATAGTGTTGAGTGCGAACGATTTTCAGAATAACGAATGCAGTGTAATTGATAAAACATTTTCCATTCAGTGTAGAGTGGCCGCACGTTAATAATTCAAAGAACAGTTTCATTAAAGTGAATAAGGCGATACATCAACAGGTAGGTTTTGTTTGCTTATAGTTATCTGATGACAAACGTATAGATGTACGGTGGTAGTGGGCGTTACTCCAGACGAACTGCGTGGGTGGAACATCTGGTTCATCGTAGACTGAACTACGGTAAATAAATTCAACTCACGAAAGGTTCAAATACGATGCTTGTGGCAGATAAATGCAAATGACTTGGATTGTCGAAGAGAAACTTGTTCGTTCTTGTATAAAACGACAAGAGGAGTACATTTTTCTTCTGCACACCAAAGTACCTGTACTAAGTATTACATATTTCGAGGTGTAGCCTATTTTGAACCACACCGCACCTGAAATTGAATTTTAGTTTTAAAATTGATTGATCTTGAAAGGTATGTCGTAGTTGATGAAATCTTTAAACGTTTAATACTATCATAGCTGCTCTACAATAATGCAATAAAAGTTTAATGTTTTGTTTTTCTTCTTTTTTCATATAATAGTTATTTTACTAGAATACTTTACATCAAAATGGTTAAGATACATTTATATCAGTTTATGATATTTGAAAATTATTGATTTATTTAAGTTTTTCGTTGAAAATCACGTCTAATGTTGATAACTGTTCTACAATATCTGAAATGGAAAAATTGATTGATTTGTTGATTTGTTTTTAATATTCCATTTTACTAATGTGATCCAATATTATCAACTAACATAAATAAAATATTTTTAGTTTAATTAATATACAGTACTTAAAAGTGTAACATATACGAACAGATTAACCTTTTGGTATACAAAAAGTTTTTCAATCATCAGCATGTTATTCACGTCGCCGTCGTCTCAAAACCCACCCACACCTTGTCAAGTGGTGTAAATTCACACAAAATCAATATTGACTATTGGATACGCTGCAAACGCTTACGGGTCGTTGCTCGTGTCCTATATACACGAACCCGTTAACGATCCTCTACGGTTATTAACTACCTACATCCGTTGCACACCGTTAACGTCATGATGTGTATTTATTAAATTATTTTCATATCAAAAACAAACGAAGTCTTTTTAACCAAACGAAGGTTTTTCAATAACACAAAGGAAGATCAAAACGGGATCCTTTCAATTAATAATTAACTGTATACAGGTAAAATAAAAATGGTGCAGTTAGCAGTATCATATTCCTCTCGGTAGTACATTGTTAGTAACAAGGCTCAATGAAGATAAATGCAAATAAAAAGTCGTTGTTTTCAATTGAAATATTTTTGAATTTTGCAATATGTCTTGCAGGTCCTAAACTAAAACTAGTAAGTAAAATATACTGACCCCTTGTTCTTAGTGGCGCTGGTACGACGGTAATTAAATGTTGTTAGCCTCCCACCCGATACTTGGCCTCTTCCAAAGCGTCATTAGTTCAGATCTAAGAAGCAGGATAGGAGTTGAGTCGAGTTTGCAACAGAGTTCCGCATTCAGTATGATTAAATAATCACATTAATTGCAAATATGGCTAAGATGAGTTTAAGTCATGCAAGTGTTCAAAACGTAATACAATCGACTGTAAAAACTGAATATTCAGTCTTTTTTTTTTTCGAAAATACTTTCAAACATGAATTCGAACGATGATGACCTACTGATTCAATGACATTTACAAAAACAAAGTTTTGTCAACTCTGAAATGAATTTGTCAAAAGAATTCTAGTGACAATAGGTCGCATTCATCAATTTCCGTTAAAAACTATAGCGACTGATGAATATTGTACAAAAAACACAAATGAGTATTGAAAGCTGCTATTAATGTGAAAAAAAAAATCTGCTATTATTTATTAAGAAAACAGAAAGTGCAAAGGCGAACTTGATTCTTTAGGCATTCTCTTCAAGGGTAATGTGCTTGTAATGTGGCATTTCTTTTGGTTATAAACTTTTTGCACACACCGGTTTTAAAATTGAGTATTTTAAACACTTGTCAAAATTTACATGAATGCTACGTTTAGCCAGAGGGCCCTCTGCCTAAACGTAGCATTCATGTAGAAAGAATTCTAATAAATTTAAAGCAACGTTGCAGTGATGATGGACCGATCCCAGTACAATGTGGGATATACAGTCTTATTATCGACAGCTGTGGGTTATGCATTATTTTCAGTATAAATAGTACAATTATTTTTTTTAATCTCATCGAAGGTTAGTTCAATCAAAAGACATCGTGGGAAACTGTATGTGAAAAATATAATACAGACAATGCAACGTCCCGGACTGGAACCGTATTTCTCGGCCCATTCAATCACACATAAAAGTAAAACTATTTATTTCTTTTTTTTTTCTATCAGGTTTCTCGACAACAATTTACTGTGTAACATCGATTTATTAACAATAAGTAAGCGCATAGCTGTAAAAAGTATTTCTAAAGTAAACTAGCAGTGCCCCACGGTTTCACCCGCGTAGTTCTCGTTTTTAATATAGTCTATGTTACTCGTTCATAATGTTTTCCATTGATAAAAAAAATGTTAAAATATGTCTATTAGTTCCGGAACTATTCGGTATAAACAAGCAAACAAGAAAATCTTTCCTCTTTACCACGCAACTTCGTTTGTGTCACATTTTTCATGACTGATCCGCTACTTTTCGTCTTATTGTTATGATAATAGCATATTAGCCTTCCTCAACAAATGGGATTCCTCGATAATACTGAAATATTTTTTCAAATTGGATCCGTATTTCCTGAGATTAGCTCGTTCAAGTAAACAAACTCTTCCACTTTATTATAATTTAGTATAAATTAAATAAACCTACTTACCAACACCTCGCGTGTATTTTCATTGTCATATTTTACAAAGGTAATTAGTAAACTTAATGTGTTACGAACGATCGTTTCCACTCACCATAATGAAAAACTAAACGTTAACGTATTACAAATATCAAACAATCCTCCATTAGCGAGACTTCAACTAAAACAGAAACTAATAAACCAACGCGTTTACCCAGTTCCACGCTGTCGAACAAGTCTTCATCTAAACACACAAAACAGTGTGAAAACATTAACTCTGACTTGATTTCCAAATCTTTTTGATTACTGCTATGCAAATATACATTTACATTTAAAACAGTTTCGCATACTGTGGGATTAAATTGCTGTTTGTTCAACGCAAACATTTCAAGGAAATGAATCCCGTTTCCTTCAAGCACTAACAAGGTGCGCATTTGATCTGTTTTAAGAGGAATTCTGTTTCCAACGTCTTTGATTTTAGTTGATAGGTATAGAGTTTTGGAAAAATCATGAAGATGATTTTGGGATGTTTATTTATTTATTTGGTAAGGAATACCAATAATATATTTACAAAAGATTTAATATACACTAGCTGCTGCCTGCGGCTTCGCCCGCTTGAATGTCGGAAATTAACCCAAGGGAACATAATCCCGGGATAAAAAGTATCCTATGTGTTATCCAGACTATGATCTACATCTGTGCCAAATTTCATCAAGATCCATTCGTTAGTTTTTGCGTGAAAGAGTAACAAACATCCATGCTTACAAACTTAAGCGTTTATAATATTAGCTAGTAAGATAAATTGTACATTGCTCTTTGTTCTGTGCAAATATGTCACTCACACACACACAGGTGTACACAAATTACACATAATGAAATTACATTTGATTTTAAAATGGATAAAAACAATCTATAGGTTAAGTGATAATTACGAATTATACAATATTTAAATAACACTAAACGAAATTGTATTAATTTTAACAATATTGAAAATAATTCAAAATATGTAGGTACTATTTGTAGATAGTGACTAGTTAGGAGTTTACTACTAATTGATTTCTTTCATTTTTTGTTTAAGTTTAACTATGCTGTCAATGTGAACATGTGGTAAAAGTGGAGATAACTCAATTAGTAATAAATAATAATAATTCGGTTTAACAGATCTGACAGTAAAGGTGTCGAGTTTTCGTGCTGACCTGGAAAACTTCATCTCGAAAGCTCATGTTACGTAGTTTCACAACAATTTTGTAGCTGAATTAAAAAATCTATTCAGTCCGCTAGATAGATTTCCAAAAAAATATTGGACACTAACTTATTTTATGCTTTATCAAATATGTAAAAATTGACGAAGGTAAAGAGCATCAACAATCAGGAGTGCGTGCTTGTAGCGTCACGTCGTGGTAAAAATTGTAGCGAGTAGTGACGTCAAATTAGTATTCAACGCACTCTCTTCGTTTTAAATTACGTGATTGACTATTTTTTGGATATATATCTGACGGCCTAATTATATTTTTTGTCGTCTACTACCCTATTGAACGCGAACGTTAACTTATCCAAGTCTAGCTTTTTGATACGAGTAACCGATCGGATATCTTGTTCTTGAATGTTGCATGACACCACCTTTCTCAGCTGTACTATAGGGCTGACAATGTTCTCGTTATTGTTTTAAGGTAGTCAATGATTTTAATATTTTCTTAGCAGACTTATAGACATGCCAGATACCTACCACATCCTTAGCCCTTTTTTTCTGGATTAGAAATCATCAAATGACTTCTCCCGCTCGAAAAGAATTGTCAGACTCTTACTGACTAAAACCCACCCGTGTTCCACCTGTCAGATTATAAGCGTGTTTAATAAAAGGAATATGGCAATAATTACTGAAGAATTCAATAACATACGTACATTGACAAAAACTACACGACAAAGTAAACTGCGGGATCTGTCTTATCTGCCTACTTATATCTTGCCCAGATACAATAATGAGTATGGAAAGAGGACGTGGGAATACATGTTGCCTAATATAATTAATAATTTGCCGAACAATTTAAGACACGATATTTGCGATAATTATATTAACTCTAAACAGTGCAAGAATATTCTTAAGAAATACTACCTGTTGCATAATGTTAATTCTGACAATTCTATATAATTATAATAATGATTGTATACAAATGCATACAATTAGAAGGTACTCTTTTTTTTGTGAAACCTAAATGTTAATTCATATCTCAAAATGTTTTTCTTTTTTTTTTGATGTAGTAAAGTTGAACATTAGCTTATCAATGTCAAAATGTACTGTCTTTTTTAAATTTACCGCCATTTCGGAAGGTGTTATTACTAGGTGGAGAATTTGTAAAAAATGTATATAGACACTGAAAAAGCGATCTCACCGCACTCCACATAAACCCTGTGGTTTCAGTCAGTGCGGTTATATAACTTATTATTTAAGTATTTCTTCATGTAATAAACAAATAAATTTAAAAAAAAAAAACCTAGTGCCCATTGCGTTCCAGGGCCGCGGTGACTCTTTCGAACAAATTTCGAAACCCTAACAGGCACTGACTCTTATGGGCCCCGCCTTCTTTGCTGACATCTCTTTGAAGCGCGTGTAGAATACGACGCGCCGTGTCGACCCGGGCATGGTTGTTACCGGACGGCTATAGCCCTTCATTTCTGATTTCAATAGTTTAATTATTCTTTGTTTATTGCACATTTTTGTGTTAATAATGGGAGGTTTTTGTGATTTTATTAAAATTTAAACGAGATAGCTTAAGGCTACCATAGACACGCTTGATGCAACAGCCATTTTTCAAATATAGATGTATAAACGTATATGCGTATTACTCGTAGAAAAATTTCTAGAAGAATCGATCGTCGAATCTTTTGAGCGTACAACCAGGCCTTGTCAGAAAATTGACATAATTTTCTGGGAATCGGAAATTGAACTGCAAACGCTTGTCAGCCTCACAGCCTTCCATAAGTAGATAAGACGAAAATGTAATACATTACTGTGTATGAAAGAAAAAAAGAACATTTACCTAACGACAGTCCTTCAGGTAAAATACAAAAATAAACTAGTGGCATACAACATAAATAAATGGCTTAAACAAGCAAACACAATATTGCTTTACATTCAATAACGCATCGTATAAAGTCTTATCAGGGCAGGCCAAACTGCAGCAGTGAGGCATGGGTGAACTCACGAACCCACCCGATAGGGTTCTATCGTAATTAAATCATTTTAGTCGACCTGCGCAGTCAACGTACATCACTCGATGCACCAAATCCATGCATGGTTCAATTTTCATTCGTTATGTGAAACCTTGTTAGTAGAAATTCCTATATCGGCTCTAAATTGGAAATTGGATAAGATAAACGTCAGGAATTAAACATATCAAATTCCTGTGCTTGGCACAAGTTATAAATCTTTCATCGTGACTTGTTTCTGGAATAGGGAACATGAAATATTTTCATCTTGCTTTCATATAAAAGAATTCTGTGTCAAATAGGCCATACAAAAATTTTAAAAATTAATAGGCTTTAATGTATTGCCAAAATTGCGATTATAAACTGACTGTTTTTCTTTTCCCGCGAAAACGAATGATGAAGTCACTCCTGTCTGCCAGAGATCATGAACTGTCATGTCTTAAAATTTAAGTTCGTCTTTTCGTTGTCATAACATCAGTGACGTCACTAGACGCTGATTGTTTACGTTCCGTTTCACGTTATATTAATTCGTAATAGTTGTTAAAAATAAATATTAACTACAATAAAAACATTGCAGTGGCCCTTCTTGTATGCTATTTTATCATTTCTATAACAAAATGTTCATGAATTCTGTAACTGCATCTTCCCTTTCCAAAAAACTTGTTTATAAAATGCATCGAAAGCATAAACCTCCTTTTTTCATCACAGGTCAAATCAAGGAACATCTCCAAAATTTAAATCCCTCTTCAAACCTTCAAATCAAAGACTTCGAGATTACATTTTTCAAGCACTTATATCTATCGAAGCGCTCAAAGAGCTGAAAACTTGTGTGACGTCACTACTCGCTACAATTTTTACCAGCTTTGACGTCACAAGCCCCCACTCCTGATCTTTGATGCTTTTTATCCTCGTCATTTTTTATAGATTTGATAAAGGAAAAATTACGTGTCCAATATTTTTCTTTAATCTAACTGACGGACCAAACATAATCATATATTTTTACTCAGGAAACATCGCTATTTTAACGTAACGGAAAATACCTAACTAAAATACTCGTTTCGCACAATATTCATTTGAATTGGATGTTATGTTCACATTTTTGTTTGATACAAATTGTGTAAGTCGCATAAAATTAAACATAAATACTATGGGACTGTATTTTTGTTATAGTCAAAATTCACTTATTTTAACGATACAGTAACACATAGGGCTTATCTCTAGAATCTGGCTTTCAAATCAAGCCGGGAAAAGTCAAAGAAATAAACTTAAACTAAACAAAGCTACAAAGTACGAAATTCATTTGCTTTGAAGAAAATTTCCGCGGCTCTTACTACTGCCGTTGCAAAAGATACAGATTCTTACGTGTTTTCTCTTTATGTTACTAAGTATTGAAGAAGTTCTTGACCTCTTTGAAGCTGTGGATGACGCAGGAAGTAATCCTTTAAGTTTGAAATAGCTTTTCTGCGTCTGTTATTCTATGAATTTGCAGGCGTGTTTAAGTCTCAAGAAAAGCGTTCTGAAGAAATTGATCGTGGGAAATAGGCCACGACTAAATATAACGATGTACATTTTTCTTTGATTTTCACCATTTTGCTAGTTTTCTTAAAGTATCCATATAAAATTAACCCGCAAGTCCATGACTACTAGGTCAAAAGAAGTACTGCAAATAAAATGTTTAATTAAATGTTTCATAAGAAGGTGGGGTAGTTCCGAACGCTACCCTTGCAGTCATAAACAACAATTAATCTTTCTTCTTTTGTTTAAATTTTCTACTACCAATAGGGGGTGTTTCCTGAGTAAAAATTATATGATTATGTTTAGTCCGTCAGTTAGATTATAGAAAAATATTGGACACGTATTTTTTCCTTTATCAAATCTATAAAAACTGACGAAGATAAAAAGTATCAAAGATCAGGAGTGGGAGCGTGTGACGTCACGGCTCGCTAAAAATTGTAGCGAGTAGTGACGTCACACGAGTTTTCAACGCACTGTATCGTCTTCATTTTTTGTTTATGTGAAAAAAGAAAAAATACGTGTCCAATATTTTTTGGAAATCTATTCGACGGACTAATTAGATTTTTTTAGTCAACTACCCTATTGTCGGAGATAATACGCAAAAAGGGTTTTAAATTGTCCTTTGACGTTGCCAAGTAGAATAAACCACCACAAAAATCCCAAACATCGCAATATAATAATGTGAAGAAACTTAATCCCAAATGCTCCATGAAATTGTGCTGCAATTTTCATATCAAATCCTTTATAACTTGGACCACAAACGTTTCATTCTGCCTGAAGTCACGCGTCACATCCATTTCCTACTTTCCGTTAGTCTCAGTTCAGACGCCGCGCGGACCGCCCGCTGCCACCGTACCGGATATTTCTAATTAATTATTTTTTAAGTCGACATCTCTTTGAAAATTCTTCGAAATGGATATCACTATCACCAGACATTTTAGTTTAGATGAAGTGAGTATTTTGAAAATTAAATAAATGTTCATTTTATTATCTTTTTAAATTGATTGTTCCTTCGAAAAGTTTTAAAAGCTTTTCTTTGTATTAATTTGCATTTTGTTTTAATTTTTCAGAAGCGTGTAATATTTGACGAACTTTTTACTTGCTTTGCAATCATAATTACTTTGCTTTGGCGCTTTTTTACTATTTTGCGATGTATATTTTCGACTTTTTATTGGAGATTTGGACTTTCGAAAGTTATATATTTTTAATATATAATCATAGCCCCAATTCAAAGGCTTTTAGGGTCAATTTAATATACGTTCCTATGAGTGAGATCAAAGACTCAAGTTCATCTTATAAGACGAAGGACAAGATCCGTTGAAGCATTGTTCGAGACTTGTTTCAAATCCACTGAATTGGATTTCATGTTCATTCGAGGGGCTACCATTTTCACTGAGAAATGTATTTATTTTTGGATGGATCATTATCTGCCTAGCCGTTTCCCAACTATATATTGGAGTCGGCTCCCAGTCATTACACGGTTAAATACCAGTATTTTATATGAAGTGGCTGCCTATTTTTGGATGGATATAATATCAATTTAATAGAACATTCTTAAATTAAAATTCAATTCCAGATTATTTTTTTGTTTTAATGTATGTATTTCACCATTTTTAGTATTAGATTATTTCCTAAATTATTCCTGAAGTTTTTCCTGAAGTATTTTTATTATATTAAAATTATGTATTTTTATGGTTTTCCGTGATTTAATTGTACAAATTATACACGTATAATCATCATTCTTATTTTTCTGCTTACTTTAAAATTTGTAAAATCTGTAAATTGTAATTCGAACTTTAGTTCAAAAATCAAATATTTTCACTCAAACATCGTCTTATGTATCATTAGTATTTCTTGGTATCGATAGTAAAAGCAATAGTCCTCAAAACGCCACTATTGAAACTTACGAGTAATAATGTGCAACGAAATTGTAAATAAAATAAAAATTCCATTCGCCCATCTTACGAATCGTAAGGGTAACCTGCCATCTCGTTTTTCGCAATTTATCATAACTTGAGGATTATTTATGTACCATCAGAGTGGGGAACGTGACTTATAACGGTCTGGAAGTCTATTTTTGTATCACTTCTGAAATATGTTCTGTTCAATATGTTTTGAAATATTGGTAATACGTTTAACAAGACCTACTAGAACATAGTTAATTCTTATTGCCACCATTGCCAAACTCGAAGTTCGGCTTTGAATGATAACAGCCGCACGGGCGAAAGTTCGAGGTTAAGCTATTCTTACTGAGGTTGCTCCGTGGATGGGTGACCATCTCATCAAGACTGACTTATGGAGCCCAGACAGGCATTGATCCTTGTAAAATACTGTTTTTCAGTTACATCGGGTTAGACTGAAATCCAACCCCAAAATTATTGGGAAAAGGATTTGATGCGGATTGATGAAAAAATTCAGTGGGGAACTCTTTGTGTTTAATATTAAAAAGGTGTAACAACTCTACCCATTAACTTACAATGAAATTGAGAAATCCACTGGATCCTTAATTCTTAAAAGTTATTGAAGAATTTTTGGCTTACAAACGCTTGATTCCATCAGATTTAATCCCCGATTGAAATTTCTTTAACATTTCTTGCTAAATCCTAATTACCTGTCGGCAAAGTTAATCTTCTTTCAACTTATTGTTCTGCTTTATCAAATGGTTTGTTTTGAGCTGCCGATAATGGGTCGGTACGGAAATCTTTACTAATTACTAAACACCATAATTCATTATTAAACTCTTTGCAAGATTTATTAGTAGATTACACGATTAATTATTAATTATATTATTTTCTTTTACCATCTTCAAAAACTTCACTTCAAAGGTGTGTTTAAACAGAAGACATTTTAATTCTAGCGTTTGAGAGAAAAGTAAATTGTTTTAAAGTAACACAATAACAATTCGAGAACAAAAATCTTAGAGATCTATACTAATATTAAAAGAGGTAATGTTTGTGAGTTTGCGACGTTGTAAGGGGTAATCTCTGGATGTACTGGAACAATTGTCAAAATTATTTCACCAATAGAAAGCTGTGTCCTCATATTTTATCCCCGTATTGCCACGGGAACGGAAACAACGCGGTTGAAAATCGCGAGGCGCTGCTAGTATTAAATATAAATAATAAACCCGTCACTCAGTTCAAACTTGATTAATCAACAACAAAACATTTTTCCACAAAATAAGTAAGTTTACGGGTTTGAAATTGAAAACAATATATCTAGTTTTAATTTCCGCGAATATTAGTGGGTTGCAGGTATGCACCTCCCTTCCGCCCGCTATATTATGCACATGCAAGATTACAAGGCCAATGCAAGGATTTTATGCACATGCAGGAAGGGGTAATTCAAATTAAAATGGATTTCCGCAAAGTAACGCCTGACTCAATCAATTTTATTAAGTTTACGGGTAGCGAAACTATTCAAAGGTAAATCAAAGCGAATTCGATAATTTTTTAAACATTTTTTTTTTCAAAAGATTCTTCTTTTTTAAAAGAAAAACCTTTGAATTAAAGTTTTGGAATGCTTTTATAAAAACATGTTGTGAGAATAAAATTCAGTAAAATATTTTAACTTTAAAATTTATTTGAGCAGCACGCTTTGCTTCCAATTAAAAGTAACTTGGTCGAATAAATTCTCTTCATTTGTAGAATGGTAATTTACTACAGCACATTTTAATGAGTAATTCTGAATACATACGTCACTAAAGAAATTCCTACTTCTTGTAAATTATTTCACGTTTACTCATATAGATAATTTTAATTTTATAAATATTACTATCACTAGCTTCTGTCAGTGGCTTCGCTGGCCTGGAAGCCGAAAATTATCCCAAGAGAACATATTATGTATACTTGGTTTATTATAATATTAAAATGAAGTAAAATCACTGATTAAATTAAAGTAAATGGCACCAACCATAACACATTGTTTTAATAGTGTTTTGTTGGATCTGTTTCATCAGTTTTTTTTTTTTAATAAATACATTTTTTTTTGTTTTGCAATTGTTTTCTTTATGTTTATCAACTACCTAAACCACACTTAAATAATAACCACTCTGGAAAATCCCGGTTCTGCTCAGAATGTAATCTGTTTAGTAATGCTGTGTAGACAAAATCAAACTGGTTGATTTATGTGTGAATTAAATGTATGAATGAATTTTTTTGTCTTGTACTTTTTTTTTCTTTTTATTATTCTTATATTTGTAAATATGTGAGTATCATGGGCATGAGATATTTAGAAGTTTACCTCTGCTGGTAATACCTTGTTCTATAACTAGTATACTTGGTGCATCGTCCTCACATATATGAAGTATTTTTTGTATTACCAAATATTGTAAAACATTGGTTTGAAAAGAGTAACTATGGACTTTCTTGTCCGTTCTTCTCCATAAGAATCTACCTTTGCGAATGGACGCTAGAGTCACTTAATTTATGATATTTTTTATTGATGACGTTCAAAAGTGCCGTTAATGGCCTAAATGAAATAAACGTTTTGAGTTTGAGTTTGAGTTTGAGAGTTTACTTGTGAAAATTACAAAATAATATTTTCAGTAGTTCCGGTGATGTAAAAACAAACCTATTTGTGTTAAATTACTATTCTTTAATCACCTTCTTTTTTATTACTTTTCATATACTTACAGACGCATCGAGTTGGTGTTTTATAATATACATGTCACTGGGAATTACAGACTCGGTAAAATTTTTTAAAAATGTTTAATATATGCGGTAATTATAATTTCTCGATATATTATGACAATCGTTTTGAAATTCAATAGTGATCAATATATCCATGTTTTATTACGAAAATAATATTTTACAATTTCACTCGATATTTTACAATCTTACGACGTATTCAATTTTTTTTTTCAAAGTGTGCAGAAGGTGCTTTCCATAGTAGCTTAGCCCTTTCTAATATCATACCATAATCGAGATGATTATGACAAAACCCTTTCTAAGCCGGTCAATAAAGGACCGATCGCGTTCTAATGAGAATCTATCTTCAGTAAAGTAGTAACATTAAAAGCCTATAATTTTGATGGTTTAGTTACTTGAGCACTTCTGTTATGATTACGTGTGACCAAAGTGCTGACCATGACGATGAACAACTAAAGTTAAAGGCTGTTATTTTAATTTAGTTCAAAAAGATGTTGTGTGTGAAGTCGAAAGATTTTCTGAAAATAATGAGGAAATAGATAATAATTCCAGACCTCAAAACCCTTTTATAAAGAAAACAACTTTTCCCGAGTTTTTTTTCTTTAGACCGTTACTGCTGAGTTCACATCTTTGCGCCACTTAATATTCTCGAAAATTTATATTCTAAATCATTGAATAAATAAGGTGTATTTTCTAACAACAACTTTACTTTTGCAGTCGTCAATGCGAAGCGGGGCGTTAGCGGCAATGGAGGCGGAGCCTGACCTCAGCACCTTTGAGAACAAGTCAGGGCTGGCTGAGGACATGAAGTTCCTCGCCTCGATGCCCGAACTGTGTGACGTCACGTTTCTGGTGGGGGATACCCGGGAGCCAGTGTGCGCTGTCAAAGCTGTGCTGGCGGCAAGGAGCAGGTTTGTATTCTTTTTTTAAAATCATTTCCTCTTTTTACTCACGATAAATCTATGCGAGTGTAAAATAATGTCGGTGTAACTAACGTTTGGTACATGTGGTAATTGGGACTTTGCTTACGAGAGCTACTTCGTTTTAACCTCTTTTAAACTTTATTTACAACTTTAAATCTTTATAATATTAGTTATATATACACTTAACCTAAAAATAAACTAAAATTCTCCTAACTACAAAATGGCATCAAAAAACTCGTCCGCATCGCTATCGACTGGAAGTGAACCCAATAGACTGGCGGCATTGCCACGTTGTATGGCAATGCTTATCCTTTGACCGAAGTAAAATCCAGCCCTTGGGTCACGCGAAGTGTCAACCAAACGTTTAGCAAGTTCTTTAAATAACGCATGAGCACTCGGACCCCACGGTCCGAGAGTTTCAACCCCAAACGGCTCAAACATATAATTGCCGACTAGATTATTATATTTCCGCCGTTTGAGGTTCTCAGCAGCCGCAGCTGTAGCACCAGCACAACACGACGAGTTAGGAAGATGGGATGGCGCAAGAGTATCGACACAAGTAGCGTCCCACACTAAAGGCCTACCCATCTTCCATGGAAATAAAGACATACCGTCCGGTCGCTTGCCATCGTCGCGTGCCAGGCCATTGGGTTCTAATACGGCAGGAACGCCGACGGCAACAAGAGCACGTCGGATAATGTCATTGATGTTTGCGTGCCGTGCTATGCGACCCGCACTACGGCTGCATGACAGGCCGTGGTGCCCGAGGCTGTTGACAGCTTCGCCACAGTGACAGCGATGAGGAGAGCAACAAGAAGCGCCTAAACGAAGGGAAGCAGCGAGGCGGAAAGTAGTATCGTCGAACAAGGTGCCTATGTTCGACGACGGTAGTGCGTGAAGCCAGAGGCCCGACTCCCACT
Source organism: Hecatera dysodea (assembly GCA_905332915.2). NCBI lineage: Eukaryota > Metazoa > Arthropoda > Insecta > Lepidoptera > Noctuidae > Hecatera > Hecatera dysodea. The sequence goes on from HG995299.1 coordinate 7,836,790, forward strand.
CACCCACAGCCAGCAGGCGCGCACGCTCCACAGGAGTAGCAGAAGTAGCAATAAGCTTTTTCTGAACTTCTCTGCAAAGCGGCTCATCCCACCGTCTCTGGTTTGATGGGTTGTCGGGAGGATTTGCATTCGGGCAAGCGAGTCTCCATGCATTCACGGCCTCGGAGAAGTACGGCACTTCAAAATCAACCAGTGTGGGAGCTAGAATATTCCTGATTAATTTATCAGTGCCGTGAACCGAGGATATGAAAGCCGGTAAACTAATACTGGAAATTTTGCGGACGCCAAGACCTCCCATACGGATGGGAAGAGTAGCTTGTGCCCAAACTCGGTCGTCCATGGTCACATTTAAAATTGAAGACAGTGTATGTTTGATAATTTGGTCCATTTTGTCTAAAAGGTGAGGGTAATTCCATAGATGGGAAGCACGAAGGAAATAAGTTAATTTAGAGCCGAAACAGCAGTAACGAATTATGGTGATGGCCGAATGCATGTTAATTTGGAACAATCTTTCAGACACGTCATTGAAATTTTGAATTTTTTCTTCGATAAAGTTGGGAAAGGAATTTTCAAAGATTGGCGACCCAAGGAGGTGAAGAGAACTTTTGTCCATAATTTTGATTTCAGGGGCTATTGCGTTGAATTTAGAAAGCGTTAGCGTTACCTCTTTTTAGTTATCAAATGGCAAACACGTAGACAGCCCAAAACTTGTCATTGATCAAACTCAAACTCAAAGCATTTATTTCAATTAAACTCTTTGCTTTAGAATTTTCAAGTTCGAAAGAGGTGAAGCTATCTGCACGTTCCAAAGCGTAGATCTCTATGGAGAAGAACGTGCAAGAAACTCTACGGACACTTTTAAATCAGTAAATTGTTACATAGTTGTTCAGTAGTAGAGATCAGTCATCAATGCTTATAGACTTAATGCTTATCTACATAGATAAATAGAGGTGTTGGCTCTGTATTAGGTCTTGTAGGCAGCCGCTCCATGTAAAATACTGGTATTCAGCTGAATCCGGTTTGAATGGAAGCCGACCTCATATTTGGAAAAGGCTAAGCAGATGATGATCGTAGTTTGCTATAATTATAAAGAAGAAGCAGAAAATATTTTATAGCCCTATCATCACACCAACACAAAACTGGATCAAAGTATTTTGGTAGACAGATATGGTGGTAACACTCTTGTGCAATATAGACATCTTCGTAACAAGCAATTACCACCACAAACAGACTACATAATAAGGTTTACATAAGTAAGAAATACTTCAAATAAAATGCTTTTCACTACGAAACATTTACGCATCTGAATTTACTTGATCAATTTATTTCAAGTAAATTGGGTACTAGAAGTTAACAATCAATTTCATTTTAATATACCTACTTCAGTTGAAGCGTAAATATTGAAGCGGATCAAAGTAGAATTTTATTGGATTTTACGAATAGCAATATGACCTAAGTTGGATAAGAATTAATTAACTTTATGAGAATCTTATTAATAGTGGGAGTAAATAAGTGGAGTTTAATGATAATTTGTATTACTTGTGATTAAAGAAGGTTAATATTATAACTTGGAGTGTGTTGTGGGTAGTTTTAACAGCAAGGTTGCGTGGGTGAAATTGTGTAAAAATGCTCTGTTCACGTAATTCTGTTTTCTATCACAGCTTGATGTCGTATGATCAAATTATTCTATTATATTGAGAAGAAACAGCAAAAAGTATTTTTTATGGATAGTTTTGGACCATTTTTTTAGGGATAGGTTACAAATAAATAAAGTTGAAGTGACTGTTTTAATATCAAATAACAATGTTTTGGTAAATGCATTTGAAAAACATTTTTTTGTTCTTTTTTGTCTGGTTCTTTGTTCTAGCTAATCTCCGAAACGGCTTGACCACTGGATGTTGGTCAACGGCTGATGTTATAAGGAGTATTTTTTATTTTAGAAAAAATAAATTAGGGTGCCGCCCATTATGTTTTTAACAACCACGGACACAAACGAGGGCAATAGAAATCGTTTTAACAAGTAAAATGGACTTTATTAAAATATCACAGAAACAAAAATGTTAGGAATGTCGCTCATAAAGGTTTTCAACAAGAGATTCCTTGCATAGCTGACGTTATTGTTAGGTTTTCCTTTGTGACCCATGTTGAGGGTAACATGGACACTTTGCATGTCTGGACAAACATTACTGAAGCTTTCAAGCTCGTAAATAATGTGGTCGAGCACATATTATTAACTTAAGTGGAATATGTTTCAGGCTTTCATTCAAAACAAAAATAATAAGACTGAACTCACATAGAAATGATTATGTTGATTTTGAGTTTTCAGTGCCCGCATTTGCTTGCGTTGCCAGTTGCAAGCTGACAAAAAAATACGTCTTATTGTCATAATTATATTCCATATATATATATTATTTTTTATTTCCATATACGTATTTTAGCAAAATATTTTGCATTGATCGTCTCTAAGAGATATTGTGCCTTGAATTTGAATGCTTTTTGTGTATACAAATTGCCCCTCAGATTGCTAAATGAAACAGTTTAATTTTTTGCTGACGTAACACTAAAAGTGAAATCCATTGAATTAGCCTCCTATCTATCCGGTACAAAAACCGTATACAAAATAATGACATGATTCACGCCATCTCTATGGGCTCGTAACTTGCATTTGGAATACTACAGAGCTACCAATATTTTTGGCTCAATTTTTTTTCCCCTAAACAATTTTTTTCTGAATTTATTTTAACTTTATGTACAATAGTGGTAGATGGGCGGACTTAATGCAACAAGGCATTCTCTACCAGTCAACCTTTGGGTTAAAAAGAAAACACTGTTGTAGGTGTCCAACAAATAAACGAAATACAAAATATATTTGTTGGAAAAAAAATACAAATAATATATGTATATATATATAATACTAATAAAATACATACTTATATGTTAAAATAATAAACTAATCAATATGATGTTTTATAAACTGAATATACTATTTTTGTTTATCTTTAGAGTGTTCCAAAAAATGCTCTACCAAGCTCCAAGTCCTCAACGGAAGAAGGAACCGGCTCCAAGGGAGAACAAACTACGGCTGTTTCTAAAGAGATCTTCAGAACCCCTTCTCAACCTCCAGAACGCCGCACAGCAGGTAATGGAGATTTTATCGTACTGTATAAACCGGTGTTGAACTGCAAGAGAATGTTAAATGTTGAACCTCCCTTTGGCGACCATAAACTTGATATCATAATACCTTAAGTTTTTAAGCTCTGTTAAAAAGCCCTGATTATCCGTTGTTGAGTTCAATGAGTTGCATATTTTTTTCTTTGTTCTATCTTATGTAATAGGATATATTACTGAAGAAATCTAATAAGTCCGTCAGATAGATTTGTAAAAAATATTGTACACGTATTTTTTTTTACATAAACAATAAATGAAGATGATACAACGCGTTGAAAACCCGCGTGACTTCACTATGATAGTACGATTGAAGCGGAGCGTCATCGTCACCAGCCTCTTCTCTTGAACTTTGATGTACTTTAGAAGTGAAATAAGGAGACCAGTACGCCGTATGGCATTTCATACAAATTTTCAAGTCACTATTTTGCGAAATGACTGAACCGATTTTAATGAAACTTCACACATATAAGCAGGATACATATGTAGGTCTAAAATGTTAGTTAAAAACATTTTCGATAAATCGTATACGCTCTTAAAACAATCTACTGGCTAACATGATTTTTTGCTTATAGAAGTTTATAGGTTGGGTTTCTTTGCCAAATCTTTTTTTGTTATGGATGGAAGTTCATTAATTGACTTCTTCGCGTTCCAACCTGGGCGAAGCGGAAGGGGAGTGTCACTCTCTTACTGACTAAAACCCATCCATGTTCCTCCTAATGCCAGTTATGTTCCAGGGCCGCGGTAACTCTTAGAAATTTAAAGGAGGCTCAGGGATTAAAAAAAAACCAATATGGCGGATCAAGCGTCGTCATTTTTTTCATCAAATGAGCTATCAAATTAAAGGCTCATAAGAAGATTTCAAAAAGTCTAACTTAATTAAATGATAAAATAAACTAGTACTATCAAAAGTGATCTAAATTAACTGCCTAAATATTTTAGTTTTTTTTTTGTCTGATTATAATGCAACTTTGAATTGTTTTGATTTCAAGATGAACTAATAAGTTTGGATATAGTCAGTTAAACTAAAACATTATGAATATTTTAAAGCAAAATGAGTTTATGTGAAGAACCTTCACCTTTTTAACCCCCGACGCAAAAACGACGGGGTGTTATAAGTTTCACGTGTCTGTGTGTGTCTCCGTCATCGTAACTCCCAAACGGATAAACCGATTTTGATTTCATTTTTTTTTTTAGTTTGAAAGATGAATTAGCTGGTAGTGTTCTTAGCTGTTTGATGTAAAATCTGTAAGAACAACCGCCGCCACAAAATGGCGGTTTTTTCTTATTGATTTGAAATGACAAAAAATACGTGTTCAAAATTTATGAAAATCTAACGGACGGATTAAAAAGAATTTAATACTTTTTCTATTTACTAAAATACTCTATCAACCGCGAGTTATATATGAATGCAACTTGTTGTACATTCAGTACTCTCATTGAATAACATGTAGGTATTAAATGTGGCTCGTCAAACGTTTCCAGAAACCTTTGAGCTTCTTTCTCATTAAAATTAGATCCCATTGCAAAGAAGACTCCATTATTCACAAAGAAACCCTTGAACCGTATTGGTTCATCCTCCGTCCCGTATATACCTACCCACATAATTATCAGCGAAATATTTGCTCTATTCAAAGGACTCTCATTTCTCGAGCCAGGCTAACTTCATAACAGAAATGCACGAATGTGGAAAACTTTTTGTCAAAAGAGAAATTCTTTGCAATACCATATTTTGCATAAATAACTTCTACGCGACAGAAAACTACTTTTAAAGGGGAAAATGTGTCTACGAACTGCTGAGTAGCATAGATCAATTTTAATGTTAACGTTGAATTTTTACTGTGTTCGCTTCAGAGATCGACATTCGCGCAGCAATTGGCACCAATACAAGAGGTAAAGACAAAATTAAACGGCGTTTTAGGGGACTCACTTTTATCGATTTTCATATTTCGGTGTTCATATTGTATAAATTTTCACTTTACAATACACAATGTAGATAGGAACACGTCAGGCAAAATTGAAATCTTTTTCAATTAAAATTTTATTACACTAGGTTTTTGCGTCACAAATGTTGTGTTGCATGTTATTGTTTAAATTTTTTCGTTAAATTTGATAAGGTGAGTAAATTGATGTTGTTCCATTTCCACTTTTAAACTTCACTTTATTTCTTAATGATCCAAAAGTAGTTTATAATAAAGCATGTTGGATGTATTCGTTGTTATATCCACAAATCAATTTTTAATAATTTGGTGTTGTTTCTAATTTAATTTGTCTTGGTTAATATTTTTCTTCAGACTAATGTTTTCTTGATAAGTTTTCCACTTGAACCACAAGATTAACAACATTATTTTATTCAACGTTCAACGCGTATTTTATTATGCAAATCGCAATCTCTTGTGCCTTTTAAATTGCTTTCAGTTCAGGTCATGAATGACTTTATGAGGCACTTCATTTTAACTTGTGAGTAAAAGCACTGTAAAAAAACATCTTAATTATACAATGTTAATTGGTATACAATTAAAAATGGCATCGACAGGTTCTGTACGAAATACATTATGATTAGTTTGAATCTTTTGTAAATACAATTTAAAAGTATATTTGTGATGAATTGTTACGTTCATGTTATTTGGTACAGAAGCCTGCTGAAAATATTAATTGGTTTGTTTTTCAAAGTCTAATTTGTTTTTTATTTGTGGTAGCCATCATCGCAGCAACATCAGACACTGATCATTGAAGAGTTTGAACCAGACGTCTTTCGTCAACTGATTGAATATATTCACACTGGATGCGTGACCCTGCAACCCAGAACATTGCTCGGTAAGTATTCCTTATATGTACCATAAAACACTTCAAAGAAATCCAAATTTGCTTCAAGTTGTTCTCAAATATTGGGGAAGGGAAAACTGTGATAAAATATTTGAACTGTGCTCAAAGAGTGTAAAGAAAATAAAATATTTACCTCCCGAACACCGAGCGATCGATTTATCTCTTAACTAAGGTGTTATTAGTTTATCAAAGTATTTACTGGATGATACAAAACTCGAGTACTGAGAAAAGTGATATATTAAAAGATAGATCGTTATTATAATTAGGCTGTTTTGTACAGGTTTATACTTCAATTTAAATATTCTGACGAAACACTTTGTACCTTGTGTGTAGGTGTAAACTGTGTTACTCTAGACAGGTCTCAAATATAAAGCTGGTTTGAGAAAACCAAATTATAATGTTAATTAACTCAGCAAATTTGCTTTAATGTGGTAGTAGGTACGTGCCTGCTCAACTTTTCATTATTCAGATATAAATTAAGAAGAACAGGTACAAAAAGTATTTAGCCTGACCGCTCATCAAGAAAATGAAAACGGGAACTCGATTCAATTTCCGATTCGTCGGCAATGAGTGGAGTAGAGCGTGGCCAAGTGGAATTTATTACGAATCGGCAAAATCGATACTTGTAATAAAAGCTTCAGCTGAAAAGAAAATCAAGTTTAACGTTGGCGTAAATTGAATTTTTATTAGTTCCTAACCTAGAATACGAATTCAGTGCGTCCATTTTGTTTTCTGTCTTTATAAATTGGTATTCAACACCACTGCTCCGTTGATATAGGTACATACATGGTTTGGATAGATTTTGTTAAAAGGGATCTTACTTTGAAGACGACCCGAGCGGCAAAAGGGTACAATTTTCGCATCACCTACAAATATTTGCTGAAGCAAGTTTGGGTATTTTTGTGTTGTTTGTGAAAATTATTTGCTTTCCAACAAGTGATTTTAACGACTGCAAATTGGTTTATTCTTTGGGTTGATAATATGTTGTTGTTTTCGAATGAGTGTTGCAATAAACAGGAATTTACACGAGTCTTGTTGCAAGCATATTATCTAGTCTAATCTCGGCTTGTCTAAGTTCACATTTAGTCATTATGAAGTTTCATTTCCACTTCGAGTCTGGGAAGTGAAACTTTAGAATCACATTTATTTGACTAGATGCGAAAATGTATGTCATTGCACAAACCAAAGCAATTAGAAACTTCTAAGTCAGTGGTTAATTAAACTACAGCGGTTCGTTATCTCCGACGGTGGTTAACCCAATCCTAACTGTAGTTTGTGATAAGCTAAGTTCATCGAAGCGTGTCTTCAATTTCCTCAAATTAATCGTCAATATTCATGAATTTCTCGCTCACTTCCTCGAACCTAACTGAATTGTTTACAGCAACGGGCATGGCATTCTGTAATGGCTTCGTTCATTATCACATTGAATTCTAAGGGCCTGATACATTCCCATTGAAAATGTTCATCCCTTGTCAATCCTGCATTCAGGCCTTTGTAAAAATTAAATAACAACATTTTAATATTAATAGGATCCTGAAATGGGTTGAGTTTTGAATTAATACTAACAGAGGTACAGCTCGTTTCAAAGGGGTGTCAAATGTTGACGGTTGTAAATGAAGTCTCCATTTTGTTTGTCAAAGTTTCGAAAGTTTTGTTACAGATTGAGTGTTAGGGTGTTTAAATAAGTTTAGACCGTTTCAGACGGATGTAATGTAATTATAAAGGTGGATGTTTTACAGTCAAATCAATGTTAAAATTGGTGTTCTATTTTAATCAAGCTCAAAACTATTATCAAGGACCAAATTTAATTGGTGATGGTAATTCGTAAACTGTATAAGTTGTCTAATGTTATGACCATACAACAGAAGAAGATATTGAGTTTAAGATAGGGAGATTGTGAGTTACAATCTCCAATAAATACACCTTTCTAGGCAGCTTCATAAAGGAAAAATGCCGCTGCCGCAATGCCGCTGTAGCCAAATAGTGGGATAGGACAGACTTATACAGGGTTATTTGAAAAACATAAACAACGTCTTAAGAGGTCATTAAAAAAATCAGCTGTTCCCTACATTTATGTTCGTATAACTCATCAAAATGTAGGGAACACATTTATGTTCGTATAACTCATCAAAATGTAGGGAACAGCTGACTTTTTTTCGCGATTTCAGGTTTGTTCCCATAGTAAAAGTTGTTCATAATACAAATTACAATAATCTCTTAAGAGGTTGTTGGTGTTTTTCAAATAACCCTGTATAATGAAAACTGAGTGTTAAGTACCAAATTCGATTCACTTGAAAAGTTTAAGATAATTTGTAAATCCAGTTTTATACTGGAAAAGATCGTAAGTTCCAGTTACAACGAAATATTTCACGATTTGAGATAAACATGCCTGAGTAAACAGCTTGCGGCATGAACGATAATATCGTTGTCCCCGTCTTCCGTATGCAATTATGTCAGTTCCGCATTAAAGCAGCTGCTTGTATAGTTACGAACCGGTGTGCTAGTGACAGCTTCCGAATGGCCCGTTTACACGAAGAGAGTTTCTTACCCGCGTGAGCGAGAATGTCTATGCGAGTCCTGTTCGTGATTTGTGTGTACCTACTGACAAATTTTGGTTTAAGTGTGAAAAGAGGCCTTTCGGGTGATGATATTATCATAGACGAGGTTCAGCAGGTGATTTTTTCTGTATTTGATTCAATGATATTGATTTTTATTTTGCAAGTTAAACGTTAATATTTTTTTATCGGTTAGAATTCTACATGTCAGGAGTTTTGTAGTAGTCAGTAGTAAGCATGGATACGTCGAAGCAAACTCAATTCAAAAACTCGATATATATTTTTAAATCATGAGGCAATTCACGCTATTTGACCAAATCATACATTCTGTTTGCCTATATCTGTTTTTCGTCTTTAAACCTACATATTATATCGAATATTCGAGTCGAGTAACTGCCACCGTGTAAATGAGCCATTAATGTAAGTTAATTTGCGACTACCGCAACCCGGACGAAAATTGTGTTAGAACATACACTCTCCCTAAATTCGATTCATTATAAGATACAGAATATGTTTCAGACACAATTGCTTTATATATAAACTATGTTAGACATTCTATTAGAGAGAGATGCATTTAGGTAAATATGGTTTGTAAATAGATTACACGGTGTCGTTTGTTGAAAATTTGAGATGTTTTAGAGATTTATATTGTGAAAAATCACACCTCACAAAGCATAATTTTGAAAAATTTTTTGCTAAAAGCAGATTTTTAGGTTTTTCAATCCTTAGCTGTAGACTCGCATTCCATTAAAAAAAATACTCAGAAATATTAGGGATATATACATATAATATATACACTCGTATATAATTATATAGATAAGTCCTAGATCAATAAAAAAAGAATAATATTTAACATACATACCTATATGTATGTTTTGCTTTGTCAAATCAGAAAAAAATTACAGAATCTAAATTGTTTAAAATTTCAGGATTTCAGGTTCAGGTAAAATTGTACCACGCAAGTAAAATTTTAATGCACTCTATTGTTTTATTTTACGTGGAAAATATTTTGGTAATAGTCTTATAATAAAAAATAATAATTTAAGATGTATAAATAAACCTTCAGGCATTCGGGCTTAGCTAAAAATTGTACCACGTCAAGTAAGATTTTAGTGCACTCTCTTGTAGTTTTACTTTATGTGGAAAATAAATTTTGGTAATAAACTAACTGTCAAATACGGTAAAAGTTTCTGGAAAATACAGTAGTATCATATTTACATTTTGAATTTAAAAAAAAATGTTGAAGTTTTTAAAGTGTATAAAACTTCGGAGTTCAATTTCGGCTAAAAAGTGTACCACGTCAAACAAAATTTTAATGAATTTTATTATTTTATATGAAAAAAAAAATTGTTAATAATCTAACTGTCGGAATAAACACAAACTATGTTATTTTGTGATAAAAAAAAAGTATGTGAAAGTCACTAGTAGAAAAATATAATTATGGGAGTCACTAAAGTATAGGAGATCATGTTTACTAGTAATATTAAAAATCTATGCATAATGTTAGCTTGCCAAGGCTGTTTATTAACAAGGACGCGGTCTATAAATTAACGTCTTTTAATAACTTAGACTTTATCTCGTCTATTTTCTTCGACAACATTTATAAAAAACACCCTATTATTAAGCAGGTCTATCAAGCTTATTTAATTTTGTAAGGCTACTGTGGCAACGAGAGAGACCTAATTAGATCGTACATCATTTAGAAAAAAATAACGCAACAACGGTTTTCTTTTGCCTCATCTTTTTTTTTCTTATAATAGAAAATCTATTGTTATTGCAATGGAAGGCTAAATAAGACTGTCAAATATATGAGTCTAATGCAGTGATAAGACTAGGTAGAACTATTTAGGTCCACTATATATTCTTAACTAATTTTCTAGACCTAAATGTAAATCCGGGATCCCGGATTTTTAATTTATGGGCCAAATTTATGAAAAAGGTTTTTTTTTGAGTGTTTTTGCTTCACATTCAAAGAAATGTTGTCTAAATTATGGAGTATACATATACTGTGGGACTTAAATTAAGAATTTAATCAGTAAAAATAGTTTTGATATTGCTTTACTTAATCTAATCTACGTGAAAAATCAATCAGAATCAGTTATAATAAAATATTTATTTTCATGACGTCAAATAAAGTCCATACTAAGAAAAAATGACGCAAATAGCAAAACTCCGGAGATTGGTAAAAATAATAATAAAATTAGGCTAATTAAAAATAAAAAATAAAACAGTTTGGTGCGTCGGTTACAAAATATAGAAAAATAATCAATATTGTATGATTATAAAAATATTAATGACATTTTTTTTATCATGCAAATAAAAAATAAGCAGTATAAAACAAAAACTGCCTGTTCAAAGGTATTTTATGATAATGTAAATGTCAGTTCATTTTTTTAGCAAGTGTAATAAGTGTGTATATGTAATATATGTAAATAAATTGAAATACATCTGACTTAATTTTTTTTTATTATATATGGAGAAAAATAATCATTATTTTTGAACCGATATTACATTACCAAAAAATATTCGACAGGTATTTTTTACGACATCTATTAACAACTATTCATAGAATTGTAATTATTACTTAAGTAAAAGTTAGCAAAAATTCCTAGGAATTTCGCAATTCGAAACCCTGGAGATGTAATGAGAATCGTGACAGTATGTTTATCACAGCTGAACTACATATTATGAATGATCCACCATACAATATTTGCTAGATGAATATTTTGTGATAGTAAAATGCTTATTCATGAATACTTTCAAAGAGACAAATATTACTACGACAAAGGACGTGACTTTCGTAGTTTTTTCGGTAATTCTATCTCTACTATTATATAACTATAAATACGTAATTTTGGGTGAATGAATGGATGTTTGATAGATGGAAAAACCTTTTTTTTCTGGATGGGAAATCATCAAATGACTTCTCCCGCTCTGGGCAGAGAGGAAGGGAGTGTAAAACTCTTACTGACTAAAGCCCACCTGTGTTCCTCCTTGTGCCCTTTGCGTCCCGGGGCCGTAGTGACTCTTTCGATCAAATTCTGCAACAGCTGCACAAACATTGCAGTAAATAATACATAGCTTGATTTAATGAATAGAGAGAAATAAAAAAGATTTATTTCCTTTTACATCAATAAAAGTGCGTGAAGCCTGAATAAAAAATATCAAGCAAACGTAAAAGTAGGATCTAACTTTGAGCCATTTCTGCCTGTGAGAGGAAAATAAATTCTATAGTAACGTCATGAACATGAATAGCTGCATCCTCTGTTTTATACCTAATTAGTATAATTAGGCGTATTTAATTTAATTTATGCAATAACATGTAGTTTACAAAAAAAAAGGAAAAACTAAAACCAATGTTCCACATTCACAATCTCAAATTTCATTTGTGTTATTACAATAAGTCTCAGTACAATATATAATTGGTAATATACATTTTTTAACCGACTTCTAAAAAGGAGGAGGTTCTCAATTCGGATGTTTGTATGTTTTTTTTTTAAGGTTTGTTCGCGCATAACTCCGTCGCTTACCAACCGATTTAAAAAAATCTTTTTTTGTTGGAAAGGGTGTACTTCCCAAATGGTCCCATGAAAATTTTATTGAAATCGAACAAGCGGTTTTTTTTTTTGTTAATTTCAATAAATGATAGCAAATCTGTCGGGATAGCTGTGATGGGTATGTTTAGCTGGGAGTGAACCACTAAAAAGTGAAAAATCAAAAAAACCTTTTGATTGAAACTCTCGGACCGTGGGGTCCGAGTGCTCATGCCTTATTTAAAGAACTTGCTAAACGTTTGGTTGACACTTCGCGTGACCCAAGGGCTGGATTTTACATCAGTCAAAGGATAAGCATTGCCATACAACGTGGCAATGCCGCCAGTCTATTGGGTTCACTTCCAGTCGATAGCGATGCGGACGAGTTTTTTGATGCCATTTTGTAGTAGTTTGTAGGAGAATTTTAGTTTATTTTTAGGTTAGGTGTATATATAACTTTTTTCATAATAAGAAAAAACCTTTTTACAAAAAATAAAACCGACTTCTAAACAAAAAAAAACGGAGTCGGTGTGTTCAACAACAAAAAAGCAACCAAAAACACCGAGTTCCGAAATTAAAGTTATTTTATACTTTTTGTTTTTTTTTGTTTAGAAGTCGGTTTTATTTTTTGTAAAAAGTTTTTTTTTTTAAATTAAATCAACAGTGTCAGAAATAATTCGTTGAAAAAATATCAAAACAATCACCGACATAAAATTAAACAAAAAAAACGCTTTTTAAATTGTTAACCAGGTAATGACAAAATAAAATATATATCCACCAACATTAACATCTAAGTAGGTAGGTACTCTAACAAGTTAACCTTGTATCCCCGTGTAAAGTATCCTGATACTCTAAACCAAGGCCGTTGCCATGGCAACAGTCTTAATAACAAGGTATCCATACAAATTCACTGAAAGTTATCAGGCATATAATAAAGCCTTACCTTTTATCAGCTGTTGTTCTCATATTATCTATTTATTAACTCCGAAAGGTTAGTTCTTGATAGAGAAATTAATAAGCGTATGAATATTATGTGGAGGGATTAGATAGCGATTAATTGGAAGCTTATTGGCTTGATGGAGATAATCAAAGTTGGTTAAGAGTGAAAACAAGGTATAACGTGTTACCTTTGACGTTCGTACGAGGTGGTTACATAAAGCCATAGAAAATAGAAACTAAGGGATAGTCCTCTATGCAGAGAATGCAATGAAGACGGGGAAGCGATGTCGCAAATGCTCTTAGAGTGCACAGGCGTCACCGAAATACGTAGACAAACAATAAACAAATTAAACAACAAATTCTGAAGATTCTGATCTGCTGCTTCTGGAGGGAGGTTGGCTGATTGGAATGACGGCCGCCATAGCTCACGCACAATTTTCCAACATCAAAACTAAGTGCAGAAACCAACAGATCGACAAAGGGCATAATAATATAGTGGCATATATGTACATACATATATGTATATCTTGTACATAATGACAAATGAATGACAGACGTATGCGGTAATCTGCTGAAATTTTGACAACTCCTTTGATCAGTGACCTACCATTAGAATGTCATTGTGCAGTCATTTCTTTTAATAGCTCGGATATCAAAAATTATCACGAGACCATTGAGCGACCAATGATCGACCATTATGAATTTAGCAGATTACAAACTTTTAGCAAAATGACAATGGGATCGTGTCGGAATGACAAATTTATAAAAATAGCAGACATGGGATCCTGATAACTTGGAAGAATATTACTAAAATCAAAAGGTGGCCTGGCGAAAGACATGATTTAATTTTCTCCAATTAATCTTGTTAGCTTGCAAACTCACATGGTTGGAAACACCTTATTAAATCAAATAAGACAGTCTTTGACTGTACCAAATGTAATTTCGAAAGAGGCTTGCCACAACGTGTTTTCCTTATTCCGCCAATACGGAAGGGAGGTGAGAATAGTCAATTTCCGTTTCTACGTCTATATTTAGAGATCTTAGGAATGTTTGCACCCACGCTTTTATTTGTTGTCTATAAAGATTTGAAGTTTGCTTTGTTTTCCATTTTACAAGACAATGCTTTTTGAACGCCTACTCCTTTTAAAGTGTAACGTCTACGCAAGTTCATAAATTATTTATGTAATTTAAGATCAGTTCATCAGAATTTGTACAAACTTTTTTTTAAACTGGGTTAGTTTTTATTTTGGGGTACCGTATCTCAAAAAGGTCTTATTAGAGAAGACTCTCTTCAATTTTTGAAGACACCAGGAGCCCATTCCACATTTCTTGGGTACATACGTGGATGAAACGATCGTTCGTGTGGGATGACCACGTATTTACAATATGTGGGTGGATTTTTCTGCTTTGGCGTAACGATTTCTTGTTTAAACGTGAAAGTGGGATGAGCTTAAACAGCTTTTCAAAGCACTTCTCGTTATAATACTTATAAAGTAAGCAGAGTGAGCCAAAATCTCGGATTCATCTCAGGGTTCCTATCTTGAGATCCTATTTCCACAAACCAATTTCTATAAAAAAATATTCTTTGGTGTTCAGATTTATTTAAGTTTTCTTCTTTAGGTTCATGAGCATTGCATTCCAATAATTGTCTCCAAAAGTCAGTAACTCTTTTCATTCAAAAAGACACAAGCATTGATCGACTACACTTGCTTATTAGATTTAAGAATTTGTTATCTTCTGCTCTTGTCCCATTGCAGGTACCTTGTTATTAAATCTTTGTAACACGTTTTTAATCTTCTTCTTTACTACTTTTTTATGTAATTCCTCACATTATCGATGTCTGGCGATTTCAATTAAAGTTCTTAATTGGATATAAAAATTTCAGGTTCAAAAGTTACAATTGTGTTCAGGTTTTGGAACTGAAATTGTAGAACCTTGATTCAAAATTACGTACCTAGGTAATTGTTGCAGTTTGTTTGCTCTCGATTTGTTTGATATCATGTTCGCATTTTTTGAAAGAAAAATTCAAAAAACGCAAACATGATATCAAATCATGACTTTGCTTTAAAAAACTAAAAAACAAATGCTTTAAAAAAACAAACGTCGATCAAAAACTGTTGAAGTCTCCAGCAAAATTACTGAACTTACATTAAAAAGATTTAAATTACTCGGACCATTAATGAACTCGGTTACTGAAGAAAATTTTCCGATAGATGTTGAAATAATTTTCTGGAGAATTCTCTTCGTAACTCGCAAACAAGGAGGCTTTGTTTAATTAAATTATCGAAGTTTCAAACTTTCAATACGTACTGGAGCTTAGAGCTTGGAGGTACTTAGAGCTTCTTAGTAAAGAAATACTTTGAAAATATCTCACGTTATCATCACGCTATGTTTGTGTTCTTAGTAGGAGGAGGAGGATTTAGGTCGTTGCGGAATTTGTTCGAAAGAATCAATGTGGTGGCCCTGAAACGCAAAGGACACTTGGAGAAACACGGGTGGTTTTTAGTCAGTATGTGAGAGTCTGATACTCCCGCTCCGCTCAGAGCGGAATTCATTACTTATTTTTTCAATATACATTTCCATTTTACAAATTCCGCAACTTTGGCAGGTACTGGCCCTAACAGCCTCGTCTGCTCTGCTGCCATCTCAATGAGGCGCGCGTAATATAAAACGTCGATCCGGGCGTGGTTGTTAACGGCCCCTCCCCGACTTTTGCCTAACGAGCCAGCCCGCGACGCTGAGCCATTAGCGTTAAATCCCCTAAATAATAATAATTGACCCAGCCTGTCCCTTGCTGCCCCTCTCAATGACCCCGTTAAGCCGAGGCCCGTATCCCACAGGGGATGCCCTTAGCGAAGCGGTCATTTAGCTTTTAGTAGTTTTTAGCCCTGGCTGGGGGCCTTAAATTCATTTGAGGCCACCACAGGATTGTCCGGTTGAGCAGTAACCAGCCTTAGTGTGCTGAACTGCGAGTGGTCCATTCCAAAAAAAAAAAAAAAAAAAAAAAAATGGTTGTTAACGGTTGGCGAGCCAACCATCGCTCGCCATCTGTAGACCCGGGAAACAGCTACGCAGAGTAGTCATTTCCATGCTTTATTTTTTTGCTGTTCTTTCGACTGTAAAGCTTTTTGCGCTTATCTCCGCTTTACAGACGGTTATGAACAGCAGACTACTCGTAATGGAATTCAAAACACAATTCATTCGCGTCCCTTCACTTTGTCACATGATAGGATTATCCGTTTTCCAACTCACAGTATGTTTTACTCAATGTTTTGATGTTGTGAGTACAGCGCACACATACAGTACTGTAATGATACATAGTAAAGTTTTTTTCTTTTCTTGAATTATACGTATGTACAATATTATGATAAAGCTTTTGACTAGGTAGAGAAGAATTAGAAATAATCAAATTTGGTTGAGCTTGATTTAAGATTTCGCTAAGAATATTGTTTATTGAGGTCTTAAGAAGAATTGTTTTAATCATTGGTCAACGAGGAGTCACTAAGTCCAAAGCTATACTTTTTATATAAGAACATTTAAAATCGGTCATGTACGTTGGGCTTGCATACGAGGGTTTTGTACACACACTTTCGTTAATGATATTTGAAATTTGTTATTTTTGCGGCAATAGAAGTACAAATTCTGTGAAGATGAAAATGTCAACAGTATCTGTCTACCTCTTTCCTGCCTAGCCATTTCCCAACTACATTGGGGTCGGTTCCAAGACAAGCCGGATTCAGCTGAATACTTATATTTTACGTTGAGCGGCTGCCTACCAGACCTCCACAACCCAATAAATGCGGAACACTGTCTGGCGAATTTAGTCGAAAATTTTCTGGCTTCTGACAATCCGTAACGACTGCCAAAGATCTTCAAATGACAGCCAGGACCAACGGCTTAGCGTGCTTTTTGAGGCATGGAGAAGTCTCGTTATGTTAAGATGGTCACCTATCCACAAACCAACCTCGGCAAGCATTGCTTAACCTCGAAGATCGCCCCGTGCGACTTTTATAATTTAGTCACGAGCTCCATGTAGACATTACAGACAGAAAAAATACACACATAATAGGGATGTTTCTTGAATATGATTCTATTTAGTCCGTCAGTTAGGTTATATCGAAATATATTAGACATGTATTTTTTTTAATAAAAAGATAAAAAGCATCTTGTCGCGTTACGTCGTGGTAAAAAAGTGACGTCACACGAGTATACGCACTACATCGTCTTTTTTATTTACGTGAAAATAGAAAAATACGTGTCTAATATTTGTTGAAAATCTATGACGGACTAATAAGATTTTTTTAGTCAACTATTGAGAGACTTAGATAACATAGAAAGTTGAACCTTTCCAAATTATCTTCTCATCTACTGTTTGATTAAAAAAGTTGTTCCGTTTAACAGTTCTAAATGATTACCTATCTCACACTTGACGACACAGTTGGCGCAGTGGTTGAGCGTTTGGCTGCTGCGCTACGTGTCGCGGGTACGATTCCCGCACGGAACAAATGTTTGTATGGCCTACAGATAGTTGTTCCGGGTCTGGGTGTCTTGTGTATGTGAGTTTACATGTTTGTGAACGCACTCACGACATCGTGTTTTTTAAACAAAAATAAATAAAAACAAAACAAAGGAAACAAAAACTTCAGAAGGTTTTGATATTAAAATCTGTTAATGGAGTCTTCCGATGTTATAGCACCAATCCAGTACGCTGCTACCCATGTAATTATGATTTACGCCTACTGCTTTCATAGCACGGATTGTTTGGTCCTAAAATAGCTTCAGTGTCCACCGCCTACCTGAAATGGAATGACGGCTTTGACTTGTTTTCTGGAGTTTTATTTTTATGGCACATAATTATATGCAAAGCTTATGTGGATAAAATTATGGTATTCATAATGAAAATGTATGCATATGTTGGTGTATTGGCGCATTTCAATAAGTTTGAAATGAAGTTTGGCAGCTTTTTAAACGTAGAAGCGTCAAAGTTAACTAGGTACTGTTTCCAATCAAAACTAGCTACCCCTTTATCTTTTATTTCATATTTGTTGCTATTGTGCCGCGTAAAATAAATATTTTCTATTCTTTTCTAAACCCCATTCAGAGTTCTGAAACGAGAACTTTCTATTTATGGCTCACAGTTCCACCAACTATACTCGTACGGCTTAAAAATACAATTCAATATTTATTTACTCAGAGGACATCATAAAGATGAGACTAAAAGCTTATATGGGAGTTATTTTTATATTTCAGTGCTAGATACAGACTTATTTTCTCGTAATTTTTAGAAGTATTCTTAGGAATTTTCTTGTGGAAACAGTTCGTTCTTGCTGAGCTATACTATATGTTATATAACAAAAAAATACGTAAAACGCATCTTCTAGCACAATACCGTTAAATAATTTTGATGTTGGAAATATTTCCAGATATTATTTTGTAGTGTTTTTGGGTATCCCATTAACAAAGAAACAAATATTTTGGTTTTAGTGTTGACAGTTGACTACAATACGTCTTTTTAGATAACTCCATAAAAAAATAAAAACAGAATCAGTCCAATCTGACCGATTCGGTGGTCAAAATACCGATTGCGATTAATTGTCTAGAAAATGTTCGTCTCAAATTTACAGTTGTGTATGCGTATGTCAATAGATTGATTATTGGTAAACGGAACTGTTAAAATGGTAGCCATCACCAGTCACAGTAACTACAGCATCTGCCATGAAGGTTCCATAAAAGGAAACACTGAAATGCCTCCCCCAATTATTTAGTCGAAGTAGATAAGGGAACTTGCGTGAATCAGCAAAGGATACTCTTCCCTCAACAATGTTTTTACAAATCTTATTTCAATTACTAATATCGGATTCGTTTTCCGAACTGGTTAGGAGCGTTCGGGTTAAATTATAGAAACTAGTTTAAAGTACTAGCCTTAAAAACTTTACTAAAGCAATTTGTGATTCTTTAAAGAAAAAAAAAACCAAATGTCTGTCAAATTTAGCCATAACATGAAATGCTGGCAAAACACAGTTGTATTTGTAGTATATATATATGTACATATGTACGCATACTTGTGTGGCTTGGCCACCTTAGTGAATTTTAAAGTCATACATAATCCTGCCAATAAAATTATCACAGTGTACTTAACACACTATAACCTGACTTTTCCTACAATTTCAGGAGTAATGAACGCTGCCGATTACTACGGTCTAGACGAGCTCCGCCGCGCATGCGCCGGCTTCGTGCAATGCTGCATCACTGTGGATACAGTGTGTGCCCTCCTCGCGTCAGCTGAGAGATACATCCAGTACAAGTGCACCAAGTCACTTGTGCAGAAGGTGAGCTGGTTCAATTGTTATATGCCTTCGAACTATGATGCATCACTACTTCGTCAGCTAAGAGATGTACGATGATGATTCTATCTAGCCGGTTCCGGCCACAGTAACCAATTGCAATTGCTGCAAAAGCAAGCAATTGCTGCTTGGTTATTTGCTCTTATGTGATTTGCATTTCCCAATTTGGCCAAAAAGTTCCAAGCACAAAGGTGACAAGTCAGAACACCATTGACCACTAGATAAATGACAGCTGTTGGTGGTCTAGCTTACAGATTGCCGCGTTTTTGGTCTAATTGCGAACTCCTACTATACTCAAAAGCTGCACCTGCTGCTATGCACGACGGTTAACGTCGTATATTTTCCTGTGTCTACTTTGAATCTTATAAACTTTCCACCTCACTTTGGTATCTCTGCCTAGAGTTCAGAATAGAAGATACGATTCATTAGTATATCTTCATGAATCTTTGAGAATATTGTCTCAGTTGACATCTCATTAAGCAGACCTTGCCTCGCCTCAGAACGTTAGTGTTCCTAACATGATCCAGTCATCTGATACGCATAATGTTTTTAAGGCATTTGATTTGATACAAGGTCCAAAATATATGAATAATAATATGATAGAAGCACCCCGTTTCTGATGAGTACAAAAGATTTGGGAGAACAATAGCCATGTATACACTAATCTTCATACTTAACTTTAGATCGTGAGAATGGAAAGCTCTGGACCGCAGTTTGCCAAAAGCAGCAGCTGCAGCACAAAATCTCTAATTCACTTCAGTTTCGAGGTATCCTTTATTGGTGACTATGCTACCAAGGTACCTGAAGCTCTCAACATGTTTCAGTTTACTGTTGCCGATTGAATAGTCTGGAATTAATAGCTGATCTTCTACGCCCATTACCATAACTTTTCAGTTTTCTTTTGGCGTTTATTGTAAGGCCAAAATTATAACAAATATCATTGAGACTACTTATCACCGCGTAATGGTGCTACATGAGACTTTTGTGCGGGCTTTGAGCCTTGAAAGAATAAATATGTTGCCATCATTTTGAAAGCGAATACGAATTATTTCTAAAGTACGCTCGGGGTTCCTGAATGACGACACACAGTGCACATCTTTGCTTCACGCTACAGGTGACATTGAAATAGTCTGATTGTTCGCCCCTTAACGCGATACAACAGGTCATGTCGTCTTGCAGGAGCTCAGGATGAAAGTCAAATTGAATCTCTGGAATAATAAATGGGAATAAGACGGTTAAGAAGGACTTGTAAACACTTTCCCGGAGGTTGAAATCAACGAAATTCCACGCAAATGCAGTCAGATATTCAATCCCCTTTGTTCCTATATGGGGTGGTTATTCGAGATACTTTTTAAATTTCTGGAACCCGTTCTGCTCCCACATTTTCATGAAGCTCCTAACATATTCCTGTAGTCTCTCACCCCCGTATTTAGTCCAGGGATGGTGATGTCCTGGGATGTTATCAATATCAACCACCCTTTTATTAGGTAGTAGCACGAGTAAAAATGCTCTCGAGTAACTGGACTTCTTTCAGTGTTGTGGGTTCGTCGAGCCCGGGGGTTTTCGGCATAAACATAACATATTATTTCATATCGGCTGAGCGGTCTAATTTGAGGAGCTTACTAAAATGTTGAGCCTAATGCCTAAGCACTTCTTCCTTAGATGTTAATTACTCTGAGCCATCCTGAGACATGATAGGCACATTGACTCAGATAGAAAGCACCAACTTTCTTAGTGTCTGATAGCCACTGGGTGTAATCGGCTTTTTACGGCCATCACTTGTTCTTCATAGTTGACTAGGCTGCTTGGTACTATCTGCGGAACCGATAAGTCTATTATGATCTTGCTTCTTTAGTAGATTACGGTGTTATCACAATACTTCTACCTTATCATTTTCATCAAAACAATCTTCATTTTTAACCGACTTCTAAAAAAGGAGGAGGTTCTCAATTCGGATGTTTGTATTTTTTTTGTGCAATGTTGTGCCCATTTTTGTGAAATGGTGTCGATTAAAGAAGTCTTCTCATTGATTAATAAGATCATCACCAGGCGTATCAGGTATATTCGTGCAAGGACGTATTCTTTCCTCCTATTAAGATGTTCACGTTTTCCTACCTTTAGGCTAGCAGATTATAAATAAGGATAAAGATGAAGCTTAAGCTTCATGAAGACTAGCCCATAGTCTGACTAGTGATTTGCACCTCGCATTACACGAGTAATCTTAGCTCGGGGTGTACCCCAAGTTAATATCGATTATTCGATCATTTGTCAAAAGGATGTATCCTTTTATCAAATGTCGCGTATGGAACGAGGATGTATCCTCGTGGCCATGTTATCTTTCGGAATTCGGAATAGTTTATTGATGATAGTTAGTCTAAACTGGGCACACAGGCTGTGTAACTTATTATTCATATGACCGATTCCGTATCGACTCATTACACCAGGTCACATTTCGAAGTTACGCCCGACTCTTACATTAAAATCACCCAGGATTTGTATTTGCACCCTAGGTGGAATTCTTGCAAAGACTTGTGCCAATTCTTCACAAAGTCTGTCCTTAATCTCATCTGGATTAGTCATAGTGGTCGTGTATAACTATAATAATACCTAAATTAAAGCGATTATCATTACATAGATATTTTTACCTTAAGCAACGATTCCAGTTTCTCTGTGATTTCCATGCAAAATTTCTTATGGCGTTAAATAACTTATGACTGAAAATGCCAATGCATTCCACAACTTTCTCGGATAAATTCTTTACTGTACTGGCTCGTCCGCGGAATGCATTGCCAGTCTCAACACGACGCGCTCAGTTGTTACATTAAAAAAACTCGTAAAATAACCTGTTAATGTGATTACCGACAGTCATTATTTATTTTAACTGGATGTATATACTTGGCATTTATGTTTTTGTCTTATAATACTGGATTATTTTTTAAGCGGGACACAAATGATTTTCGTGGTTTTATATCAGTAATATTTCCATCATTTGTTCATTTTTTTATCCGGCTTTAAATCAGCAAAATGTGGACACTCTACTACTCTTCATAAAAACAAGCCAGACACGCCATAATTTAATGATTATAATGCTTTATTTCTGCATTTAATTGGTCCTAAGCCAAAAAAAGAGAGTAGTAGAAAGTATGAGGGGAAAATTAGAATTACTCATCAAATAATCATGGCCTAAACTTAGGTCCTAACTAAACTTTTTAACAATAAGTCTAGTTTGCATTCAAATTGCTTCATTAATTCAATTGCAATCAATATTATTTTTGCAAGTAGCTTAAATAATAACTCTCTTACACGAGAATAACTCTTTTAAACTAGATCATGTTTTCTATCTGTCTACCCTGAGAAGAAAAATACCGTATGGAACTCATACTGAAGAGAAAGAGTTTTAAGGCACCCTACATTAACTTGGTACAATGGTCAAATCATGTGAGAACCAGTAATAATTCCTGGATGCGCTATGTATTTCTTTATCAAGAGACCATTTAATATAAAAAAAATCTTTGGAATTTACAGGTGTTGGAGTTTGTAGATGAGCATGGCAATGAAGTGCTGAACCTTGGATCTTTTACGCTGCTGCCACAGCACGTCGTGAGGCTAATACTGGCACGGGATGAACTCAGGGCTGATGAGTTTACTAAGTTTCAGGTACAATGGCGTGAAGTCTTCCGGACTACCAGTGCATTTAGGCGTGCCTCAAGGCTCAATACTGGGTCCATTCTTGTTTCTAGTGTACATAAATGACTTACCATTTTTCTTAAAGGGTATCTGTGACGTAGTATTGTTCGCGGATGATACCTCTCTTATTTTTAAAGTAGAAAGGAATAGACAAGATTTCAGTAACGTAAACAGCGCTCTCTCAATGGTTACGGATTGGTTTACGACCAATAATCTAGTTTTAAATGCCAAGAAAACGAAATGTATAAAGTTTGCTTTACCAAATGTTAGAAATCTAGGACCCAATATCACCTTAAGTGGCGAAGTACTTGAAACTATGGACTCGGCAGTTTTTTTGGGAATTGCTGTCGATTCCAAACTACAATGGGGCCCACATGTATCAAGTTTATCGGGAAGGCTCAGTTCTGCCGCATACGCTGTCAGGAAAGTGAGACAATATACTGACGTTGAGACAGCTCGGTTAGTCTATTTTAGTTATTTCCATAGCGTTATGTCCTACGGTATTCTATTGTGGGGAAAAGCTGCTGATATACAAAATGTATTTGTCTTACAAAAACGTGCTGTGCGAGCAATATATCAGCTAGGGCCTAGAGTTTCATTAAGAGAACTTTTTAAAGACATTGGAATTCTTACAGTAGCATCTCAATTCATTTTTGCAAACATTCTATATATTAGGCAAAATATACATCTATACTGTAAAATGAGCGACATCCACAACTTTAACACCAGAAACAAGCACAAGCTACATGCTCCTTCCCACCGACTTCGTAAGGTCCATGAGTCATTTGTGGGGCTCGGTATCCGTTTTTACAATAAACTTCCGCTTTCTTTTCTTGACCTGCCTTTTAACTCATTTAAAGCTAAAGTTAAATCTAACCTTTGTTCAAAGGCATACTATTCTATTAATGACTATTTAGACGACAAAGATAGTTGGTCGCTGTGTTGAACGCAAGACAATGTCATATTTATCATGTTCTTTCTCTATAATTTAGCTTATGACAGGTTATATGAGTTCATTTATATATATATATATTTTTTTTTTTTTTGGTTTGTATAATTTTTTATGACTATGTAGGTCAATCTTTTTTTACAATGTTTTTATAGTGAATTGATTTAATATTTCCATGTTGGATAATTGATTTTTTTCCTACCTTTGGCATGTAATGACTTTGCATACTATTGTATAAATTCAAGTTCTTAAAACGCAACAGACAGATGTGTTGCTGGGGAGTTTGTTGCGCCACTTCTTCTTCCCAGCTAAAACACTAGGAAGTGGTGACGGGTGGGCGTTTTGGGGGACTGTCTTTATGTAAAATTTGACGTTCAAAAAGTGCTGTCGCTCAGCCTAGTTTGAATAAATGACTTTTGATTTTGATTTTGAATATCATTAATTTTTTCATTATTGGTCACTTCGAGACATCATGATATATTATTACGACCAGCTCCCACAACTATCGAGGAAGTTAAAGCTCAAGTAGTGGAAAAGATTCTAGGTTGGTTTGGTTGTTTTTTTAGGTATAGGTATGGTTCTTTTTTTACTTCGGCAAGTGAAAAAAATAACAATACATTAATGAGAAAATTTTATAGCTGAAAGGGAGATCGATAAAATAATATTATTTTTCACTTACAAAAATAAGAATGGGTGGTTTTATCGCCAAAAGATGTCTTTGAGCTTTATTGTTCTATTTTTTTGCAGTAGCTTTTATAATACAACTGGATTTATATGACAGCTTCAAAGAACAAATTTCAAACATTTCCAGGCTGCCCTGATGTGGAGCAAGAAATACTGCGACACCAACCAAAACATGAACTTGAAGGAAGTCATCGGCAATTTCCTGGAGTACATCCAGTTCCATAAGATCCCCGCTAACGTGCTGATGAGGGAGGTCCACCCACTCGGCCTGGTACCTTACTCCATTATCATGAACGCGCTGGCGTACCAGGTGCTGTTACGAAACATATTCAATTATTTGTTTAAGATTGGGCTCATGTGTCTGCCTTGGCAGGGTAGAGAGATTTGAATTTTCATTGTGTGTTTCGTAAGTCTTCCGAATGGATATTATATTTTTATAAATTTCAATACTTACTTTTTCTTTCTAAGCTGCTAATAAACTTTTCATGATAAACACATCTTTGCAAAAAGATTTTTAAGCAACTCACAACAAACAATCAACACCGATGAAACCTCGTTCGTTTTCTCGTATTAGAGCCATAGACTTCAATTACTACCACTAATTAATTAAAATCTGTTCTTTTTTGTGTAAAAGCTATTGCCTTAGTAGTAGTGCATTGAATAGAACGCTGAAACCGCTGTTGTTGCAGGCAGACCCGGCCAGCGTAGATCCAGGCAAACTCTCCCCAGCGCGAGTCCGACGCGCTGGCCGCTCCATGTCCGTGCAGTCTTCGCTCGACCCCTACGGGTCCAACACCACCCTCTCCTCTACCGGCTCGAGCGATGTTCCGTCGTCAGACTCTCGGCACAACTAACGCGAGGGGAACCTCCCCCGTCCTCCTCCCGAACCCACCCCTGGCCCTTCCTCAGCTCCCGTTCAGCCCATTCCCGCACCCCCCACGGACAAGCCTCCGGAGAAACTCGGACTTTTCTCCTCCATCAAGCGTGCTGCTAGTAAGAAGTTCGGCGATCGACGCTCTCCCACACCGAAAACGAGGGAGCCCCGATCCAAGTCGGATTCTATCAAGCACGCAGCTCTAACACGACAGGTCTCTGAGACGGTGGGAGCGTCAGGAGACCCAACGTTCGAGCGCTGTAGACCGAGGAAGCGGGACAGTGAAACAGAGTTTCCAGTCCGCAAGTCCACTTCAGAGATATCTGAGAGTTTCCCCTTCGTGAGGCGTGCGCTAGCTGAGATAGAAAATGGACTTAACTATTTTAGGAGGTCTATCGCGTCAGATACGATTGATCCAAAGCCTCCATTCTTGAGAACTGAGCCAGTGGTAGTGGTTGCAGCAGCTGAGGATGATGAGGCGCCTATGTCGCCGCCACCCCAGATGGGATTGAAGGAACGCCGAGGGTCTCGTGGATCACCGTGTGCTAATCTTCCACCGTTGACGTTACCACCAATTACTCCAGAGCCATCTTCCGGGCGATTAACTCCAAATAGACTTTCTCCGCAAAGACCACAAGAGCCAGCGTCGGCTCCAGTGATGCGGAACCTTCCAGCGCCTCGACGCACTAGGACTAGATCTGAGATGCCACCTGATCCTCCTCCACGTTCGCCTCAGACTCCTCGCCCAGCGTCCGTGTCTCCGAAACATACATTTGCATTCAAAATAGTACTGAAAAAAGTAGAGAGCACTCCAAATACATCATTTGATAGACCGGACCAATGAGAGTACCTCCTCTAAGCGCGGCCGTTGTTATACGGTGGGGTACTCGAGGTTAATGACGCGCTTTTCTCCGTTTTCTAGAAACAGCTAGCATAGATTAGTTAGCGGCGATGACGAAGACTCGCCAATGAATATTGTAATAAAATCAATGACGCTTCGGAAACTTCTTCGTATTCTTATGAAGTCAGGGGCTGGTCCTCTGGTTGGTCGTATCGACATTGTGTGTCGGACTATTGGCTGTATGAGAAGGTAAAAGAATTGAAATTTATATGGTTCATATACTTGTTGTTAATAAATAATAATCGATGAATATTTATTCATGAGTGCGTCCGCGTGGTGTATGATAAAGTGTGTAAAACTTCACGTGAAGAAAATATTTTGAGTGAAAATATATAGATATCGATAGGTCTTTATCTATGTTTTTCAATAAATTCCAACCACGATGATGTTCACAAGTCCTCTTTTTTACCATGAATGTGTACCTTTTTCACAATCTTCTTTTAAAAAATTCTGTCGTATGGAGAGTTGTAATATAACACTTATGCTACGTACTTTTATATGGACACTGACATAATGGACAGTCTAAATGTATTTTCGATGTTATACAAATTGTCTGACGTGAAAGTATTTTTATAATATTGTACATATATGGAGATGTTTATTGTTACTTCGATAACAGTTTTGAAATCATAATCTTCTTTACATGCTTTTATCATTACAGGAATAAACATATCCGAAGTATATTATATTAAGTTCAGATCATTCGTTTACACTCACTCAAATTCATAAAATACATAGAATAAGATACTGTATGAACGTTTATGTTTTATTTTTGTGTAACGGAATATTGATAAGCCAAATTTTATTTATATATATTCAATACGTGTTTAAACACATAATAAAGGCACAATAGTTGTTGTGATTTGTGTGAATTCATCATTGTCTATATCAACCCTCTCCAAAATAGATGATAACTTTTTAATTCTGGCTTTTATAAAATATGGAGTAAGTTCTTGTGAATCAGTTTTAAGACAAAAGTTTTTCTTTATCTATATATATATCTTGAAAATCGCTTGAAAAACTATTACCAATGTATTGTGAATTCATTCTCACTTTTACGAAAGCAGTTTTTTTATTTTAATTAATGGATGATTTATTTTTAGTCAATATAACATAATTCAGAAACCGCAGCCAGAATTATTATAATAATAATGTAAAGATGTGTTGTTGTATTGAAATACCCGTATGTTACTTTTCCTTTATCAATATAAATGTATAGATAGGTAATTCCAATTTTTAAACAATTTTAAATCAGTGTTCTGTATTATGTAAGTTAAATATGCTGCTGCTAGCAGGGTTCGATCAAAAGTGCCACGATGTTCTACTATTCTGTCTTTTTATTTTTATAATAATCAAGAGCTAGACAGTGCCTCTGCCAAGACAAGCCAAATTAATGAATTACCTTCGCTTTCTCGAAGCGTTTCTTACCATTTTGGAACCTAAATAGTTTCGTGGAGTACAAAGCGTCCTTTTCAAGATTTACTTTCAAACTTTTACGCTTTGTCAAATATTTATTATAATTTACTTTTTAATATGCCAGTGTCCTTGATAAGCAAGATTGTCTTGTCTCATGATTGTAGTTAAGCAGTTGAAAACTCTCTCGATTTCTGAAAATTTATATACATATAGATGATACTGTTGTGATATTAAGTTGGATACAAGAAATATTGATTAAATTAAAGCTAATACAATTTATTTCAAGCACTACGATCAAAATTTACAACCGGTAGGTAGTGACATTCAATGCTTTTGATCGGAAACTAAAGCAAGTTAATATGTTTATACCATATCGATGTCGACTGGAATTGTACCAAAATACATAATATTTGTTGTGCGAGCATTGTGTTTTTTTCTAAATAATATTATTATGTAAATAATGAAAATTGTGGTCAAGAAGAAGAGAAATCGGTGTTCTTGCTATAAGCCCGTGTTTTATTTTTATCATTAAATTTCCCTTTAGTTCCCTAATGCCTTGCAGATGGCTGATCTTTGATTTGAGCTGATAAATTTATAGTAAGTTTTCACTTTCATTCTTCCATTGATGAAACAGTTTCATGAAATATCTTAATATTCATAGGCTTCTAACCCAAAAGATGTATTTGCATCTTTTAGGTATTACATCTTACACACACTACTACGCAGCCAATGTCACAGGTCACGGGGTTGTGTCTTTATACCGATCAAGGTACATACAAGTAAACATACAAGTAACATACAGGATGTCTTTAGGCTCAATATAATTAAGTAATATAGTTTAAACAAGCTACTACAAAATATGTATAAATGTATAACGTATAAGCAGAGTAAAAAGGTAAGGGAAAGAAGTCATAGGGATTCGAAAAATTTGACCACATCGCTGTCAACGGGAAAAGTGCCCAGAACACTGACCACATTGCCAAGTTGAATGGCAACAGTGCTCATCGAGTTTTTCATTAACTCAGTAAGCAGTAAGTCAAATCTTCAAGTAGCTGGAGGCCTGACCTTTTCGCCGAAATAATAATGAATTGAAAATTTTACTATTTAATAGAAAATGGATAAACATTGACTGTCTTGTTAGTCTAGTGGTTGCAAACGGTACTGCTGTGATTGAGGGTCTGAGGTTAGCTGAAGTATCATGGGCTTTTCCATCTGGAATAATACAGTAGCAGTACAGAAGATACTTATCCTCTTTACTGCTACTGATTTATTCCAGTATTTACCCGATTAATAGCAATAGGCGCAAAATCTATCATCATCTGCCTAGCCGTTTCCCAAATATATTGGGGTCGGCTTCTAGTCAAACCGGCTTCAGCTGAGTACCAGTATTTTACGTAGAGCGGCTGTCTACCGGACCTAAACATTTCAATAACTGAGACTTGTGTCAGAATTTCTGGTATCTGAAAATCCGTAATAAAAGTCATTACGGATTGTCAGATACCAGAAATTCTCATTCAAGGCACGGAGGAGTTTCGATATGTTAGGATGGTCACCCATCCGCAGAACAACCTCGGCAAGCGTTGCTTAACCTTAAAGATCGAACCGTGCGGCTGTTGTTCTTTAGCTGAGTCCACATGGGACTATAAAAAATTGTCGATATGCTGTTTTAGGTACTATAGATACTATACTATATACGTTAATTTATTTTGTCATTAAAATAAATATGGCAAGGCATGCACGGATAGATTTTGAAGGTTAAGCAACGCTTGCCGAGGTCTTTGGCGCTTGTAAAAGCAGTACGTTAACTAGGCCCGAGTCCACAGCGCGTCGTGTTTCACGCGCGCCTCATAGATGAAGAGCCGTCAGCAAAGAAAAAGGGACCCCATTGGGGCAGTGCCTGCTAGGGTTGCGGAATTTGTTCGAAAGAGTCACCGCGGCCCTGGATCGCAAAGGGCATAAGAAAGATCACGGGTGGATTTAAGTCAGTAAGAGTCTGACACTCCCTCCCGCTACGCCCAGAGCGGGAGAAGTCATTTGATGATTTCCCATAAAAAAGGGTTGTCTAGATGTATCTGGTTACTGTGTCAGATAGGCAATTGCTTCATGTATACTACTGGTACTCAGTTATAATAGAAACTGAGCCATATACAGTAAAACTTAGTTAAGTGGGACCTGGATAAGTGAGAAACCTCCATAGCTGGAACTCATGCTCAGGTCCCGACACTTTAGCACTGAATTACCTCTGTTAGTGGGACAAAACAAACATCTATATCTGAGATTGGTTCTTTCCATTATATCATCATAGATTCCTGTATAATTAAGACAGAGGGTGTATTTAACCTCTTTTACTAAGACTATATTTTAGAAATTAGTTCTTTCGATTTTATTCGTCATTAGTACCTTACCTTTGTAATCGAGACAGCGAGCGTAATTTGCCTCTTTTACTGAGATTATATTTTGTGTTCACTTTTTGGCATGGTAGTCGTGTTTTTAACTTTTTTTAATTATTTGCTTTTTTTTATTTTACACCTTTTTGCTATGTAATAAGCTTTAGACCTACCACGTAGTCTAATTTTCATGAAAACAAAATATTTTCGTTTTTATTTACGAACCATGAATCCGAAGATTTTAGTAAAAAAAAAATCAACAGCCTATGTTACCCGGGATAACTCAACGCTTCTATCGATACTACATACATTGATAATGGTTAAGCCGTTTGGAAGTTATGGTGGAATAAAGAAATCCACAAACATACATGAACCCTGAAAATATAACACTCTTTTTTTTGGGCAGTCGTGTAAAAAGCCAAGCATATAAATGAATATCGGCTATAGGAATATCTATATTTCCTAAGGCGTTAATATTCTTTCCACAAATTAATTGACACATTATAACGGAGAGCTTTTACCTGAAGTTCAGTCAAAGAAAAGTGAACAAAGGTTGTTTCTTCAAGCTCAAACAAAATATACTATACTCCATTCACAATAAGATTAGACATTTAAACAAAACTGTTTACAGTCCGTTCAACCGATTTTTACTTTTATTCCGTAAGCGGACGGCATTAAAAGCAAAAACGTTATTATAATACTAACTGTTTAATGCAGCTGCCATGTGTTATACCACAAACGCAATAGATGTCAAAATCGGTTGAACGAACTGTAAAAAAGATTTATTCCAATGTCTAATCTTATTGCGAATGGGGTATAGTATATTTTATTTGAGCTTCAAGAAACAACCTTTGTTCACTTTTCTTTGACTGAACTTTAGTAGGGTTGAAACATCAGAGGTTGAAAACTTTTCCTTTTGGCATCAATCAGTGTAAGAACGCCGCGGAAGAGCTTTCTTTGAAGTTATTTCATCATAATTGATTTGTGTATAAAGGAGTTTGCCATTAAAATTATTGGCAATTTGTACTGTCTGTTGTTATTTTACGGTTAAAGTATTTTCTCTCACAGAACAGACATGCATAGAAATTATGAACTTAAATGAGCAAAAGCCAAAAGAGTTATAAATAAATAGGGAAATAAACTGTGGGAATAAATTACTTTGATTCGAAAAGAAAGTAATACCAAATAATTTTCTTCCGTTCTGGTTTGGTTTGCGCACTTAGTGCTATTATTAGACTATTGTGCGTGAGCCATGGTGGCCGTCACTCCAACCAGCCGACCTCCCTCCAGAAACACTGAGTGGACTGCCACTCAGTGCGTTCAGCACTGTTCCTGTAAATAAATTCGGTGTCCCTATTGTTTGCCTTCGTATTTCGGCTACACCTGTGCACTCAAGGAGTACGTGCGATACCATTTCCTCTTCCTCCGTGCATGCTCTGCATAGAGGACTGTCCGTGATACCTATCTTATGTAGGTGTTTGTTCAGTGAGCAGTGTCCGGTGATGGTCCCCGCCACCATTCGCAGGCTGCCTCTATCTATGCGCAGAAGGCGCCTGGTCAGTTTTCAGTCCAGGGTTGGCATAAACTGCTTGGACTACCTACAGCCAGGTATCGAAGACCACCATCGTTCCGCTTGTATGTGTGTGTTCTCGCAGCCATGTGAAAGAGAGTGGAACTATGGGTTCGGGTCCAACAGCCACCGTTCCTACGTTTTCTTCCGTTTTACAGACTAGATTAATCAATGACATTTTCACTTCAATAAAATCATAAAACTATTCCTGATACTTCTGGTCTAGAAGGCTATTGTCGTTAATTTAAATTACTTATTTATATCTTATCTTGCTATTTCCATCTCCGCAATAGTTTTTCAAACAGAAAATTTGACATTATTCGATGACATCACATATGTCGGAGAAGCGACGTAGAACACTGCAAGAACCCGAAGTACTTAGGTGTTGCATCGGATAGAGCTTTAACTTTCAATATACACTCGCATAACACGAAGCAGAAGGTCGGGTTTCGAATCAACCTACTGCGTCCACTTATTTGTACCAACTAGAGAGCGGTGCTTGATGTTCTGTGCACCACCTTCATGTCCTTGAACTTCTCTGCGGGAAAATTTGCGTGTCCAGTATGTCACCGATCAGCTCATGCAAAACAACTCGCCATCGCCCTTAACGAGACCTGCTGAATATTATCGGGTTGCCTTAAACTGTTGCAGGTGTATTCCTACGCACACTGGTGGTAATACCAGCAAACTGGAACCACTCTATCCATTTGCTGGTATTACAACCAGTGTGCGTAGGAATATTGCTTCATACGTAAGAATGTCGTATGCGCTCATGAAAAAAAAAACACAAGGAATCTGATTCCCGACATCCCCTCTATGCACATACTGCAGCCTGGAGTAGTTAAGAGCTTAAAGAGTTTTTTTCAATGCACAGAGGCTATCCAAGTTCTAAGGTGAGAAGTAAGTTTTTGGAAGAACGTCACATATCGCCACCCGACAACTTAAAACCACACCGAGAAAATCAGCCCCCTGGACGTGATCTGCACTGGCCTGCACATATATATAGCACTCAATCGATTGCACAGTCATCCAGATAAGCCGCTGCAGACACAACTTGGCAAAAATGAGGTTTCATAGACTGTGTTCTCGAAAGTCCGGAGAACTCGCATTTGCAAGGAGCTGAGTCGATTGATAGAGCTGGATGTCGACTAACGGTAACGGTAGTAAACGGGGTTCAATATTAAAACACTATTCAAGTACACTATAATTTTACTTAAATATTGCAATACACTATTTCAAGTACACTATAACTTTACTTATTTAATATTGCACATTTTTATTATTGAGCGTAAACAAAAGTTCTTGTCGGTAAATAAAAGATCAGCCTACTGCTCGATCGTAAGGTAATTATTAGGCGGCAGCTGGCTAGCGGATCAGCTAACTCGGCTGTAAGCTTGTTTATAAACAATAGAGAATTGGGAAACAATGGGTTACACTAAAAGTAAGTAAAATTAAAATAAGGTCAAATTACTTGTTTGACAAAAACAGTTCAGTGCGTCGTGCACTAACTGTTGCGGAATTTTTTCGAAAGAGTCACCCGGCCCTGGAACGCAAAGGGCACTAGAATGATCACGGGTGGGTTTTAGTCAGTAAGAGTCTGACACTCCGCCCAGAGTGGGAGAAGTCATTTGATGATTTCCGTCCAGAAAAAAAAAGAAAAGGGTTCATAGACTATTTGGATTCTCAATGTGAGTGCGGTGCGGTATTCAGAACATGAGCTACGCGTTGCTCCAAATGCCCATACACTTGTACTTTGGGGTATTTAATGAATGCTACCAATCCTGCAATCAATGTAGCCATCTTCTGGGCCCAAATAATGTAGTAAAATGAGTTAGGCATCGAATCGAAAAGAAGAAGATTATCATTAGTATCATCAATATCAGTCGAGAGACATCCACTGCTGGTCATGCCTTCCCCATTTATCGCTTTATTGATCGTTCCTATGGGTTTCGCCTCCAGTAGATTCACTTCACTCTATGGGATTCTGAATAACCACGCTGTATGGCAATGCTTATCTTTTGTCTAAGGTAATAGCCAGCCCTTGGATCACACGAAGTGAAAACTAAACATCTTTAAATAAGTTATGAGCACTGGGACCCCACGAACCAAAAGTTTCAACCCCAAATGGCTCGAAGATAGTATAACTACTACTGCTACCTATAACGCTTGATGTTCTCCGCAGCCGCAGCGGCAGCGCCAGCACAGCACGATGAGCTAGGAAGATGGGATAGCGCAAGAGTATCGACACAAGTAGCGTCCCACACTAATGACCTACCCATCTTCCATGGAAATAACGACATGCCGTCTGATCTCTAGCCATCGTCGCGTGCCAGGCCATGAGGTTCTAATACAGCTGGAACGCCGACGGTGACAAGAGCACGTCGGATGATGTCGTTAAGGTTCGCGTGCCGCGCTATGCGACCCGCACTACGACTGCATGACAGGCCCTGGTGTCCAAGGCTGTTGACAACTTTGCCACAGTAGCAGCGATGAGGAGAACAACAAGGAGCGCCAAGACGCAGGGAGGCAACGAGGCGGAAAGTAGTATCGTCGAGCAAGGTGCCTATGTTCGACGACGGTAGTGCGTGAAGCCAGAGTCCCGACTCCCACTGACCCACAGCCAGCAGGCGCGCACGCTCAGCAGCAGTAGTAGATGTAGCCATAAGGTTATTCCGAACCACTCTATAGAGTGGCTCGTCCCACCGTCTCTGGGATGATGAATAGTCGGGAGGATTTAGATTCGGGCAAACAAGTCTCCAAGAATCCATAGCCTCAATGAAGTATGGCACGTCAAAATCAGTCAGTGAGGAAACTAGGATATTCCTGACTAATTTATTAGTGCCATGAACCGAGGATATGAATGCTGGTAAACTGATACTAGTAATTTTGCGGACAGACTACATAGAATCATATTTTATTTTTTATCAGAAATCGAAAAACAATTTTGCAAATATGTGTGTACATATATTGTTACTAGCAGCGCCCCGTGATTTCACCCGCATAAGTTTCGATCCCATGGGAACCTCGGGGTAAAAATTATGTTAATCTATACTAATATTATAAAGCTGAAGAGTTTGTTTGTTTGAACGTGCTAATCCCAGGAACTACTGGTTCGAATTGAAAAATTCTTTTTGGGTTGAATAGACCATTTATCAAGGAAGGCTTTAGGCTATATAACATCACGCTTAAGCCAATAGGAGCGGAGCAGCGATAAAGAATGTTTTAAAATCGGGGATTCCACGGGGACGAAGTCGCGGGCAGCAGCTAGTCTAGTTACAAACCATCTGTGTGCTAAATTTCATTCAAATCCGTTCAGTGTTTTTTGCGTGAAAGAGTAACAAACATCCATCCATCCATCCATACTTACAATCTTTCACATTTATAATATTAGTAGGATATTTTCAACAAA
Source organism: Hecatera dysodea (assembly GCA_905332915.2). NCBI lineage: Eukaryota > Metazoa > Arthropoda > Insecta > Lepidoptera > Noctuidae > Hecatera > Hecatera dysodea. The sequence continues at coordinate 7,872,029 of HG995299.1, forward strand.
CAATGCTCGCATATACATATAATGCGAACATGAGTTTCCAGTTTCCGAAAAACAGCTACCGTACTGAATTTAGTGCCAAATGGACAGAGTGATAGCCAAGCCTAGATATAAAGCTGTATTTTATTTCCCTTTGTTATTTTACGCCCGCAGTCAATTTTTTTTTTGTAGGTATTGTGTTCATTTTTAAAATGCTGTGTTCACAATAACAATTGGAGCGAGTGCTTTTTTGAGAGCCAATTTTACAATAGTCAGATAAAACTTTTACCTAAGTAATAGTAATGGCGGTTTGACAGGTTTTACGTAACTAGAAAATATATAAAATATATATTACCGATATATCTGGCTAATGAACAGCCAGCCTTGATTAAAATATTTATACGTACCTAATTGTGCTACTTTCTGAAATGAAAAATATACATACACAATGAAGGACAGTAAAAGGTACATGAACGGATGAACATCAGTTAATTAAATATATTCAAATTACGCCTGTTATTACCACTACTACACACACAGGTATGCCAAACAGTGGAAATTTCCGCAATAGAGAGTTACTGTGATCAATGGTTGCTATGTGTTCAAATCACGCGAATAACTTCAATTTTGTGATGAGAGATAGATGCTGCTTTTTTTTTTGAATGGGCAATCATCAAATAACTTCTTCCATTCTGGGTAGAGCGGAAGGGAATGTCAGACTCTCATTGACTAAAACTCATATGTATTCCTCCGAATGTTTTTGTGTGCCATCGCCGCGGTGGCTCTTTCGAACTAATTCCGCAACACTGGCAAGCACTGACCCTAGCCGGCCCCGGCTATTGTGGTGAAATCTTTTTGGAGGGAGCATGAAAAATGACATGCCGTTGACTCATACCTGGTTCTTATCGGGCGGCGAGTCACCGACTGCTCGCGCCCACTGTTGCCGGGAATCGCCCTGTGGCTCCCGAGGCCCGTAGTGGAGACTGGGGCGCGAAGTTTAGTTCTGCCTTACACGGTCTGCCTCCTTGTTCTCTAGTATTACTGCTTCACAGTAGGAGGTGACTGCTTCCCATACCTCCCGCTTCGTAACATGGATTCTTTCAGGTCTTGACGCGAGAGGTTGCCTCCGCCGATTGCCTTGACAAGGGCACGTTGGTGCTCCGCCCAAGCAGGGTAGAGTCTTACTGTATGCTACACCGCGCTGCATTCAAAATACGCACTTAGTCGTGGAAACCAAATTTACATACATGTTCTCCACCGCGTTCCGGGCGATCCACTTACTGATGACACCTGGGCATATATGCCACCATCGTTTACTTTTGCGTTTTATGAGGTTTCAAAAAAACGACAACAAAATAGACTTATCTTTTATGCAATTGAAGTTTATCTATTCTTAAAAATACATAACCGCTACACTTTTTCAGTAACTTTTTAGTAGCGACTGGCGGGTGTTATAATCATAAAGAAAAATAAAACAACGCGTTTTAGGGCATACAGTAACAGTTTTTCAACTCAATTGACGATTAACCTAAGTTAAGACCTACCCTGTTGTTAAAAGGAAAATTTTCCTATAAATTTTCGTCAGTTTAGTAAAAATGGAATGAGCCGCTATGTTGTTTTCTATGTTCTTTTATAAATATAACAAAACGAAATTTATGCTAAAAGGATTAGGTTACAAGAATTTTTTAAATTTCCTTTTAGGATTAATTTTATAACAGGTTTTTCTGTTTTTGCTCTTTCAAGTTTTTAATTTTTGATTAAGTATATAACTACTAACTTAGTAATTATTTTACAAATCCGCTTGTTCAAATGCTTACATAGGTATGTAAATAATGATACTACTTCAAAACACCTGTATTTTTACGAAATCATACCTAAACTATACGTTTAATTTACATTATATCTGAAATAAGCGTTTAATGTTGAGTTTCTCAACTTCTACTTATCCTGAAGTACTGTCAGGTAAGATTCTTACTTATTATACCTACTCAATTTAGACATACTTAGCAACAAAGTAAGCAAGAGCCAAACAAACTTGAAAAAGGTTCATTAAGATTATTCTATTAGGATAAAACTGATCGAGGATCTTATGGAATTCTGCGACGCTCTCACTAGACATTTGCAATACATTTTCGGTGACATTTCCATTTTTTTTTTCAAGCTATTTTCTTAACCTGAAACCAGTGTATATAATAAATTGCCTATTATGCCCTAATACGAAGTAGTAAATTAGGTATTTTCTCCATTCCATTAGACGGGGCTTGACCGTCTTCATGCGAAATGCCACAGATTATTTCTGCGTGGAATTCTGGAGCGCCTTGAGATTTTTGTGTTAATAAATATTCCAGTAATAGAACTAGTGACAATTATAGCTTTACTACTGGTACAAAAACATAAAGGTAATTAATAATTTTAAAGCAAATTCGCTGCGTTCCACAATAATTGCTGAAAAGAACAAAGTAAAAAAACAAAAAAAAACACCGCATTCAAGACTTTATACCTATCTATTGAGTACAAATAGAAGTCCGATAGCTTTTATATTTAAAATAAAATTTTCAGTGCCAATTCTCTACTTTAATAAATACTAAACTTTGGATGGATATTTTTTACTCAACCACGCCTCAACGGTTGAACAGATATGAGTGAAATTTGGCACAGAGATAAATTACAGTCTATAATAGCCAATATGTTTTCTTGGCATAATTTCCGACATTCATGCGAGCGAAGCCGCTGGTAGACATATACAGTATGTTAAATAACAGAGGGCGCTCCCTTAATTTCGTTAATTTATTACATTAATAGATTGAAATATAAATATCAGAATAGAAAAATAAGCATAAAATAATCCAAATTAAAAATAAATAATTGACAATAAATTCGAAACATCCTGTTTAAAATCAAAATAGTAGCGCGGAATGGTAAGTACTCGTAGTATATTTTTTTATCATGTATGGGAACGTTCTCTGTTAGTTAACATACTGTATATTTTTAACCGACTTCCGACAGAGGAGGAGGTTCTCAAGTCGCCTGTGTTTTTTTTGTGTCTGGTACCTCGTAACTTTTTACTTGGTGTACTGATTTTGACGATGCTTTTTATGTGAAGATCTAATGAAGAACCGAGATAGGAAAAGGAATTCTTCAATAAGTTGTAGCAAATTCCATTCCAAGATTGCTGGAATCTGTTTATTGTTTACACCAGTTTACAACACGTATGCTGAGATGAGTTATATACTTTGGTGTGGAGTGTCACCACTAAAAAGTGAAAAATAACTTTAATTTCGGAAGTCGGTGTTCAAAAAACGAAGAAACAACCAAAAACACCAAGTTCCAAAATTAAAGTTATTTTATACTTTAATGTTTTTTTTTTTTGTTTAAAAGTTTAACTTGATTTGCATTTTACAACATCATCCAAAATGGCTCCTTTGAATTTTACGCACTAAGCTATTGACTGACCAACTTATATTTAACCTTTATCCTCGCTTTACTGAAATTATTAATTGAAAAAAAGCATTAAGGTCGAACCTAATAATCCTGTTTACTGCAAACATGGATCTGTTATAGTTCAGAAAGTACAGAAAAGCTTTTGCTTGTATCGCAAATATAATATTGTATTTATTTTATTGCCAGCGGAAGTGTGAAAGGACTTAACGAGTGGAAAGAGAAGAGGCTTTATTTGCTGAAGACATATTGTTTATTTTCAATACAGTATTATATTTAGCTTTTCAGATATAATTTATTTCTACCCTAAGATACCAATTTCTGGAATGAAGACTGTTACATGTTTTTATTTTGTGGCAGATTGACAGATACACGTTGTTAAGCTGTGATTGGCTGAATGAGTTTTCAACAGCCATTCACATATTTTACCTGCGTTTAATTTGTGACGGTTTAATTTATTTAAAAATCACAATGAATATTGTGTTCTAAACCAAACTACAAGATTCATATGTTGTTAGTAAAAGCCTTAACTTAATGTTAGTAAAATAATAAAAACAAAATGAAACGACTGATATGTAAGTGTACAGCCGTATCCAGTGAGTCAGCATGGGGCGGTCCCACCTATGTACACAGTACACTCAGGATGCTGTGGGAGCAAGCTCGTATTCTACCGAGAATAGAAGTGTACCTTTTCCGTATAATGGCATAGAAACCATCAACCATGGCCTCGGAGAACATCCTTAATATAAACTAGCTGAAGAGTTTGCTTGTTTGTTTGTTTAAACGCGCTTTAGCGCATTCCGATCCGTCCGATTTGAAAAAGTATCAGTGTTAGATAATACAATTATCGAGGGAAGCTACAGGCTATATATCATCATGCTAAGACCAATAGGAGTGGAGCACTACCGAAGAATGTTTCAAAATCGGAGGGTTAGTAACTGTTCCACGCGGATGAAGTCGCGGGCAGAAGCTATAAAGCGGGTTTAAAACCAGCATGTCAGATTTGGAATGGTTCACACCGTATCATGTCCTTTCTCTTAGATATGAAACTTTTCCAGTGATAGTGGAGAAATCACAGAAATCAACGAAATCTTATTTAAAAAAAAAACATATTGAATTGCAGATATCTCTATTCCGTAACAACTTTTATTGTTATATTAAAATAAACAATGAGACAATTAATGTAAACTCTTGTGGAATTTACAAGTAAAACGATCAATTGACGGAGATAAACGGAGATAAACGAGTGTCTGACCATTAGTAATTGAACTGAGTAACTGAATTTGAACTATAGCCATTCTAAAACAGTGGGCACGTAAACGATTCAGTCATTTCAATATTCACTGCTATAAGCATAAGCATAGCATAATCAGCCTTTTAATGTTCCTATTGCTGGGATACAGGCCTCCTTTCTAGTAGAGGGAATGGGCTATAATGCACCATGTGGGCCCAGTGCGGATTGGTGAATGTCTCATGTCTTCGAATTTTTGGTTCTAGGACATGCCGGTTTCCTCACGATGTTTTCCTTTCTCTCTTCTTATCATCTATCTTTAATAAGCTCCTTATTTCTTTCATTTATCTATTTTCATCAATAAAGTTTCTTACCACATCCTCTTCATTCTTTACCTAGATTGCCGGCTGCCTGTTCATCTTCTCTTAGAGGCTCGTGGCTAAAATAAGACCAATTGCCGCACGCATCAATCTTCAAATTTATGTCTTACTATCTGCTGCCCGCAGCTTCGCCCGCGTGAATGTCGGAATTTATCCCAAGGGAACATAATTCCGGGATAAAAAAAATATCCTATGTTACTTCTAGTACCTCCCAGAATATGTGTACAAAGTTTCATGATGATTCGTCAAGTAGTTTTTGCGTGAAAGCGTAACAAACATCCACGCTTTCACATTTATAATATTAAGTAAGGATTTACCTATTATAATATTTACTTATGTATATCTGTTAATGCCCGAGATAAACGAATCTAATTTTCCAAGTAAATATGCTTAGTATTTGATGTTAACAAGCTATCAACTTATTAACATCAAGCTACAGAACTAGTTTCATTTTTAACTAATAAGCTGAAACGCTAGCTTACTGGTTTAAAATATCTGGCATCATGTGAACAGTTTAATGCAGTTGGTGGCATTAATTTTAGTTCAATCAAAGATTGAATTCTACTGTCAGCATCTGACTGCATGATTTAAAAAAAAGCAGTCGGGGAAAAAATCAGACGGTCGGGTTTTTTAAAAAACGTTTTTAGTTCTGTTATTTTTTCTTTACATCAGATTCAGAATGTAACCCTGAAATATGATCACGTACTTCTGAAATACCCTGTATAGTAGCTATGTACACTCGTATCCAGTATGACCAAATGCCGATCCTAACATAGTTGGGGAAAGATTGGTCAGAAATTGACTCATCTGTTACAGCCACTACTCTCAAACGAAACAAAACACAGTCCTGCTTTGAAAAAAACTCAAATATTTGCGCTTTCCGTACGAGTTCCGCAAACTACACATACGAGTACCTACACGGTTTTAATTAATTAAAACGAGCCACATGCAACGCTTACTTTGTTTAATTACCGATAATTGACGCACTGCAATTACGTGACTGAATGAAAATTGAACAGAACACCTCGTAAAATAGAGTCGACAATTAAAATTCATTTGAGTTTCTGAGTATATTGCATGATTAATTTGGTAATATTATTGCTGGTGTTGATAACTTTTGATGTACCATGTTCCAACATTTACGTAATGAGATTGGTATACCTAGTAATTGTAATTATGAAAACTTAAAATTACAATGATATCACAGACCAAATATCACTTTTGAATAATATTTATTTATTTATTTATTAAAACTTTATGCACTAGTAAAAAAAACTGTACAAAGGCGGACTTAATGCCATAGGCAAAAAATAATATCGTAAATAATTTAATTTAATTTTAGTCTAACACGATGAAAAATATTATGAGCTAAAAAGTAATATTCGTAGATGCACTAATGATTATTGTTCAATGTTAATTGAAAATAAATATCAATCGCATTTTTTCTCCATAATTATCGCTCCTACCACTATATATTAAGGCCTGAAGTCCGCATTTGTATGTATAAATGAATATATTATTACTTTCCTACCTCATTGCGTTGCTCATCGTGTCTCAAATTGATTTTTATGAATTCGGATGCACTGCGTTCCAAATTAAGCTAGCATGTTGTTTCCATCGAAGCGTATAAACAACTATAAATAGAGGCAAAAATTACCATTTCAAAACGATAAAAAGCCATATTTCACTAAAACTTTTCATAAAAATAAAACGTATCATTTTCCATTTTTAAACTTTTATTCATTTCTACTAGGGCAACAAAAAACAAAACAAAAGAACAAACAATGGTCAAAAACACTACCTCTCTCTTTAATCGATTTTATTTGGATTCTATGCTTTTTGTTTCATAATTTTATTTTATTTCATTATTGTTTATACATATTTGCTTATTACGTATTTATTGTATATATAATTAGTACAACTAAGACTACCTACAGTACTGTATTTCCTTTTCTTTTTAAAATCCATCCAAAGGTTGTCTTGAAAAGATCGCTTTTAGCGATAAGGCCGCCCATTGTGTCACCCTATGTAATGTTTTCTTCATGTATATTTTCTGTAAGTTATATGGTGTACATAATAAAGAGTATTATTCTATCTATCTATCTAGTTACGTTTTTGGTGAGTGCTTTTTAATGGTGATATTTACTTGATAGTTTGCAATTATTTTACAGCATAGTCATGAGGTCAAAACTTTATCGTGTTCAATATATGACCCAGGAGAAAATAATGTGTGGTTTACCACCCCACGCTTTCACGTGTTGGTACCTCTGTTCAAGGGTTCAAGGCCACAATGTGCTAATTATTGTTTGCGGTGCCAAACCGCACGTGAGGTTAACGTATTTCCTGTTGATAAGTGTCAATTTGCGCTGTTGTGTTTACATTGCTTTGCTCTCGCGAATTTCACTGTACAAACCTGAATGTATGCTGCTTTAATGTTACCTTTCGGAAGGCATACCTATAGTATAGTTCGCTTTGTTTGTAAGAGATTACGTCTGGAAGTGTTTTTCCAATGATGAAAATTAACCATTGTTATAAAACTATTCAGGCGCTGAAAATGTACCAAATGTACGGTTCCTGCGAGAAAAGCCACAGCAGCCAAGCCACTGACAAAGGCAAGTGTATACATATGTATTTTCAATAGTCGAAAGGAATATTTTGTTAAAGGTAATTTAGTAAAGCAATTAATTCTCTAGTTGGTTCATACTTACTGATTTGAACAAATGTCTATACGTGGTATGTATGACACGAAATAAATTAAAGAAAAATATAACTAACGAAAACAGATAAGTTAATACTGGGAAAAGTAACTAAAAAAGAAAACATTTATTTCATACATTTTATACCTTTCTTATTTAAGTGTATCAGCTGGTTATCTTACGCGAAAGGGTAAAAACGTCAGCCAAAAGAATGAGCTTTGAAAGGTCAAGCAGAGGTCAAGCACATGATGTGTTTGGGTTGACGAAATGAAATATTCTCTGAAGCGTGTTTATTAGAAATAAAGTTTTTTTTTTTCGGAGATTTCTTTTTGTTGTTTAAGGGTCAGTGCCTGCTAGGGTTGCGGAATTTGTTCGAAAGAGTCACCGCGGCCCTGGAACGCAAAGGGCACAAGAAGGATCACGGGTAAGTTTTAGTTAGCTAGAGTCTGACACTCCCTTCCACTACGCCCAGAGCGGGAGAAGTCACTTGATCATTCCCCATACAGAAAAAAGTTTGCTATGCAAAAGCAAGCGTTCCTTCTAATTCCGGGAATCCCACCTCTGATACAATATAATTTTATTTTATTATACTGAGAATTACTTAATAATTTAGGTACAGTCCTAAGAAAAGTAGCAATCAAGTTTTTGCTATTTCGTCTAAGAAAAACTATGCTTATATATTTAACACTCGTAATGAAACACGAGAACAATGAAATATTTTATCTCTTTGTGCATATCAAGATATTATATTCAACATCCACTAGCGCCGAAACCACGAGCACTTCAACACAAAAATTAACACCCAGCACTTGCAAAACCAAATCACACAAAAAATATGCAAAACAAAATTTTTAGGTCACTTTGTTCGCGAAGCAGGGTTCCGTGAAGTGCCCTTCAAGAGTACTAACGAGGTTTCACACAAATGAAAAACCACTTCCATTCAACGTCACGAGAACTTTGTCTCTATTTTAAAACTGATTCGCAAACACAAAGGGAACTTGACTTTTGAACTTGTTTTTTTTTTTAAATGGAGTGACGACGTTTTGGGCCTGTCTCGTGGAGTCTTGGTGAAGAGTTTGTTTTAATAGTGCGAGAATGTGAGGTTTCGGGTAAAAATATATTTAATATATAATTATATTAAAATGGTACTTATAATCAGCCTTTTAACGTTCCCACTGCTGGGACACAGGCCTCCTCTCCAGGAGAGGGAATGGGCCGTAATCCACCACGCGGGCTCGGTGCGGGTTGGTGAATGTCACATGTCTTCGAATTTTTGGTTCTAGGACATGCCGGTTTCCTCACGATGTTTTCCTTCACCGTTTTGAGAGCAGTGGTGAAGAAATTAATTACACAAAGTAATGCGCCTGGCTGGGTTTGAACCCGCGACCTACAATTCGTAAGTCGGAGCCGTTACCACTCGGCCACCACTGCTCTCACTCGGCCACCACTGCTCTCTGGTAAATGGTACTTATGTGTCTTTAATATTGCATTAGTCTTGGAACGTGTAAAGGTACACGTGAATTGAGCCCGAGCCTGGAATTTATACATTCCCGTCTTAGATCTAATACGGTAAAATAACAAAAACTGATAATGTTCTCTAAATCTTATTCTTTGAGCTCGAAAATAATACCTACATAGATTTAGTTAAAGAATAAAATCATATTTTCTATAATACGAAAGCCAGCAAACTAGCTTTTTTATTTCTAAGATAAAAACCTAACTATCTGTTAAAAATCAAAAGCCTTAAATCTTATTGATAGGGACACAATACTGAAGAGACTATAAACAGTTTTATTCTTTTCCGTCTGTTCTAATTTATAGAGGGAGCCAATATTATTCGAGATTCAATAAATTTCCAAGCCTTTCCAGGTTACTAAATATACACAGAATCAGGTCAACCAGCTTTGCTATTTCTGGGGAATGAGTACCACATATAACAGAAATTCTCGCAAAATGGAAGGCTTTTGTGTTTCAATAGATCAAATCGTAATAGTAATAATTATATAGCTATCCACAATCACTCCACATCTACTTACTGACTATCTCGGAAGTTCTTCATTAAACGCTTACACATAGTACGGAATAAACGTCTTTCGAGAAATACAGATTCTTACAAATCAAAATATATTGAGTTGGGGCCAAATATACATTATTTTTTGTATATGTATATTTACATTCGAATCGAATGACGAAAAAGTCGGTTTAAAAAGTACTGGAAAATTATTAAAACAGCCTGTAACTGAGACACGGGTATAATAGACACGCATCTAAATCTAGTGTAGACGTTCATGAAGTAGGTAGGTCTATATACAATGCAAAACACACTGCGCAACTTCATTAATTCATGAAATGCCTAAACTGATTATATATTAGTGCAATACCACTTAAGTGGCACCAGAGCTTAAACCAATACATAGAAACCCAATGCATAGAAACCAAACCGATTCAATTATTTATTCTAAAGACGCGGCTAGATTATTGCCAATAAAACGGCTCTAAACGGCTACCAATTTCATTCACAATCCGTACGTTTATAGTTGGCTTTATTTGGTCCATATGTGGGTACTAAAAGTTATGACTCGCCGGATTTAATTAGACCATAATGGATTTTTATGGTGCATTGCCTAGAAAACCTCCAGAGGAAATCGCAGTCGACGTCGTAAACTGAAAGGAGGTGGTCTTATTTTATTATTGGTATTCTTGTTATGATTAAAGGGTTTATGTTTAATAAAGTGTTCATGATAGTATTTGTTTTACCGCTCGCCTACTAATCTACTAAGTACTAATAATTTAACCTTATAAATCAAGGATGCAAAGATCATTCGTCGAGACTCATCAGCTGAACTTAGTAGCACAGTTGGAACTACTTTATGCTTACTTATACTTACCTACTCTTAATTTCAATTTATACTCTGCTGTAAAATATACTCCATTGAATGTACATATTTAGCTATTTCAGTAAAAACGTGTAAGGATCCTAAACCCCATGAGTAAATGGTGTAAGTTTGTGTATGTATGTTTACAAATATTAAATATTTTTCTGACTGCAAATCATCAAATGATCCAAAATGTGCACTTTTCATCACTGATACCATAAACCTGTTTATTTATCACGTGTATCAAATACGTATCATTAAAAGGGTAGCATTTTTAAACGCAAATAAACAAACTGAAACAAAATGTATCTCATTTCAAAATCCGTTTGAGAAGTTTTCTATTAAAATAAAGCGAAATTGTACAGTTTTTATTTCAACAAAGATGGCCGACATATGACTTTGGTTTGCATTAAACTTGAATATGAATGAATACGTCGTTATGGTAATGTTCGTCTTCCAGAACGGTGACTGCAAATCTGGCTTGTAAGGCAGTGAATTTATTTGAATTGCTATACGTATATGTTACTATAGCGGCAGTAAGTATATGTTTGAAAAATCTCATACATAAAAAAAAGAAGAACGATAGATGTTCTCTAAATGAAAACTAAGGAACTAGATACCAAATTCGTGTGCCAGCAGTGCAACACACAGTATAATATGATAAGTAAGATTTTCGGAAAGAATTGAGCAACAGATTCAGTCTTTTAATCTGCCAGCAGGTGGCTAAACAAATAAAACAAACTATTAAAACTCCTTTGTCTGTTCTTTATTTAAGTGCCCGTAGGCTTCACACTGATAATCCATAAATATTATAAATATCAAAATGTGGTCACTAATTTTTATAAAGTGATGACAAATTATTAAATTAACGACGATATTATTGCATCCTAAATGAATGGAAATATCAGTAATAAGTTTGGAAAATTCCGACAACTTTTCAAAATATTTTTTTCTGCTTGTTTTAAAAAGAAGTTTGAATAAAATAGACGAAACGAAGGCCGAAGATTAATCCTCCATAAAAAAGGAAAATCCGGAGTACGACTGGGTAAATGCTCAAGATAAGGTTGTGTGTTCGAAATGGAGATCTAACAAGATTCAGACTTACAGAAAAATACTTCTTACTGGTTTTAAAGAAGCAAGCTATTGTATTGCTATAGCATGATAGTACCTAACAATTGTTTATTTCGAGATGGACGGTGGTTGGCTGACAGCCGTGACAAAACAGCTATGTTCTTGATAATTATAAAAAATGTAATTATTTTATACTCATTGATATTATTTTTTTATCCAAACGCAAAAACGCTTCCTCTTTCTTGTTACTCCGATCCCTTTATACCTACTAACTGAAAAATATTTGGTTTTATGACTGTTAAGGGTCAAGTTTTATTTAAGTCATAGAACCCAAGTACCGATGTGACAGGGAACACGCAATAAAACGTAACCATTAAGTTTGTGTGGTGACGATGACTTCTAGTAACACGGCACCCACCAATCTCTACCATAAAAGATTTTATTCCTGCACTAGCTTTTCTGTGAATTAAGTTTTTTTTAAGGATGGCACATCATCAATGGAGAGGCCTATGTCCAGCAGTGGACTGCAACAGGCTGTTGATGATGATGATGACATCATCAATTCCTCCACTCTGGACGGAGTGGACTCCCTGTGTTAGACTCTTCATGACCAAAGCCCATCCATGTTCCTCCTAATGCCCTTTGCATTCTAGGGCTGCGGTGACTCAAACAATTTCCGTAACCCTGGATATGCTCTGAGTGTGGAACTGTATTTACTCTGATAAAAAATACTCTATGGGGTTCTCTATATTGTGTCACCTAACTTTTTTATCCATAATTTAAAGAGTCATAACTTTTTTTGTCCTAATCATCATTTGTCCGAATGATAATTTACCCGAATTTAATATCAGCTAATATCTCATGCCATAAAATTGAAATCCCTAAATATAACATGTCCTAAATCCGTTTGTCATAAATATTAAAATCAATAATATACAAAATATATAAAACCGTTTACAATAAAAGTTATAAGTCCTAAATTCAAATTACATAATGTTTATTTAAAATAATAATATTCTTAGATCGTATAACAAAGCAATTGCTATGAGCTTCTCTCATTTGTTATAATTAAAAATATCTGATGATGCATTATATTTTTTTATTATACGTAAATAAATATATTATACATGTACTCAATAAAGCAGTTGATTGTAAACATGTGGTTTTTGTAAGCACGCAAGCATGCAGCATGTAAGCAAGCATGCAGCAAGCAAGCATGCATGCAACATGCAGCAAGCAAGCATGTAGCATACAAGCAAGCATGCAGCATGCAAGCAAGCACGCAGCACGCAAGCAAGCATGCAGCATGCAAGCAAGCATGCAACATGCAGCAAGCATGCAACATGCAGCAAGCATGGTTTCTGTCACGGCTCCGGCGCTGCGGGGCTCTGGCAGTCCCACGCGAGTTTATCGTCGCAGATGGGTTTAACGCTCTCCACCGCAGCTTCGGCTTGCTGGCCGGCTTCGCCAGCCAGCCTCAGCCGCGGCGGCGAGTGTTACAACCACCTGCTCCTCAACTCGCGGGCCGCCTCGCCCCTCCGCGCCTACGCAATTTTAAATTACACTCTAGAGGTAAGGCAGACAAGACTGCGTGGAGTCGGATTTACAGCGATTCGTTTCTGTAACTAAAATCTATTTTTTAGCAAATGTTTTAGGAATTAAATATTTATTGTAAATGAATATTCGGAATAACACATATTATTCAACACAATACTTAGGACATGACTTTAGGGCATGTAAAATTAGGAGATTCAATTATTATAGTACTCGATATTATGACAGAATACTTTTAGAACTAAAGATAATTATGATGAACAAAATTTCGGGGTTTTGAACATTATGGTTACTGCAGTTTATAGCAAACGTGTTATGGATAATGATTTTCGGACAAACAATTTTATTAGAAGAAAGGGAGTACCACTCTATGGCGCACAACTATAGTTTAACTTTACAAACACACCTTTTAGAGTTTTAGAGATAGAAATGAATTTTTATTGAATAAAGTACCTAAATATTTTTTTTATCTCAATATACAAAGGAAATATTAATTACATTAACCTTTAATCACTCGCGCGGCATCGAATCGAGCACATTCAATACGTTTTCGTTTATAAGATTCTTCTATTAACAAATATTTCTTATATCCAGTAGCTTGTCATAGTTTAACATGCCTCCAGTGGAAATAAATGCAATTATACATAGACATATATAGTCGTGGGCGCAACGACAGGTCGTCGACAGGTCTACACGTGCCGCTTCGTACTTTTACACTGAGGAGTAGACTGATTCTGAATTAAACTAGATCTAAGTTGATAATAAACACTGATACTTATTATTCGGCCGCACAAACTAACAAAAAATAAAAATGAGAACACAAACCATTCTCTCAAGAGGACTAAACTTTGGATTGGCGTGTATAGTAAGTTTCTAATCCAAAGAAAGTGGGGTAGTTTATTTTAAATGAAAATAAATTGTTGCTTAGGTAAAAAAAGGTGTAGGTAGCCTGAAAATCAAAAGTAATTAATTACCTATTTATTAATAAAATAAATTTATACCCACGCAGGCGCTTGAAGGTTAACACATTAAATGACGACAAAGCATTGTGCTAAGAACGCCGAGGAAAACATCAACGGAGAAAAACGACTTCTTTGTGAAAGTAAATTAAATCTTTCGAGCTGGTAGAAGGACGTCCCTGTCCGTAAATCTGCGGGCGAGACGGCGGTAAAGACATAGTGTTGAGAGGTCGCGGGTACACTTTGAGTGAATTACATTATAGATGGACTGTTTGTTGCTTAGTTGTCTTTTGGAGTCCGTTGAAATAGATTTTGCGATTGAAAAGACTAAAATAAACCTCTCTTTTAGGAATGGTAAATTATCAAATGACTTCTTGCGCTCTGACGAAGTAAAAGGGAGTAAAATCCATCCGTGTTCCTCCTAATGACATTTGAGCACTGGGGCCGCGGTGACTCATTCGAACAAATTCCGCAATCCTGGTAGAAAATATAGTCCCTACACTGTTTCAAAATCAAAAACTTAATACAAAAATACATTCACAAACTTCTATTGCTATAGCTAAATACATTCTATATTTTATATTTTACAGCAGAGTACCTACGAGTAAAAGTGCTACTAATTAGTTCCGAATGCGCTACTAAGTTGAGCTGATGAGACCCGGCGAAAGATCTTTGCATCCTTAATTTATAAGGTTGAATTATTGGTGATATCTAGTTGTTTTAGCCAAAAGCTAGTCATAGCAGGTCGTCTCTCCGAGGCGCGCGTGGAACACAACACGCCGTCAACCGGGCCCTGGTTGTTATTGGACGGCGAGCCACCCAACGCTCGCCGTCCGCAGGCCCGCGCCTCAATGACCGGGACGACTCCCGACGCCCCCTTCTTCTGTTGCGGCGGCTGGGGCGTGAGGTTTACGTCTCCGTCACGCGACCCGCCTTCTCTTTCGCTAGTATTACTGCTTCGTAGAAGGAGGTGATTGCTTCCCATGCACCTTGCTCTGGACCGTGTATTGAACCAAGGCCGGCCGACATCGAGACCCCCACTGTGTGTCCTCCACCTTGTTCTCCAGGCGCTGTTGCCGCTGAATCCGCAACAGGGAGCTCTCAAAACAACCCTGGGCGGTGAGTACCTGCATCAGGCGCAAGATGAGCCATGGTGTCTCTCCAGCCATTCCTCTCCAGCTCCTATTTCCAGCTAGGTTAATTGATTTAATTCATAGATATCACCCATAAAGCAAGTATTTTGCACTTTGAGATTCTATGCAACGAGCAGTTCCAATTTTAGAAAAATCATGAACTTGTTTGTTTATGGTGTGTTTCTGGGACTAACCAAAGAGTTAACCAGTGGCCGTACTACGAAGTTCCAATGCGATCATGATTCAGTGTGAGGGAAAGGGATAGTGCTATTCGTCTTGTATAACTCCGTCTCTCTCCGACACAGGAATCATGATGGATTTATGACGTCATGGTAGGGCTGGTGGGCCTACGAAATAGCTCTTTGCAAAACATGTCTGCCAATTAAAAGTAAATCAATTAGTTAGTCTAGGCTAACTAGATAATTTGTTTATTTTTGCACAAGTCGTTCTAAGAGTCCGACACTTTCTCTCTCTCCGCCAAAAGCGGGAGAATACATTTGATAATATCCCATCGTAAAAAAGTAAGGCTTTAGACAAAGCGGAATTTTACCGACAATAACAATAAACGTCAAAGAAGACTGACAATCGTTATCGGAAAAGATACGAAGTAAATAATTTTGAAAAAAGATACACATTTTGTTATAAGATACACTATTCAAGGTGTTTTACATTTTTTTGCGATCGGGGTTTTAAGTCATTTTTATATTTGCTTCTTTTCTATACCTACTGCATTTCATATACAGAATGTCGGCCTTGACCATGTACTTCTAAAATACCCTGTGATTACTTCGCCGAGAGTTTCAAGGCTTCAAATATTGCTCAACGCTCCGCTTTCGCTCCATGGCGTCAGTTTTATTTCAATGCAAGGGTGTGCCACATATAAAAGAATGCTCGTCTGTAACACTTAAGGAAAATGGCGTATTTTGGGCCGGATTACCTATTAAAATATGTTTTAATTAGAATTTGTATTTATATTATATAATTGCTTATCATATGCTTTCGTGGTGATCATAATGTGTGTTTATGATCACGACGTTGTCACGTGTGACGTGTCAAAGTTCACCTATCAACTTATGATGACGTCCATATTAAATTAGTTACAATAAAGCCACATAATAACGCTTTCAGTACATATCAGAACCACATACAATTTACTCTTCTTAACATTTGCTTGAAATATCCATCATGACCGCTCTTTCCAAAGGTTATTTAAAAGCTATCAGATTTACTGAGATAAAAGTGACTAATTAACAAAAGAAAATGACTGAAAACGAAATGAGAAAGGTAATAGACAAGCCCTGTTTTTGTTTAACCAAATTATGTTCCCTTTACATCCCCCTTTGTGATGGAAACAAATTCAATTTATTTCTTGATGAAAAGCACACAACCAGCTTGTGAATTTTATTATTTTAATACGTAGGAGTAATGGACGCTTGTGAGAATTAGCTTTTTGATGAGCTTACAAAATTAATCCATAATTCTTGTGACATAGAGTTCATTTTGAATGAGTTTTATTCTGACTATGTGAAGTTATAAGCTTGTCTATCAAACGCATATGCAAACAAGCAGGAAGTGTTCATAATGAACATGTGAAATAACCGGGAAAGGAAAATTTTGAATGATGAGGAAAGTAAACAGAGAGGTTTATAGAAAGCAAGATAAAGAGAAGGACTTCGCTTGGCTGCAGGATTGAAATTAGGCTTCTTTTGAAAAAAAAAAATGGAGAGAAAGGGGACTTTAACAATGAGAATAGATCAAATAAATTATTCATCACCTTTGATAATAAATATTTCTTTTGTATTTCTGTCATACACTATTATTTGATACCTCTAATTGGATAAAATAACTTTGGTCCACCATATTTACCACCAGGAGTTTGGGATTTGAATTAACAATGCTAACACTTTACTAAATATGCATTGTTATCAAAACCAAACAAGTTTACAACATTTCAGCTTGATCGGTCAAGAATAACAGTTTAAAAATTCAGTTGCAAGATTTGACCTATACGACCTAACTAACTAAAAAGGCAAGTTATATAAAAACTCTCAGGACCCAGACTGTTAACGATCAAAAGCAATAAACTAAACTTTCAATGAAAAATATATCTTCTGCCGGCGGCTTTTCCCGAAGCCTGGAGCATACTCCTTAGATTATAAAATTAAATTTAAAATTAAAAAAAACCCTACGAAAAACTAGTTATAGTTTAAGGGACAACTCTTAAAAAGTAAACATAATTGTCCTTTATCAGTCGTTAGAAACCAAATAAACATGTTTATAGAAAAAATATTTAACAGGCCGTCTCGAAACATATTTTCTAATGAAACTTAACAATAAACTACATATTCCATTTAACGATATTTGTTATTCAACATTCCGAAATATACCTCGATGTTCCAAAACGCTGCCACTTTGATTTCGTTCTCAGAGGCGCTCATGAGCTCCTCAGGCACAGTTATGTGAACAAAAAGCAATATCGATTCTGAAATAGCGATAGGTACCCCGCCAGGAGACTGGCTATCAAATGAAGAGAACCGCATCGAAATCGATCCATCCGTTTAAAAGCTGCGATGCCACAAACAGATATCGACGTCAAACTCATAACACCCCTCTATTTGCATCGAGGGGAAAAGAGGGGTATTATTAACCAATAATTACAACTTTTGCGTCGAGGGTTAAAAAGAAGCGCATGTGCTATTCCATATTCTACCTACATAATTGCATATATAATTTTAACCATATTCGTTCAGAAATGTCGCCGTGATTGAATAGTAAACATAAATTCAAACTTTTCGCATTTATAACAGTAAGACCAGATAAAATCAATCATTTAAAAACATTCAACGTTGACATCTAAATGAAAAAAAAAAGTCAAACATTTTAAAACTACATCGCTTACAAAACGCTAAACCCTATGACCTTGGCACAATGAGATCCGGTAAATGTTAACAGTATAAAGTGATTCTTTTCTGCCTACATTTCTCTTGGCGTGATGCCAAGGAGGGTAGCTTGAAGGGCCACATTCAGACTTGGCATGAATTCTGAACTCACTCGTTATAAGGGTGCGAGTATACGATAAAAAGGTTGTTTTATGAAGGCGGAATGAAATGAGGATGTCAACATGGTTTGTTGAATTTTAGCATGGATATTACTTTGAATTTTAGAGGGAACGTAATGTTATCTCAGTTGCCATTAGTTCGGCGTTAGAACTGTTGATATTTGGCTGTAATGTAGGTATGACAATGATTACTTTTAACTACTATACATTTCCCCATTGACATGCAATTATTGTTCACAAACCTTGAGATTAGGATGATTTTACACGAAACGACAATGATGATGATGATGTTATGTAATATGAAATAGAATGACATCCACCTTCTCTACGTTTACTTGCGTAAATTAAATTCATAAATAAATAAATTATTTGTTATTATATCACAGTGGCAACATAGCAAAGCTGACTAGGGAATTATGTAAATTAGTTTGATTTGTACCCGGAGGAGCTCGTGGCTAAATTATAACAGCCGCACGGGTCGATCTTCGAGGTTAAGTAACGCTTGCCGAGGTTGGTCTGTGGATGGGTGACCATCTTAACATAACGAGACTTCTCCGTGCCTCGAAAAGCACGTTAAGCCGTTGGTCCCGGCTGTCATTTTAAAATCTTTGGCAGTCGTTACGGATTGTCAGAAGCCAGAAAATCGGACACCAGTCTTGCCAAGAAGTACCATATTACCCATTTAAGGTTGTTGGAGGTCTGGTAGGTAGCCGCTCCAAGTAAAATACTAGTATTCAGCTGAATCCGGCTTGTCTGGGAGCCGACCTCAATATAGTTGGGAAAAGGCTAGGCTAGGATGATGAGTTTGATTTGTACCCGAGCCTACGTATAATAAAAACTTTGAAGTGCCCTCTTCTTTTTATGGGCCCGAAAGTATGTATGGGAAAATTAAAAAACTGAATTTTTTTAAGATCTCTCGTGAGTTTGTCTGTTTATTTATCACTACCATTTAAAAAAATACTATTTCATAAAAAAAAAACTGTGTTTTAACTAAAAAAAAATACTGTTTCATAAAAAAGAAACTGTGTTTTAACTTCGAATGATCTCATAATAGTAGTAACTAAAAGGAACGGTCCCCGAGCATTTGTTTCTATGTCAAGGGGGTAATGCACAGCCTTCGTCGCTCCTTATAAACGAATATCTATCAGTTAATTAAATTGTAATATCTTTTGCTTGAAGGTTTTTTATTATCTTTCAAGGTTTCCTTAAATTCTTCTGGAATGGAAATAGGAAATCTGCGTCTTACGGCCAACCGTACAACTTGTATTTTGTTAATTATAATTTCTTGAGAATTAGATCTGGGGAGAATGAAAAAGAAGCAAATAACAATTAATGGTTCACACTAACTCTCGATCAAATCAAACATCTGTAGGCCTTTTGTCCAGCCACTGCTGGATACCTCACTAGGTAAAACAGACTGTCAGTCTCTAGGATAAAATAACTGTGTAACAAGTACATATAATAATAAACATTTAATTCAGACTAGGTCCATATGTTCGTAACAATAAACTTAAATAAAAAATTACACTGCACTATCATATGAAGCCGCACCCACCTTTGCAGCATGGGAGAATCTATCTGCAAAAATACATAAAATACTGTTGGTGCTACCACGAATGCGAGTGAGTAGGGAGGCGCATCTTTTTCTTATTAGAGCGGTAAAACCATCCACCCGCCACCCGCGCCTCAGCAAACATTCCTGACGCACTACATCGCCACGGCAGCCCCAACAGTACCCTTTTTTATATTTTTTTTTTTTGGATGGGAAATCATCAAATGACTTCTCCTGCTCTGGGCGGAGCGGAAGGGAGTTTCAGACTCTTACTGACTAAAACCCACCCGTGATCCTTCTTGCACCCTTTGTGTTCCAGGGCTGCGGTGACTCTTTCGAACAAATTCCGCAACCAGCCCCAACAGTACCCTGAGCCCATTGTTGTATTGGACACGCAGGTCCCTGTATGCCCGCTGCGATTATAATATATTTAACAAACATCAAGACGTACCTACGGAGGCAATTTGCTCATTACCGTATCACTTTTACAAAGTTTGATTTTAATAACGATTATAAATGATGTCGAACTATAAAACAAAGATGTCCAGCTTTTGTTAAAATAATATTCTATCTTCCAGTATTTTTAAAGAATTATTAAGGACACTGTCATTTTTATGGAGTGAATGGTATTGTTGTGTATGAGTTTTTTTGATGCGATGCTTGACAGCAGTTTTATTACCTAGGTACTCATTAATCATACCGACTGTGGACTCACCTTTCACATAACTGCGGTCTCCCAAATTCTTGAAAACAATATGTAGAAATTGGTATTTCGTTTGTTTGGATTGCTTTTACAGGCGAGACTTTTTGGTTACCTTGAAATATCAATATATATTTATTTACTATAAAATTTGTAGTCTAATATAATAACGCGTTCCGGGTATTGCTGGGGTTGTCTCGTTTCTGTAGCGCGTCGGGGATGTTTGCGGACGCGCGTGTACCGGATTTCAGCTCACTACTGCGGCTGCGAATCGCATCACTGATGCGTCGGATGCGCGACAGCCCCAATAGCCTAGTGGCTACTGTAGCCGGCAGGGTGGATTGCCTAATGGTTTCTCACTGGATGGCGGTACACAGACCGTCTTTCAGGAATATGAAGTAGGCTTAGTGTGTATCTTTTTGTTCTTAGTGTATCTTTTTGTTTTTAGTTACTATGGATCTCTGGTCTGATAATAAAGTTGTTATTTATTAATCTAGATTCTATCATCCATCATGATCTCTTTCTATTACTCAAAGGTTTTCTGGGAGCTCAACTCTGAGTTAAGCTCGCCTTTGTAAGTAAATGAACTTTTCATCACTGTATATCAGCTGTTAAGATGCACAGTAAAGAATTAAGAAAGAAAAGAAAGACAGAAAAAAAAATTCAGGACTCGCAAAAAACAAACAAAAACTTAAATGAATGAAAAACTAACAGTCAATCGAAAATCATATGTGCGAGGTCAAAAACAAATGATTAAAAAAATTAAAAAAACCATGTTAAAAAGTGAACTAAAAAATAAAAAACAAGATAAATAATAATCTTTTCTTTGCATTTGGGGGACCTGTAAAGAACTATTCAAAGACACCGTCCCCCGACTGCAATGAAAAGATTATTATTTATCTTGTTTTTATATTTTTAGTTCGCTTTTTAACATGGTTGGCGTGTTTTTTATTTTATTTATGAACCACGGCTCCATCTTTTTTATTTTTTTAAATCTTCAATAGTATATTACCCGGTATAACTCAACGCTTGTAACGATACCACTTACATTGAAATCGGTTAAGCCGTTAAGAAGTTGTAGTGGAATAAAGAAACTCACAAACATACATACATGAAACCTAAAAACATAACCTACTTTTTTTAGGCAGACGTGTAAAAAGGTCCCTATCTAACTACATCAAATTACAATATTTACTGAACTACAACTAAATTTCTCATTAACGGTCCGTTCAATATGTTTCAATGCACAGACACAAACCAGCTTTGTAATCATACCTGCATAGCACGAAACAACTATATATCTACTACGTGCCTACAGAGTAGCTACTATCACAAAGCAAATGCTATCGTCTATTGATAAGATCTGAGCCTGGAACAAGCTTTGTAGTTGTATTGTATTGACATAACACTGGTATTGTCTAATGCATCCGCGTAATGATAATGACGTATCAACATTGAAGGGACAGATTTCGGTAAGTAGCATTCACATCACAGAAACAAACTGTCAGAATCAATGTGAAATGTCAGATTTAATGTGATTTCCCCGCAATTCGGCAATTGTTTAACACTAGCAGCGCCCCGCGGTTTCACCTGCGTAGTTCCCGTTCTCGTGGGAACACGGGGATAAAATATAGCCCATGTTACTCGAGGGGAATGTAGCTTTCTAATGGTGAAAGAATTTTCGAAATCGGCACAGATGTTTTTGAGTTTATTCATTACAAACATACACACACACACACACAAAATCTTTCCTCTTTAGAATTTGAACGCTTTATATTAAAAGCCTTGAGCACATTTAGTGTGTGCTTACCAAAACTGGCAAATGAATACGAGTAAGAGTATAGAAGAAATGCAGTGGTACAGTATCGCAATATTTGTATCTTCTCTGCTTTAGTAGACTGGCTTTTTGAACTGGAAACTTCTTATATTCACTTTATTTTATTAACCTTAAAATGCTCTGTAAATTATTTCAAACAAAACACAAATAACAATACATTGGGATGACTCCCTACTCTATACTGAGATTTTCCAGATCAGCAATGCTAGCCTAGTTATGTAATAATAGATGCTGGTCAACCTTTCAGTAATCTAGATATCTGGATTTATATAACAATCGAAACAAGCGTGGGGAAATAAATAACTCACGATTGACGTAAATTGGTACCCCGATCGCACGCCGTAGATTTTTCTTGGAAACGTGCTGCAATTTTCTGTGTAACGAAAACCACTCAATACGTTCGGAATTTGATCCAATTATAAAACTACTAATCGATTCATTTGTAATTGTGTTGCTCAGATTAAATTTTGGAATTAACAGAATATTATCCTTACAATTTAAATGATAATTTTGCATGTCTGAACTGGTGCAACTGTGGCCCGCACATTCAATTGACAACAACAACTGGAAATGTATAATTACATACAATAACAAACAACAAACAACAATTAACATTTGAATTTTGATTATTATTTTGACAAAATGTTTTCAACAATTCTTATGAGTTAAATCAAATTCTTTCAGTTCATTCAAAAGTTTTCTAATAGATATAATTATCACATACACTTTGTCTAAAAGATCTCGCACGCTTGGAATGAAAGGGACCAAACTCGCAAATTGCAATTTTTGGCAAATGAGCAAGAGTTAAAATCTTAAAAAAAATCTTGGGTAAAAAAAAAACAAATATCTCCCGAGACCTATTATATAAGCTGTCCCTTTCACAATTATGTTTTTAACGTTCAATTTATAGAAAAAATATGAGTAACAGAAATCTTGAGTCCTAAATAAATATTTTTCTTTCATTCTTTAGTAAAAGCCCCTTTCATTCTGAGAGTGCGATTTTTGAAACTATTTTGTTGTATCTACATTAAGTAAAAACATCACCTTTGTACCCATTTCCCTTCTTCATGTTTGTTTGTGATGATGTGTAATAAATAAATAAATTAATTAATTAATCAATTTCATTCTTAATAATAGCTGCATGGCAGGGCTAGAACTTATTCCCCATAGAGGTCTGTTTTGTTTTAATTGAATATCATCAAATTACTTCTACCGCTCTAGGCGGAGTGAAAGGAAGTGTCGGATTCCTACTGACTAAAACCCACCCGTGTTCCTCCTAGTGCCCTTTGCATTCCAGGGCCGTGGTGACTCTTTCGAACAAATTCCGCAACCCTAGCGGGCACTGACCCTATGGGGCCCCGTCTTCTTTCCTGACATCTCTTTGAGGCGCACATGGAACTCACGCCGTCGACCTCCTTTGAGTTCCAGGGCCGCGGTGACTTTTACAAATAAATTCCGCAACCCTGGCAGTCCATAGAGTCTGGTCTACGCTTAAGAAGTGGAAATATCATAATTATTTTGACTGACCGATATTAAAATACGATAGTTTAAATATGCCTTTAAAAGGTTTAAATTGACATAAATATTTCGAAAGTTTTAGTTTGAGCCAATATGTATTCAATTTGGGCTTGAACACAATTATATCTAAATGAGAGCTATAAAATTAATCGTAAAACTCGTACTGAACTTTACCACTATCTATTAAATGCCGAACTAAACGGAATGAAACAATGATAAAGTAGAATTTATGTCATATTTCGTATGCGAAAACGTATTTTTCAACAGTTATCACATCCCGTATGGTCTAGTGGCTAGGATACCTGGCTTTCACCCAGGAGGCTCGGGTTCGATTCCCGGTACGGGAAGTAATTTTTGTTGCACTTACAATTATGTAGTTTCTCATTATTTTACGATCCGTTTTTCCGCTACATTATAAAATAAAATAAAATAAAGTTGTCCCATCGTGTCCATTTGTCTTCCGAATGGATTTTTATAAGTACAGCTTTCTTCAATGAGTGGAGCGATTCATGAGAAGTTTCAGATGTGAAAGTTATTAAGATTTTGTCCTAAATAAAGATGATTAATGTTGGATAATAAGCTCTCTCTCTCTGTCTTTGCTCTCTCTCTCTGCTCTTATTCATGTGCACGGCTGGAGGTTAGTAGGTTATCAAATACTAAACCATAGCTATACATCAACGAAAAATATTGCAAAAGGAGCGACGTACAAAAAAATCTCACACAAAAACCAACAAAAAGGTGCTGGCAACAGAAACAAAGCAAATAATGGTTAACGAACCGAAATAATACGGTTGTATTTGTATGTAACCGATATTTGCGTATGGCAGAATGTAAAAGGAAAACTTTCTATGAGTGAGTGAAATATGTAAATAAAGTATACATAAGTTACATAGTGTATGTATGATAAATGATAAAGATAAAAAGGTGGCTGCGAGTTTTTTATAGATTCTCAAAAGACGTTGTTCACGGATGTCATTTGGAGATCTTTGGCAGTCGTTACAGATTGTCAGAAGTCAGAAAATCTGACACCAGTCTTGCTGTTATTATTTTTTTATTCAGATGTGCTTAGTTGGATTGAAACCGACCATAATTATAGTGTATATATGATGAATTATAAGAAAAACAAAACAAAACGGAAACAGTATGGCATTGTTACGCCATAATAGGTGGGCAGCGCTCTGCTAGCTGGTAGTTCATTTTCAACTTTAGATATTATGATTTGCTTACAAAACTGCAAAATTAACAATACAAACATATCAATTTTACGAAAATCGAAAGCTCAATCCGCCGTAATAGTGTTTACCAAAAGGTACAAGTAGAGAGGAATACACTCTGCATTCAATTATTCATTGTCTGGTCAGGTAGTACGTATTTGCTGACCGCTGAATTGTTTGTTATGAATAATGGAGCCTGATGGTCTGACGACCTGACATGGATATCTGACCTAATGTCTTCGGTCATCATGTTTGAGTTTTGTATTATGGCATGTTCCGTGTGGCGGCTCGGATATGAGGACTGATATCAAATGAATTGTGATTAATAAATAACTTATGCAATGATGCATTATTATTAGCTTCTTTCTCTCACTATAAAATCAGAAATTTGAAAATGAAAATTATATATCTAGTTTTAATATCCGCGAATATGACATGTGTGGGTTGCAGGTATGCACCTCCCTCCCGCCCGCTATATTATGCACATGCAAGATTACAAGGCAAAAGCACGGATAATATACACATGCAAGAAGGCAAAGCAAAACCCAACACCAATACCGACACGTGTTTCGCCTCTCCACGAGGCATCCTCAGGGGACGTGTTGACAAAGGTCGGCGAGTTTTGCCTTCCTGCATGTGCATATAATCCGTACACACACTTATAACTGTTGAAAACAAATTCTTTTGCGAAAACGCTGTTTTCTATGGCAGCTGTATAGGCGTCATGTACTTTGACGTCAGAATTCGTAACGGGCATTGTTAACTTTGAAGCTTTAAAACATCATCGCTGAGAAAGATATTTTTAAAAATATTTCAATAATTGTTTAAGCTAATAAGTATTTTATTTTGCAAATAACTGTTTACATACATATATGCGTTTACGTAATCCCTATTTTATTTCCCTATTTTTATACCGTTCATCCACTTGTTGTAACAATACTAGTGTCTAAGAGTTTTGTGACTGTTCACTGTCTCTCAAAATACAGGTTACAACCTAGTTTGAGAGGCAGGGTTCAACATTTTTTGTACAGATTTTACAACATAAGTTATATCATTGTATTCGCTTAACCTACTGTTTGTTGCTGTAAGTATCTGTATGTTTTTGAGGAATATACATTTATTATTATTATTTTCAAAGACAATATAAGTTATTCATTAACTTTTACAAATTGATTGTTAGCAATTCTTTCAGTGTCAACACTGTAGTGTGTAGACCCAATACAAATATAAAGTTGCTGACACAAGGTTGCATTGCAAGCTAGCTCATTACCCGCTCAGCTCGTTCAAACATGTATTTCAGACAAACAAAAGCATGTCCTAGATGACTCAAAAAGAATAAATATGAAGAGACAGTCTCATTACGTTGCTTTGAACGTAGAAGTATGAAAAGTAGACTGGAATAATAATAGGGGTGTTTCCTGAGTAAAAAATATATGATTATATTTAGTCCGTCAGTTAGATTATAGAAAAATATTGGACACGTATTTTTTCCTTTATCAAATCTATAAAAACTGACGAAGATACAAAGCATCAAAGATCAGGAGTGGGGGCTTGTGACGTTACGGCTCGGTAAAAATTGTAGCGAGTAGTGACGTCACACGAGTTTTCAACGCTCTGTATCGGCTTCATTTTTTGTTTACGTGAAAAAAGAAAAAATACGTGTCCAATATTTTTTGGAAATCTATCTGACGGACTAATTAGATTTTTTTAGTCAACTACCCTATTCTCTACATTTCTTTAGGGCCAACATACTTTGGCGGAAGTTAAGGCAAAGTTTTTGTTTATTAATGTAGACTAGCTGACTGGTGCAAATTTGTCTGCGACGCATACGAGAAAAAAAAACGATTTTCAACATTTTTCATTTAAGTGGTTGAATAGTGCTTCCTTGATCGATCAACTTCCAATAGTTAGGTAGCCTTGACAGCAGCTGGTATTATTGTAATGAATAATTAAGTAATGATGCTACTAATTGGAACCTCTATTTTGTACGATACATGATACCGTAGCGTACATTAACCTTTGTTTTTGTTGTTAGTTATTCTTCGTTTTGGTTTAGGGCTATAATGAGTTTCTGGTGTCCGTAATTCAGATCGAGTTATACGATCCGAGGTTTTCCATTGGTTAAAAAGTTTGGGCACCTTGAAACGCGTTTTTCGACCTATTTTAAGTTATTTAGTCAAGTTTTAAACTACTAATTATTTATTTGACCATTTTTCTAGCTTAATATTGATAAAAAAATGCATATAAACTAAACGGTATTTTTTCGAAAGACTTACCGCGACACAGGAATGCAAAAAGCATTAGGAGGAACGCTTTGAGTTAGTAAGAGTCAGAAATAAAAAGGTACCCAAATTTCCTAACCGATGCATAAGTACGTATTCAAAATCATGATTGATGAGGGATTATCAGTATTGGGCACGCCATCATTGCGGTGATAACTGTGATAAGTGCCAGTGGCATGAAATATCAAGTTATACTAGAAACCTTTTATATTGTTTGTAGGTGCCAGTTTTAACAACATCTGAAACTTAATAAGTAAATTGTATGTTTCCATAAACTCTGCGCAAATTCAGTTTGATGAAAGTTTGTATTACATGACCTTTAGAAGTAATTTGTATCAAGTGTTGACATTTAAGTTGTTTGTTGTATTTTCGTGTAAGTAGTGGCGCCCGTACTTTTATTTTATCTTTAACGTCACTGGATAGGAAACTAACCCATCTGACGTATCCCTCTAAAATAATTATAATAATTTCAGCCGTAAAATTACCATCGATAGACATAAACCGTCTAAGGGAGCACCGTCACATAAAACGGTCCTTTGCTTCACACAAATAGCACAGAACTCCATAACTATAACTAGGTGATCGCTCAACCACCGAAACGTGACATTACACCTTTAAGTACGTTTCACTTCTAGTCCTGGTAATCTAGGTTCATCAAAACGTCATACGCTGGCCAGTACGGCATCGCTACCGACTCCGGAATCTTCACCGAGGCTCCAGACGTGTGACATTCTGTCAGCAGTAGCGGGTTGTCTAAACAACAAATGCAGGTCACGTGATCAATCCCTTAAACGTCATTTCGACAGTCGCATTCTCTAACTACTCTCAACTCACTTCTAATAACTATCTTAATACATTTTCATCTCTCTATTTAAAATCTACACGTATTTGGTGAGGCTGATGAAAAACTATGCTACTGGCTGGACAGCACTAGGATTCAGAAAAAAAGTTAACGGACACTTTGCAAAAAGTGAGAGATTTTTTTTCAATATTAGCAGTAAGTTTAGTTTAGTACAAGCTTTATTTCACACCATCAATTTTTCCATCTATGGCCACACGACGCTTTCAATCCAGGGTATATAGTGAATGACTCTTGTGTAAATTCCGGGTCTGGGAACTACGCCGCATTGACTGCCAGATGACGTCACACCGATGATTGTATAGATGCAGTATAGCCCTTTACCTAAATGATCGTCGTGGTAGTATTGAAGTGGTCCGCCGCTATCGCCCTGGGTAACAAAAGAATGAAGTACTTTACGTATGCCACCGCTTCTCTCATAACCGTTCACATTCATGCTCAAACCCGTTCAGCCATTAGGATGTGAGGATTATACTATCTAGGATTTATAATGTTAGTATGAAAAATGTATAATTAACATGCCTCTGCCTAGCTTAAATGGGACTGGGCTGGACCAGTCTGCTGTATGTCCATCGAGCGGTGGGCCTATAAAACTCAAAATTGGTGCCCTGACATCGCGAGATGGGGCCGCGGCAGACCACGAAGGAGATGTCGGGACGACTTGGATGTCTTCCTTGGGAATTGGCAGGATGTGGCACAGGATCGGGAAAAGAGGAAGGAGTGGAGGGAGGCCTTTGCCCAGTAGTGGGACATTACAGGCTAGCTATATTAATAATAATAATAACATACCTCGCATGTATCTCTTAGCACTTCTCGATCGCCATAGCACATTTGCGTGGTGTGATTAAATCCGTTCTTTAGGTGTCTATTAGAGGGATAGTACTTAGAACATTCGTCTTCTTCAAATCTGACAACTGGAATCTGAAATAAATAGACAATTTTATAATAAACTATTTCCTACATTAAGACATATGTACTTCCACAGTAAAGATTGATGTATACTGTGTCACTAGATTATTACATTGTCAAATGGTGTTTCTGTGTTCAAAGTGTTGTCGGCGGTACTTTCTTTTAGAGTTTACTTCTTATCAATCGTTTCATTTATACTTATAATGTACAATTTTTATTTTCAAAATATGTAGTATAATTTCATCAAATAATGCATTGCTGCAACGCGGCAGTGCAACCAGTCTTTTGAGCTCACTTTCATTCGATAGCGATGTGTATGCCATATTGTAGTTAGGAGGATCTCAGTTTATTTTATTTTAAGTGTATGTAATTGTACTGAAACATAAAATAAACATTTAACCATTAATATAGTTTAACAGTAGCAAACAAAAAATTCAAATGCAAATAAGTCCCCAAAATTCGATGCAGGTCAACTAATGGGCCTGACAAGAAGACTCGATGTCATCTTAAATTGAGAAGTATCTATGCATTTATATGAATCTACTTACAATATATGTATTCTGTCTACGTATCACTGTATAAATTTAGGTGAAGTGAGCGTGATGATGTGTGATGGTGGCGGTGATCCACTAACAGCGCCCCACGGTTTCACCCGCATAAGTTTCGATCCCGTAGGAATATCGGGGTAAAATCCTATATGTTAATCCTAGTTATAAACCGTCTGTGTGCCAAATTGCATCCAAATCCATTCAGTAGTTTTTGCGTGAAAGTGTAACAAACATCCATCAATCCATACTTACAAACTTGCGCGTTTGTAATATTAGTAGGACTTGATTTGTATGGATTGACTGCTAGCTTATTTATTCTATTTACCAAAGCCTACACGGTAAGATGTTTACAGAATCGCAATAAAAAATTTGATTTTGTTATTTATTAATAATAAATACATGTAAATAATAATAATTGTTTTTTAACTTTGTTTTATGTAAAAACTTTTGTGTACCCATATTTGCAAATAAAATTATATTCTATTCTATTCTATCGCACTGCAAAAATCAGGAGATTTGCAAGTGAACCAAGGTATCGAGTAAAATCCTTACAGTCTGTAAAACATCAGCTAGTTCCCTTCTGTATCCCAGTGCCCCCCAACCCAGGGCTGTAGTATAATGATCTCCTGTATCAACTGCATGAAGACAGGCCGGTAGTACTTGTTTACTGAAGCGGATCCTGAAAATTTTCAAGACGTTATTGCTTAAATAACTTTTAACTGGTTCATTGATGTATGGTCGCACTTGAACATTACTACATCAGCTGCCCTACCATGACGTCTTAAATCCATCATGATTCCTGTGTCAGAGAGAGACGGAGTTACACAAGACGAATAGCACTATCCCTTTCCCTCACACACATCATGATGGATTTAAGACGTCATGGTAGGGCTGCAGGATTCCGTGCCAGCAAAGAAAAACAGTTTTTTTTTAATATAGTTCGGCCCATGGAGTTCGTTTTTGTAATAGAACCATTTTTATTAAAAAAAAAAACAATTATTTAAATTAAACTAACTAAATTGACTATTACATTGAAGACTGATTTTTAAATAAAAGAAAGAAAGGAAGAATGAAAAATGTTTAATAATCAAATTGGCAACTTTTTATCAGATACTTGGAGTGATAACAACTGTTAAGTAAAATTATTTGACAAGTCTAAATGAGCGTTCCGTTAACTACTAACCAACCAGTGACATTATGATAGATACACGATCGATAAAGTACCTCAGAAACCCTCAGAAACCAGAATTAGCCAGAGAGCCAATTTTTGTTTAATTTTAAGTAACGTTGGCATCGCATGTTATTCGCAAGAATCTTTCAAAAGTGCATGGAAATTGAGGTTTTTTGACAGATCATGACTGAAGTGTGGATGCGAAGGTTGCTTGTAAAATAAACTTTATTCTGAGTGCCCAATGCCGTAGATCAGGGATGACGAATCTTTATAGGAGTTCGTGCCATTATTTGTAATATGTATATTGATTTGGCCATGGCGTGCCAATTACAAATCTTAAATGATATAATGGACAAAACCTATAATAATATGGATAAAAAGAAAAAATGTGCAAAATCTTGAGATATGGTAAAAAAAATTGAGGTATGTGGAAAAATGTGAGATCACATTTTTCTTTCTTAATTTACTTAATGCTGATCTTGAGACAGTCAATCATTAATTTGGCGTGCCCGAATTATTTTGTAGCGTGCCACCTCAGGCACGCGTGCTGATGGTTTGCCATCCCTGACCTAGAGGCATTAGGCACTCAGAATAAAGTATGAAATACAAAAAAAAATACGCGAGTATATAAGATAGTTACTTTTTTTTTTCAAATAATACAGACAGCCAGTAGACTTTACGTGAACCTTTTTTTTATTAAAACACTTCCTTTAGTTAATTTCCTAACTCACTCAATGTCAGTCTCCAGCAGAGCGATGTCATTGTATTTGGCGGGTGACTTGTACTCCGGGTGAGGTATCCGCCTTTTCACGTTGTATATCTGCCACAGCTCAGGAGGATCCGAGCGTTTCAGAATGCCTAGAGTTATGTACTTCACTGGACCTCTGAAAATTACAAAATATTTTCACATTTAATTTGTTTTTATATGACTAAGTTTTACATTTACTCTTCCGTATGGCACTTTATCTTTGTTGGAAACGCCTGTACTATAGGCGTTTTATGTCTACAGTATATATGTATGTATTTATAATGATCAGCACATATTTACCAAAGCATGCATAACCTTCGTACAGTTTTTGCGTCTGATTTCTTCGTTATCTGTTTTTGATAGTGGCAACTTGTCAATCATATTAAAATTAAATTAAGTTTAAGAGGTAAATACTCACACCCTGGGACTGGACAGGCAGTGACCAGCTGTCAGAATGAATCGTTCACTGATGACAGAGCCCCCACAAAGCCATTCCGCTGATGTGACATCCTCACCATACCCCAGCAAAGCCTTGTATGAATTAAAATTAGAATTTCGAACATTGTTTATTACTAGGAAAAACTGTTAGTTAAACACAATTAAAATCTTATGGTCGATTAATCCAACTAGACAGCCTGCCTAACTACTACCTTTTATTGTAAGTTCTTTCAGTCCATCCAAAAGTTGAATGATATGATAGATATCGCTGTCTGCGATAAGACATGTAGCGACCCTGGCGATATGATTACTGAATTGCATTTTTGTTATTGTACGGGAGCGCCGGCGCCGGGCTCGCCAGTTGCTTACATACCACCGCCTTACCACGTCCTAATTTACTGTATAACTAAAGTCAAGAATTGTGAACCTTTATTAAATATTTTATCTAAATTCAGTACAACCTAAACTCGTGTATCATTTACATGAACCCATATCAATAACACGCACAACAGACCATTGCACAATTCAAATGAAGGTTTAATGTAAAACAGTTGTGAAACTTTTTTGGTGTAACTACCTATAATAAAGAATATTCTACTTTCCTCTATTTTCTTTTTGGATTATTATCTACAAGGACTTCACCCGCGACTTCTTCTGTGCAGATTTAGTACAAAAGATTTTCACCTTTTCATTTAAAGGTTGAATTTTACAAAATCCGTTCTTAGTGCACAACTACAGGACCTCAAGTCTGCTATAACAATAGTATCAGAATGGTCCATCATTGATTTCATAATGGTTGTTTTTTACAAGTTTGTTAATCAACTAATATAAAAGCGTCACTATGACTTTCCAATAGTCAACTACTGACACTCCATTGAAAGAAATGGCTTAGAATAGTAATCTTGTACATAATGACAAATAATTGACAGACGTATGCGGTAATCTGCTAAAATGTTGACACTTCCTTTGATCAGTGACCTACCATTAGAACGTCATTGTGCAATCATTGCTTTTAATAGCTCGATTATCAAAAACTATTACGAGACCATTGACCGACCAATGATCGACCATTATGAATTTACCAGATTACAAACTTTTAGCAAAATTACAATGGGATCGTGTTGGAATGACAAATTTATAAAAATAGCAAACTTGGGGCCCAGTAGTTTTTGGCCGCCCGTTGATGTTAGTCAGTTAGTTTCCCTTTTTCTGTGAGATATAAGTTTGTTAGTTAAATCACTTACCATGTGTGGAAATTCATCCCTTTTAGCGTCGGTTCCTCCAACGCCACCCCCAGACCAGACCGTCTTGACATTTATTTTTACTTCATGGCAGTTTTTTTCGGGCTCGTAAGTTCGTATCAAACTTGCTTTATATATATATTTACACCAGTAATCAAGACGGTGTATAGTTTCTATGCATTCTATAATGAAGGAAATACCCTTTACTTACCTGAGTTTGTTTAAAATTTATCAAATTATTTTTTTAAAACCCTTAACGTAAAATGACTAAAGCATTACAAACATTTTACATTAAAAAACGAACAAAAAAAATCTAAATACCATATTATCGATACCTATCGGCAGACTGATAATTGTATTGGTACGATCGACAAAACAAGCAATTCGCGACTCAATTCTGAATAGAAAATTACGTGGATTTAGTAAGACATTACGGGCACTCTGGTCGACTTAATTGTTCCAAGAACACAGCTTGATCAAACAGTTTGATCGATTCGACAATCATATACATGATATGTATATATGGTAGGACTTAATGCCATACCAACTGCATCAAAGCAAAGCATACCACACATCATTAGTTAGCACATTTCTTGGTGTAAGAAGTAAGACCTAAGGAAGATCTACAGATTTCAATTTATTTTTGCTAATAAAATCGAACGCAGGCGCAAATTAATATAGGAATCTATGTACTTACTGTCTTTAACTCTATTTCCAGTTTTGTGAATAATACCCACTTGAGGACTTATTAATATGTTCCTGTTAACAATATATTTAATTAAATTGAACATTTTCCTATAAGAACTTGGGTTCTAACATAAACAACAACAACAATATGAGAAAGCAGCTAATCATGAGAACCGAGCCAAAAGTTGAAAGTTAACTTAAGCCAAATATTTCCCTGATTAACTATTGTAATGTAAATAATAAAGTATGATATTTATGGATTGTATGTTATATTTAAACTGTGTCGTTTTCATTTTTCCCACTCAATACTTTTACACACAATGTCTACATCTCTTTTTACTTGACTCTCCTATCGCAGGTATACTGGAATAGATTTCTATAGAAATAAGCATCACCTTTGTACCTATTTTTCTGTTTCCTTCTTCTTATCTTTTTATTAAATGTGTGTACATAAATTGTTAAATAAATAAACATATATATTACTTAGCTAAATGTTCTATATATAAAGGTATAATAGAAGTAAATACCTTGTATCATTGAATGTGCAGTCTGTACAGCAAAGGATTGGCTCTTTGTCTCGAAGAGAACATATCTGCAATTTAAAGTGATAATGCATTACTTCTTCTTTCCGTCTATTAAATAAAATAATATTTCACTGTAATTACTAAACAAATGTAGAAATTTCACAAACAATACTCAGAGGTATTTTACAATGCCTAACAATTTTTTGTTGCAAAGCAAAAAATCGGCGGCGATGACCTCTCGCTTCTGGCCCCGGTTCAATTCATGGTCCGAAACGAGGTGGCATCAGAATAGGACACCTCATTCTGCAAAGCAGTAATGCTAGCGAAGGATGAGGCGGGCTGCGTGAAGGAGAGGCAAACTTCACGCCCCAGCCGCCGGTTCAGAAGAAATCGTCCCGGGCATGGAGAAACGCAGGGCAACTCCTGATCATCGTAGGCGAGATTGGAGAGCGTTGGATGGTTGACCGTTCAATAATAACTAGGCCCGGGTTCATCAACCTACGTGCACCTCAAAGATATTTCAGCATAAATGATGGGGTTAACTAGGGCCAGTGCCTGCCAGGTTTGTGGAATTTATTTGAAAGAATCACCGCGGCCCTGAAACGCATTGGGCATTTGGAGGAACATGGAAGGGTTGTAGTCAGTAAGACACTCTTCCGCTTCACCCAGACCAGAAGAAATCATTTAATGGTTCAATATAAGATAAGATTTATGCAAAAAAACCAACACCTACATTTATATCTAAATGAAATAGAATTGACTGGTTATTTAAAACTATGCTGTATATGGATATTCATCACGTCTGCGTAGTTAGCCGAGTAAATACAATTTGAACTTTTTTGAAACTGAAATATGAAACTTGAAGCAAAATCTCCTCAAGTTTCACATTTAGGTTCTGTCTATACTTACAAATCTAGATGACTATGTAATATACTCACGGGTGCATAGTTTTTGTTCTCATGATCAACGTAACTGCTTAAACAATTATATATGCTGACGCATTTTCCTGTCACATTATTCCTCATGCACGGAGAACCTGCATAAAACATTTTCCGAATGAGTGTGTTTGATGGTGTTAGAATTCATGTTTGAAATCGTAATATTATTGATTTAATCATAAGATGCAATCGAGCATCGAATCCTCATTCTCACTTGACCTCTCCTTATAACTAAACCTTTACAATCAGACTTTCAATGGCACGAATATAAAATATCTACAAAATAAATGAAAAGAAGCTATTTTAACCTTTTGTAATTTGATAATCGAAATAAGATATTTAGTAAAAATCCAGTTTATTCTATACAGCTGTTAAATCGCATTATCTACTGATTCATAAATCACAGATGGTAGGTTCATTGGAATCCAGGATTTTAATAACTAAACGAACTAAACACACACACCTTCACTCAAGTTCAACAGCTCAAGTGCCACACAAGAACAACTTGAGAACAATAACACAACCAAACAACGTAACATGGTAAGAAAGAAATATAAACACGAGCGTTCCACATAATCTTTACGACACAACTAAATAATTTAGACTCCATAACTTGTTTGTGACTGATTAATTGATAGTATACAAAAAAATAATGTATTTAAGGATTAAATTATCAATAGTTTATAGCAAGCATGTACCATTTTTTTTTTATTGTGAATTGGATTTGCTTTTAACTCTAGTCTAGGTCACAGGTGGCAGAGACAAAGTCTACGATGGAATGAGTTTACCCAGAAGAAGCCTATTCACTCTAACTTTGAAGAGATTTGAATGAATCAGAAAACTTAAGTGACCCTGCTCGCAGAATAGAGAGTCGATGGGATCGTAACGCTCTGAAGTGGCTGCCGTGTACCATGAGACAAAGCCCTGGAAGTTGTCCCAGAAGGTTGACTAATGACCAGGACCCCAAGTCTGCTATTTTTATTTTGTCATCAACACGATCCCATTGTCATTTTGCTTCGTAATCTGCTAAATTCATAATGGTCGATCACTGTTCGATCAATGGTCTTGTGATATCTTTTTATAACCGAGCTATTAAAAGCAATGACTGCAGAATGACGTTCTAATGGTAGGCCACTGACCAAAGGAAGTGCCAAAATTTTAGCAGATTACTGCATTATGTATTTCATTCATTTGTCATGTCATGTACGAGATTACCATTCTATGCCATTTCTATCAATGAAGTGTCAGTGGTTGACCATTTATATCAGTAAATTACCAAACTTGTAAAAGTCAACCATAAAAAAATCAATGATAGACCATTCTGACACTATTGTAATAGCAGACTTGAGGTCCGGTGAAGAACGCGGGAATTAGCTAGCTATGAGACGAATAAGACCGATCGACGTGGGGAGGCCTATATCCAACAGTGGACGTCTTACGGCTGAAATGAGGATGATGACGATATGTCGCTTTTTAGGCAATAAAAACGTCTTTGACTCAGTATAGTATAGATTCAATATTATCGGCCCTGCTTTTTCCCAACTATGTTTGCTTCCAGTCTGAGCCGACTAAGCGCATCGACATGCGCATAGTGGGCCTGGATGACTCCGTGACGGAGGAGGAGGTTTTGGCCGCCGTCGCCAGGACTGGGGGGTGCTCTGCCGAGATTCTCATTTGATGATATCCCATCCAAAAAAAAAGGCCGGGGTCAATTGTATTGGCTTTCCGAGGCACGGAGGGGATCGATATGTAGTAGACGGTCACCCATCCACGGAATGAACTCCGATTAGAATGGAACCTGTTATTCCATTTGTTATAGCTGTGAACCTAGCCACAATTCGCGTATTATGGTTCATACAATATTCTACTGCAGAGGTAACCTGACCTTCTAAACACTGTTTTAAAAGTCACATTATTCAATAAGTATACGTATAATTAATAACAGGTCTGTGTCTTAAAATATGCAAGGTCATTAGTAAAAGAGGTTTTTTTACTAACTCGTTTCTTGATTTGATTTCAAATCGTGTTCTATACTAATGCTAATATTTAAAAAAATATTGTAATTTTGTCCATCTGAATGTTACGTTTTTCCGTGAACCACTAAACATATTTTGATAAATTTTGGTGTAGAGGTTGATTTTTTATTTTATTCTTTTGAAAGGCTCGCGTCTGACCAAAACTTTACCTTATGGAATTCTAGGAGTACATTATTTTCGTTGAATTTCAAAGCTAGACATGGGCAAAACAGCTGGCAGAAACTAGTATCAGTATTTATTAAAGCATAAAATTAGCTGTCTAAATCCTGACCATAGTAAACTGTACTCACGTTGAGTATGTACGTAGGTACTAATAATAATAATCTCCCGACCAAATTTCGATCATGGTCGCCAAACTCATCGGATTTTTTTTTTTTTTTTTGGAATGGACCACTCGCAGTTCAGCACACTAAGGCTGGTTACTGCTCAACCGGACAATCCTGTGGTGGCCTCAAATGAATTTAAGGCCCCCAGCCAGGGCTAAAAACTACTAAAAAGCTAAATGACCGCTTCGCTAAGGGCATCCCCTGTGGGATACGGGCCTCGGCTTAACGGGGTCATTGAGAGGGGCAGCAAGGGACAGGCTGGGTCAATTATTATTATTTAGGGGATTTAACGCTAATGGCTCAGCGGCGCGGGCTGGCTCGTTAGGCAAAAGTCGGGGAGGGATGTTACTGGGGCGTCGCGATGGGCCTCGTCGGCGAGGCCGGAATACGGAACGCGGTCTGTTTTTGTTTTTTCTAATCGTACTGGTTTCCCTATTACTCTCTTGAAGTAAGGTGATGGGGTCGTCGGGTTCGACTAGGGAGTGCCGTGGACGGCGAATCCTACTAATCTTGGAGGGAGTGTACCGGGCGGCCGATACAATGAGAGGGTTCTGATGGGATTCGGCGGACTCAATGAAACGCTTGTTAAGGCGCTTCATGAATTGTTTAATAGTTGGAATGCGGAGGTCGACATGGAGTCGATCGTTTCTAACGAACCACGGGGCACCCGTGGCCTTCCGCAGAAATCGGTTTTGGATTACTTGCAACCTATGGATCCGGTACGACTTAGTGTGCGCAAAAGTAGCACACGCATAGGTCATAATCGGGCGTATACACGTTATATAAATGCGCAACTTGCATTTAAGGGAAAGCTTGCTGCGTGCATTCAGCATGGGGTGGAGCCTACCGAGAGCGAAAGCGGCGCGATTACGCACCGTCTTTATGTGCTCACCGAAAGTAAGCTTTCGGTCAAGGATTACACCTAAGTATTTGGCTTGCTTCACCCAAGGGATCGGCTTGCCAAACATGGTGATCGGACTGGGGTCAAACTCATCGGAAATTAGCACGCAGTAGATATAGTTGTACACAAGCGTGTACATACACAGGTCTACACTCTGTTCCTTTATTGTCTTAGTTCGGTGGAACGGCCATCCAACACGAGGGTAGAGATGAGGCGCCAATACGAGTAGGTACTAATAATAATAATCTCCCGACCGAATTTCGATCACGGTCGCCAATCTCATCGGAGATTAGTACGCAGGAGATATAAGTTGTACACAAGTGTGTACATATACAGGTCTACACTCTGTTCCTTTATTGTTTTAGTTCAGTGGGACGGCAATCTGACACGAGGGGATATAGAGATAAGGCGCCAACCAAAAGGTTTACGTGCTTTCCGAGGCACGCTGGTTTCACATCACCAACTTCTAAACTCTAGGCTGTTACCGAACCCGGGTTGACGGCGCGTTGAAAACTCAATCTTAAAGTACCTAAGTAGGTATGTATTAATAATTTTAAAAAAATACGTCGCTTTGGGGAACCGCGCTGCATAGTTAGGTAATAGATTATTTGTAGGTAATTAAATTGTTAGGTTTGGAGCGGTCCCCCAACGCGACGTATTTTTTTTTAGAATTATTAATACATACTTAGGTACTTTTAAGATTGAGTTTTTTTTTTATTATTTTTCACTTTTTAAACGGAACTTAGGTTTTTGTGTCAGGTTTTTTTTTTAATTTTTAATATTATTTTAGAACTTTTTTAAGCTATAAAACCTAAATATAAAAGATACAACACATACAGTTACATAATCAACGTACATCAAATTTTATATGACTTAAGAAAAAAAATCTTCCTAACCTAGCGTTAACCTAGCGGTCTACTCCACGCAACTGGGAGTGCATCCCAGATGCGTGAAGACAGGCCAGTAGCACTTCTATGCTAAAGATGATCGTAAAATATTATTTGAAACACTTTTAGCATTTGGATACTGGAATGCATTGTCTCACTGTGACCGCCATAGAAGAGCCGAAGGTAGAGCGGCTCGGAAGCAGCTCGTCGGTGAAAACATGAATAAGAAGAAAACTGTACATCGTAGGTAATATAGTGTGACTCAACAGTCACTATCGGTTTTCCAGCAATCTACATGAACATAGCAAACCAGACGTCATTAAAAAAAGATTTTTCTAGCTCAGAATAAGTTGTACCGTTTTATATCACATTTTTGGTCTTGTTCACTTAAGTATTTCTAAGTGAAAAGAAAGGAGGTCGAAACAGTGTTTTGGCTGATACAATGACAATAAAATCCCTTCACCAATTTTCAACTTCTTTACTCACTCTGTAATCGCACTTCTGGAGACTGCTCCAGAAGTGGGATTTCATGATACTTGAAGGTAAACTTGTATGGACGGATGAGGGATCCTCTTTAGTCTCGGAACCTGTTTCCGATACTAGTGGGCTACTATTATTTATATTTTTAAATGTTTATTTTTTATTTTTTGTATAAATATTTAAAAATATAATTAATATCATTTTAAAATGAATAAACGGAATAATAATTATCCAATATACAATTAATTAATCATCCTAGGAATTTGGTCTCCTTTGACACGTAGATGTTTACATAGTTGAATTTGATATAAATCTGAAAGATTACTTGATCGAGCAAGTACTGAGTTTCTCGCCAAAAAGAATAAGGAAAGTTTGGTCAAATCCCTTAAAACGTTAGTACAAGGAAATTAAATAATACTTGAAGAGAAATTCTGTGACGGTTAGTAGATTGACACATCCCACATGCTTGCTAGAACGTCGTTGATGCAATGTGCTTTGGGTCATTTTTTGAGTTAGGAATGCTTCCATGTTTTATTTGCGTTCACTGTTTTTGTCAGATTAGTCAATTTGTGATCACAATATGACATAAAAGTATTAAACTCTTTGCCCGCAAAACCCACGCAATATGGCTGTGTATATGAGCTGCTATGTCTGATAAAGATACATACATACATAGAATTCTTCCCGTTCTTTACACCTAAAGATAAGAAGGAAAATTACAACAAATGGATATTATTCATAACGTTATTTACAACTATATTTTAAACTAGTGACGTAATACAATTAATAGCAATTTTATTCAAACTACCACAGATGTTTACGCAATTGAAGTATCCGTTGAATCAAAACCCAAGTACGTCATTCGAATAAGGATAAAAACAAAGAAATATGACTGGTTGGTGTATTTTCTTATTTGAAGTGATTGGATTTTTTTAGGGTTCCGTACCCGCAGGCTAAACTGAAAACCTATTAATACTAAACCGCCACCGCCACTACCCACTATCTATTCATGAGTCTGTCTGTACCCGGTTCGTATCTTTGGAATTGTTAATGATAACCACTTGAAATTTTAACATTATAATGTGTTACTATGACTGCTTGATTACAAATAGGTATCTATTAAGGGGTATCCATTCCAAAGACTATTGGTTTTTTTTTGCATTTCAAGCAGTTTTTGGTCAGTGGGTCGTCTTAGGGGCGGAAAGACAGAAAGAAAAACCGATCAAATGTTAGTAATACTCGAACTACAAGTTTTCCTATGTCACTCGCAAAGCTTATATGTACCTACATAAAATTTGCCAGAAGTACGTCCTCTCAATGATACGGAACCCTTCGTATGCGAGTCGAACTTGCATTGCGACCGGTTTTTAGTTTATAAGGAAACAATTAAAGACTAGGTCTTACTGACGGTTATATTAAAATCATACAGTTTATGTGAAGTGCTCCTCGAGTGTTATTGTGTTATGTGTTTTGATTTAAAATGAATAAGATGTTAAGTCATATATTTGTGCTTTTATTCCTTAGTCAGTCTTGTATGGCACTTGAGCTGTTGAATTTGAGTGAAGGTGTGTTGCTGTTGTGATTTACTGTTACATTATAATTATTGGCAGTAGGCTGGGTATTTTTCTCACAGAACGGATATTCGCTGAGGCTGCACGGTGCTGGAGAGACAATCTTCAGAGTGGTACTGGAAAACGCACCGTAGCAAGACCTCAAAG
This sequence comes from Hecatera dysodea, assembly GCA_905332915.2. NCBI lineage: Eukaryota > Metazoa > Arthropoda > Insecta > Lepidoptera > Noctuidae > Hecatera > Hecatera dysodea. The sequence continues at coordinate 7,913,915 of HG995299.1, forward strand.
TGGACTAATGATTTGGTGACGGTCGCGGGGTTGTATTGGATGTGAGGTGCACAGGACCAGTCGAAGTGGCATGGGAGGTCCAGAAATAAAAGTCTTTCAACTGATGAGATGTGGATGATGAAAGAGCTTGTTCCTAAACTGGTACAAGAGGCAGCCAAATATACAGGACTGCATCAGATTGATTGAAAAGCGACTTATTTGGAACCTTTTAGTTGATTATTGCGGTTGGATAGTTTAAAAAAGTTTTTTTTTTGTTTCACCATTGTTTCACTGATATATATCTTCTACCCAAATTACCCTTAAATATAAACACGCAATTCTTGAACATCCTGTATGACGCGTCTATCTATCTACTTGAAAGGAAACATCAACATTAATAATTTCACAACTATTTCTACAGGGTCACCATGCATGAGGAATAATGTGACAGGAAAGTGTGTCAGCATATATAATTGTTTAAGCAGTTATGTAGATTATCAGAACCATAATTATGCACCCGTGAGTACATTATCTGTTTTATTATTATCTACTAAGGTGTGTGTAGACACTGACTCTGCAGTTTATTTCCTCACAGTTGCCGAGATAGCCCTTTATTGGAGGATTTGAGGAAAATATAAAATATGTACATAAGTATGACGGTAAAGGATTTTATTTATTAAGTAGTAGTGCCCCGCGGTTTTACCCGCATAGTTCTTGTTGGATAACATATATGTAGCTTTTGTTACTCAGGGTAAATGCAGCTTTCTAATGGTGGACGAATTTTTGAAATCGGTCCAGTAGTTTTTGAGTTTATTCGTTACATACAAAAATACAAATCATTCCTCTTTATAATATTAGTAAAGATATATTGTAATAACTAATGTTTATATATAACGTGCTTGTTGTACACATTTATGTTTTATTTACTTAAGGTAACACTTAAATATTATAAATAAGTTCTTGCTGAGCGCACAACATGAATGATTCCAAATGATTGAGTTAGCAAATGAGTGAGTCATTCATTTGCACGAGACCGGTCCATAGTCGTCACTTGCAGGAGGTTTATGTTGATGATGTCTAGTAGTGGACTGCTGTAAGCTGATTATGATTGAACGAACCATTTATTATAGCTATTTTAATTGCAGATATGTTCCTTAAAAGGCAAAGAGCCAATCCTGTGCTGTACAGACTGTAAATTCGATGATACAAGGTATGAAAACAAATTCTTTATTTTATCCAAAACTAGCAGCGCCTCGCGGTTTCACCCGTGTAGTTCCCGTTCCCGTGGGAATATGGGGATAAAATATAGCCTATAGCCTTCCTCGATAAATGGGTTATCTAACACTGAAAGATTTTTTCAAATCGGACCAGTAGGTCCTGAGATTAGCGCGTTCAAACAAACAAACAAACAAACAAACAAACTCTTCAGCTTTATAATATTAGTATAGATGACCAATGACCTCGGATTCATGATCAAGCAGTGTGTATCACTTCCGATATTTTACTTCTTGTTTTTCTTGAGTAACCTTTTTATAAATATGTCTAACCAGCTGCTTCCCCTGGCTTGGCCTGGCCCCGCACGCTTGAATATCGCTTGAAAATAATCCTAGTAAAACTTACTATAGGTATCGAGACTAACTTCCTACTTTTCATACTTTTTAAAGTATCCTATAATTTATTCTATATATTCTCTATTCCAAACCATAATCTATCTATGTGGCAAATTTCATCAAGATCCGTTCAGCCGTTCTGACGTAATTGATTTACAAACATCCATCTATCGAAACATTCAAATTTTCACATTTATTTTTACTAGCGACCCGCCCCGGCTTCGTAAGGGTGCAATGCTGAAAAAATGTCTTTATTTACGACATCATATTAGTCTAAAATTAACAGTGTTTCTCTACTATATTAAGCATGTAATCAAGATCAGAGTGATTAACATATAAAACGTCTTCTGAAATCACTTTATATAGAGATCACTCGATATATATAGTAAAAAAATACTCTCAGAAATATATAGTTTAAAAAAAATAGTGTTGAAAGTTTTTTTTCTCATTTTTCAGAAAAATGGTTATTGATCCAAATGTTGGAATTATACACAAGACTGGAAATAAAGTTCGAGACAGTAAGTACACTATAGTATATTATTTATGTTAAAGTTTGCTTTGAGCTCTCAAAACAAATAGTAACTACAAGTAATACTGATACATTCTACTATTTCGATATACTTGAGTATCATATGAAAATAATTTTGGAGAATGAGGAGCTCCTTCCTCGCTAAGTAATCTGGGGGACCCGAGCACCGCCTGCAGGCGGTTGTACGTGGGGATCGTGCGATCGATGGCCCTTTACGGGGCCCCGATCTGGGGGGCTGACCTGACGGCCAGCACTATCACTGTTCTGCGGAGGCCGCAGAGGGTGATGGCCGTCAGAGTCATCAGGGGTTATCGCACGATCTCCTACGAGGCGGCTTGCGTACTAGCCGGATCACCGCCATGGGACCTGGAGGCAAAAAATCTCGCGTCACTGTATCGGTGGCGCGAGGACGCGCGGGCGCGCGGCGAGCGACTGATGCAGCGACACATCGAGCTGCGTCGGTCGCAGCAGCGCGAGGTCCTGGTGGCGGAATGGCGGGACAGGCTATCACGCCCTACCGGCCTCCTCACTGTCGAGGCCATCCGGCAAGTGCTCGACCTTTGGCTCGGGAGAAGGCACGGCTCCTTGTCATTTCGTGCGACGCAGGTCCTTTTGGGGCATGGCTGCTTCAGGAAGCGTAAGCGTAGGTGAGAGATGGAACACCGGGGTGGTTTTAGTCAGTAAGAGTCTGACAGACCCCTCCGCCCGCCCCAGGGTGGAGGACATCCATGAGGATTTCCCCCCGTAATAAAAAAAGGGTGAGCAATACTCAGCCGGGGATTACGAAAGTCTCATACTTTTCTGCGATCTTCGGCGTAGGTGAGAGATGGAACATCGGGGTGGTTTTACTCAGTAAGAGTCTGATAGACTCCACTCCACCCCAGGGTGGAGGACATCCATGAGGATTTCCCCCCGTAAAAAAAGGGTGGGCAACACTAAGTCGGGGATCGTGGAAGGCGCAGTAGTTCTCACGGTCCGCGGTGCAGGTGTGGGAAGGAATACTGAAGTGATTTTTAGTCAGTAAGAGTTTTACAGTCCCTTCACCCGCCACAAACGAAGAATATCTATGCAGACTTTCTACACGGGCAAAAAAACAAGAAGGTGGGCAACACTTCCAACTTCCAATCCGACATCAGTATTTTCGCCATTCAGCCAATTCGTTTTGTTACCTAGCAGTGGGTTGTGGAGATTAGAAATTATTGCTCCATTTAAAATACTGGTATTCAGCTTAATCCTTTAAGAGTCCTGTAATTAGACTAGGCAGATTGATTAACATGGATGTTGAACAGCCCTCCACACCGGCCGCAGTAGCTCTCAACTTTAATGATAAGCTGGAACTGTTAGTTTTTCGCCTCCTGTTTTCACACGACTGCCCAAAAAAGATGCGTTGTTTTTTTAAACAAAGTCAATGTTTATAAATATTGTATGTACTATTTTCATGTGTATAGTTATAAGATTTGAGGAAGTCCAAAGAAAAGATGGATTAATTGTGTGGAAGATGATATGGAGATAAATGTTGAGAGAAACGAGATAAATGTTGAGTTATAACGGAAGATGAAGAATCAAGAATTAAGATAACACGGTCTAGACTAAATGTCATTCTACCAGCAATGGCGACTGTCACAATGCGAAAGTATATAATATATGTGACATTTCGTCAGCGAATGTCAAATCCATACATTTTTGACGTTTGACAATAATTGCTTTCGCCTCGCTGCCGTTCAGTGTCACTTGTCTAGAGCACCAGGTATTATATTGTTTTTCTTTTTGTTACAGAGTGTATAGAATATTTACACAAATTGGATTACCCTTGCAAAAGTTGGCATACTGCTAAAATGGTACGACGTTACAAAAATGAATCAAACTGCCATGAAGTTAGTGTTAATGTAAAGAGTTCTCCGCTTGGAAGAAGAGGCCATGGAGGCAGAAATGCTTTCAGAGGTGAATTTCCGCATATGGTAAGATCATACATTTCTTGTATTATACCTAAGCTTTAAATTAAAATAATAAATAAGTCTAATAGGGCCCATTTAGGTTTGATACTTCTACTCTATAAAGTCTGCAATCCTAGCTGGCAGTGGCACTGACCTTCCCCCGGGGCCCCGGGGCCCCGTCTTCTTTTCTGATATCTCTTGGAGGCGCGCGTGGAACACGACGCGCTGTCGACCCGGTCCTGGTTTTTATTAGACGGCGAGCCACACATAGCTTACCTCGCACGAATTCTGCCTCCTCCATGGCTAGCATTACTACTTCGCAGAAGAAGGTGACCGCTTCCCATGCCTCCTCGCTCCGAACCAAGTATTGAACTAGGGCCGGAAGCGAGAGGTCGTCGCCGATGGCGCCTCTCAGCTTACGACTTACTGTTTTCAACTAAGACAAAAAAAAACAGTTTTTATGGTTCCGTACCTGAAAAGGATAAAACGGAACCCCTATCATTCTATAAGGGTCACTTTGCTAACCGTCCGTCTGTCTGCCTTTAACGCGGGAATGCGTAGAGATATCGAGTTGAATTTCAAACCAAAAAACTAAAAATGTAACGTACTTGTTTACGTACAAAAATGATACGGCCGTTTATGTCGCGAAACACTTATATTTCGACACTCAAAATGGGAATCAATATTTGAAGGGTACTTTCCGTTGACCTAAGACTATGAAAATTGGCAAGTTGATAGATCTTACTGTTAGTAAAAGTACAGGAAAACGTCTGAAAATTAGGTATTCCTAGTTTTATCATATAAAAAAAACATTTTTTGCTGACCATCACAGTAAGATCACGATCAAAGAGAAGAAACTTTGATCACGATCTTACAGGTATGATTTATTACATCGACGACATTTTTGTACAGTGAAACATACTTCGATAAATTCCTACAGCGCTATCATTACTCTAATGAAACTTAGAAGAACTAGACAATAATATTTTTTTACTAGGCTCTGCTGGGATATGGCGATGATGACGAAACAGCGCAATGGCTCTGTGGGGGCTCTGTCATCAGTGAAAGATTTATTCTGACTGCCGGTCACTGCTTGTCAACTCCCAAGTTGTAAGTACCTATTAAACTTAACGTCAGTTCATAGCTGAGTATATAAAATAATTATAGGCAAATTTCTCTCTAGTCCTCCTAACCTAATGAAGATCACTCATGCTAATCTCGGCGTCAGTTGCTATAACGGTGCAGAAATTATTATATCTTACAAAAAAAACACGAATGCACTTTTTTATTCCCATTTTCATAGTTCGGTATGGCTGTAAACAAAAAAAAAAAAAAAAAACAAGAAAATAGATATCGGGTGTAGTAGCGAGGCGATCTTCCAATCTTCAGCCTGCCCCAGAGAAAGTTTTGCAATGGGAATCTGGCCCAGGAGAGTTTGACGCCTAGATCAGACCGGGACGTAAGGATAAACCCCACTTAAGCAATCGCGCAGCAGTTAGATCCCGTGATAACGATGATACAGTTACTGTAAAACATTTTATATTTTCAGAGGTGAAGTGAAGTATGCAACTCTAGGTATATTGAAACGATCGGACCCACGTAAGCTGTGGCAGATATACAACGTGGAGAAGAGGATCCCTCATCCGGACTACAAGTCACCTTTGATGTACCACGACATTGCGCTACTCCAGACTGATAAAGAGTACGTAAGGATATCTAAAGAATAGAAAGTTTTTGATTCAAAGACCTATTTGTAATGTTTTGCTAAACTTTTTGTTCAATGTTATTCCTATTTTAAATAACAAGGTTATATTAGTTGTTCTTATAGGTGCCACTGTAATAGCAGGAACAAGCAGGATGGCATGCTTAACTTTATAATCTAAGTTCTTCACTCCAGTCCGCAATAAAATTTACAGAAAGCTTGTTATTTATTGACATTCATCGAGCCTTGACTTTTCTGAGAGGAGCAAGTCTTAATTGAATCAGCATGTTAAAGACGCGAGTCCAATTCGTACTTGTCAACGAAATAACTGATTTCAGTAAAATTACTAACAGTGTCTTTTCAAAATTTCAGGATAAAATTTAGCAGTTTAGTGTTACCGGCCTGTATTCACGCAACTGATGAGGTACAGTCAATTAGTATACCAACAACAGGCTGGGGAGCGTTGGGGCCTGACAGAGAGCTGGCTGATACTTTACAGGTGGTAAGGATTTCACTTGAAGCAAGTTTGATTATTACGATCCAAGCGTGTCACAACCTAAGTTTATAGATGAAATATAAAAAAGGAGCGAAAACTCATTTAAGTGTCGACAGTTCATCAGACGAATCAAATGTAAATGTAAATGCGAAAGTGTGTTTGAATAACTATGGATGATACTTGATAAACACTAGTATATAATTATACCGCACCCGCGGGAAAAAGCTAGTACATAATTGACATAAAAGCAAAAAGTGAAAATCATAGTGAATGTTGATATGGGTGAATTATTTTACTAACAAGACCTAACTATTGGAATTAGAAAATTGTACATAGACGATTTGTTGCAGGTCCTGGTTAGGAGCTATGATGGAAACGAATGTTTAAAGAACTATCATCGAAGCAGAAACCTAAGAGAAGGATATAATGACACCACGCAAATGTGCTTTGGTGACATAGAAGAGTTAAGAGACACGTGTGTGGTATGTATAGAACAAATTTATAATATAACTAGCTTCTGCCAGCGACTTCGTCCGCGTGGAATAGTTACTTTACCTCCGATTTTGAAACTCTCAGCCCGATCGGTTTAAAATTGACAAAAGATAGACATGCTGTTTCGGGATATTTTTTTAGATAATTTTATGTATCAAATTTCCGTAATACATGATTTCTATGTAACTTTAACCATTAATAAGGCTACACACGCGACGGAAGCTTAAAAAATGGAGTAACTTCTTCCGTTTTCCCAACATTTTCCTTCACTGCTCTGCTCCTATTGATTGTAGCGTGATGAAAAGTATACTATAACCTGCCCAGGAGTATGAAGAATAATTGCACCAAGTTTAGTTAAAATCGGTCGAGTAGTTTTTGTTTCTATAAAGAACATACAGACAGACAGACAGACAGACAGAAAGACAGACAGACAGACAGACAAAAATTTTACTGATTGCATTTTTGGCACCAGTATCGATCACTAATCACCCCCTGATAGTTATTTTGAAAATATATTCCTTGTACAGAATTGACCTCTCTACAGATTTATTATAAGTATAGAAGATTATGAGTAGGATATTATTGGGCATCTCACCCCACCTTCCGTTCCTTCGGCTCACTCCGTTCGCCTCCGTCACTCTCGGTGTGGTGAATTGCCCAATAATATCCCACGGAGTGGGCGCCGTTCCACATTTCAATAGTAGTCAATGGAGTGAGCGCCGTTCCACATTTCAATAATAGACAATGGAGTGAGCGCCGTTCCACATTTCAATAATAGACAATGGAGTGAGCGCCGTTCCACATTTCCGTTCCTTCGGCTCACTCCGTTCGCCTCGTCACTCTCGGTGGAGTAGGATACCCATTCCCAGAAAGTGCAGTAAAATACTGGTTCAGCGCCTACTCCACCCGATGGAACGGAAGGTGGAGTATTTCGTTGCTGTTGGCTTGATCCCTGCAAACCTACCGTTTTGTAACTAAAGGTTAAATTCTTTTAGTAGGGAAGGTGGATAACTTATAAATAATTGTACACAGTTTTTACGCTACATTCGATTCGTACTATTGTAGTAAGAAGGTTGAATTTTGTGTTACGAAACTAAATACCTACATATAAATAAAACGATGCATGACTCAGTGAAATCTGATTTAAAAGACATTTGTAAACTTGTTATCAAGAATTCTGGTGGCGAGATTATATTTTTACAAGATTTGCAAATTGGTCAGAGAAATAAAGATATTGGTTCATCCAAACACCAGGACTGCTATACATCCCAAACCAAAGATTTGTTCCGCCGACAGATCTCAGATTCGGTGAAATCTAGTTTAGAAAACACTCACTATCTCATATTGAAGGATAGCCTTGGTGGTGCTCATACATTTGTTCGAGTTAGAAACAATGAGTTATAAAGGTCAATGTAATCCATTAATTAGCTCATTGTTAATATGACTGTTTCAAGCCGTCGTCATGAAATTTGTAAAACAACCACAATCGTTACATGTAAACAAACTTTGCGTTCATTCTCAGGAGACTGGATTTCGTCATGGAGAATTATTACCTAAATCGGTACGATGCATCATTTGCGGGCCGTCAAATTGTGGTAAAACCAATTTATTAATTGGTCTTCTTTTACACGAGAATGGTTTAAGATTTAAAAATGTTTATGTTTATTCGAAAACCTTGCAACAACCCAAGTACGTTTTTTTAGAAAAAGTCTTACAACGAGTACCAGGCATTTCATTTCAAAAATATCATGAAAATGAACAAGTGCTAAGTGTTCAGACCGCAAAACCGAATTCTGTTATTATATTTGATGATGTTGCTTGTGAAAATCAAAGTAGTATACGTGATTATTTTTCTATGGGGAGACACAAGTTCATAGATTGCTTTTATCTTAATCAGACGTATAGTAAAATCCCTAAGCAGTTATTAAGAGACAACGCAAACCTAATCGTACTTTTTAAACAAGATGAAAGAAATATGAGACATGTTTATGAAGAACATGTCAACACAGACATGACATGGAATGAATTTCGTGAAATGTGTTCAAAAATATGGAGTATACCTTTCAATTATGTTGTAATTAATAAAGATTGTTCAAAAAACAATGGATGTTATCGAAGTAAATTTGACACGTTTGTAGTCTTTGACTAAGAACACGAAAACATATATAAGACTATTAACTGCCTGAAATTATTATTCACCTTACGACGCTACATCAATTACGACGTATTTTACCAATATGGAAAAATCATTGAAACGACAAATTGTTGATGCGGCAGAAGCTGTAAAGACAAAAGTACGAAAAATGAGAGATGCTGAGATCAACAGTAAGCAAGCACTGGAATCTGTTTTCAAACCTGTAACAGAACCTCTCAACCAAATTGCTAATGCCAGTAAGCAAACTCCTCTCCTACATGTTAGTAATGATTTTGCTGATGTTCCGTTTACCAAGAAAATTTTGCAGAAGGAAGGAACTGGTAGCGCAGAAAGTAATGATAATAATAGCGATGATGACAAATATGAATCCGATATCAACAGTGACTCTTCTTATGAATCAGTAGTTGAAAGGAATCCAGATTGTGATACGTCATCCTGGTCAGTATCTTCAGAAGCGTTGAAAGATATTCCATTTGGGGTTAGAGCAGACCGCGAGAAACTGATGTTAGGTTCTGCTTGCATAACGATCAACGATCAATACATCACCGTGGCTGGACGTAAATACCGAAATACACCTGGTTTAAAACAGTTGTTGCTTAAGAAAGATGTAGACTTAAGTTTAGTTACAGATAGTGATACACAAAATTATAAGTCAATGCTTCTTGATACAAATGCACATCGTCGAGACTATGATCCAAGAAAGCCAATAAAAAGTAATAAAGGACAAAAATATTTGCAAGTTATTAAACCTCTTTTTAAACTGAAGAATGCAGTTCAGGGGAAGGGTCTACCGTTGGTAAAAAAGTGGAGAAAAAACGTAGATTTAGTGTACTGGGATAATCCTAATGAATTAGTCGAAAGGTTGAAATTATTAATTGCGTCTAGAGATGCTGGCAACACAGGATTAGATAATGAAATTATATCTATCATTGAAGAATTGCGTGAGAGTAAAGTTATAAATAAATAAATATTTGAAGTTGTGTTTATTTTATTACCAACCTCTCGATACAATACACCTTCATCATGAACGTAGACAAATTCGGACACTACATTCATAAAAGAATGCGTTTATCAGAGTTATTTGAGTTTAATGAGAATGCATTGTTAAAATCAGAAAATGGAGATTTTGATTTAAAAACATCAAGACTGAGGGGAATTAGATCTCCAGTAGAAGCAGACGATGCTGTGAACAAGAATTATGTAGATCAATTGAATGCTAACACGTTAAAAGAATTAAATAACCTGGCTGTGAACAAGGATTATGTAGATCGATTGAATGCTAATATGTTTAACGAATTTAATAATCTGATTGGTAAATTGCGTTCTCAAATCATAAAAGATGCAAAGACTACAGTTCAAGCTACTTTAAAAGCTGGGATACCTGAGGTTTCAACTCATTTACAAGATAAGTTTTATACTAAAGCAGAGGTTGATACATTGCTTCAAAAAACTCCGTAATGGTAAAACAGCAAATTGTTAATGAAATACATAAAGCGGCACGAAGAAATTTCCTTCGACGTTCTGTTATTCTGAAAGGAATCCGCGACTTATGGCAAGCTGACTTGATGGACATGCAAAACCTGAAAAAGTATAACAAAGGTTACAATTTCATCTTAGTGGTGATGGACTGCTTCTCTAAGTATGCCTGGGCTGAACCGTTAAAATCGAAAAATAAATTGGATGTTACTCGTGCATTCGAACATATACTGCTAAGTACTCGTAATAATCCAGTTAACTTACAAACTGATATGGGAACAGAATTTTATAACAGCACTTTTCAAAAGTTAATGAAAAAGTACAATATTAACCATTATTCATCATTTTCTACTAAAAAAGCATCAATTGTAGAGAGACTGATAAGAACTTTAAAAAATAAATTATATAAATATTTTAGTCTCAATGGAAACTATAAGTGGTTAGGTCAACCATTGGAAGATATATTGAAGAAGTATAACAACACAAAACATCGCACAATTCAATTTAAACCAGTTGATGTGAACAAATCGAATGAACAAGTAATCAAAGAAAATATTAAAAAAGTAAACAAACATAATTTTGTGAAGTGGAAGCCAAAATTCAAAGTTGGTGATTATGTCCGTATAAGTAAATACAAACATAATTTTGAGAAAGGTTACACTCCTAATTGGTCAACAGAATTATTTATTATAAAAAACGTTAATAAAACCTTTCCAGTGACATATCAAATAGAAGACCAACGAAAGCAAAACATATTAGGATCCTTTTACGAACAAGAACTGCAAAGATCTAAGCACCCTGATGTTTATTTGATAGAAAAGGTTTTAAAAAAGAGAGGAAATAAATTGTATGTTAAATGGTTAGGTCTAAACAGTACTGAAAACAGTTGGATTAAAAAAGCTGCAATAATGGACTAAGATATTATATAACCACTTTATTCATTTAAATCCCTATCATTATAATTTCAGTAATGCAAGGGAGTGGACTTGTTAACAGTATAATTAATAATTTACCATTTGAAGTTCATTTGCCAGGATACAATTATTGCGGACCAGGAACCAAACTTCAAAAACGCTTAGCGCGAGGTGATCGAGGAGTAAATAAGCTAGACGAAGCTTGCATGCAACACGATATTGCATATACAAACCACACAGCCTTATCAAATCGTCACAAAGCCGATTTACAACTACTTAACATGGCTAAACAAAGACTAAAATCAAAAGATGCAGGAAAAGGTGAAAAATTAAGCTCATGGTTAGTAAGCAAAGTCATGAAAGCCAAATTGAAATCTGGTTCTGGTGCTAAAACATTTAAAAGTTTAGTATCAAAAATAAAATCTAAAGTAAAAAAGCTAAAACCCAAGGATAGTAAGTCTTTAATAAACTTCGCTTACTTAGCTGCAAAAAAGTTATGCCCCAAATTACACCAAATCAGAGTACCGAGAGTGATCCCCATACCGAAGACTGGTGGAGTTCTACCTTTAATTCCAATTTTTGCTGGCTTATCAGCTTTAGGAGCTTTAGCTGGTGGTGCGGCTGGAGTTGCAAAAACGGTGAATGATTACAAATCAGCTCAACAAAACTTGCGAGAGACAGAACGACATAATAGAACTATGGAGGGTTTAGCAGTGGGCAAGGGTTTATACATAAAGCCATATAAAAACGGTAAAGGATTGTTTATAAAACCAACAAAAAACTGAACAAGAAGCTACCAAATCGTCCACTTACTAATGTAGACATCCAATACTATGCCAGAGACATCCCATATTTCCGAGGAGTATATATGAAAGATCAATTACCAAGGAAGCCGAAACGTAAGGAATGTGGTATTGTTAACTTAGACGATTCTAAAAACGAAGGAACGCATTGGGTAGCTTATGTAAAAGTTTATGACTATTGTGAATATTTTGATAGCTATGGAAATTTAAAACCTCCATTAGAACTGGTTCGATATTTTAAGAATTGTAAAGTTTCATATAACTACACAAGATATCAAAAATTTAATACTGTAAACTGTGGTCATCTATGTTTAAAATATCTAAGGACTTTTTGGAATAAAAATATATAAAATAAATGTTTTTATTTTATTTCAATCATTTGCAAGATGTCACTCACTTTGTCAATAACTGGAAACTCATCAATTTTATCTACGTACTATCCTAATACGTTGCAACTAGATGGAAAATATGAGTGTGCTTTATTGCATTTTTCAACATTTAATTCTATACCAAATATTGATAAAAGTAATAACAAATACTATTATGGTTCAAACGACGTTATTGAAATACCGGAAGGCACCTATGAATTGCAAGATATTTACGATTATTTGAAATCTGAAATAAAAGATGCCTCAATCAAATTACAATGTAATAACAATACTTTAAAAACTAGCATATATTGTTCAAAAGACGTTAATTTTAAGAAAGAAAACTCTTTCGGTAGGCTGTTAGGGTTTGATAGACAGGTCTTGAAAGCAAATAAATGGCATGTGTCACAGCATCCAGTCAACATTTTGCCGACGACAGTGGTAAGGATCGAATGTGACATTATAAGCGGCTCTTACATAAACGGTGAACCAAGTCACATAATTCACGAATTCGCACTCAACGTGCCACCTGGATACAGAATCATAGAAATCCCGAAGAACGCAATATATTTTCCAATCAATCAAAACAACATAAGCTGCATACATATCCGACTACTAGATATAAACAATCGCTTAATTAATTTGCGTGGTGAAGAAGTGCAGCTGTATTTACATCTTAGAAGACAAAATGATTGACTACAATAAATATGTGCCTCACCAAATTAAAAATACCAGTTCTACTCAAGCTACCTACCAAATAAGACGTCGTTCTAAGAGCAAAATAAAATTAACTAAAGACAATAAGATATTTCTCAGAGCGATTGGGTTATTAAAATGAATATCTTAGACGTTTTATCCACTCCAACATACGACAACAGTATAGAAGGAATCGAATTTCATTCGTACAAACCTTATGTAACAAGTTTCAACAGGAACGATGAAATACGCATACCTATCAACCAACAGGATCTGTACATATTACCATCAGCCAGCACTCTCTATTTGGAAGGAACCGTTATCGTTAGCAAAAAAGATTCAAAAGAGAAAGCTACTAGTGTCAATTTTACGAACAATGGACTACTCTTCTTGTTCCAAGATATTAGGTACGAACTAAACGGAGTGGAGATTGATAAAATAAAAAATGCAGGTATAACTACAACCATGAAATCATTAATATCAATGAATGAGAATGAATCAAAAATAGCTAGAGCTTGGGGTTGGAGTATCGATGGTATAAAAAATATTAATGGGGGAAGTTTTTCTGCGTCTATACCACTTCGGAATATCCTCGGTTTTGCAGAAGATTTTAAAAAAGTTGTAATAAATGCTAGACATGAACTAATATTGTTACGAAGCAACACTAATTTGAACGCTGTAAAATTGAATACCGGTGAAATTGTGGAAGACATTCAAATAAATAAAATCATATGGCGCGTACCCCACGTTAAAGTATCAGACAAAGAAAAAATAAGTTTATTAAAACTGCTGGAAAAAGATCGATCGCTTCAGATGATATTTAGAAACTGGGATCTATATGAATACCCCACTTTACCAAGATCAACAAAGCACACCTGGTCTATCAAAACTTCATCTCAAATAGAAAAACCGAGATATGTAATAATTGGACTACAAACAAGTAGAAAAAATAATGCAAGTTCTGACATGTCGCAGTTTGATCACTGCTATGTTCGTGATGTTCGAGTGTACCTTAATTCAACATATTTCCCGTATGAAAGCATCAATGTGAACTTCGCCAATAACAGAATTGCTTTATTATATGAACAATATATCAGATTTCAGCAGTCGTATTATGGACGTTGTCAGGAGTCCTTATTAAGCGAGAAACAATTTAAAGAGTTAGCACCATTGTTTGTTATTGATTGCTCTAGACAGACCGATAATCTGAAGACTGGACCCGTTGTGGATGTAAGGGTAGAAATTGAGAGTGATTCAGAAATACCAGATCAAACTTCGGCATACTGCCTCATTCTCAACGATTGTATTGTTGAATACAAACCATTAAGCAACACAGTGAAGAAGTTATCATGAACGCGGATATTATCATTGTAGAACTCCAAGGATTCAAATATTTAGACAATAATTTTATCGTCAAAGAAGTGGCTATCGTAAGTAATGAGCACACACAGACGTTCTTGATTAAACCACCGCATTCGTTTTATTACTTAACTCAAGAAGAAAAGAAGCAGGTGCGATGGTTGGAAAGAAATCGTGGAATTTTCTGGAGTGAGGGCTTTATAGATTACAGAGAGTTTCAACACATCATCGTACCGTATTTAGAAAATAAAAATATTATTACAAAGGGTTCGGAAAAGATTAAGTGGATTAAAGACTTATGTGCAAACTGTGAAGTGATTGACATAGGAGAGAAAGGGTGTCCTAATTTTGCGACATTAAAAAAGAAGTTCTGTAAAAATAAAACTGATTTTAACTGTGTGAACCATAAAATGAATTGTGCATTAAATAATGCGGTGTGTATTAGAAAATGGTACGTGGATAATAATATGTCTGTATTTAATTTATTTTAAATATTATTGTGTTGAACAGTTAATAAAAATAAATAAATATTGATCTACTTAAGAGTGTTTTATTTAATATTCAGGGTAACCTACATACCTAACTTAAAATTAGCTGTAGCAAAATGATTTTAAATATATCATGATTTTAATCAAATTATTGTAAGAAAAAAATCTATAAGAAAATAACCTATAATTACATATATTATATCATTACACTAGAGCTAATTTAGAGTTCGAGTATAAATCAGTAATATAAAATAAAACATATTTTAAATATATGGATATATTTTTATTTACTTTAATAAATATTTGAAATGATTACAAAATAATTATATCTACCTATATACTTATAAACTTGTGTTGTATGTACACTACCCAACTAAATTAAACACATCAAGAGATTAATATTATCTACTTACATTAAAACTATTTAGATACTACACTAATTCTTATTTAACTTTATCATAATATTTGACTAAGTAGGCTAGTAGACTAGTTTTTTCTATACAAAATAAAATATAAAAACTTAATTACAATAAAACTAACATTTATGATATTTTAATAATTTATACATCCAAAATACCCTAATAACTATAACATTACTCACATATTTTGTATTGCTTATTGCTAAAAATCTTACACAAAAAAACTTATAACTTACACAAATTATTCACAGCTTAATAATAACCACTGTCCCCGCAAAGTTTTTTTGAAATTTTATTAATTAACGATAGCGTCTCCTCCATAACATAGTCCACTGATTCAGTCACTACATACTGCGCACTTAACACCACGTTCTGATCATCACATGCAGATTCTTGTTGTTCACTGATATCGAGCACTTTAACCTGGATCAGTCGTAATCCTTTTTTCTTCTCATTGTTTATAACATATGATTCACATTTAGGCAGAGACTTCTGTTTTAGACACTCACGTCTTGTTCTAGGTTTCTTGTTAGCAGATCCGCAGTCTTGTCTTGTTCTAGGCTCCTTGTTGGCAGGTATTTGTTGTTCTTCGATATCTGGGATATGCCAGCTTAAACTCGGTGTCGGAAAACCTTGACCGTATTGTGAGAAGTCGACAATATCTGGTGAATCACACATTATTAATGATCTGAAACAAACAAAATTATAATGATTAATAATCATGTCAAACAACATAAATAAAGAAATAATTTAATAAGTACTTATAGATACACTAGTGCAATACTCACAATTTGTTTCGTTTTTTTTTTTCAATTGATGTGATGTGACCGTTCCGGCTGACTGCCTTGTGATGTATGTACTAATCATATTATTATGAAATGAACTCCATAAAACCTTGCGATATGAGTCAATTTCATGTCTCAACAAGTTCAATCTAATGCGCACCTGATCGGTGTCAAATTCCACACCGCGCGTGCGAACTTCGAACCATGAGTGCCTTGTCATCAAAACTGGATATTACATATTTTATCAAGTTGGAACCTGTATCGATACGCTGCGAGACCTGTGTGTGTGTGTGGTTTATCATCAGAAACAGAAATGAAACAGATTTATGAATATAAAATATTATTTATTCGGATAATAAATACACCTACACTGTTTAGATCTAACTAGTAAAAGGACACCAAGAATACATACATTTTAAAATTTCATACATAATAAAATCAGGTTCAAAAATAAACTTATGTCGATACTATTTAAATTACATTCCAAGACAATTTTACTTATTACAATAACATAACGATGTCATAAGTTTTACCATTTACAATCAATAAAATATATATTAACATTACATAAATAAACTTGCGTTACCCCAGGCTATAGTAGAAACTTTATCAAACGATAGCAATCGTTTATCATCATTGCTTGAAAGTGCTATTTTATTTAAGTCATGAGTGTATATTTCATGTTTTATTGATCTAAACAATACATTTTTTTTGCGAATAACATTGCAATTGTACAAAACATTTTTATAATCAATCATATTTAAATTTTTGGTAATACATTTTTGTGTACCTTTTGCCTTTTTAATTGTTCTGTTTAATGTTTTAATACAATAAAGCTTTGAGCGCAGTCCTACGAATTCTTTGATAATGTTGCCACCCATTTCATCCTTAAACAGTCCTGGAATCTTCTTATTAATAATTGGTAAATTATAGCCATTGTTAGAGTCATAATTACTGGTATCAAAATATTTTAGAAAATGGAGCTTAAAGTCTTTATAAACATCATTACTCTGCACATCATATACTAGACTATCTGTGTCAGTATAGCACAATTCTATTCGGTTACCATAAAAAGGTTTTATGATAGAGTAGTGAAAGTCGTACATGTGAGCTTTAGATAATTCTAATACTGCAAACCCTATGTAAATTGGTTTGTCAAGTATAATTCGCACAGGTTTCATTTGGATCGCTACTAGATCATCTGAAAATACAGAGGCGCTATGAAAATATGGGCTGGCTATTAATTTTTCAGCACAAGTAGTCTTTTTTGTTTTATTGTTCGCGTCACACCACTTATTTACTAACTTAACGTCTATTCGGTGTTCATTATTTTCAAGGGTCTTTCCAAAAATACTATTGTTCAATAATTTGAAAAAGTCTTGTTCAAACGCTGACTCTGCTTTTTGGCGTAACTGGGTGTTAATATCAATATATTGCTTTAAAAAACTACTTTGCTTAAATATAATGGCGCGATGGATCCTTCTCAATACTAAACCGTGCTGTAAACATTTTTTTAAATGTACGTAATGAATAACATAGTAATATTTATCATACAAATTTGGTATTAACTTTTTATTCTTACCACCCGGTGGTACGCATTTTTCTGGACAGAAGGGAAAGTCATTGTGTTCCATATGCAAATTCTTCGGATATATTAGATCAACTTCAAGAATGTAACCGTTTTCAGCAGTATCACTAATTTCAGCTAAGTTCAATTGTAAAGAATCTATTTCTTGTCTATTCATAAATCTAAAATCTGAATAGGGTAAGGATTGACACATGCTGTAACCGTATAAATTATTGCAATCTAAATAAATAATAAATGAATTTGGACGGGTTGGATCGTAAGTATCTAAATACTTATGATTGGCTTTGACATGTCTTTTGGAACACATACAAACACCTCCTCGAATACCTTTTTGTATCATTCTAAAAATTTCAACATCACTAATCAATTCTAATTTAACTCCCGTTTTTAAAAGCATTGCATCAAAAGATAGACTTGGCGCTGTAAGATAGAACGCGGGATCGAGATTGTAATGTAGTTTACAAGTTTTCCGAAAATTTTCAAATACATCTGTTAGCAACAGAACATCTGTTTTGAGATACAAATCTGTATACATACCCATGTTTTGAATATTAAATACTGACCAAACAGACTGAGCGTGTTCATAGTCTTCATCGGTAATTGTCTCATTAGTTAAGGAGTTAAAAAAATATTTTTTGGAGGGTAAACACGTATCTTCATATCGTTCCCATTGAGACATATAATCATATGGATACACTCCTTTACGGGTGAGTAGGTTAAATCGTTTTTTAGCAGGGAAATAAGATTGTAATTGTTTAAAGTCTTGTTTTTTCATTGTACTAACCAACTTTTCTAAGCTAGTTCCTAAAAACTTGTAAGAATCTACAAACCGAACCTGGATGCTTTCCCCGGTAGAAATCGGAATAAACTTAGAGAATGAAATATAGTTTTCTTTTGTTTTAGGTATCACTTTTATAGATCCAGGAGCTTCACCTAATTCTTTTATGAAAAGGTGGCAATCGTATCCAGACAAATTATGGAAAAATACTGGCAAAAATGTTGGTAGTTTGTATTGTATGTTACAATAACTATGGGCTGCGCCGCGATATTTACCAGTCAAGTGACAATGATCGCGAACCCTATCGCCGAACAAGAAGTGCTCACAAATATGACATGTCATCGCGTTTTCAAAGTCGCGAGCATTATCATTTGAATAAATCATAGGCACATTATTTTTTAAAATATCGTAAATTTTTTGTGCATCTTTATAGATAGACTTCACAAAATTTGATGCACAATCCGAACCGCGATAAGAAACGTAACGATTGTGGCTTTCGTCTAGCGTACACGTAATATGATAAGCGAAAGCTACAGGCACGTGTCGCTGTCGCGTTACAGTACTCGCTTTAGTGGGGTCAGGGTCACAGGATTCGTACCGTTCCAGCATTGTTTCAAAATCTGCGTAAATAACAAATGGTACAATTTGCTTTTTATTATAATTTTTAAACTGTATGAAAGAACCCCTTGGAGGTAGTTCGGTGGCAACACCTCCACAACTATGTGAACTAAGATTATCGCATGAATCAAAAAACATCAAACAAGCGTCACAAAGGTACAGTTTACTGTGATGTTTTGTTATTTGATTTTTCACAAGTCGCGGCAAGTCTTTAATGAGACAGTAATGTGATAAATTATCTCTTTCTAAATAAAGTAAATGAATCACCTTTCCGTTCAAGGCTTTTGGTTTGTAAAGCGGTCCTATGACGGTATTATTTTTTAAACCATAAATGTAAATGCAAATTTCGGGGTTATTCACTTCGAACTGCGCAATATCTGAGAAATTCACTGGAAATGACATGTCCTTTATATTTAATACGTTACGAAAATCAGGGTAAGAAGATACTCTTTCAGGATGACTCTTAGCTGGATATAAAGCAGCAACAACAGACCACAAAAAACAATACTCGTCATTATTGTGGATATTAACACATGCTCTTATCGATTTTATAGCAGAAGGCAATTCGATAAAGCCTGAACCGTGCAACGGTTGATATTTGTTAACATTGACTTCCAAATGAGAACTGCTCAAGAACGTCCATCCGCTATCTCGGTCCTGAAATTCTTCTATCTTTTTTGATAAAATGTTTTTTACTTGAGTTAATAATGAATCAAATTCATAATTCTGATGCAGAGTAAAGTTTTTTGTGGCAAATGATTTCATCTCCTGACAATCATTTTTAAACATTAAAAACAAAGCAAAATATTCGAAATTAATTTTTAAACAAGTATGTTCTTTAAGAGATATGTTAATTAATGTTTTAATTTTGTCCCAAATATTAGTAAGAAATGATTCTAGAGAACAATTATCAGATGAATCGACAATTCTATAAGAAGCTATACGATTACGAAATGCAGAATTTATTATTTCAACACCTTCGCAAAAATGTGAAATAGATTTGTTTTTATGATTAGTACTACGTAGGTGACCTGTCCAGTGACTGCGCTCAATAGATGTGTTACAAACAGTACAGAAAGGCATTCTAGATTAAAATAGTTTTAAACTTACTGCTAGATGCTGCAATATATTATTTTTACGATTATGATGTACGATCGCAGAAATAACATCTGGTGCCCCAACAACTTAAATATTTATTTTATATTTATATTATATTATCACTATAAAAGACGGGCTCAGAATTATCAAATAAATCATGAGTCCGTCTCATAAAACCTTGTAGTCCGTTCCATTGTGGCGTGTTGCGGTTAAGCTGCACTTTTAGAACCACTGAGGCTTTCTTCCACCGCTCTTCTTTAGGGGTGGAGGCAACTTCAGCTTTGTTGTAGACTTTTACCTCTACATAAAAGTCCCCGGTTACGTCCGCCGTTCGTCGTACTTTACCGTTGGCGACACGGCTGATGAGGGTCGAACTGAAGTCCCCGATTGAGGTCTTCGATGGAACGTAGTCTTCTAAGCCAAAGAGGTCCGAGCTGTGTCTTTTACTGTAAACAATTTAACATAATTATTATTTATTACACAACACATTACATTACATTTATTTTTTAATCGATGGATTGACGGTGTATTACTGTCGAACCTTACGGGGATAGAAAGCATGATGTTATGTTATAATAATTTCAATACCTCATAAACTAATTGTAAACATTTCTGCAAGGAATATAATTGGAATTTGATTTCAGCGCTCTTTACGTTACAGTTCTAAATCGTCGTCGTAATCGTCGTTTATCTGTGTATAACATTTTAATTAACATAACATCCACAACAAACACCTAAAGATAAAAGCAGTAACACAAAAGTACCTTGATTTCTGTTCTGATGGTGAGGTGTCCTCGGAAGCTTTGCGCTTCGACACCTTCTTTTTTGGTTGCGGCTTCACAACCTCGGCTACAGCTGCAGACCGTGTCTGGAATTCTGAATCAGAGTCGGACCTGAAATGAAACACAAAGATTCATTTTGTAACTGATAACTGTGGCTTCATTAAGGCTACCGATACACCAGCCGGCAGGCAGAAACCAGGTCCGTAGCTGGGTAGCGATTAGATAAATACATTATTGTTTCAATTGAGTAAAATGAATTAGGACTAGTGATACACCAGCCGGCAGGCAAAAACCAGGTCCGTAGCTGAGTAACAGTCATGATGGATATATAGAACATGATCATTTTTCAACAGCCGGCAGGCAAAAACCAGGTCCGTAGCTGAGCATTATGACAGCAAATTTAAAATTGAGAAGTATGTACTTACTTACATGTTAGAAAGTGTGATTTTAAAGCACCGCTAGTAGGAACTACTTGTCACTTTGAAGATTCTGGAGCGAATGAAATTTATTGATTGAAATTAATTCGTTTATATTCACAATTAATACTATGTTAGCATAAAATAGGTCATTTCAATTTTAAACTCAAAGTACATGTCTTACAGTTGTATAAAAAAATATGACGTTTACGTCATATTGAACTGAATTGATTGCATATCAAATTTGCTAAACTGCAATTTATTCATGAGAACTGAAAAAACAAAGCCGACAAAGTGAACCCGATCCCTGGTATGCTTTATGATTCATTACTAAACTAATATGTATAATTAATTTAATATTTGATGTTTGTTTGTTGAGAATGTTTAACTTCACAATTACGTTTATGTGAGATGTGAAACTAACAAAAGTCAAGTCAGTAAGGTGCATATTAAAGATTTTTTTTTTTAATTGTTCCGTTGAAAGTAAATTTCTGAGCATAGTAAGTTGTTGAAAATAAATCATAACAATTTTTAAAAACGTACAAACAAACCAATCCATGTCGCCGATGCATGTCATGTTAAGTTGCAGTTAAACTCAGAAGTACTCAGAACTTATTTTATCATCAAATAAATACTATTGTGGAGTAAGTTAGTATGATTAAATAATCACCTAAACCCACTATGAAAGAATCCAAGAAAATATAACGTGTGGGAATCGAACGTACGTGTCTGAGTTATGATTTCATAGTTGTCGACTTTATCAATAATAACTTCAGTTTACTATTACAATGTTCCCAGTATTTATCCATTTATTCTTTACTCCTATTATCCCAAATGACTTTATTCTACCATCATTCATCATTCTATAATCTTACTTATAATTAAGTTTAAATCGCACTCGATAAAAAGTGGCAGATA
This sequence comes from Hecatera dysodea, assembly GCA_905332915.2. Lineage (NCBI taxonomy): Eukaryota > Metazoa > Arthropoda > Insecta > Lepidoptera > Noctuidae > Hecatera > Hecatera dysodea. The sequence goes on from HG995299.1 coordinate 7,936,318, forward strand.
TAAAAAATATTATGTAAATAAAAGTATAAAAATATATTATCTTAGTACCCAGAAGAATGAAACACGTTAAAACTAGAAGTAATTACACAAATAGGTAATTCCACAAAAGACCAATTTACGGTTTACAACATGATGGTTATGTTAAATTACAATAGAAATGCATGGAATGCAATTTATGTGTACGTGTACATTCGTGTGGGAAGTGTTCATTCCATTGAAATTGAACTTTGCCGATTCAAACTAAAAAAGCAGACTCATACATAAAGGTAATTTACATCTATGTAGCAACCACCGGGTACGGTTACCGTCAACGGAACACATTGACGCACACAGTTTGTACGCTAGATTGTATAATGTAAGATACGTTTCTGATCCGGCTGCCGTTGTAAAGTGTATTTACACCTTAGATTTCTGAATGCAAAGCAAGGATTGATATTCCGTCCCTAACTTTACCACTTCACTGTTACGTGTTGATGTAAGAGGGTGTATCGTCTGTAATATGTTAAATTAAAATTTAGATGTCCTCGAGCCAATCTGGTCACAAAACAGAGTGATATGTGTAAAAGCGCTATTTACTTTTGTGGAGAGACATGAGACAATCTGTCCTAAATTTTAGTTTAATGTACGTGTATCCTAAAGTTCAGATGTCCTCGAGCCAATCTGGTCACGAAAACGGGTATGCGTGTTATTCTAAGCGGGAATGCACCATCCCTAAGTATGTGGAGAGACATGAGACAATCTGTCCTGAATTTTAGGTTATTGGCTTGCTCAGATAGAACCCTGATTATGTTATCGTGTAAAGTGAAAAGGATGTATCGTCTGTAATATGTTAAATTAAAATTTAGATGTCCTCGAGCCAAACTGGCCACAGAAAAAAAAAAATGTATGCGGACCTAAGGGTGTGCATTTTTTTACTTTTGTGGAGAAACATGAGACAATCTGTCCTAAATTTTAGTTTAATGTACGCGGTATCCTAAAGTTCAGATGTCCTCGAACCAATCTGGTCACGAAAACGGGTATGAGTGTTATCCTAAGCGACAATGCACCGTCCCTAACTTTGTGGAGAGACATGAGACAATCTGTCCTGAATTTTAGGCTAGCGGTTCAAACAGCGAACGCCTTGTTTGTTAACGTGTGATGTACACTTCATTACACGTTAATATGAATAGATTAAATTAAAATTTGGATGTCCTCGAACCAATCTGGTCACTAAAAATAGAATGTGCATATGTGCCTATGCGCTATTTCTTGCTTTCGTGGAGAGACGTGAGACAATCTGTCCCAGATTTTAGTTTAATGTATACGATATCCTAACGTTCAGATGTCCTCGAGCCAATCTGGTCACAAAACGGGTATGCGTGTTATTCTAAGCGGGAATGCACCATCCCTAAGTATGTGGAGAGACATGAGACAATCTGTCCTGAATTTTAGGTTAGTGTATGCGATATCCTAACGTTCAGATGTCCTCGAGCCAATCTGGTCACAAAACAGAGTGATGTGTGTAAAAGCGCTATCTCTAATATTGTGGAGAGACATGAGACAATCTGTCCTGAATTTTAGGTTAATGTATACGATATCCTAACGTTCAGATGTCCTCGAGCCAATCTGGTCACAAAACAGAGTGATATTTACTTTTGTGGAGAGACATGAGACAATCTGTCCTGAATTTTAGGTTAGCGGGGTGCATGAAAGGAGCCTCCTCGTGGCGCACCCTGGAAGCAGCTAGACACGAAAAAGCAGTGTCTAGGCTGACTAATCCCTTCGACTTGATGTGACTTAAGATAACAAGGTAAAATAGTGACGGAGGCAAACGGAGTGAGCCGAAGGAACGGAAATGTGTAACGGCGCTCACTCCATTGTCTATTATTGAAATGTGGAACGGCGCTCACTCCATTGACTACTATTGAAATGTGGAACGGCGCCCACTCCGTGGGATATTATTGGGCAATTCACCACACCGAGAGTGACGGAGGCGAACGGAGTGAGCCGAAGGAACGGAAGGTGGGGTGAGATGCCCAATAATATCCTACTATTATGTACACAGACATTGTGCGACGTATTTTTTTTTTTTTTCATTTAAGACATGGTTGGGTTAGGCAGGGCTGTTTGAGCAATAGTTGGAGAGACGCCACGGTGTCATCACCTTACGCCGGGCACAGTGCTCTGTGGATACGGCTGTTTCGGTTGATACCTCCCGAAACAGCCCTGGAAACAAAGGCCGTCCCTGGAAGGCAAAGGGCACAAGAAGGATCACGAGTGGGTTTTAGTCAGTAAAAGTCTGACACTCCCTTCCGCTTTGCCCAGAGCGGGAGACGTCATTTGATGATTTCCCATCCAGAAAAAAAGGGCTTATAAGGACAGTTCGATCAAATACCCCTATAATATCGTGAAATGCAAAAGCAAACGTTCGTTAAAAAAATTTAGAACTGACCCGAACCGAAGAAGTCCTGCCTTTGTCACAAAAAAAAATCCCCTTAGTCCCATATTATTTAAGACTAAGCTTCATTTTAAACAAAGTAAAAACTTCAATTATTTTATCACCCAGGGCGACAGCGGTGGACCTCTTCAATACTCTGAGAACGATTATTTTGAGAAATTAACCTGTATCTACACTATCGTTGGTGTGACGTCATCCGGCAAGAAATGTGCTGTGGCTCCAGTTCCCGGTATTTACACGAGGGTTAACTACTATGCAGACTGGATAGGGAGCGTCGTGTGGCCATAACTGGAAAATGCTGCAAAAGTTCGCACAATACCAGTAACTTAGTTTGGAGAACATTTTCATAATTTACTTATTGTATGTAACTATCATCTGTCTCACCTTTTCCCAACTATATTGGGGCCGTCTTCCAGTCAAACCGGATTCAGCTTGTGACGCTGGGTCACATTGGCTCTCTTTTGGTTTAAAGTCCACGAGACTGAAAACGCAACGACATCGTTACAAGCTGAATACCAGCATTTTACGAGGAGCGGCTGCCTACCAGACCTCCACAACCCATTAACTGGGTAACACGGTAGTTTTTGGTAAGACTGGAGTCAGATTTACTAGCTTCTGACAATTCGTTATGACTGCCAACGATCTACAAATGACTGTATATGTATCTAGTGATAAAATTATAATGTTATAGTTTTAAATAGAAATAAACAAATATTAAAAAATATACCTACATATGTAACCGTTTATAAATTCACAAACGTGGCATGCATGTTCACATTTATGAAATAAGAATCATAATAGGAATTAGATTGACCGTTAATAAATAAAACAATACACACGAATGACACGATGACACTTGGGCCAAAACATTTGTAGCTACATATTATATTAAACTACAGAGATCACCTACATGTAATTTTAACTTTATATCTTTGTTTAGGTATTTTTTTATCGAGGGTATTTTAGAATATAGTAAAAAACATTTATTCGAAACAGACACAACACAACAGCTACAAAAAACAAAGTAAAAAAAATAACATAACAATGATAAAGATTAAAATTGTGCTGAGCGTGCCCATACCGAAAGGGTTACCATCTCAGCATTTGCTGGGCGTCAGACACCTAGCGCTGGTTTTCAGTTGGCACCCCGCAGTAACACACGGACGTTTTAATTTTTTAAATTTATTTGACTTTTACTTTCACAAACGTTATCTGCTATCCCCTTAAATAACACATCTTCAAGCAACGCTATATTCAAGCTTCGAATACCTTAAACAAACCTACACTGCACTCATTAATGGAACGCTGATCGCACCGTTAACGTGACGTATTTGCTGTGCGGAAATGCGGAATAGATTCTTACGTACCAGCAACGTGTAATATCGTCGAGACTCGTGACAACTATTCAATAGAAACGCAGATATAGAAAGCGAGATACTGGATCTGATAATAACTTTGCGATTTTCAAATAACAACATTTCGTTACCATTTTGTTTTAGATTGATTTTGCTCAACAATGGGGTAATTAGGTGAGGTTTTTTTTATCTGTGTAAGACATATTTACTGTTCGGGAGTCACCAAGAACTAAACTTACTAAATTATCACTTGAATGCAGTGGTCTCGAACCTACCGATTTTTAAGTATTTCTACCGATATGGGCTCTGTTCTACCTACTGATTTTATTTAAAATCTTATATATTTAAAATCTGTTTAAGTTTTATGTGCGCTACAAAATTCAGAAAGTTCCCTTGTGTAACTTACTTTTTTTTCTTTAACGTTTTCTGTTTCACTCCTGTGTTTTTTCCTTCGACCCCTTATAACTTGGTAAATATATCTAAGCTCGTTGACTCTCATCGAGGCAGTGCACTAAACTAATATTAAAAATTTTACGTCATACATAAAGCACCTTCCAGTATGAAGTTACACGTGAAATTGCACGAAGGCTTTTGACGGTATCAAAGGTATGTAGCAGAGATGTAAAGCGACGCGACGATGCCTTCTAACTTGCAATGGCAAGTTATGAGCGCTTTTTGCTGGAACGTGCTAAAGGTACAGTTAGCAAGGAAAGTCACACTTCTTTTTTTTTTAAATAAGTACCTAGCAATAGAACACAATCTTAACTGATATAACAATTTTACCTCTTTATTATTAAAGAGCTAAAATTGTATTTCTGATTGTTATAAATTAAGAGAAGAACAGAACCAACCACAAAAAATATCTCAGCTAAAATATCGCTACGGCCACGGGAGCTAAGCTTTTGGAAAAAGGTTGTCATATCATTTAAAAAGCCAACCAGTGCAACATAAAAAAAAAAAAACAATCCAATCCAGCAATGAATCCGTGCAACAATTATTTTCATAGAATCTTTTATCAGGCTGTATTTGTCAGATTTCTGAAGGTTCCTTCTTATCAAAATCATTACAGTAAGTTATCTTCGTAATAGTAAGCAATAATCGCTTGAGTACGAGATAATAAATGCTCTTTCGACACAGCGACGCATGCAGCTTTTCCATACAAATGAACGCGAAGATATTACGCTTATTAGCGTAATTATTGTTTTCACACATACACACATTTAACAACCAATTGATGCCCACTAATTTATTTTGTTTTTAAACACATTTGTACATTTTTGCGTTTAAAACTACTAGTTATGTATCAGCATTTAACAGTTAGTAAATATAGGCATTAAAAAAAAGGGAGACCAATTAAAACATGGAGAGATCTTTAAACAGAGATTAGGCTCGTATTGGATAGGATTGGTGCATGGAAAAGGTACATGGAAGGGTTTAGGAGAGGCCTACGCCACGGAGGCGACTACTATAAATAAAGTCTAATTTACAAATAAAGTCTAATTAAAAAATAAAATTTAATTTAAAAATAAAGTTTAATTTTAGTATGCATACACTAAACTATATTAATACTATTAAAGCCTTTATGTATTTAAGCAAAAACTTGTAGTAGACAATGGAGGCTACTTTTATTTTATTTATTAAACATAGGCTTTTGAATATAAGTTTAATAAATATATAGTTTTTTAGACCACACATTTTTGCATGTTCACATATGTTTTGAAAAGCAAGCTATTACTTTTTAAAGATGCAATGCAAGACTGGCAGTCGGCGCAGTCTTAGTCCGTTATGAATGGTTCCGTATACATCGAAATTCAATCACTAATACCTATAATGTTTTGTTGCTGACCGTAGGTACTAGGCAGTTTTCATTACCTATTTTCTCAAACTTTCCGGGCAAATACTGGGAAAGCTTTTTGATTTTATACGAACCCGGGTAGGACATTGATACCTTAAGACATTTAGGTTTAGACTTTATGAAGAAGCTTAGACATAGTGGAGTAAAATAATAGTTTGGCGCAAGGCGAGATGAACTATGCAGTTTGACAGTCTACTTAGCTTTTCGAGGCATTATTAGAATTTTATAGTGAGACAAGTGCGAGAAGGTTTCTTGAGTTTTAGACACAAAAATCCAATGCAATTTTCGAAATGCCAAAATACAAGGTGAAGGATTGATGACGTGATTTCAAAAACGTTTGTCAATCCCATAAACCACGCTACTGCTGACAGAATGCCACGTGAATATCATTTTTCTATAGCCTAGAATAGGTTCATCGTCAACCAAGGTGTTTATAAATTTATATCAACATACAATCATTTGGCAATCTGAGGGCCAAAACTGTAATAATCTTAGAAAGGTTTTTTTTAATACTACGACTGAGATGCGAATGTGAACTCTGCATGACAAATTGGTAGACTTGGCCTTCAAAAATAGTGACATATCAGCTCCGTAAATAAAAACTATTTAATTTAAAATCCTACCGACCGCTGTCTGTTGTTAACTACAAACCACTAGCCAAGTAACCATACAGTGTCTACGAACTTTATATACTTTAATCCTAGAAGGGAATTACATTCTTGGCTAATTTCACGAATATTGTGGATTCAGGGATGCACAAATTGAGTCGAATAAGGATCGCCACAGACTTGGAAAAGCGCGGCGCAGCGCTGTTTTTACTGCTAAAACACAAAACTGATTTTTACGGGCAAAGCACACTAATAAAATTCCATGTGACGTTTGCTGTGTATTGCGACAAAATCAAAACATTTAGTATGCGAGTGATATAGCCCATACTGATGAACATTGTGGGAATGAGATGAGGAACGCGAAATCTTATCAAAGTCAAGTCAAAAACTTTAATGTTGTCAACAGGTTACTTTAGATTTCTTTTGCCTTTTAAAGGTAAGTTTTAATGAAAAAATTCTAACCGGTCACATAAACAAATAAAATTTGTTTTTCTAAATACATATTTCATCATTTGAATAATTTAGATCAATAATGAAAAAAATTAAACGACAAATTACTCTGCTTTACAAACTATTGAACTAAGCCGCTCCATGTATCACACGCCTTTGGATTTTGAAATAAAATACAAAATACTCGGAACGACAGCTGCTTTCGTCTTTCAATTTAAACTAGCTATAGTGCAAAATTTTAAGGTTTATACATCTACAGCTGCTTTCGCCTTTTAATTCAAACTAGGTACCTATAGTATACATTTTCAGGGTTTAGGTATGTATCTAATAAGCACGTCTAATCTCTGCTGATTAAATACAGACGAACTAAATGGATATTTATCTTAACGCGGCATTGAAAGAGGATGACAATGTAAGCTTCTAAGATTGACAGCTAGACACATAGTAATACCTATTATTTTATCTGGAATAGAAGATTGAGAACTTCAAAGATTTGTCTTTATCCAAGACTTCGAGTTCAGTGGGCACTCAATACGTTTATTGATTCATAGCACTGGGAATGAGATCCAATTTTTTTTAGAATAACATATTGCCTTTTACTCCATTGTAGAGTCGATGAGAGAGCTCATTGTGATTGAGTTATATGAGGGCGTACCATAGATTATATTGTCTTTGGGGCGAACCTATTGCCATTAATCTGGCACAAATCCAGATATGGGCTGCTACCAAACAATTGCAGGTGAAATCCTACTAATATAAACGCGAAAGTTTGTAAGTGTGGATGGAGGAATTGATAGATGTTTGTTACTCTTTCACGCAAAAAGTACTGAACGGATTTAGATGTTTGGCAAACAGATGGTTTATAACCAGAATTAGCATATATGATTTTTACCCCGATATTCCCACGGGATCGAAACGTATGCGGGTGAAACCGCGGGGCGTTGCTAGTAACGCAATAAACCGACCTTCGAATCGAATTGAGGATCTCATGCTCAGCAGTAGCACTTCCGACCTCAAGTACTTACGTAAGAAGATACTCAATACTCAATACTTTATTGTATTCCATATGTATTATATACATAGATGGTACAATAAGGTAAAATATCAATATGGACCCTGTCGGGCACAGCAACATAAGGAGAGAGGAAGAGGGCTAAGTAGCAATTTAAGAAATTCAAATTCACTGTTTCCTACTTAAAAAATATTAGAAATGTGTAATTGTATGTACATAAATACATTTGACAAAGATATGCCAACTTACTAAGCTACATAGTTTTTGTCTGAAACTCATCAGCCACACTCTGTCTCATTTTAAAACATATATCTAACTTTAGCACAAGCTTAAACCTGTAACCTTCAGCTTAAACCATTAAGTCCGTTTTTATATTAATTTGAATTGTTTCTGACTAGCAACGTTGAAGTTCCTAAAGTCAGTTTTTGTAATAAGAACTTTATTTCCGGATTCTGCTCCTGCTGCTGGTTTTTGCTGGCCTGAGGTCAATTTTTCATCATAAAACTAGCGATAACCATTTATGTGAACGTCGTTTAACAAACCTCAATACAGCTGGGGACATAAAGATAGCAGGAGATGATATCGCAATACTGTCTGTAGACTATACGCGCTGTTTTTTATTTATTTATTTATTTTTGTTTATTTTATTTTAAAGAAGGCTTACAGACTAATCTACCAATAACATAAAGACTGCAATATTAACAAATAGCCAATAACAAGCCTCGACATATAAGTAAGGAAAATAGTCGATACAAAAGAAAGTACAAACAAGTTAATATAACCAGTTAAGAGAGCAGTAGATAAATTAACTTTCCTTAAAAAATAATTGTGCCAAAAGCCGTCTTTAGGTCGCCACACTGGTGCAAAACAAGTCGACATTAAGGTCCCTAGGAAGCCCATTGAAACTAAGAGCACTTCTTATTGAGAAGACATTCCGCTTGTAATTTGTCATTGCGAAAGGTACTTACATTTAACCCATTTAGACCCAAATACAAACGAGTAGCAAAATTCTGAAAAAAACTTTATTTACGTAGTTATTGGGGGCTAGGTAGACATTTTATAAAGAATAACAATAAAAAAAAATCCTTCCTTATGCATAAAAAAACACCGTCCTCAAATGGGGCCGATGGGCTTATGCATGTATGTATTTCAAAACATCCTTATTCAATGCAAAATGTTTTGATGCAATTTTTACAGTGCCAACGTGCTTTTATTTGACATTCATTGCATCGTAGCTGGCTTGGCAGTTTTTGGGTGGAGTGTCCAACACCATCTACACTCATTCTTGGCACCACTGAAGTAGGTTTACGACGCCTTCGATCGGGTCTTTCAGTGCCATTACTCCTCAAATAGAATCGGGCGATACTTTGGAGAACCTAGAGATCTAGTCTAGGCTCTCTTCAGCGGTCAGGACATGCAGACGCCAAGCATGAGCTACAGCCAAATCCAGCATGTAGGTAAACAGAACCCACCACCACTTTTTGCCTCGTGTAGCTGTTCTGTATAATGCAATTGACTGGCCAGGTTGATCAACTCCGCTCATGCCTTTGTTGTAAGTCTGGAAGACAAAAGAGATGTCCACAACTACCTTTCTAGGATAAACAAGGTCGTAGTTTGTACTCATGGTAAAGTCAAGTCAAGCCATCGCATGAACAAAATTTGATAAGTTTTATCGCAGCTGTAGTCAAATTCTGATTGTTTCTTCTTTCTCATGTCCGTGACAGATATTGATGGATATTCTGGCAAATCGACCTATGATATAACGCGGAAGAATGTTTTGCTGGTCATCATCTTCATCGCCTCTTCTTCTGTGAGAATACTCGGGTCTGGAGAAATTACCATTATGACGTAACTAACGTCTGGATTATCCTCTTCATTCAAAATGTATTCAAGAGATTCCTAGATTCTATATAGTAATTTGCAACATCAAACGATCGCTTATTCATTGTTTACATCAAAACAAAACCTGCGAAAGCAAACAAAAATTATAAGCAATTAGTCCATTGGCCCCATTTGGGGACACCATACTAAAATGTCTATCCATAAAATATAAACTTGGAAAATACATGAAGTAATTAAATTTTTTACTAGAAGAAACTATGGCCAAGTGAAAAATAAGAAAAAAAAAAGATAAATTACATTGTAAAAATAAAAAAAGGTGACTTACCTTTGGTCAAACATCTAGTTGTTCAATGAAGTGAATAAAATCACTTATGCTGTCCCCTCAATCCAATAAATTACAAAACTATCATTTTTTTTACAAAGCCGCACTCTCTGGGACTACAAATTCGCCTGCTAACAAAAGATGGCTAAAATAAGTTTTAAAATTTGGGCACTTAAAGCAGTGGCCCCAAATGGGTACAGCGGGCGTAAATGGGTTAATATAGGTCGCTGACGTAATCCCATCGCTGTGAGTTCCTCTAGAATACATTTAGGTCACGGTGAGTAACCGCAACACCGTGACGCTGCAGTGGATAAAGGGACACAGCGGATCACTAGGAAACGATGCGGCCGATGAGCTGGCTAGAAGGGGATCTGGAGCGGTGGCTGTTGGGCCCGAACCCATAGTTCCACTCCCTTTCACTCAGCTACGCACATGGCTACGAGAACACACACAAGCAGAACGATGGTGGTCTTCGGTATCTGGCTGCAGGCAGTCCAAGGAGTTTATGCCAACCCTGGACTGGAAACTGACCAGGCGCCTTCTGCGCATGGATAGAAGCAGCCTGCGAATGGTGGCGGGGACCATCACCGGACACTGCTCACTGAACAAACACCTACACACGATAGGTATCACAGACAGTCCTCTATGCAGAGCATGCGTGGAGGAGGAGGAAACGGTGTCGCATGTGCTCCTTGAGTGCACGGGTGTGGCCGAGATACGAAGGCATACAATGGGGACACCGAGCTCACTTGCAGAGATGCTGAACAGACTGAGTGGACTGATCTGCTTCTGGAGGGAGGTCGGCTGGTTGGAATGACGGCCGCCATGGCTCACGCACAATGGTCCAATATTAGGACTAAGTGCGGAAACCACAACCCTAATAGATAGATAGATACATTTAGAACTATCTAAAAACCTGGACATGAACCATAATTTAATTAAGATTTCCAAAATAAAACGAGCATTTTTGAAATATTACACAACTTACCTTATATATTATACGTCTCTTATGTCGACTGTCGAATCATATCACAAATCAGAAAATTTTTGTGCGGTTTTACAGGACAGTAACAAGCGGCTATCGATTTTATTTATTTTGAACCGGTGATCTCAATCCGCAATTGGTCTTCAAACTTTTTATATATAAATGTAAAACGATATTTGCCTACCCATATTTATTTTCTGGTTTGCGATCCTATGAAGTTATATTAGGGAAAGTCAGTGACCGCTTTTGCCATGCCAAAATGGTTTCATTTAAATTATACACAAATGATTCTTATTTATAAAAAATACCAACACTAGTGACTGACTAGCACATGTTTTATCCACTTTTTCTAATAAGAATTTCAATTTACAATCTGATGTTCGGAGGCAAGGCATCTCTGAGCATAAATAAGGCCATATACATATCTACTTATCAACGATATAATTTAATACTACAACTTAAGCTAAAAAAGTACGTACATCACGTGGATAGTTTTTCCTAGTCTATTTTATCTCTGTAGTAAATAATAGTCAAATTTCAGTAACTCAAGGTACTTAAGTGTATACTCGCCGTTAAACTAAAGCAAACTTCAACTGACATAAGTCGGTTAATTGCGAACATTAAACTGCTAGTTACTAAAACAATCGTAAAACGTCATGACAGTTAAAAATGGTTACGTGCACCATTGTATGACTTTATAAGGCAAGTATTTAACGAGGAGAGGATGTGGTGGGATATTTTTCGCCTTCTTTATTGATTGGGAAATTACTAAATTACTTCTTCTGCTCTGGGCGGAGTGGAAGGGAGTGTCAGACTCTTATTGACTAAAACCCATCCGTGTTCCTCGAAATGCCCTTTACGTTCCAGGGCCGTGGTGACTATATCGAACGAATTGTGCAACCCTGGCAGGTTATATTTGACCCTGCTCTTATTGTTTAGTGCATATTTGAGACAAGCTTTTGCCCTTGGCTTCACTTCCATGACCTACTATACCACATACTACTAGTGAAATAATATACGTTTTGTGATCGTTTTTACCTCTTTTTTTTTCAAATCATTTTCAGAAGTGTTTACCATCTACGCCAAACTGAATATCGGTGCAGGTATGCACCGAAAGTTTATAAAAAAATCGGTAAAGTGCAACTCTGACTCACGCACGAAGAATTCCGTACCATCTATAAAAACGGTAAAAAAATCACGTTTGTTGTAAGTGGGTCCCGCTAAATTATTAATTTTATTTAAGTACTAGCTGACCCAGCAAACGTTGTTTTGCCATATAAAGTAAAAACAATATTTAGGGATATGAATGATGTTCTATAAATATAAAAGAAAGTCGCAGGTGAAATGTAGCTTTCTATTGGTGAAATAGAGTTTTCATTGTTTTTAAGATGTATTCTGCTATTCGGAGCGGAGACAAATCCAACGAATCAAAAACCAAGAAAATTGGTTCAGCAGATCTCGAGTTATAAAGTGTTGTAACAAACCCGACTTTGTTTTATATATATAGATAAAATAGAAAACTTAAAGCTAAAATACTTCCTAGCTGTATCCCGCGGTTTCACCTGCCTGTGCCATTTATTCTTTCTGGCTCAGTGACCTTTCTTTCGTCTGCTAAGGATAATAGCTTGATGTTAAATAATTATGGTTCTGATGTCCTGGTACTTTGTAAGTCTTCAATCACAATTCCAGCCCCAGAAATGGTTCGACATGTTTATGATCTGCTGGTACGCGTGAATCCTTACTTCTTAAGGTTTCGACATGTTTCTTTCTGGTCTTCTAGTACTTGTGAATCTTTAGCGCGTGCAATTTTTGACAGCTACGAAATAAAGGAACATTTATGGAAAATGATTCATCTTTCTTTCATGTATTCGTTGAGTTTGTTAAGAAAGCACTTCCAGCCTTATTCTATGAAGGCGACCTTTCTAGATTTTATTAATCTTTTGTTTTGGTTGCTAGGTTACACTCTTGTTAATTTTGAATTATCTACAACGCACTAAATATATTTCACCTAAAACCATTTTTCCACTGCGTTTACTTTAATAGAATTTTCATTGTTTTTAAGATGTATTCTGCTATTCGGGGCGGAGACAAATCCAACGAATCAAAAACCAAGAAAATTGGTACAGCAGATCTCGAGTTATAAGTGTTGTAACAAACCCGACTTTGTTTTATATATATAGATTTGTTGTTATAGCGGCAACAGAAATACATCATCTGTGAAAATTTCAATTGTCTAACTACACGGTTCATGAGATACAGCCTGATGATAGACGGACGGACGGACGGTCAGTGGAGTCTTAGTAATAGAGTCCCGTTTTACCCGTTGGGTGAGGAACCCTGCAAACAGGTGCTGTGAGGAAGTTCCTTTCTCTAGAGTTCGATACATGCATAAAATAATATTTCCACTGATATAATCATAAGATATTTTTATTTGGTAAACTCACAAGAGTATTTAATTGTCATTTGGCGATTCCATATTTGATTGCTCATATTTGTTGACAGGAAAATCCAACATGACACCTGATATGTGGCAACACTTTTCGAAACCGGTTCTACATTTCGAAATATTTGTAAAATGACCCGCAAAACTGTGGTAAAAGAGCATGAACCTTTTCTGCCTCTGAATGTAATATGTTTGACATCCCATACAATAAAAAAACTTTTTACAAAAAATAAAACCGACTTCTAAACAAAAAAACCAAAAAGTATAAAATAACTTTAATTTCGGGACTCGGTGTTTTTGGTTGCTTTTTTGTTGTTGAACACACCGACTTCCGAAATTAAAGTTATTTTATACTTTTTGGTTTTTTTGTTTAGAAGTCGGTTTTATTTTTTGTAAAAAGTTTTTTATTTTTCACTTTTTAGTGGTTCACTCCCAGCTAAGCATACCCATCACAGCGTACGTGGTATAAATTGGTGTAAACAATAAACAAACATGCGATTTCAGCTATCCCGACAGATTTGCTATCATTTATTGAAATTAACAAGTAACCGCTTGTTCGATTTCGATAAAATTTTCATGGGACCATTTGGGAAGTATACCCTTTCCAACAAAAAAATAATTTTTAAATCGGTTCGCAAGCGACGGAGTTATGCGCGAACAAACATTAAAAAAAAACATACAAACATTCGAATTGAGAACCTCCTCCTTTTTTAGAAGTCGGTTAAAAATACGTTACGTAGGTACGCTTATACGTTCATGATTCTTGTAACTCCTAGTCAAAGTCTGTGATTCTTGCCTTTAATTCAAAAGTGAAAATGTCACTCCTAAAAAACAATCCTTCATAGCTGGTCGATGTAGTATTGCACGACAGTGATCAATCGCAACTAAAAACTAAAAAAGTAATCAGTTTATCTCAGCATGTTGCTGAGATAAACTGATTACTTTTTTAGTTTTTGTGATGATGAGTAGATACTACACAGTTTTATTTACAGAATACCGACCGAAAAACGGTGTATACCTTGTTTGCCCAACCATTGCTGAATAGTTACAAGTTACACGGTCTCAAGCGTAAATTACCAGCACTTTGAACTTTTAATTTACAATGTTAGGAGACTGAAACTTTGATGTATTATTATTACACACAGTATTAATGATGTGACTTCTCTGAGGGGAATAACAGTTCTGAACGCTAGATTATTAAGCATTGAATATTGAAGAATAGTAGACAGCTTTAAATGAACATGCCTACCTCATTTAAGTTATTAAAATTCTTTGCTTTAATAATCCATAACAAATCGAGGTTCCCTTGAGTCGCAAAAAGCATGTTAAGCTTTTTTTCCCGGCTGTCATTATTTTGTAGACCTTCGACATTTATAGCCAGAAGTCAAAAGATCTGACACCATCTTGCCTAGACAAATATCGTATTACTCAGTTGTCTGATAGGCTATCACTCAATATGAAATCAGCTGCACGGTATCCCTAGGCAAGACTTCTGTAAGATTTGATTTCCTAACGTAATAACAGTCAAAGATAATTAAATGACAGCCGAGACCAATGTGACAGTGGGTTAAGTTGCTTCCCGTCATGAGGGAATCTTGGTATGTAATGGATGGTCGACCTCGGCGAGCGTAGCTTAGCCTCAAAGTTTAACCCGTACAGGATAAATTATTTAACCATTTTTTTTTTTTCTGGATGGGAAATCATCAAATGACTTCTCCCGCTCTGGGCGGAGCGGAAGGGAGTGTCAGACTCTTACTGACTAAAACCCACCCGTGATCCTTCTTGTGCCCTTTGCGTTCCAGGGCTGCGGTGACTCTTTCGAACAAAATCCGCAACCCTAGCAGGCACTGACCCTATGGGGCCCCGTCTACGTTGCTGACGGCTCTTTGAGGCGCGCGTGGAACACGACGCGCCGTCGACTCGGGCCTGGTTGCTATCGGACGGCGAGCCACCCATAGCTCGCCATCCGCAGGCCCGCGCCTACGGTGGCCGGGAATCGCCCTGCGTTTCCCGACGCCCGGGGCGTCTTTTTCTGTTGCGGCGGCTGGGGCGTGAGGTTTCCCTCTCACGCACGCGTTCCGCCTCCTCCTTTGCTAGCATTACTGCTTCGCAGAAGGAGGCGACCGCTTCCCATGCCTCCTCGCTCCGGACCATGGCTTGAACCAGGGCCGGACGCGAGAGGTTGCCGCCGCCGATCACCTCGACGAGGACACGGCGGTGCTCCGCCCAAGCAGGGCAGACCTCCACCGTATGCTCCACCGTGTCCTCCGGGCGATCCACACAGTGATGACACCCGGACGTGTCCTCCCGCTGGATCCGACACAGGTACCTCCCGAAACAGCCGTGTCCGGTAAGCACCTGCGTCAGGCGGAAGGTGAGGACGCCGTGACGTCTCTCCAGCCACGCCTCAAAGAGGGGACTTATCGCCGCACCACCAACCACCAACACCTTTTTGGATTGGAAATCAGCACATGACTTTTTCCGTTCTGGGCGGAGTGGAAGGGTGTGTCAGACTCTTACTTACTAAAACCCGTATTCCTCACAATGCCCTTTGCGATCCGCAGTTCACGGTAACTCGTTCGAATAAATTCCGCAATCCTAGCCTAGCAAAATACACCCTATATACACAATCTGAGTTTCAAATCCAAGGGTTTGCATATCGTCTGCAAAGGACCCAAATGCGGGTATAACATACGGACAAATAAAAGGTAAATACAACTGATACGATGGTCAGGAAACCGGATGACGGCTGAAATCCAGCGGACAGACCCTTTTACAAACAATGAGTACGGGTAAAATGATTTGAATACGATATCTGAGTTTGGGTAGGCTCTATCTACCATAATGGTGGCTCGTTGTGCTATATGGTATGTGTGTTAGTGCGTCGGTTATGTAGGACAACACTTTTTATTTTTTATTGAATGTTATTTTTCGAGTTTTATCAGGGACTAGCTTTTGCCCGCGACTTCGTAAGCGTGGAATAGTTACTAACCCCCCGATTTGAATAACACATTGGGTGCTCCGCTCCTATAGCGTGATTGTATATAACCTATATAGCCTTCCTCGATCAATGGGATATCTAACATTGAAAGATTTTTCAAATCGGGCTAGTAGTTCCTGAAATTAGCGCGTTTAAACAAACACACTCTTTAGCTTTATATATTAGTATAGATTATCTTAACCTGGGGCGAAAAGGCTAATATAACAAAACAATGTAGGTATATTGAGAGCAGTGGTGGCCGAGTGGGAACGACCCCGACTTACGAATCGTAGGTCGTGGGTTCAAACCCAGCCAGGCGGCATAACTTTGTGTAATTTAATAAAATTCATCACCACTGCTCTCAATACGGTGAAGGAAAACATCGTGAGGAAACCGGCATGTCCTAGAACCAAAAATTCGAAGACGTGACATTCACCAGTCCGCACTGGGCCCGCGTGGTGGATTACGGCCCATTCCCTCTCCTAGAGCGGAGGCCTGTGTCCCAGCAGTGGGAACGTTAAAAGGCTGATTATTTATTATTTTATTTATTTTATTTAACTTTAATTCAGGTAGAACCCATAAATTTGTTAGTATTCCTTAACCTATGTTAGTATAAAAGACTTAATTAAACACACAACATTGATACTTAATTTCGCCACCTCACGGATACACCCGGCAATAGGACATGCACTGAGCACAGGTGCTTCATAAGGCGGCCCTCAGTCTTACTAGAAACAATGCTCAGAAGACTGTTGTCGCTGCCCCGCATCCGACGCAGCAGTGAAGCAGATCTTTTACGAATGATCGCAAAGAAGTCGTCTGTACGCGCTGCTGCGAACATCCCTGATGCACTACAGAAACGGGGCAGCGACAGCAGCATCCTAAAAGCATTGTTATATTGCACACGCAGGGCATTATACGTTTTCTGCGTGTAACTGGTCCACAGACTGCAGGTATAAAGGTTTTGGCAATAAGCCCTAAACAGGGTTACCTTTACACTGTTGTCACACTTTGCAAATCTGCGGGCCAGCATGTTGCATCTTACGGCCAATGCCCTGCGCTCTCTCTCAATATCACAGTTATCAGTGCAGTCCTCTGTAACCCAGTGACCAAGGTACTTGAATTTTTTAACTCTGTTTAGAGTGGCACCACACAGCGAGACTGGTGGTACAGTCAACAGCAAAAGTAGATGATCAAAATCAGAAATTCAATACTAATGAACGGAATTCGCGTCAGAACTATGTGGCGTCGAAGTGATTCAAAAGTATGTGATTGTAAATTATACCAAACATTTACTACTAGTACAGCTGCCATGTACTCGTGATCAGTTTTGACTTCAAAACTTATAAACTCAATTCGCACCAGAAATAAGAAGTGAACTTGTTTTCAAAACTAGTGAACAGTTAAAATCAAAAATTTAATGATGAAACTGAGGCCACGTAATCATTCGCGCACGTTTACGCGTTGCGCGTAGAGGCGCTAAGCCGGGGTGAAACTCTGCTGTCGCGGCAAATTGCTGCGCAGCGGACGGAGCTCCGGCAGGATCTCACGGAGGTATGATGGAGACAGCGACTGTCGCAACCCAGCGCTGCGCATGCCACCATTGCGGTGATAAGTCCCCTCTTTGAGGAGTAGTTGGAGAGACGCCACGGCGTCCTCACATTCCGCCTGACGCAGGTGCTCACTGGACACGGCTGTTTCGGGAGGTACCTGTTTCGGATACAGCGGGAGGATACGTCCGGGTGTCAAAACTGTGTGGATCGCCCAGAGGACACGGTGCAGCATACAGTGGAGGTCTGCCATGCTAGAGCCGAGCAACACCGTGTCCTCGTCGAGGCGATCGGCGGCGGCGACCTATCGCTTCTGGCCCTGGTTCACTCATGTTCATTCGTCAATCGTAGCAAAGGGACATTGGAGGCAGTCACCTGTATTTGCAAAGCAGTAATGCTATCGAAGTAGGAAGCGGACCGCGTGTGGGAGAGGGAAATTCCGGCCACCGTAGGAAGACGGGTCCCATAGGGTCAGTTCCTGCTAGGGTTGCGGAATTTGTTCGAAAGAGTCACTGCGGCCCTGGAACGCAAAGAGCACAAGAAGGATAACGGGTGGGTTTTAGTTAGTAAGAGTCTGATACTCTTTTCCGCTCCGCCCAGAGCGGGAGAGGTCATTTGATGATTTCCTATCCAGAAAAAAAGGCCACGTAATCATAAGGCAAATCATTCATCCATACTTATTTTTTAATTACTCCAGTAATTAAATTTGTTATGTTTTACAGAAAAACAGCTGAATTTTTATAAAATTTGCATGTTTAATATATGCCAAATTTCATCCATTTGAACCCCGAAAAAAGCATATGTTCTTTAAAAATCACATAATTGAAAATCTTTACTAGATTTTTCTTTTTTTTTTGTAATCTGGCAAATGTTCAAAAGTATCTGATGTGATACAAAACGATAATTCAATAAATATTATAATCTTTGCATGTTTTTGAATTTATGTCAATGTTCAAAAGTAGCTGATGCGACACAAAATCATAACTCAATAATTTGTTTTACCCAGTCGGCTACAATATATTAAAAACGGAAGGTAGATTGATATTTATTATTTTACTTAACTGTTATTGTTATTTTTATTCTATGTCGTTCGTGCTCTGTTATAGAAAGAAAGAAAAGAAAGAAAAATAGTTTATTCCCCCCATACACACACACACAGAGGTACAAATAAACAAACAAAAATAAAAAAATATAAAACAATTGGTAAAAAATAAATAATAAAAAAAGAAGTTAAAAAATTACATGTCAGACCCATTCATGAAAGCCAAACATCCAAATCGAGCGTATATATAATTATATGGTGCGTCATATTTTAATAGCAGACGCATTCAATGCTAACAGTGCGACAAAAGCTCAACCAATCAATATAAATTATGCCCTAAAGATAAAAATATCAATCTACCTTCCGGTTTTAATATATTGTAGCCGACTGGGTAAAACAAATTATTGAGTTATGATTTTGTGTCGCATCAGCTACTTTTGAACATTGACATAAATTCACAAACATGTAAAGATTATAATATTTATTGAATTATCATTTTGTATCACATCAGATACTTTTGAACATTTGCCAGATTACAAAAAAAAAGAAAAATCTAGTAAAGATTTTCAATTATATGATTTTTAAAGACGTATGCTTTTTTCGGCGTTCAATTGGACGAAATTTGGCATATTATATTAAATATTCAAATTTTATCCAATGTTTTTGTTGATGTTGTCTGTTTTTTCCGTAAAACATAACAAATTAAATTACTGGAATAATTAAAAAATAAGTATGGATGAATGATTTGCCTTATGATTACGTGGCCTTTTTTCTGGATGGGAAATCATCAAATGACCTCTCCCGCTCTGGGCGGAGCGGAAAAGAGTATCAGACTCTTACTGACTAAAACCCACCCGTTATCCTTCTTGTGCCCTTTGCGTTCCAGGGCCGCAGTGACTCTTTCGAACAAATTCCGCAACCCTAGCAGGAACTGACCCTATGGGACCCGTCTTCCTACGGTGGCCGGAATTTCCCTCTCCCACACGCGGTCCGCTTCCTACTTCGATAGCATTACTGCTTTGCAAATAGAGGTGACTGCCTCCAATGTCCCTTTGCTCCGATTGACGAATGAACATGAGTGAACCAGGGCCAGAAGCGATAGGTCGCCGCCGCCGATCGCCTCGACGAGGACACGGTGTTGCTCGGCTCTAGCAGGGCAGACCTCCACTGTATGCTGCACCGTGTCCTCTGGGCGATCCACACAGTTTTGACACCCGGACGTATCCTCCCGCTGTATCCGAAACAGGTACCTCCCGAAACAGCCGTGTCCAGTGAGCACCTGCGTCAGGCGGAAGGTGAGGACGCCGTGGCGTCTCTCCAACTACTCCTCAAAGAGGGGACTTATCACCGCAATGGTGGCGTGCGCAGCGCTGGGTTGCGACAGTCGCTGTCTCCATCATACCTCCGTGAGATCCTGCCAGAGCTCCGTCCGCTGCGCAGCAATTTGCCGCGACAGCAGAGTTTCACCCCGGCTTAGCGCCTCTACGCGCAACGCGTAAACGTGCGCAAATGATTACGTGGCTTCAGTTTCATCATTTAATTTTTGATTTTAACTGTTCACTAGTTTTGCAAAAAAGTTCACTTCTTATTTCTGGTGCGAATTGAGTTTATAAGTTTTGGAGTCAAAACTGATCACGAATATATGGCAGCTGTACTAGTAGTAAATGTTTGGTATAATTTACAATCACATACTTTTGAATCACTTCGACGCCACATAGTTCTGACGCGAATTCCGTTCATTAGTATTGAATTTCTGATTTTGATCATCTACTTTTGCTGTTGACTGTACCACTTCATAGGTCTTGTTTTGTGCCATAAAAACTAACAGCTCGCTTTTCTTCGCATTATACCTTAGTCCATGAGCTCCAGCATAGCACTCACATATATTTAACAGCTTCCTGAGAGCACTGATCGACGGACTCAGCAGCACCATATCGTCAGCATAACTGATGTTGTTGAAGGACACACCATCTATCGTGCATCCGATGCCAGTGCTGCTGAGTTCCTCGATCAGCTTATTCACATAAATATTGAACAACTTGGGCGAGGTCAGTCCCCCTTGTCTCACCCCGCACTCTAACCTGTACACATCCGAGTATGAACCTGCCCATCTCACAGCATTGTGTTGGTTATCATACCAGAACTTCAGTACATTAATTATTTCTGGCGGCAGGTTAGTTTCATTGGACAACTTTTCCCACAAGATATCATATGAGACAAGGTCGAAAGCGCTGGATAAATCCAGAAAGCATGCATACACAGGTGTCCTCCTCCCAGTGTAATATTGCACTGTACTCTTTAGGGTCATGATTGCCGACTCAGTTGATAACCCATCCCTAAAACCAAATTGTCTGTCGTTAATTTTTAACTGTTTACCCAAACAACGGTCAAGTAAACAATCAAAAATCTTCGATATAATCGTTGCCAATGATATTGGTCTGTAATTATTAACATCAGACATATCACCGGTCTTATTCTTAGGAACGGGCACCACAACTGTTTTCACTAGATCAGCTGGCAGATACGAATGACTGACACAAAGGTTGAAAAGTAAGGCAAGAACCCTTGGGAGATGAACACCTGCGTTCTGCAAATGCTCAATACTTAAACTATCGTGACCAGGCGACTTACCCCTGGACATGTTTTTGATGACGGAAGACACATCCCGGGCAATGAAACGTACACTTAGGTCATTACATCTTATATTTGATGCTGGGTCTGCTGGACCAAGAGGTGGATCAATTTTGAAACGCTGTCGGAATAAGTTAGCAATATCGACCGACTCACTTATGCCCCCCACACTCGAAGGGAGACTCGATTCAGGATTCAACTTTTTCGATTCTCTCCAAAAGCTTCCAAAATTCCTCGCCGAATGGTGTGAAGCAATAATGTCCATTTTAATTTGATGCTGGTTATTTTGACACCACTTTAGCTTTGCCTTAAAAACTTTCCGAGAGTCACGCATTTGGTTATAAATAGGTCCCACACCGGGTCTACCATATTGAATCCAAAGCTCAAACCTTAATCGAGCCTCCGCATGAGCCTCTTTCACGTGTCTGTTCCAACCCGTGACATACCTCCGCCTCAGTTCCGTTCGACACAAACAAGTCGCCACCGCTGACTCACTTAACACGTCAATAATAGTTTTATACAAGCTATCTATGTGAAGTCTGTGCTCCCGGTTGGTGCACATATTATCACAGCATGCATGAAAAACAAACGGAAAGTCAACTTCTCTCAACTTCTTATGACACAACTCATGATAGCTATTTATTTGGCTAGCTTCTCTAATCCCCCACTTAACCCTGTTACAAGAAGCCTTAGTGTTAACGATTTTTGGCTGCAATACTTTTAAATTGCATGTCAGCTGTACGGGTAAGTGGTCTGACCAAAAAACATCATACACAATCTTAACATCAACAATAGTTTGACAGGCAGCCTTAGTGACCATACAGTGGTCAAGCCATCTACGACAATTATTATGAGCGTCACTAATATATGTATATGTATCAGAATTCAGTCCAAGTCTCTCTATATCTGCACATAACCAGTTTTGTTCATTACAGAAACTAAGTAATTCAACACCAAAACGCTCACCTGGGTGTGCATTAAAATCTCCCAACACAAATACACTTTCAACATTCTCGTTTTCAATAATTGCACTTACTTCACTTAAACATTCCGTAAACTCACTAAGGTTGTCCATTGAGTCGGTAGGCATGTAAACGGAAAAACCTATGAAAACACGCTCCGCCACTACAAACTTAGCCGCGACTAGACGCACACTTTTACACTCAATGACGGACACCGATGTAAACAAACTCCGTCTCCAGATTAGCGCCACGCCACCATATGGCCGCCCGCGCAGTATCTCGTTCGACGTATCCACAGCTGACTTGCCCACATAAGAAAACTCTTTGTGGATTGTTCCTAAGTAGGCTATGTCGTGCGGTAGGAGCCACGTTTCCTGAAGTGCAATGATATCCGACGAATGGCAAAGTGATCTTACACCTTCAATAGATCTATGAATAGATTTACAATTGAAGCTTACGAAATTAACTAGACTTTGTTCCATTATGACTAGGTGTAGGTACTCGCGGTTTTTCAGCAGGTTTACTTCTAAAATAAATAAACTTCCTGAAATTAATGCCCTCAGGCCACAGGTTATCGTTCATGAAGACTGGTAACTTATGTCTCGGAATGAAAATTTTATAGGAATTGTAGTCTCTTTCCTGTTTCATAACAACCTTTTCCAACTGTACGGACACCTGAGTCTTACTTAAAATATAACTCGATATATCGCTCATTGAGGCTCCTTTGTCTACATTATTAATAAAGAGTGGGACTTTAATATCTGCTGCTTTAAACTTCGTTTCAACATCATTCTTTGCTGTACCCTTCTGCCCAATAAAACGATATTTGTACCGTTTTTTCCTAACTTCTATCCATTCTTCGTCTTGTTTATTTCCTTTCCAAATACCTGGCTGCTGTACAATATCCGCCAAGGTCCTTTGCTTTGCATTCTCAACATCGCGATTCACTGTTTCGCTGTCTACCCTCACTTGCGTATGAGTAGATACCGAACTTTGAGACGACGCATGACTCAGATGTGACGCCGCGCGCACCGTACCGATACCGATGACCGGCTCGTTCACTTGTATCGGCGAATCCGGTTTTGTAAGCGAGACGCACGTATCGTTCGCGCGCTCGGGTGAAGGAGATAGCTGATCCCCCGCGTCACGCACTATCCGCTGCTCGCTGTGTGTCACTAAGCCCATTGGCCCGCTATCATAGGTATCGTAAACAAAAGCACCTCTTTTGCTATTAACGTTCAAATTATGAACGTTAACCAAAGAAGCTCTTTTAAGATTCTCCAAGTCACTTTTTAGTACACTGAATTGATCGTCCGTTACATATTTTTCCTTGATATACGATATGTCACTTCGCAAAATTAGGAGATCTTTAAGTAATCTTGTAACATCTATATGGTCAAAAGATATTGGGGGCAATTTCTGTAGATCGCGCGCCACAAAAGTTGGGATTAACTCCGGATCTGTCTGTTTGAGAAGGCTTATAATATCCTCCAAGTTTCTGTTGGTCTTGCCTTTATTTTTACGCGTTATGTTACGCTTTGAAGTCTGAACTGATTCAAACAAAAGACTTTTAGCATTTTCGACTTCCTCCTCAGAAAAAGCTGTCGCACAGATTTGCACAAGACTTTCTTCATCCATTACTTCAATTTTGTTTTGCACAAACGCAAGCACTTCACTTATCACAATGTTACAGTTTTGACATTTTAACACTTTAGAGGCCATTGTGTAGCCCCAAGGTCAATGACCTCACACGGCACCAGCGTATTGACGAACGCTTAATACTCGACCGTTTACGTTGACGGTTGCGCGAGGACTATGATTATGCTATGCTTATGTAGGTATATTGAATATTTTTTCTCGTATCAGTGGTTTTTGTATTCAACTTCGAACATTAGTTTTCATTGTTTTAAATTGTATCCAACAAATATGCGAATAAATAGGTTTTGAATCGTTTTTCTAACTATGCTTTGAGGTATCGGTCATACTATTGAGAAACAAGTTGGTTAAAAGACACCTCTAATAATTAGTACATTACTGATGCTTTATCCCTTTTACCTGTATTTCATCCTTTATCTAAGTAACAAGTAAATATCTATCAATCTACCGTGCCTAAATGTTCCTTTTTATTACTTGGTAGCCCAAAATAAGACATACCTAGTAAAACGAAGGATTTATTGCTTAAAAAGATATTTGTCTCAATTTATTTGTTGAATGTCAATTGGTTTCCACATCACGTTTCGTTCCTGAGTAGGTACGATTAATGTTTCTAAAACATTGTTTAGACATAAAATGTTCGATTTAGTTTTATTTCCAAAAAATATTATTTGATGATGATGATGGAAACTCTCAAGAAACAGACATTAATATTACTTACTAGCACTTTGCCCGCGACTTCGTCTGCGCAGATTTAGTATATAAACAATTTTACCACCATCCCCCACCGTTTTACCACCTTAGGGTAGGAGTTTCGTAAAATCCATTTTTAGCGGATGTCTGCACCCTATAAGGAACCTAACTGCTAAATCTTAAGTTTGTAGATGTTATTGTTTCTGAGATTTAGTGATTAACCAGTGAGTGATATTTCACTTTTATATATGTACATAGAAGTTGACGTTGCAGCCGTAGATAACAATCCACTGAAAATACCCGGATCAAAGGAAGATTAATTGATTTATTAAGGCTACAGTGATTACTGCCATAAAAACCAGAATAACAAACTACGTGGTGATTTTCATTACAACATTGAAATTAACGATAAATGTCGAATAGGATGGCCTTATATGTTTATTTTCATATTTGAAAAAAGACAATAGCTATAATACCGTTTGGTATTCCAAAAATAGATATATGTTGTTAAACTTTAAGTTCAGTGGGAACCGGCTATATGGAATAGTTCATTTCTTGATTCAAAGAAAAGACGACGAAACGCTTATCTAAAAAAGAAAAAACCACTTTTGTAATCAATGTTTGCTGTTGCTATGAACGCAAACGTGTTCGTTTAATATGTAAGAAAATAGCTTAAGTTTGATAGAAATAACAAGTCTAAGTGTTCTAAGTCTTAAGATATTCGTTTCCTCCACTTTTATATGTATAAGATAATTTTAAACAAACACACGTTCGGAATCAACGAACCTTTGAATTCAAGTTGCTCATGCTTACAAATAGACTTTAGTAACGCAAGCTGACTATTAACACGGGGTACCAGAAATAAAAAAAGATTTTTAACTGGTACATGTAGGTAAGGTCGTGGGTTACTTTGGCGAAGTGAAAATGCTTTGAGTTTTCATTTTCCGACGTGGCTGTAGTTTTTAGTCCTTTTGAAAGCTAGTGCTATCATATTAATCATAAAAAAAAAACAATATACTTGAGAACCACCTCCTAGTTCTCAAGTCTATTGTTTTTTTTTTGTGCGTGCTACCTCGTTGACTTTTTATTGGGTGTACCTATTTTGATGATTCTTTTTATTCTTGTAAGCTAGTGCTTGTCATGTCATTTAAATTTGAATGACATCAGACGACTAATATTTGAGTTATCCCTTAAAATTAATATTTAATCGGTTTCGATCACATTAATGTTGTTCTCATTTTAACTTATCGTTCTAAAATGAAAAAAAAAAAAAATCTATACACGGTGGTTTAGAAGAGCATCGTAGCATTTCGAGGTTGTCCCTTTCGATTTTGGTAATGATCTGACGAAGAGTTTTTCATCAGATCATTAAGTTCCAAAGATAGGAAATGTAACACTTTAGTAAATGATAGCAAATCTTCTAGGATTGCTGAAATTGCATGTCTGTTTATTGTTTACACTAGCTTGTAACGGCGCCGGTTATAGCCGGTACGTTTTGAAGGGGCACTACTAAAAAGTGAAAAATAAACAACTTTTTTACAAAAAAAAACTTCTAAATAAAAATAAAACAGAAAAAAAATACCATAACTTTAATATCGGCAAACGGTGTAAAAAAAAAAAGAAATAACCAAAAACACCGACTTCCGAAAAAAGTTTTATTCTCTACGACAACTCGAGCGGCGGCGGCTCATTTGCCATAAAATGAAAAAAAAAGCCATAAATATTTATGGAATTTTCGGGTAAAACATAACATTTTGAAGTACATGGTTTTATTTGCTTTCCGTAGGTTTTGTTTATTTTATTCCAGTTTGTTTTTTTTTTCTTTTTGTGCTTCGTGCTTGTTCAAAATCATAGTAAATGAATTTTATCAACAAGTATCATTTAGGTTTTATTAATTACTAGCTGACCCAGCAAACGTTGTTTTGCCATATAAAATAAACACAATATTTAGGGGTATGAATGATGTTCTATATATATAAAAGAAAGTCATAGGGTAAATTTAGCTTTCTATTGGTGAAATAATTTTTAAAATAGAAAACTTAAAGCTAAGATATTTCTTAGCTGTATCCCGCGGTTTCACCTGCCAGCGCCATTTATTCTTTCTGGCTCAGTGTTCTTTTTTTCGTCTCCTAAGGATCAAAGCTTGATGTTAAATAATTATGGTTCTGGTATTCTGGTTCTTTTTAAGTCTTCACTCACAATTCCAGCCCCAGAAATGCTTCGACATGTTTATGGTCTGCTGGTACACGTGGATTTACTTACCTTACCTCTCAAATTTTCAACCCTGAAATTTAATACTTCGACATTCTTCTTTCTGGTCTTCTAGTACTTGTAAATCTTTAGTGCATGCAATTTTAACCCCGGAAACTATACCATTTAAAAAAAAATGAACGGCTAGACTGATCACGTCCCACGGAAATGCGATAAAAATGTCCTATATAAATAAATATATCCTATGCCTGCGCCATTTATTATTTCTGGCTCAGTGTTCTTTCTTTCGTCTCCTAAGGATCATAGGATAATTATGGTTCTGGTATCCTGGTACTTTGTAAGTCTTCAATCACAATTCCAGCCCCAGAAATGCTTCAACTTGTTTATGGTCTGCTGGTACATGTGAATCCTTACTTCTCAAATTTTCAGCCACTAAAATACTTCGACATTCTTCATTCTGGTCAATCTTTAGCGCATGCAATTTCAGCCCCGGAAACTACCATTTTTAACAAATAAACGGCTAGACTGATCACATCCCACGGAAACGGGATAAAATGTCCTACTTATATAAATATATCCTATGCCTGCGCCATTTATTCTTTCTGGCTCAGTGTTCTTTTTTTCGTCTCCTAAGGATCAAAGCTTGATGTTAAATAATTATGGTTCTGGTATTCTGGTTCTTTTTAAGTCTTTACTCACAATTCCAGCCCCAGAAATGCTTCGACATGTTTATGGTCTGCTGGTACGCAGAAACATGTCGAAAACTTAAGAAGGAAAGTTTTCGACATGTTTCTTTCTGGTCTTCTAGTACTTGTGAATCTTTAGCGCATGCAATTTTTGACAGCTACGACACAAAGGAACATTAAGGGAAATGATTTATCTTTCATAATTATGTATTCGTTGTGTTTGCTAGGAAAGCACTTCCAGCCGCATTCTATGAAGGCGACCTTTCTAGATTTTATTAATCTTTTGTTTTGGTTGCTAGGTTACACTTGTTAATTTTGAATTATCTACAACGCACTAAATATATTTCACCTAAAACCATTTTCCGCTGCGTTTCATTTAATAGAGTTTTCATTGTTTTTAAGATGTATTCTGCTATTCGGGGCGGAGACAAATCCAACGAACCAAAAACCAAGAAAATTGGTCCAGCAGATCTCGAGTTATAAGTGTTGTAACAAACCCGACTTTGTTTTATATATATAGATAGGTGAATGTTCACCTTACGCCTTGCTCACGTCACCTAAATCCAAAAGGAAAAGTGAAGTTTTCAAAGAAAGTATTATTTAATTGGTTTTACACTTAATAACTTCTAAGTGGGATTAGATGTTAATTACAAAAAAAAAGAGTAGAAATAATGTTAACAAAGTGGAATGCTGAAAATAACATACACACACAGTATATTAATATATTTTGATTTGTTACTTTAGTTTAAGGCTTTATATTCTCTTCTACTCTTGTTCTTACACACTATTGTCTACATTTCTTTTTCGCTTATCCTTTCGCAGGTCTGCTGGAAGAAATTTCGTTCGAAATAAGCAGTTCCTTTATACAAAAATTGTAATGTTGTCTCTTAATTATTGTATGTGTGTACATAAATAATAAAATAAATAAATACAATATGTAGATTAAAAGGTATAATTTCAGTTGCTTTTTAATATTTGATGTGGCTTTAAAACGTGTTGCTTCCAAGGTTATCATTAGTGAATGGTCGTTGGTTGGCTTTAATCATGTTAAAAAGACAATGGAACCTTATTATACCAAAAACCTAAGATTACGAGTTACTACTTTCTTTTCTGCTCAAGATTCAACACATCTTTCATATTTTTATTGTTAACAAAGTTTTAATTTACAATCAATGAAGCTGTCTAGTCTTTAACCAACTGTGGCCGAGTCAAGCTTTTTATTGCACACTAGCAGCGCGCCGCCGTTTTACCCGCTAATTCCCGTTCCCGTGGGAATATGGGGATAAAATATATCCTATGTCACCCAGGGATAGTGTAGCTTCCAAACAGTGAAATAATTTTTCAAATCGGTTCAGTAGTTTCGGAGCTCATTCAATACAAACAAACAAATCTTTCCTCTTTATAATAGTAGTATAGATTTTACATGGAGTAAGTGACTTCCTATTTGACCTACATAAACCAGTAACTGGGTAAAATGATACCTTTTCGCTTGGCCTGGCCTTGGCCGTTATCGGTAACGACCATAAAAGTTCTTCAAATGACAACCAGGATCATCATTACATACCTGCCGAAGTACGGGGGTTTCTTATTATGTGATAAAAGCATTGCTTTACCTTGAAGATTGACCCGAGTGAATGTTATTATCTCCTAGAAAACATACATATACTTATCATTAGTAAAATAACTCAGAGTGACGTTAGAATCTAAGTTCAAGTGAGAAGTGGGCAGTGACTTTAAATTGAGTTGTGTTACGACCTTTAGAAGTAACAAACAAGATAAATGATTCAAGAACGCTAAATCTGGGGAGCAATTAGCCAACTAGGCGATTTAATTATGTATGATTACTACTTACGACTTTATGGGAAATCATCAAATGACTTCTCCCGCTCTGGGCGGAGCGGAAGGGAGTGTCAGACTCTTACTGACTAAAACCCACCCGTGATCCTTCTTGTGTCCTTTTGCGTTCCAGGGCTGCAGTGACTCTTTCGAACAAATTTCGCAACACTAGCAGGCACTGACCATATGGGGCCCCGTCTACGACTACTTACGACCTAAGGTGTGTCTTCGACATTTGTCTGAAATATTATAATTACTTCTTTAGATCGAGTTACTTCTAAGTTTCATATTCTTCTCATTGAATAAAAATCATGTTAGTGAGTGCCTAAAAATATGTGCATTGATTAAGTTTTGCCAACCATGCCGTTGCTGCTGCCTCACACAGTCTGTAGCAAGGAACCTATCTTCCCCTTTTTTGTGGATGGAAAAATCATCAGTTGATTCCTCCTCTGGGCGGAGCAAAAGGGAGTGTGAGACCCTTACTATTCCAATTCCCTGGCAGGAATAGGGTGTAAAATTAAGTAGACTGTAACAATATTCTAGATAGTAAAATAAGATAAGTAGTTTTGTAGGTCCGCTGCCTTTTAGATTGTAGGTAGTAGGTATATAAAATAAATAAAAAAATAAATAGTCATATAAATATAAATAAATACAAAATTAAAAAAATATATAAATAATAAAAATAGTTGTGAATGTCCCCTTGCCTTTTCGAATATAAGTAATTAATCCACATTTCCAAAATAGCTGGTTAAATCCAACTATATAATATCTAATTAAATCTTGGACAAAAACAGTCTCTGATTATGTCAGAGGACAACAAGTGTGGCAGGAGTGGGTTTTAGCCGGTAAGAGTTCAGCACTGCCCCTGCCGTCTCACAGTGTGGGCGGTAGAGGCGTCCATAAAAAAAAAAATACCCTGGCAGGCACTGAACCTACCCTTCCTTGGGCCATATCTATGAGGAAACACATCCATTGTTCGCCTTCTGTCGCCACGTTGACCTGTCCTGTGTGACCATCTAGCGGATTCTCACGGCCTTCACCAGGTCACCATGTTGTGAGAGGTCTTCCAACACTGCGTCTTCCGGTACGCGTTTGCCACTCCAGAACGTTTTTTAGTTAAGTTCGTAGCAGCGTAATCAGCCTATAACCAGACCAGGTATGGACCTGGTTATAGGCTCCTCTTGGCTGTTTGGTGTACCTTAGTAGATAGTAATGCTCATAAAAATAAGAACTTCGAATTCTAGTCACAATAACATCTCGATGTCAGAACTAGTCAAAATGTAAGGAAATTTGAAGTTTTATGTTATGTTTCCTAAAAATACCGGAATTGCCTTCTGCTACAAATGCGCCAAAAATACTGCAATTTATTTATTATATACAGTCGTTCACGTACAATTTTATAATTAACTTTCTGCAGTTGACTTCTACGAATACGAGCATGAAGGCATTTCATGTAATTTTACTGGTCAGACTTTCAAGTGATGAGAAAAATACCAGCATTTTTTGAAGAGCATACTCGTAAGTTATTTTCAAGGTAAAATTATTATTATTTTGCAGTGCAGTGTACTAATGCAGAGGCAGTCAAGGTGACAGTAATTGCATACTTTTTCACTTAGAACTTTCCTCAACTTTCTTTAAAAAAAAAAAAACAGTAATTGATTCGACCGCAATGCAGTATAATTTGTTCAGATTCCAACACCGATAGCATCGTTTGGAAGAGCTTCGTGACAAAACTAATAAATCGGTCTCTTATAGTTTCAGACTTATTTAACTTAAACGCGTTGTTAGGAGACCATTAAAATAGTTTATAGACCAGACGCTTCCTTATACCCTGTTAAAATATATGTTTCTTTATTAGATCATTTTTGTCACTTTTACTTGATTGTTATGCGGATATAATGAATGTCCGCGGGGTTATTTTGAGGCCCATAAATCTAATAGACTCCGATGGTAATCAGATAAAGTACCTACCTATGAAAAGTTAAGTTTATTGGTATTGGGTTGGGTGGCTTTGGTATTGGATAGAGAATTTTATTCAGTTTTCAAAAGCAACCCTTTTAAGAATGAAAAAAAAAAATCTCTATTGGTTACAGAAAAGTGTTTCATTCAAGGAAAAAACGTCCTCTGCTGGACATAGGTTTGTCCAAAGCGTTATCACGCCATATCGGTCAGTTCTGTATTTTTCGTATCCACCGTAATCCCGAGACCTTTGTGGTCTACGTTGGGCCTTTTGACGATGCGTCTTTCAGACAAGAAATATTCCATTATGAGTCAAGATCACTTTCATTCCGTGACATAAGTCATCTATGGCAACACACGTTGGATATAGGCTTTGGTCTTATAGACACTATGATTTGTTAAACCATACTCGCAGATAACACCTTCTGAGAAACTTATGATGTACTCATTTCAAGTATATTTAAAAAAAATTGTAATATTCAATTACTATTATTTTATCAGCATACACTGTCGCACTGTTGGGTAAAAGCCTCCACCACAATTTTTATCAGTATTTACCATTATCTGCTGTTCCGACCCAATACCTCATAAAACTGCCTCATGATTTCCACCTGCGACTTTCCCCTCTTTTTGTAGATCGCTGATCATTTAGATGTGAATTTACCCAAATCTCATCTGCCAATATATCGACCTAATATAATATCGACCTAAAACACTTTCCATGTCACCACCCACTTTCCAGCCTGATAAATAAACAAAAGATAAACGTACAATGTAGGTACTTTACAGCTGTCATACCATTCAAGTCGTAGACTGGTGTAAATAGGTCATCGTGTCACAACTTACGCATGTTACCGTATGTACTGAAACACAATGCGGCTCTTTTATTTAGACGTCTTTTTTTTATTGTAAATGGATTTGCTCTTGACTCTAGTCTAGGTCACAGGTGACAGAGACAAAGTCTACGATGTAATGAGCTTACCCAAAAGAAGCCTGTTCACTCTAACTTTGAAGAGATTAGGGTTTAATGCGTTCGGAAACACAGACGCAGGCAGAGAGTTCCACTCCTTTGCTGTGCGCATTATAAAAGATGATGGAAAACGCTTGGTGCGAATTGGTGGAATAGCTACAAGGTAGGGATGGTAACCTACAGTGCTTCTAGATGTCCTAAGGTAGAAGGGGGGCGGTGGGATGAGGACGTGGAGTTCATGGGCACACTCGCCGAAGTACAATCTGTAGAAGACTGACAAGCAAGCGGCCTTACGGCGATGACCCAGGCTGTGAAGCTTAGACGTATGAAAGTATTGGTATCCGAAAAGATATGCACCGATGTAAGATTTGAACGTGAAGAGAGATTAAATAATTTTAAGATAAACATGAGAACATCGTAGCTGTTGACGGGTAGGTGAGTTTGCTAATATTATTCAGTATTTTACTATGCATAAATATAAATAATTGTGGGGATTTTGTCTATTGCTAACACCCGGTTAAGTGCAAGGGGCACATATGGTAAGCAGATAATGTAACAGTTATGCACGCAAATGGTGCGTTTTTGTTTTATAATGGAAGGATAAAAACTGCCAGGTTTATCTAGCTATATAACTTTGGTCCTTCCTAAAGAAACACAGTGATGCAACATTCAGTTGAAGCTGCCAAAATAAAACCGGCCTGAGAAATTTTCATTCGCACCTATAATTTTAGTAGACGATACCAAAGTACTAATTCTTTTCTTCTTTGTTTAAATACGTATCCTTTAAAAATCACCATTATTAGACGTGTCTCGAATCAGTTTCTACTGGTTACAAGCGTTCTATTTTTGGGCCTGCCACTATCGTGGTAATAAATTCCCTCTATGAGGAGTGACTAAACAGGTGCTACAGGGCCACGGCCTGACGCAGGTCCTCACGGGACACGGCTGTTTCGTGAGGTACCTGTTTCATATTCGGCGGGAAGGCAAAGACTGACCCGGGTCAACGGAGCTATCTGCACCGTCCACGCGTCTCAAAGAGTTATCAACATAATTGACGGGGCACGCTACGGCCGGTGCCTGCCAGGGTTTTGGAATTGTTCGAAAGAGTTACCCTGACAATAGAACGCAAAGGAGATGTTCCAGAAATGTATGGAGCTTGGGCCAGCACTATGTACACTTAATGTAAATATCACTATGTAGTATAGTTACCGTTTTTTTATGTCAATTTCCTATATTTTGGCTTCGTTTTTATGTACATCCAATTTAGCTTGGTCAAGGAGAGCAACACAACTACCTACTAATAAATATAGTGGTCAGCAATAAGCGAAATGTGATTTTGACAATGATATTTGATCGATGTGTCATGTGTCACCTTATAACTGCGAGAAAAAACAAAACACGAATTCCAAACATACTAATTGATTGCGGGAGCATAACTTTTATTACCTACTATTGCAGCTAAATTAGTTACATTGGCGTTATGAGGCGCAAGTTACGACGGTTACGAACACGATGATTCAAAGTTGAACGGAAACGAAACATAGAACTGTCAAAGTCGTCAATTAAACGTCATAACCACTGTCATGGCTACCTTAAACAAAAGGTTATGTCACTAAAACACTTTTCAAATAATTAATTAGTACACCTGTACTTTTATTCCAATTAATATAGGTACATAATTGTTATTTTTTTTCCTTTTTATCTATGTAGTGTACATAGTGCTAGCCCTAAATCAAATATATCCTTTGGATGTATATATTATAATGCCTTCCGCTGTGTTCTGCCATACTTTTTGGTTTTTACTGACAATCTAAATAACTTAATGTTTGCCATGTATGGAATCATTCTCAGATTCATATACATACAGCGTGCAACAGAACAAACGTAATACCCGAGAAGGGGCCATTTTACTCATAATCATGTATATCTTTTGCTATCTATGGGACCAACATTTCTGTGCGCATAACTCGACAAAATGTACTACTGGACAGCTGATTTTTTTTCGCGGTTTTCCGTTTTGTTCCCATAGTAAAAGTTGTTCATAATTATGAGTACAATGACCTCTTTTGAGGTGTTAAAGAAAAAAAAAGAAAGATTATACAGAGGAAAAATTTGATTGTTTCTTTGTTTGATTGCATTGAGTAGGCTCCAAAACTACTTGACCGATTTGAAAAATTCTGTCACTGTTGGGAAGCTACACTATCTCCGGAAAACATAGGCTATATTATATCCCCATATTCTCAGGGGAACAGGAACTACGTGGGTAAAACCGCGGGGCGATGCTAGTTATTAATATCGTCGAGAAACCTTTATAGAGTAGGTACGGTAGGTACTAAAAATAATTGAATAGAAGGAAACTAATCTTGTATTCTATTCCAGCGCACACTTCACAAGATCGATACTAATGAAGTATTAACGTGCTAATAAAACCTTCACAGAAATCGACTTCATCGAAAATTGCTCAAACAAAAAATAGGAAACACTGAATGTTTGATTCTAGTGGGTACAGGCAGCGGCATAAGTCAATGAACATTACAGACTTTTTAAATTATAAATCATAGTCGTACCATGAAAGAAATGGAGTAAATGATAGTTATGCATAGTGACCGTTGGCATGAGAGAGGGGAAGATGAAAGCTTTATGCGCCGAACGGACTGAAAAATTACATGGGACAAAGGCAGAAAGCTAATAACGAAAGATTTATGATATATTTAGTGTTGTTTCCTGAAGAAAATTTTCCTGTACCTACAATAAAATAACGAATATGCACAAAATAACTCATTTATAATCTCCCACACATCTGGCACAGCCACTTTACCTGAATACCCGACTTTACTTGAACGAGGTATATCACAGCTACCCTGATCAAGCTATAAACGATTCGGCAAAGAAGAAAGATACGATACAAATTCATACGAGTACAGACACAAGTAATAAAATTCTCTTCTGAACCGTTTATTGTGAAAAGAATTTTCATGCAGACTGTACTGTAATGGAACTATTTCGGGAACTCACTACCAATATTTTGCCTCATAAAGTATGAAAGCCAATGCTATCGACAGCCCTTCATCAAACAATGTGTTACAATGTTATGCAAATAGGAAAAGTCAATATGAATTTTACAAGCAACTTTGTGTTGAACAATGTTGTTGACTGACTTGAAAATGTTGAAAACAGAGATACTATCGCTATTTGAAAGTGTGTTGTTGTTATAATTACAAAGTTGGTACAAAACTCCGTTGATTGTTGTGCTGTATTTATTAGTCGTTAAAAAGCATTTAATCCTCCTTGGTGTTTCATAAAATTGGAATTCCTCATTCTTGGAAAATTAAAATTCCTTATCTTTTAGAACGGATTTGAATGAAACTGAATAATACCTAGGTGTAAAAAGTTAGTTAAGATATATTTCTATAATGAAATATCGAGAAAATGAGAGTGATCTGGGGGCATGGCAGTACCCCGGCCACGATGAGCAAAAAAACGCCACGGCCGTACCATACCATTCTTTTCTTGAAACAGTTCAGGCCATTTTCGACCCCCCCAACTTCATTGTGGATGATACTAGAAGCTTGAATTTTCAGTAACCAAGCACCTATTGCATGATCCCGGTATATTTCAAATTCAATTCAATTTCCAGTAGTTTTAGAATTATAACTAGTCAGTTTTTATTTTGTCACTCAGTGACTGACTGACTGACCGATCATCAAAACTCTAAGGTATTCCTAGCAGTTATAGAAGCTTCAAATTTAGAATACAATTAGTGTTTAGTGTATAGATTAAGAAAAAATAAAAATATTTAGAAATTTTGGTCCAGTTTTCTAGATACATCAACTGCATAAATAACTATGTTATCAATATAAAAAAATAAATATTTATGTTTTCAATTAATAGATTGATTTGGCAATCGCACTAAATAATCTTATTTAATATAATATGTACTACTACTTGAAAGATTCATTGTGTTTTCATGCGATGGTCAAGTCAATCTATTTATTTATACCATAAAAGATTTTTAATATTGATATGGTCACTATAATTATGTTGTTAGGTTAGCTAATTACGTTTTAGCTTAAGATAGAAAGTCCCTTAAGTAGGAACTGAATAAATTAACCGACTTGGTATTGAATGGATCTCACAACTTTTTACGATAGAAGAACTGAGTTGCAAGACTTGCTTTTATTTTACAAGTTATGTTTTTGATGGCTATACACTTTCTACAGACAACTAAATTGACTCTCTTTCTTCTGATAAAGTAAATGGAATACCGTGAGGAGTTAAGCCTCTGAAGTAACATCTCTATTTACGGAAGAGGTAGGAGAAACTCCGGTGCACTCCGATGCTACTGAGAAATAACAGATGGAATAACTCAATCAAACTTTTCCCGACCCGGGAATCGAACCCAGGACTTCATGCTACACTAGACTAGGGAGGCGGTCATCAGTCTAGTACAATATACTCCAATAAGACTTTTACTAAGGATTTTAAAGAGTTCAACAATTTCAATATGATAAAAATCGCTTAATAAAAATTCAACATTGTATACAATTGTGGTCAGATAATACTCTCGTGAAAATGTAGCTACAATTTTACCGGATTAAAACGTATTGCACAAAGATAAATGCAGGTGTTTCGAGCTTTTTTGTAACCTTTAAAAGTCTACAAAATTTAAATTGAAATGGTTGAAAATACTTGTATTTTACGAATAAATAGCGGTATAATGTTGACCTCTTCGCGACCAAGTTTCTACTAGGTTACCTCGTATATAAATCGATAGAGAAAAGGTGAGCACGTGGCCAGTTAACCAAAGCCTATAAGACGCTCCGTAGTACTATTGACGTGCCTGATCTACTTGCTATGCTGGCTCGCTTCTTTCTACCGAACAATTACTGCAGGGGCAAAAACCATGATGCGGAATTTGTTCGAAAAAGTCTCCGCGGCGCAGTAACGCAAAGGGCACAAAAAGGATCACGGGTGGGTTTTAGTCAGTAAGAGTCTGACACTCCCTTCCGCTCCGCCCAGAGCGGGAGAAGTCATTTGATGATTTCCCATTCAAAAAAAAAAAACAAAAGGGGGAAAAAGCATTTGTGGAATTTGTTCGAAAGAATCACCGCGGCCCTGGAACGCAAAGGGCACAAGAAGGATCACGGGTGGGTTTTATTCAGTAAGAGTCTGACACTCCCTTCCGCTCCGCCCAAAGCGGGAGAAGTCATTTGATGATTTCCAGTCCAAAAAATAGGGCTAAAAGCATAGATTGTTTGGTCCATCTCGCACCGTTGCGCCAGCTGATTCTCCAGTACCTCACACTCTGGCTGCATTTAATGATCTGTTGAATTCTAATCCAACAAACGACCTGTGTGCGGATGCATGTACTTATTGGCACATCAGAGCTGCTGTGAGAGGAATTCATGAAAGAGTTAATGTTAAATTCGATAAATAATTAGTTAATGTTTCAAATTAAGCTAAATTACAAAATTTAAATCATAAATGAATCAATTCGTAAAAAAAATAGTTTTAATATACTCACGTTATTGTTAATTTAAAATATTTGTTATTGTATTGTTTATATTTTAATTGATTATATTGGACAGTATTAGTGTCAAATTTTATTCTAATTTGTATCTTCTGTAGAAATTTAAATTGTATTGTATTTTTATATTTTTACTGTATTACCACCGACCCAAAAAATTACAATGCTATGTACGTTGTCATGTGCATCAGACCAATTATGAAATGTATGCGATGTGGTAGTACTAAATAAATAAATATAAATTCGAATAAAACAAAATAATAAGATTTTTAAAATTTTATTCCATCGTGATAGTAAATAGACGTAAGGATGTAAATAGTAATTGTACAATATATTTAATAGACCTTTCATAATGTACATTAAAATTATGAGCATTTATAATTATATCAATCGTGATCATTCAGAGATATGTACAACTTCATTTAGTAAAACTATAATATGGTATGCATTCTAATATCATGTAAAAGCTACACTAGTATTTTAAATTACGAAATAATTTTAGTGGTGTAGTACTAACATCTAAATTTTTAGCTTTAAGTACATTATGTAATATTTGTATATAATAATTATAGAACATCGGCTAGACGTGTAAATTAAATGAAATATGTAGTAGTCCAAGATCTTGAAGCCACCAGACGTGCCTTATTTTTTAGTAACAAGATTTTTAGGAGTTATAGAAGTGTTAGTGTGTGCCCAGGCATTTTATCTATTTACAGAGCATGTTTCGAAAATCAGGGAAGCCATTTTCATACCCCTAAATCCTGATAGATCAACTATATCGAAATTTTAGCTTCATGAATAAGAGCTCACTGTAGGTGGCGAATAGCTCTTACTTAATTATAAATATGTTATTTTTTTATACATTACCCCACACTTTCTCATACAACGTGGGTGCGTTCACAAACATACAAAATCACACACGCAAACAGCAACTACCACTAAACTATCTGTAGGCTGTATAGCCTACATATAGTTGTTCTGAGTCAGGCTGTTGTGTATACATATTTGTTCCGTGCGGGAATTTGGGATCGAACCCGCGACACGCAGCGCGGAAGCCAATCGGTTAACCACTACGCTACCCGTGTCGACAAATTTTATTAAAAAAAAATACTGTAAGACATACTTTAAAAAAAAACATGCTCAAAGCACATGCTAACACTACTCTATCCCGCATATACCGCATACTTTGTTACTCAGAAAATAAATATTACCCATCCTTAAATCAAAAAGACCTAAAAGCAAGGGGTATTTATGTCTTTTTGATTTGATTTGAGGTCTTGAACTATTAAATGTCAAATCCCATTACAGTACCTATATATTTAATCCAAATTGTAATTGTTACATCGGATCGTAACATCTGCAAACAGGCTCAAACAAACACCTACACAAAACTTAATTTAAGGTAATATGAAAATCATGGCAGAAAATATAGAGGAATTGAGAAACATCTAATAAGGATTGGCACAAGACACCTTCGATCATACACAGATTTGACTGAAAACATCAGAAGAATCCTGTTTCATTATAAACAAGTCGGGATTATGAAAACAATGTTCTATACAGGTCTTATAATTAGTTTACAGTTAAATTCTACATTCGAGAACCAATTTTCGACATGACACTTTCAAATTTCTGGAATAGATTCAGAGATAGGTACTTGTCTTTATTTTAAATATTTTAATGTGTTACATTCTATATATTAGCTGGTTTATGAACTAAGAAATTATTTTATGCCTAACATTTTTCATACTTCTAT
Organism: Hecatera dysodea; assembly: GCA_905332915.2. Classification (NCBI taxonomy): domain Eukaryota; kingdom Metazoa; phylum Arthropoda; class Insecta; order Lepidoptera; family Noctuidae; genus Hecatera; species Hecatera dysodea. The sequence goes on from HG995299.1 coordinate 7,976,083, forward strand.
TATATTATTTGTGAATATAAAATATGCAAGATATATCCTTAAGATATTTGCTACATAATTATTGACTCTTACGGAAACCAATACAAAATTAAGCTCTGTACATACACTATAATTATTCTACATGATCTACCAATCAGAAACATTTATATTTTCATGTAATTTCTACGATTTGGGATTAAAATTGACAACTATGATGTAATATCCTATTAAATACTTACTACGATTTTTATTTTAACTGATCTATGGAAGGTTTTTACGACTGGCAAAACTATTTAAATAAAAATAAGAGATGAGATGGAAAGGTACAAATTAGGTATATAATATGATTTACCACTAAAATGGCGATTATACTCTATATAATCTGTTGCAGTAGAGATACACTCCAGAAAAATGCTCAAGAGCAAAATCTCTGAAGATTTTCTTTTTTAAAACAAATGAAACTCATAATTTCTAAGGTTTGTGCAACATACTAGTTTTTTTTTTTAATTGATGAAGGATAAAATCTATAAATAGTGGAGGGAATAATATAGTCTTAGATTTGAAATTGGTATTATTATTCCAAAATTGTAATTATAGGATTTGGAAAAACTCCGTGATTTGGATTTAAGGCCTACTGTGACATGTCTGTCCATCTGGTCCCCAATCACCAGTACAGATTCATACATTTAGAAAATAAACAGTTATTTAAATACAATGTAGACTAAATTTATAGATTCATTAATTAGTGCCTTCAATATTCCTAATTATTTACAATAATATGGATCAATGTTATATAAAAGGTATTCGTGCTGAGATTTAATTGACATTTTAAAAATATATTTTGGGATTTTTGATAAGAGTCCAAAAATAAAAATAATATACAGGTTGTGCTTGGAAAATAACATCTCTAGATTTAGGCTGTATCTTACAATCGTATTAATTTGAGGAAAAAAAAACATTAGTCGTGGGCGGAGTAGAAGGATTAATTGATATAAAATACTAAATACTTGATATAATCTTTTACACACGTTTATAAGTAGGTAACGTTTTACAGAAATCTGTGAAAGACACGTCCCATCACACAGAATCCCCTTACAAGTACAATCTTACACACTAACACACCATGTGCAGGTAATACATTTCATTGGACCAAAGTTCAACCTTCAAATCATTTCAGATTCTACCGCTACATATTATACTAGATACATACAAACTGTTTTCATACCTACATGCAATACAAAATATTATGCATTATTAATACACTCACAGTGAACTAGCAACTAAATTAAATGAAAACGTCTAAGACACTGCAGATAATTTTTTTATACATCATAATTTAGATTAAGACGATACTTACAACGAGATTGCTTATGATATAATTTTATAGACACTTCCAATAAAGATAAAAGTGGCACTGTTATTAGTAAAGTTATTGTGCAGTCCTTACACTATCAAGGTGAATTAAAAGTCTAATCGCAATTTCTTAACACTCAAAAGACTCGGGAGATTAGATACAAAAATATCAATGTTAGGATCAATGAAAACACACCACGCTAAGCTGTGGTCCCTCAACAAGACACACAAATAGAACTTCAGCGGAAAGTCTTTGAAATTCGTTGTGACGCCGAAGATTCTGAACCCATTCATAAACACACACTATCACAAAAGGAAAGTTTATATAGTCCAGTGCAGTGCGATGCTAGTCTAGTCATCAGCTTAGGGACTTTGTGCAGGGCTGGGCCACGGTGGCCTAACCTTTTCCAGCACGTATTTCAGCTGGAAACTGGTGTGGAAATGCTACAGATACTCATCTATCTGGTCGTAGTCTTCATCTGGGGGCGACGGGCCAGATACTGAGAGGATCGGTAGTCCGAAGTGTTTGACAGTTTCGACACTGCCACTGATGCTGTCATCCGATTTGGCTTCTTCATTGATGGTGTCCTCTCTTGGATGTTTGCCCTTGCACAGCCGCTCTGATGAGTCGCTTAATGCTGTTAATGGTATGTTATCGGCTGATCTGTAAGTTGAAATTTAGTTCGAATAAAACGTGTTGCAAAAAAATCTGTTGTTATCATCAGGGGTTAATAATAAAACTCTGATGACTCAGATGTGCCTAGAAATTCTGAGAATATCGACGGACGATTCAATTACTATTGGATTAACAAAATCTATCGCTCTATATTTCTAAAACTACTTTTTTACAAGTAAATAAAATAACATTTCATGTCTTTAAAAATACTGACTATTATATAGTTAAATAATACCGACTAAACATTAAAAGTAAGAAACTCATTTTATAGCCAACAAGTCTATGATTTTTGCAACAGATTATATTTTATAAAACGTACCTTTCTTAAGGCAAGAAACTTGTCAAAACGAGCTACTTACCTGGCTTTGCGACAAAGTTTTGACTGAGAGCCGTGTCGCCTCAGAAACTCGCCAGCATCAAAGCCTGGGAAGCCCCCAGCCGGCTCGGCTGACACGAAGATTGCCGAATTCACCCGAGGACGGCTACATCGGGCTAATAAACGCTCCTCACACTCCAAGCTCTGTGTATGCGTGTGCGACCACCGCATGTGCTGTAACGGAGAAAATTAATTTTAGAATTTAATTAAACTGCACGAAACCCTCTTGTACGGAGAAAAACTCAACTCTGTGTCGTGATTGGTCCAACTCCGTGATCTAAAATCTCTATGGCTATAAAGAAAACAACATCAAGAAAAAAGTGAAAGTTTTTGAATTTCAATAAATACAAGAAATAAATGGTACATACATAGTGCTCAAATCATTCCAATAGTAAAATAGAAAATTCATTGTGAGTGAAAGTTGAGTGTTCTTGGGTAATGCGTTGTAAAAGTATTCCATAAGAAGTAGTAGGTATAGTATTCAGAGATGCTGAAAATCTTTGCCGCCTGAATAAAAAAAAACATCTTTTTATCATTCAAAAACGAAACAAGAAATAAGGACTCGAAATTAACAAAACTCCAAGAAATCGAAAAAGATTTTAATCATTAGTACATACATTGGTACTTATAGATGGTTTTCAATTTTTTGGATGTTCTGTAAACGGTATAGATCATTATAGCAGTTTATTATTTTGTTTGTGTATTTTATTTCAAAAAGTATTTATGTGATAATGTGGATCAAGAAAGTGTAAAAGAGAAGAATAAAATAGAAAATAGAAGTGAAACATTTAAAAAGGATTGTACAAAATATAAAAACAATTTGTCGTATTGAATTCAGATAACAAGTTCTGAACAAGATCCTTTAACCGGTGTGGTATAACTTCAAGAGGAAAGTTTCTAGTTGGCCCGCATAATACTTACCAAGATAAATTCAATGATATTCTCGAAACATCGCTTTGAAACTCAAAGAGACGAGGTGCGATTCCACTATGACTTACAAATTATGAATTATTGTTACAACAAGCGAACTCACCTTTTTTTCTGGATGGGAAATCATCAAATGACTTCTCCCGCTCTGGGCGGAGGGGAAGGGAGTGTCAGACTCTTACTGACTAAAACCCACCCGTGATCCTTCTAGTCTCCCATTTACCTACACTGACACCATGGGGCCACGTCTTCTTTACTGACATCTACTTAAGGCGCGCGTGGATCATGACCTGCCGTCGACCCAGGCATGGTTGTTATCGGACGGCGAGCCACGTATAGCTCGCCATCCACAAGTCCGCAAAGATCATAGCCTATCATGTAACCTTTCTATGATATCCAAAAAAATAACGATCGTTGAATAAATTGAAAATTGTTTTAAACAAAGTTTCAAACATTCTTACTGGTTCTTCAGTTTATATTGTTATCTATTTTAAAGTTTTCATTACTTTTCAATTTCATTTATGGAGTCGTCTAGACTTCATAAATGTGTAGATACGACCGGTTTTATCTTCGTAAGACTAAGACTTGCATACGGTTTAGAAACTTCAGTTTCATACGTTTACTTATCTCATTTTACAGAGCATTGTTAATATATATAACTGACTATGCTTACTGTCCAAATCTCCACTAGCAAAAAAATAAACGGTCAAGTGCGAGTGGGACTCTAATTCAAATGGTTCCCAACGAATCTCGTTTTTGTAACGTGTTACTTTCAAACCAAAGACTTCTTATAGGTTTTTCTGTAATTTGCGGAACTTGTCAGTAAGAGTCACTGTGGCCTTGGAATGCAAAGGGTATGAGGAAAAACACAGATGGGTTTTAGTCAGTAAGTATGTAACACTCCCTTTCGCTCCGCCCAGAGCTTAAGAAGTCATTTGGTGAATTCCCATACGTAAAAAAAGTTCTCCTGTAATCAAAGAACTATTATTACCTGTATCTAAAAAAGAAAATAGCTGGCACTAGTTTACACAAAATATATGAAACAAAATTTATTGATGACCAATAATTCTGGTCATAAGTGTAAATTGGTAAAAAAATCCTCAATCCCATACATTTTGACAGATTGCGACATATATGCGAATATGTACAAGACAGTAAACTTGATCGTGTATGACTGGCACAAAGTCAGCTGAGAACAAACGTGATAGTATAATTGAGCGCTTTTCTTCGCGTGCCTTCAGAACGTCATCACAAAAACAAATGCTACACTCGTGACATCAACAAATCACAATTCGCATTCAAATAACTCAAAACACAAAGGGGTTCGAACATTTTTGTATGGCAGCTGGCATAGCGATCAGCCGCCATTTCGATCTTTTTTCAAAAACATGGCGCACAACCTAATGTGCATAGGTAGAGGACAACTATTGGGAAGTAAAGAAGCCATGTGAGAAAATAAAGATAATTAAACCTGAATTAATTACGTGCTTTTATAGTGATTACATTTTTTTATTTGATTGTATTTTAATAATAGTTCTCGGTTTGAATTTATCCATTTATATAAATTAAATACTTTTATTTTGCAAAATTCCTAATAGTTTTCCCGTGCTCTTATTTTTACTTCCTTCCAATATGGTTAAATATGTTGAGAACTATTATTTAAACTTAATCTAAATTAATCGTAATTTATTTATTTTTTAACATAGTAATTATTGTCACATGATGACTTTATCTCAACATATCTCGGCAACGTGAGACTTCAGCGCACAGTGTTCATCTTTCCATACATATACATGTTCCACAGAGCGCCGCGATTTGAAAAAAAAAACGAAATGGCTGCCGCGTAGCTACGCCACTAAGGTTCTATCCCTTTTCATTATCCTTACTCTAAATACATAAGGTTCAATTTGGCATAGCAATATTCTTAAGTCCTCGAAGCTACTTGTCATCGTAAGACACGCGATCCAAGGGTTTGGAAGGTCAAATTCTGTTTGAATACGAATAAATGTGTTTTTTCTGAAAAAATGTACGTGCTACACGGATATTTTGTAATAATAATCAAAGAAAAATCGTTTGTATGTATGTACTTCAGTGCGATACGCGGTGACAAAACGGAAGTGAGACGTTGAAAAGGAACGTATGCCCAAATCTGTAAAACTGTCTGAGTGCAAAACGACGTTTGCCGAATCAGCTGTAATCTATAAAAACCGTTGTGGTAATTTCATTATGCGATACATCGCATTTTCTATTCATATGAGTGATAATATTATCAATATATTATGACTAACCAGGCAAGACAGACACATTCAACTGGGTAGAAATTCATGCATCACAGCTCATGTTTTCTTTATCTGAATGTCGACCTATTCTCAAAAAGAAACGGTTTGATGGCTTTGAATAAACATTTTCATGATATATAAAGACGAAACCTCCTTTTGTGTTTACGATGTTTAAGTATCATCAACATTCTTTTCACCATTTCTTGATATACTTTCTTTGAAGTTAAAGTTTCGTTATATCACAATACAAAATGTGTTTGACAAAAATAAAAGTTCTGAGTTTTCAAGAAATTGTTTTGATAAAAAGCTTTACGGCCCAACCGTAACATGTTAACGTGTAAGTAAAGTCTTTACTTTCACTACAAAAAAAAATTCACTTTACTTTACACGTACTAAACGCTACAGAGTGTTTTAAACTTTTATTATTTGCCTATTACGGTCGCGTGCAGCTTCAACAATGGCAAAGTGGGGCATAGTTTTGTTTCAATTTTTTATTAAACACCGTTTCACCTGGCTATATTTACATCGAAAGATGAATGACCTGGGTTTACGGTTTGTTATTTCTGTCCTAAAAAAACTTAACCTTTACGCTTTTTTAAATAAACGTGTGAAGTTTTATTAAGTTCTGTGAATGTTTTCTTTAGATTTATAGCATGTGTATGCGTATCTTGTGAATAGGAATTTATGTTTGAATAAAAAGTAAGTGTATTTTTAGTATGGAAATTCGTAAATGTGTATGACCATTTATTATAAATATATAATGATGAAATATGCACATTTTTGTAGTTTTAACTTTTTTTTTAGATACACTAAGTAATGTTTTTTGTCTAAATATTGCTCCTGGGGTAGTCATTATATTCAATTATTTTCATTCGGAATACCGGTCGAATCTGTTAAAAAAAAAAACTATTTTTATAATGACACTGTATATTGGATGAAAAAATGCAAGAGATTATGCGATAGCGATACAGGAATTCCGTAGTCTGATAAAAGTCATAAATATTGTAATTATTGTACATTTAGAATGTCATGTTTGTTTCATTGATTGCTTTTTCTAACATAGTTTATCACGATGTCTGTCACGATGTCGTGGTGCCTTTATTTCCTTATATTGTAATTAAACAACAACCTTTACCTACCATATATCAGAGCAGTTTATCTGTTGTAATTCAGCAATTGTAGTTATGCATAATTTGCTGACAAACAAGCATCCATTTATAACAAAAGGCTTAGGAAACTCGAAATGAATTCAAATGATTAATAATAAAATTTTACAGACGTTATAAAGGACGTTTTCAACGAGTCATTAATGTTATACTTCCGACAGTAAATTGTTTAAGAAATTGTTTGAAGCCGAGAATTTCAGGGAAGTAATGTATTTTATAATTGTATGAAATTATATAATTGTGTATAATTTATTAACGCTGTAAAGATTTTTCGGTAAATGATTTTACGGCGCACGTATTTTGGCTGAAAACTTTTAAGAGAAATTAAACTAATTAATGGATTTTACGCTTAACGAGAATGTCGTCATTATAATAATAATTGGTAACAAAATTACATCTGTGCCTTTTAGAAACTTTATTTTGAGTTTTATTTACTAAGAAAAGACGACACTGTTTTACTCAGCACAAACTATGTTTTAAAGACAATTGAGAAAAATGGATTGCCGTGGCGTAAGTGGCCGTTTATACTTATTTACTTTCATCGTTTCCCTCTTCATGACTGGCTTGTCTAAAAGATTACAAAGTAAGTATATATTTTACTAGCTGCTGCCCGCGAGTTCGTCCCCGTGGAATCCCCGATTTTAAAACATTCTTCATCGCTGCTCCACTCCTATTGGCTTAAGCGTAATAATATATAGCCTAAAGCCTTCCTCGATAAATGGTCTATTCAACCCAAAAAGAATTTTTCAATTCGAACCAGTATTTCCTGAGATTAGCGCGTTCAAACAAACAAACAAACAAACAAACAAACAAACAAACTCTTCAGCTTTATAATATTAGTATAGATGTATTTATTTATTTTATTCAAACAGTTTTTTACTAGTGCATAAAGCACTAGTAAAAAACTGTACAAAGGCGTAACTGTAAAAAATTAAATATTAAAAGAAAACTGTAAAAACCGAAAGACGTAAAAAATGCGTACTTAAAATCAAGTCGTAAATAAAAAATCCAAGTGTCAATCACCGCGACGCTCGAAAAAAAAATGTAAGGTAATATCAAACAATCATATTCATTCTTTAGTTATAGTTAAAAAAGTGAATAGTAAAAATCTACCGTAAGAATCAAGAATATAAGCTTTTCTTAAAATACGAGAGTTGACTTTATTAAAACTTATACCTACAAGCTAACATAATCTAAATCAAGCATTCGTAATACAGCTTATATGTATAGCATAAACAGAACTGTAAAAATGTGTACAATTCAATTAACAACCATATCCGAAACTGATCTTAATTTATCATTCGTAACTTCATATAACCACATCGACCATCTAACTCATTCTGAAATGGATTCGGAACACTTACATATTAGTACATTGTTTGGAGTTTACAGGAAATTCCATTACTAACTTTAGACGGTTTAGTAGAAAGCTTTGCGAGTATGAAACAGTAGTTCAATAACAGTAGTAAACTATTTATTAAACTACGCTTTATGATGTGTATTTTTCAACATACGAAAGACGCGGACGAAGCAAATGATGTATTATGTGTAGCGGTCTCTCATTTCTCCATAACTCGGGGTAAAAAGTTGTAAATTTATGCAGGAAAGTCTTGCTAACAAAATATAAGCAGTGTTCCTATAGCTTCAGCTACGAACTATTTACTATCTAGGCTAGGCGTAATTACTACCATCTTATGGTAAAACTAGATTACAAGAGCGTGTCGCGTTGCGTGACAGAGCCTCGATTCGGGTGATTATCCGAAGATGTCCTACTGTTAATAATTATACTGTGTCATTGTTGTGTAATAGGCACGGACTGAAAGGGCTGCAACTGGCGTGCATATTACAGGCTACGGACCGGTGTTGCATAACATGACAGGTGAATATTTTTGTCCAAATTGGGATATCTGGTCCTTTGCAGGCGGTGAAGATCAGGTTTATTTTGTTTGGAATGAAGGTTGTTTGGTTATGCAACGGAAGGGATAATAATGATGCCATTCGCATGTGACATAAAATGTATGCTAAATACTGAAGTAACGCTAAAATGAATTGTTTCATGTATTACTGAGCTTTACAGATGTAAAGTTAAAGATGGATGGAAGATTTTTTTATTATTTGGAAAAAATAGTTGTTAATATAAATGAATGTGTTTGTGTTAATATAAATGATTCAGACCAGAAAATTAACAAAAGAAGAAACAAAAGCTCTATCCGCGTTGCGTTTGCTACACAGCCCTATGCACACAGACCTTTAAACAAAGCAGTCGTTGGCAAAAAGCCGGAAAAACTTGGATGAAAACAAAGGAAGATTACAGCAACTTAACAAAACATTTCTTTTTGATCCATCACTCATTGTCGTCAACTCAAAACGGTTCGCAAATTCGCCCCCCATTGTGGACTTAGTCGGCTTCAAACTAAATATACTAAAAACCATTTTCTTTTTTTATGTTGCAATATAATGTTATTTAACTTTGATTATTAAAACAGTTATATTTGTTAAGCAGTTATTACTGTATATAAAAAAATAACAGTATTTAAATGTTTCTTTTTTTCGCGCTTTGTCGTTTCTCGGTCTCGGCCTAGAACGAAAAACCCATCTCGGTCGAGCCTTAAATAAATGTAATGTCGACAGTCCACTTCGTTAACACAAATAAGCTAAAGATAACATTTTAACGCATGAATGTTGACATTTTATTACTGTGATGTCGAGAAAAAATAGTTTAAAGTGTTTAAACTTATTGGTTTATAGTGATATGACCAAAGAAAGGCATTGTCACGCAGTAACTTAAACTCATTGAAAATTGACCTAACATTCAATAACAGTATCATCGTAACAAAAACTCAATTTATCATTTATTTTGGGTTGACATTTTACATATCTATTGCGTATTTGCGTCCATGTATAACGTGTACAGCGACGGTGAGCGAGGTATGTTACGTTAGCTGCACTGTTCATTTGTTTACCAGCCACGCCGTGTGTAGCACGGCGTGGCAGTTATTTGCAGTGGACGACCTGGCTTACCCACCTACCTACCTTAACTCATGCACACAAAACGTTTTGGGAATACTTTCATTTTGCGTACAGCTAAAGAGCGAATTTCCAACCTGGGAGTTTTTAAGTCAAAAATGAATATTTTACTTCTAGCTAAGAATGCTCCTTCGTCGACCACATCATCCGAAAATTTTGTGGACAAACGCGAGCCTATCAATATTTAAAAAAATACCTCAGATATAACCGACCTATGTAGACATGCGTAACATAGCTGTGGTTTGCTGTGAAGCTCTGTGCTTAGAGGCCAAAACATCAATCAGAGACCCTTGAAAATTAATGACAGGAAATGAGCCAGGCTTGTAACGTTGCTAATATTTCCTTTGCCCGGCAAACAGGGACTGTTAACGCAAGGTTTAAAGCGGTCGAATGCAATTTAGAACGGTAGGCCGCACTATAATGGTTATTGTAGTTCTGCTTATGTGTTTTTGGATAGTTTAGCGTCTGTTAGTTTTGGGTCTTTTGTGTGGTTTCCATTGTCTGTTTTATTTGGTTGACCTGGTTTTGAACATTTCTGTCTTTGCGCGATTATGACAGTGGTTTTAGCGTAGTCGTAAACAGTTGATGAGCTGTCTGGGTAGATTCTGTTTTATTAAAAAGTAAGGTGATTAACATTATTAAAATCTAAATCACTGTGCTGCTACAACAAAGTTCATAGTTAGATCTAGCAATTCCACTTCTAAAAAGTTCACGTTTAATTCCTCTTCTGTTTTGCAATATCCGTTGCTTTTAGTCGACTTGAAACGCAAAGACTTGACACAAAACTGAGCGATAAGCCCCTCGCGAAAAGAGGTTAGACGTGACCCTAGAATAATGTCATTAAAGCTCTAGTGGTTGGGCTTTATAACAAAAGCAAGTGGATACAAAAATTCACTTTACAAAACGGGAAATGGTGCAAAATAATCGCAAAACTATAAAACATTTTGTCACACTTTAGCGACATGAATGCCAGCGTGCTTTACCGGGGTTTTAGTGAAACAAACGTGTCTGAAAACCTAAAACACTGCAGGTGCGATAGTGAGTTATTTGTATAATAACATTATTTGTTCTTTCGTAAATCATATTTTTCTGAGGCAAAAGAGAATAAGGGTTAAAATACTGGACTGTACGATCAAAGTGACTTTAACACGCTTATACCTTTGACGCTTGACACATACATATTATTATTATACACTTATATCTTCAAACGAACAATAACTCCAATGTGACCTCGTGTCAACCTCTCTCACAAAGTGACGTGTCACCTAAAATGTGCTGAAAAATATTTGGATTTGGATCCAAGGGTCATCAAACCTTTGCTGAATAAGTCTCGGTAGCAAATAGGGCCACCACATTTGTTTCGCTGGATGCCTCAGTGGGTCTCTGAATAATTATATCAGACGGAGTAGCAGCATCTTCCTGTGAAATAACATCATACTGTGATTGAGAATCCGCTGGTGGTGATATGGAGCTACATTCGGAGGTGACGTCTGACAGACGTTTGAAAATGAATGAAAAGACCGGTGCAAGTGTCGACGTCGTGAGTAGCGTGCTTAGCAGAAAAACGTGTGAGCTCAACGCGACTTTGTTACACACTAGTAAGCGTGCTACGGCTTACTTGGTGGTCGCAGCCGGCACATCGGCATTGGCAGTGGGGGCAAGCCCGCGATCTAGCGCGGGCAGGGCTCCGCTAGCTACCCTGGTTTTGGTCGTCTGGCGCGGCATGCAGCAATGCAAATTGACAGCCGCAGTCGCGGGCGCTCCGCCGCGGGTATTGGAAGCAACGGTCCAGGAGACAGCATACGTCCTGCGCACGACACGATTTAAGCAACACGCACATATAGCAACTATACTATGCCCGCTACCTGAGTTATAACATAAAGGGACGTCATACATTAAGTAGTGGGATGGGAATTCATGTGACAGGAGCTATGTTAGTGTCAAAATACAGTACGGAAGAAATAGAACGTCATCTTCGTATTCTGCCACTCACATAACACTTGCCAAATGATTCTACGAGTAAGCTTCTTAGAACAATAAAATAGCAATCTACGATGTAGGTACTGTTTGTTTAGCAATTGACATCCTTATTAATTCCATCCATTAGTTTCTTGAAACATATAAGGATGATTGGAATAACATCAAAAGCTAATACTAGCAAATAATACGATAATATTATATCATTTGATTGGTAAAATAAAGCAATGCGGTCGATCGTGTCAAGCATTTCGAAATAAAGCCGCACCTATTGTTTGTCAATACCCCAATAACTGACAGCAGATAAATCTGTGTTATAGAGGATCTACACGTATTATATTTGTGAGCAAATCAGAATATCTATAAGAACTTTTATGAGTTTTTAAAAACAAAAAGGGCTAGAAATGTTGCATTTTTACAGCTTTTCTAGGCAGTTAATCAAGTAATCTGTTCATAATCTGACTTAAACTGTGTTAAGTTTATTACCTCCCCACTTTGCAGACACTTATTGGAAGCTAAACTCATGAAAACTGTATGAATATCTGTCCTTAATGTGGCCTACCTAAATATCCTGTAGAACTATTCGTCAAATCGGTGAGCTCCTTAGTTCTAAGCTTAAGCTATACGATAACTGACAAATGCTTGCACTGTCTGGACAGATCCAGGTCCTCAAGTCTGCTGCAACAATAGTGTCAGAATGGTCTATCATTAATTTCATAATGGTTGATTTTTACAAGTTTGGTAATCTACTAATATAAAAGCGTCATTATGAATTTTCAATGGTCAACCACTGACACTTCATTGAAAGAAATGGCATAGAATGGTAATTTCGTACATAATGGCAAATGAATAACAGACGTATGCGGTAATCTGCTAAAATTATGACTGTTCCTTTGATCAGTGACGTACCATTAGAACGTCATATGCAGTCATTGCTTTTAATAAATAGCTCGGTTATCAAAAAGTATTACGAGACCATTAACTGACCAATGATCGACCATTATGAATTTAGCAGATTACGAACTTTTAGCAAAATGACAATGGGATCGTGTTGGAATGACACATTTATAAAAATAGCAGACATGAGACCCTAGTATCACTACCTGGACCTATCCAGACAGTGCAAGCATTTGTTTTATATTATATAGGTTGTGTATACGTTTTATATTACATAATAGTGATTATAATTATGACATCAGATACCTAGTAGTAATAGAAGAGTTTTAGTTTAAGTTTAAAATTTGTATGCACTAAATAATTTTCCATTTTTCCTTCGAAATATCTTATCGTTAACAACGTTACAATATTAGTGTTTTATTATGAGGCCTAATTTGCCACTTCGAGGCCTTCTTCATTTCTTTTAGGTTCAAGTACGGTTCATCAAGCCTTTTTCTTCTAGGCTTAAGAAATTTCCAGTTTTTTAAATAACCAAATGATATAAAAAACAACCACTGAGTATTAAGTCAGAAGATTATTTTTTTTATACTTAGGTATATACATTTTTGAAGATACATACCAAGTTACGATTACATAAAACATCAAACGCAAAGCCATAGAGCCTAATAACAGTATCTCTATTCCAACTGGTACATTGTTCTGATATCAATGTCTTAAAGTAGTCCTTCAAAAGCCAGTGTACTTCAAAGGCTAATACACTAAAATCCTATTGTTGTCACCGTCTTTGTGACATGTCGCCTTAATGTCGGAGATTTTCTTCAGAATGTCTATAAAGATCAGACCCGGTCTTGTGTCGAGGAGGTGCTTTGAATTTGTTTAAGCTTATTGGTTCGAAGTTCTACTGGGGCTTGAAAAGCTTAGTAGAACTAACAGGCAACTTATAGATTTTTTTTTCTGAAACCTTAGTTTTCAGAAAAAAATGTTTTGTTTGACTTGACTTTATTTCTAGGGTATTTGATTCTGTTTGAGCGCCTGAAACATTAGAAAATGTCGAAAAAATATCTTAAATTTGAGCGTCTAGGAGATGACGGAACAAACAGGAAAAATTAAAGTCCAGCTTAACAAAATTTTATTTAAATTATGTGCATTAATTAAATGAAATTCAAACTTTACCTGAATATATATAATAGCTTACTCAACGTAAATCCATTGGATGGTATTGCGTTCCAATTTAATTTCGATCCTATAGCTTAAAGCCGTGGGGATAATTATAGCAATATAATAATGCTGTACAAATGTTCTCTATACAGAATTTTACTATAAATCAGTAAGTACCTGCATTTGTGTTTCCGACATTTTAAAAAGCCTTATGAAAAATAAAACAGAAAAATTAACAAATGGATGTTGCTTTAATAATAAGATCATTTTTAAACATTGGTTGGCCAAATTTTTGTTTTTATGGATGCAGGGAAAACATCAAAGGCAAAAATCTTAGCTCTGGGCGGAGTGGAAAAGAGTGTCAGAAACATATTGACTAAAACCCATCCATGTTCCACCAATTGCCCTTTACGTTCTAGGGTCGTGTTGACTCTTTAGAACAAATTCTGCAGCCCTGGCTGGCACTGGTCCTAGTGGGCCTCGCCTTCTAAGCACTCATCCCTTTGAGGCGTGCGTAGAACAAAACGATCCGTCAACCCGGGCCTGGTTGTTTTCGGACGGCGACTTGGAATCTTCTTCTGTTGCGGCAGCTGGGGGAGCAGCGGTTGTTGCGGCACCGGGCGTGATGGAGAAGCAAACCTCTCCTTCACTCCCCAAATATCGTGGGCCACCTACTCCTTCGCTAGCATTGCTTCCCAGAAGGAGGTGACTGCTTCCTATACCCTCACTCCGGACCATACATTGAACCTGGGCAGGGCCGGAAGCGAGAAGTCACCACCGCCGATCGCCTCGATGAGGACACGGCGTTGCTCCGCCCAAGCAGGCCAGATCTTTACTGTATGCTCCACCATGTCCTCCGTGAGATACACACAGTGTGGATAACCGGGCGGGTCCTCCCGCCGAAACCGAAACAGGTGGCACCCTAAAACCCTAAACATCCACAGGACGCCGTGACCAGTTACGTGCAGTGGTTCGAGTTAGGGTAGGCCAGAGAAAATGTCAAAAAAAAAAACGCACCACATTATTCAGGGTTGAAATGTGGTGTTATTTTTTGTTTTTTTTTTTTTTAATAGGCTATTTAAAAAAACAAAAAAAAACTCATTTCATTAAAAATCAACCCTGAATAATGTGGTTATTTTTTAAATTTATTTGGACATTTTCTCTGGCCTACCCTTACTCGAACCACTGCACGCCACTGGCCGTGACGCCTCTCTAACCACTCTTCAAAAAGGGGATTTACCGCCAAAATGTTGGCGTGCCCATGGGTACTCGTAACCAACCTACGGGGTACCTAATCTGGTAGTCATTATTGTTGTAGTCTGAGAGAGAGATGGAGCTATACAGTACATATAGCACTATCTCCTTTTCACAATTCACAATGCAATCATAATGGCATTAAGACTTCAAAGTAAGGCTCCAGAATTCTAAAAAGGACAGAAATGCATTCATTATGTTTTTAAGTAACTTGTCGTTTAGTGCCACTTTTAAATAGTCCATCAAAACAGATAAATGGTCAGAGTATGAAAACTGAAATGTAATCATAGATGTAAAAATTGATATGGCTATGATAATGAATGGTTGGCGTGTGTTCAATGCACATTGTCTAATTATTTATTAAAATTAAACGTGTTTTGCCTTGCACTGCTAATTACTTTTGAACAATAATTAAAATTAGAATTGTACATTGTCTTGGCGATAAAATTTGTCTACCTTCAATTTGAATCAATTAATTTAATAAGCAATCCTTGTTAATGTTGAACCTGAAAAGCGAATCATCCTAATAATTATATAGCAAGAAATTTACAATTTCAAATTTAGAATCGAAGACGTTTAATATTATTTCTTTCTCTAATTTCACAAAACTCATTTTGATAATGTCCAATTTTCTTCAATCTTCTATGAGTTTTTGAACAAATTGATGACTTTTGGCTTCTATTTATACTCAACGCCTTTGGTGGAGAATTGATTCGAGAAAGGCGAAAGGGCGCCGCCCTTACTTAGTTAAAATGAAAAATTGCCCGTTTTATACGAACATGTTGCGTCATGGTAATAAAAAGGCTTAATCAAGCGCTAGACAAATTAAGTTAATTAAAGTACTTAAATGATTAATGTAAGTAATTGGCGTAAGTGGACTTTATGACGTCAAAGTATAAACTCCGCTTGTAATTGCAGTGTTCTTTAGTTTTTGAAAATGTTAAACGAACGTTTTTGATGGCGCAATTTGATTGGCTATACTTTTGTGATTTTACTGGTTTATGCATAGTTTTAACAAAAATCACACCTCGCAACGGTTTTTCAAAATTAAAATGTAACCTGTCACGGATCAAAAGGTTGAGATTCTGTCAAAATATTTTAAAGAAAAATAAAAATTTGCAATGTTTTTTAATACTGTTTAATTTAAAATGTTAACCTTTCTAATATGAAAGGTTGAGATTCTATGAATTTTAAAACAATCCCTTTATCAATCTACAAATTCTTACCACTGTGCAAATACTTCAAACACGTCTTGATCTCTATCAAAGAATGTAAATCCGTTTTGCGAATGGCGGCCAACTCTCAATCATTAATTCTTTTGAATTATAAGTTTTATTCTTCTACAAGAACGTGGTTATATGATTTTTAAGTAAGGGCACTTACTTGAAAATGTTTTATTTGTTCTCAAACTGTTTACTTCGAACAATTCATATGGTTTGTTATCAATTATCCATTTGGTGCGACTGAGGTTAAACTGGACCATAACAAATTAAAAAAAAATACGATGAGTCCTCGAAAAAGCATCAACATGCATGAAAAGACAATTACAGATTATAATACATACATATATGCATGTCCTATTAGTCTAGTACTATGTACATATATATTATTTTAGTGAACGTAGGTAAGTCAATACTGCGAAAAGTAAAACGTCGCTTGTTCATTCACAAATACATTTACATTCACGAAAGGTAATAAAAACAAGGCATTTCCCAGAAAACATGAGCGACATACTAACTCTCGTCTATCTCATACATTTGAAAAGCTATAACTCTTCCCCAATACATTCATAGTTCTATTTGTGTCCGCCCATAATCGTAATGTTTAACTATACGAAATAAAAGAAGACACTTACTATGAACTGGAAACAGGGTATCACTGTTAAATCTGGTGAGGTTTGGATTTATTCCAACGATTGTGAGGCAAACAGACTGTGTGTGTTTTACGGGAAGGAAATGCGAATACACAAGGCATAATGTTTCATGGAAAACTGTCAAACTCAGTTCATTTATTACAACTAAACTATTAAAAGGCAGTTTTGAAACTCATAATAGTTTGAAAATAAAACATTGTAGTGACTCTAGTTGTCCATTCACAAAAAGTAGATTCTTATGGAGGAGTACGGACAAAAAATTCCATAGTTACTCTTTTCAAATAGGTATATATTTTACAATTGTGCTGAAATAATTAATGCAATACCGATATAATAAATCCTTTTAGTAGACGTATTTTTTTTAAGTTCCAGGCAATGTGTGTATAGCTTCCGCAAACAGACGATGCGTCATTGGGGCAACATAGCGACAGCAGTTCTCATAAAGGACGCATTTTTGTTAGTAGCTGTGTCGCTTTTTGGCAAATAACCTGTCTTAGAAAAGAGACTATTCAAAGTAAGTATCAGTATCGGCTTATTTAATATCACTTCATCAACACCTACCTATATTTTAATTGTTAACTGTTCTATTCTTTATTCTTAGATTTGTATCAATATTTGACAACACAGCAACAAAAGTTGAGACATAGTTCAAAGTCTTTCAACACAGAAAATAAAGGCACAAAAATTTTGTTTACGAGTGATTTGGAATCTCGATTATGGAGTCCAGCCTTGCTAATAACCTACCATTAGGTTCGGTTACCAATGCGAGGGAATGAAATATGCATGTCGGAAAAATTGTGTCACATTCCATTTGTGTGTAAAGTGATTTATGGAAGTTTATTTACATCAGAACGATATACTGTAAATATTACAGTAGATATTTAATTTGATAATGTCACTGTGATCACACATCTGATGGTAACAAAACGGTTCAATGATTTAAATGTTTATGATAAAAGGTAAAGTAAATGTATTTGGACCACGCTAAGAAAAGCAAATGAATGTAAATACATTACGATATTGATAAAAACACAAATTGAATAAAGACAAGTTATGTTATAAACAAAAGTGATCAGAGGGTTAATTAACATGATTAAAGACGAAGCAAAACAAATATTTACTCTTATAAATAACGGACAGGCTTTCAAAGAACTGAGTCACAATGGAGCAACACAAGACAATTGCATTCAAGTTGAAAGACCGCAAATAAAGAATGAAGACTCAATCTCATTAAGTTGTCAGACAAAACACTCGGAAATTGAGCATAACTCACAACACAGATCCATACATATAATAAAGTGGCGTAGCTGTTGAGCAGAAAATTACTTATCTCAGCTACGAGGGACGAAATAGAGATGATTAAGGAAAACTTGTCGTAAATGGAAAACCATAACAGCGGTACTCCTGTTAAAAAGAATGTTGTTTTATTTTATAATTTGGCACCGGTTTTAAACAATGGTTTCATTTGGTGTTTCAGTTTTGCGATAATGAGCCAATCGTTGCAATAGTGCGACCTAACAAGAATTAACAAAACATCTGAGAAGAAAGCTCAGCCAAAGATTTTTGCGTATGACTTCCCGATATCTGCCTACTTTTGTCTACAATCGGATTAAATATGACATAGCTAGAACGGACGGTACTACTTAGATGACGGCAAAATAGAGATGAATGGGAGAAGAAAACATGCGGTGCTGACTCCAGTTTCATTCGGATAAGCAAGAGGATGACGAATCCTACAAAAGACCATAATAAACTTTCAACACGGATTGATTTTTGCTGAAGTTCTATACTACATAAATGAATTTATATAAAATAAACAGTGCATCAAAGTTACAAACTACAAAGTCGAATAACGACACAGTAATTGTTCCCATATTGTAAAACTGGAATATCAAATGATTGCAAAGCCTGACATATAAAAATCTGATATCTGAAGCCAGGACTCTCGCTACTAAATAATGACGACACGATTCATGAATGCCACGTATCGTTAGTATGGACAAAGCTCAATGCAACTGGAACTCGAGCTATATCCAGCTTCAAAGACAAATGTGATCAACTGTCAAAGGGTTTTCCTCGTGATATGTTTGTATGTATATTCCTGTGACGTTCTATCTGACTGGCATTAAATTCTGAATTCCTGTTCTATAGAATTTTAAATAATAGCAACTCTACGTCATGGTTTGTTATTCTTTTTAGATTTCCTAGAGAAGCCACAAATAAATCATTGCAGGCCGCAAAGGAATTGACTTCTAAGACTCTTTGTGAGGTATTTTATGAAATATGCCACAAATAAAAGGAGAAATCATCTGACAGCAAGATCAAACCGACACAACAGACAAAAAGCGAAATTTATAATATGTCACAATGAAATCTACGAACGCTAACAAATCGCCCTAAAATCAGTTTTACCGTAAACATGTCAGCATATTTATCAAAAGAATTTAAGTAAACACCTTGTGTGTTGCCGCCCACGATTCTGACGTCACCGTTTCTATTTTATGTTTTATACTGCGCCCTGAACCGCTACTATTTTTAGGTCAATTGCTCTTTACGTGTGATTAGCTTTGAAAATAATAGGTCTAGAATTCAGGTTGAACCGTAACGTCTTTAGTTATTCAAACGAGTGGAAGCTAAGGCTGTGAACAACCTGTTCTTAGGTTGAGGATAGAAAAATTTGGAGGATCTATCCTCCAAATTTTTACCCTGTAGTGGGACTAGAATAGGTTAGAATCTATTCTAGTTCCACAACAGGGTAAAAATGTATCTCTCCGTTTCCGCACATTTTAAATATCGATTCTTGAAAAAAAAAACATCAATACTCCGAAATTATTAAAATGCTTATTTTTAGATGAAAAGCTGTTTAGTCTACAATAAAAAAAATACTTCCGGCTTGCTCATTGTCTAATCGGCAAAAATAAAATATTGATGAAACCACGAGAAAGTAATATCAATGGTAACTTTATCTGACATTTTTATTGCGATTACTATTTTGTTTAATCCCTAATACTTGAAAAGCTACACAAAGGTTAGGAATTACTCGAGTTTCGGATTTAGAGGACTAATAAAATACGAGATAAAACTGTTTCAGTGTATATCCTGTTGTTAACACTTTTGTAATAAAAAAAGTTAGTCTGTTGGTTTTGTAGTATCGTGTAGGACGTGAGGCGTTTGCATCTTTTAGTCAGCGAATAATTACATTGTGAAATTAGTTATTTAGTGTGCAAGCTGTCTATCAGCGAATGTGCTATTGTCGAAATGCAAAAAAGTAAAGGAACAATCACCTGACATTTCAATAGCGTCTGTCGTCTGTCAATCCCGTACATTGTCGAGTTCTGACAATCGCCTCCGCCACGATATTGCTAACATTAATGAATGAATGAATGAATGAATGAAACTGAAGAAAACCTGATAAAAATGACATTTGTTTATAGCCTCAAGACTAAAAAAAATCTGCTTCAAAATGATCGTTCATTAACGAGCATTTTTTGTAATGACTTACTATTACCGTAATTAGTATAATAAACAGGCTTAGCCAAGAGGCTGTTTTGTGTCAGCACTAAAGTACGTCAGTAAACCTACTAACATCAACGCTGCGGTCACTATAGTGTGGTAAACCAACTAATAACCTCGTGTAGGTCTGACATGCTTCGACATTAAGTGCTTTGATACCGCGCAGATTTATGCCAATAATGTCGGCCATTTTGGAAACTCCTATTGATTGGCAATTCAAACCACTGACAGCTGGTGTAAGATTATTGATAGCTTCATGTGGAAGATTAAATCCTTATTCATCCAAACATAAAAGTGTACCTTTATAAAACGCTGCAGTTTATTGCGAAGACCAGTATTATTAGTGATAATTTTATGGAATTTACTGGAGTTAAACTTTTTAATCTTTTTGACGACACGGTTGGCGCAGTGGTTGAGCAATTGGCTGTTGCGCTATGTGTCGTAGGTTTGATTCCCGCATGGAAAAAATATTTGTATGGCCCACAGATAGTTGTTCCGGGTCTGGCTGTTTGTGTATGTGAGATTGTATGTTTGTAAACGCACCCACGACACAAGAGAAATTCCTACTGTGGGGCAACTTTTTTTTTAAATAAAAACTTTATTAATCTCGATTTTATTCTTAAAAGGATAAGTAAGATAATATTTGAATGGTATAGTTACAATCTCTTTAAGTAACTAGTTGAAACAAGATTTCTTATTGATATACTCTCTGAAGGTAGTTATGTACTAATCTAACTCCTTAATTGTACTGGTAGAAGTCAACACGGTCGTGATTTTATAAACGCACTACAATCTATCTGATCTCGAATCTATCTACATCTGATTTCCAAACTTCTACTAAATTTAAACCAAGCTCCCTGAAAACTGCAGTGCATATAATAAAATCATCTGTGAAAACCGCACTGGATTTCACAGACACTAAGTAACTTGGTCCCTAATAATATAGCCTGAGTAAAATGAAAACCCAAAGCCAATCTATTTCATTGTGCACTATGGCTGGCTTAGAACCTAGGTTCACTTGAAGACGCTGAGATTACCTATCCCTGTACGTTACACCGAGGTCTTATTAGAAAATGTTGAATTTTATGTTCTAACCAGTTCTTACGTATATTGGACTGGGAACATCGTGATATGAGAGGGAACTTTATACACACATAATGTGTGGAGATGTATATTGCCAACGTTTAAAATGTTACTATTATTATGAAGCGTAACTATTATTAATGTGAAGCGTAAATATTATTTAACAAATACCTGCCTAGCCTTTTCCCAATAATTTTGGGGTCGGCTTTCAGTCAAACCGGATTCTGCCTACCAGACCACCACAACCCATTAACTGGGCTTCTTCTTAGCGTGCTTTCCGAGCCACGGAGGAAATTCGGTATGTTAAGATGGTCATCCACAGACCAACCCTGGCAAGCGTTGCTTAACCTTCTTTTCTGTTTTTCTTAAGAAACGAGCTCCTCTTCTAATAAATACCTAATTAAGGAAAAAATAGTGACAAAAAAGCTTAGAAGTGCGACTAAATTTTGTACCTAAACTAATATTATTAATGCGAAAGTCCGTTTGTTTATTACTCAGTCACGCCTAAATCACATAATATATCCGATTGTGATGAGTTTTGGTAAAGAGCTAGATGGGACAGTCACGATTGTGACGGTTATAGGCTACATTTTTATAAACTGAAATCTATACTTAGAATAAGATCTATTGAATTAAACCTGAAAGATGAACTCAACATATGAAAGTCAAAAAATATAGATCAGATGAAGGAAACATTACATAGGGTGACACAATGGGCGGCCTTATCGCTAAAAGCGATCTTTTCAAGACAACCTTTGGATGGATTTTAAAGAGAAAAGGAAACAATAATGTAGGTCGTCTTAGGTGTACTAATTATACATACAATAAATACATACTTGATAAATAGGTATATACTATAACAATTATGATACAAAAACGCTAGAACCCAAATAAAAACGTTTAGAGAGATAGTGATATTAATGCGAGCGAAGCCACTAGGAAAGCTAGCATCTAATAAAGAAAGGCATAGTGACAAAATAAAGCTCAGCTAAATAAGTATCCACTTAGATTAATAGCACTGTTTACTTTTAAAAATCAACGAAGGCTAGTCACATAACTTTGTTAAAATATAAACATTGAT
The DNA here is from genome assembly GCA_905332915.2 of Hecatera dysodea. NCBI lineage: Eukaryota > Metazoa > Arthropoda > Insecta > Lepidoptera > Noctuidae > Hecatera > Hecatera dysodea. Next base: position 7,998,702 of record HG995299.1, read on the forward strand.
ATAAAACTTTTTATACCCTACGCTCCCTACTTAAACAGTGCAAGTAGTGTACGTGTCATCATCATCTGCCTAGCCTTTTCCCAACTATATTGGGGTCGGCTTCCAGTCATACCGGATTCAGCTGAATACCAGTATTTAATGTGGAGCGGCTACCTACCAGACCTCCACAACCCATTAACTGGGGAACACGGTACTTCTAGGCAAGACTGGTGTCAGATTTTCTGGCTTCTGATAATCCGTAATGACTGTCAAAGATCTACAAATGACAGCCGGGACCAACGGCTTAACGTGCTTTCCGAGGCACGGAGGAAGTAGTGCACATGTATGTAGCTCAAATTGATTTGTTTCTATAGTGTTCTGGATTTAGGTTTTCTACAGACACGTCTTTTTTATCTTTATTTCTATTGTGTGTACATAAATAAATAAATTAAAAATAAATAAATAATACTTAAAATGCCAATTTTAAATTTTATATAATTTGAACTGTAATTGAATGTGCTTGTTGGTGTACTTATTCTAAATAAATACCCTACCTCAAACAAAAAAAATTAGGTAAATATAATTTAAACACGCAACCGTGAAAACTTACAATGAAAACTACCTACTAAGAAAATAATGTATGCAGCGTGCTTTGTTACCGCGTCAAAGAACCTGCAATTTATCGAAACATCTACAAAGGGCTGAGAAACTCCTTGATGTATATAAAAAAGAAAACGAAGAATAAATTGGCTTGAAGAGGTTCAGTGAAAAAATATATATCGCTTACTTTTCCTAGACTCGATTTGATTTGACAACAAAATACAGGTATCTTCTCCATCGGGAAATCAAACTGTTTGATTGATCGTTCACACGGATTTGAAACTGTATCTAAAATGATCGAGAGTTGCCAGGATAAAGCTTAAATTTTCGCTGTTTAAAAACTGGCAATCAGTAAGTTTACAATGACATAACGATTTCGGTAACAATGGTTTTTTATTACATTGTGATTGCAATAGAAAAATAATGAAAACAAAATGTTACACGCTTTTTAATGGATATAATTGTAATTTTCTTATCAGGTTTCATTTATTTTTTAACTATTTAGTAATTTTTATTAACGCATAATAAAATCTTATTTTTGAAAAGGTTTTTTATTTTAATTTTTAGTTACCATTTTACTATAACATTATTTTGTCACTGTTCGCAAAACACTAGAATTCTTCAAGATAATTCATCTAATTCTAATCTGAAAACATCTGAAGGACGAGTTACGGGAAACGTTCCGCCAATCTCACACGTCACAATACAACTTTTGACGTCACCGATACAAGAAACGGTGTCACCAAAATAGTACCAACTCCTGAAACTCAGGTCAAAGGGTCAAACGGGCACATGCAAGCCAAATTAATCGGAGCATGAATCACATGATCCAAGCAAATAAAAGAGAGCTGAGTTAATAGCTGTCTTGAGAGGCATCCCTCGGACTACATCCGATGAACAAAATGAGGTCAATAAAATTGTAGCACCCTGTAGGGACGGCGTGAAAGTGTGGATCAAGTTGTGAAATGAAAAGAGGGTAGTTCTCCAAGAGTGTGTGCGAGAATACTTGGTGTGGTTCTAGGTTATTTTCAGTGTTAGTTTAGTTTTATTCGGTTGGACCGAGACATTTATGAACGAATGTGGTTGTTTGTTTGAGAAAATCATAGTTTTGCTTGACACAATGATGTTTGGGTGTGATTACTTAAAGATTAAATGATTGTGTGAATGAATTAACATAAGTTAAACAGTTTATCTTATACTAGCAGCGCCTCGCAGTTTCACCCGCGTAATTCCCGTTCCCGTGGGAATACGGGAATAAAATATAGCCTATATTACTCGTGGATAATGTAGCTTTCGAATGGCGAAAGAATTTTTTAAATCGGTCTAATAGTTTTTGTGCCTATTCATTACAACCAAAAAAACAAACAAACAAAGTTTTCCTCTTTATAATATTAGTTTAGATACAGGTAATGTAATGTAATGTGTAATGTAATGTCTGTTTCTTTTAAGTGACTGATGTAATTGTTTTTCATGAAGAAACATTTTTATGTAGACTATAACCTCATTCTGCCTTAAGTTCCTATTTTTGGTTGAGATATTCGGCATATTTTGTGAGGCACCCGCCCTACTTAATCTTTATTTTTGATTCGGGATACAATTACGATAAATTAGACTTAATTTTATTTGCAGCAGTCACGCGAGTTAAACATAACAAGCCGAGTTTGGAAGGTTACCAAATTTTCACATACTATCCATGTGAAGACTTCGCTTCAACAAGGAGGAATTCCTTTTTAATGTAGTTTCTCATTTTATTGAAATATGGGTATGGCTTTCAAAATATTTGTCTCATTGTTTCGCAATCGAGAATATATACTTTTGTCAAACGCGTCTCTTTTGTTTTATTTGATATTAATCAAATGAAACCAATTAGAAAGTTATTTAGTTGTTTATGTTTTAAATGTCAACACAAATGTGCCTGCTTACATTTATACATTAAATCTCCATTTTAATTTTATCTTTAGCCGTCGTAAATAAATGTATGATAACACTGCTTAATGGTGACATATTTTCACGATGAAAATATTATGTTACTAGGTGTAGTAACATATATTTTCATCGTGAAAATATGTATTAACATTTCATCAATACGTAGCTAAACCTAAGTCAGTTTTATCGTTACAAATTTTGTTCCAACAGACCAATCTTGATTCTTCGTCGTAAAATGCATAACTCTTTTGCAAAGTATCAATAAATCAAACTATTGCATCGTCATTCAATACTGTTATTGACAAAATCGTACTGATTCGAATAAAAATATGACTGGCCATGCAATACTTTCATTGTATACTTTCAAGGCTTTTTTTGGAATGAAATAGTTTTATTTTTGGCTAGTTTGAGAACCCTCAGTCCTCGTGAAGTATTGCTTCATTTTTAAGGGTCTCCAGTTTTATGGCTTCAAATATCTCTTGATTTTTTTTAACTGGGTTTAGGTCCGTGAGATATGTGGCTGGATGTTTTTCATTGATTGGAATCTGCAATCTAAATTGCGCACAAGCGTTAGCCTGATAGACGTCGAGATTGAAGGTTTGTCGCGAAATAGATTTGGACTTTTTGAATTGAAATGAATCAAAGATAAGGAAAACAATTTTGAAAAACAGGTAGTCCTAATTGGCTTAGTAGGCGACTCGGCCGCTGAGTCTCGTCCGATCCGGTCGATACAGGGATTTCATTATTATTAATATTTTTGAGTGGTGTTTCGGACGAATCCTTTTTTAGAGGCAAAGTACCGTCAGACACATAATTAAATAATACATATTTTACTTTGTCGCCATGGATCAATTTGAAAAATGAAAATAATATATCTAGTTTTAATTTCCGCGAATATGTGTGGTTTTGCCTTGTAATCTTGCATGTGCATAATATAGCGGGTGGGAGGGAGGTGCATACCTGCAACCCACAAATATTCGCGGAAATTAAAACTAGATATATTATTTTCATTTTTCAAATTTGAAATGGATTTCCGCAAAGTAACGCCTGACTCAATCAATTTTATGGATAAATTATGAATAATATAAATAAAATAAACATTAATGAGTGATGAGGTGACAAGTATCCCTATTTGTCAGCTCATCACTCTTGCTTCGATACACATTTTACGATACCCATACATCGGTATCGTATCGTATTTTTACATACCGTACATATATGATACCGTAACAAGTCAGGTTATTTTTTTGTAATAATATAAAAAGAACAAATAACAGAACAAACTAAATAAAACCATTTCAAACTATAGACACGTTGAGATTAGTTAATAGTTTTATTATTATTTATTATTATTATATACTTTATTGTACACCTTGTAATAAAAACAGGAAAAAAATTTATAAAAACAAGTGTACAATGGGCGGTCTTATCGCACAAGGCAATCTCTTACAGACAACCTTTGGATGGACTGAACGAAAGGAGATAGAATTAACATTGATGAGATATTTGTTTCAAAAACAAAGTAGACGAGACAACACGCGCGTTTATATTACACTAGCTGTTCGCACAACTTCGTTTGTGTCACATTTTTTATGACTGCTCCGCTCCTATTGGTCTTAGCGTGATGATATAGCCTATAGCCTTTCTCGATAAATGGGCTATCTAACACTGAAAGATTTTTTCAAATCGGACCAGGAGTTCCTTAGATTAGCGCGTTCAAACAAACAAACAAACAAACTCTTCAGCTTTATAATATTAGTATAGATTTTCAAAGCGCGAAATTTAAAAAGTTTCGTTAAATCGGCCATAAAAATATCGCCGATGCCGATATATCGGCAAGCTTCGAGTCTTGCCGATATATCGGCATCGGTATCGGTATCGGATGCATACCAACTGACAAGTTGGTTATTGAATAATTGTTTTATGACATTGGTGAATTAAATTATGGAATATTGTTAAAATCCAAGATGACATGTACTTAATGTTGACATAATTTTAAAGTACTACCTAATTACAATAATTCATATTGGACTTAATGTCAATCATTAAATCATATAATTAGTTGTACTTAGCTATATAAGAATGGAATTTCAATATTTGTACACCATATCTTATGTCAGAGTGTGTAGAACTTAAAAAATAGTAATACCATACTATGTAAAACTACATTCTTACAATTAAATAAATTTTTAATTGATATATAAAACTGATTATTGTGATTTATCATGTTTACTGTTGATTGTTGTAATTGTATATTAAACTTTATCTCTTTCTAACAATTCCCTGATTTTTATTTAAATTATATAACTCTACTTAAGGTTTTTCATTCTGACTGTACAAAATTTGCTTTAAAAAAAGTATAGTCCGAAACACCACTCAAAAATATTAATAATAATGAAATTCCCATCTCGGCCGGATCGGACGAGACTCAGCGGCCGAGTCGCCTACTAAGCCTTCTAATTAATGATTTTAATGATTTTTATTCGCTTTAGTTAACTATTCAATAATACTGTTGTAAATAACTTTATAAATATGTTATTTTGTGGAAAAAAAAAGAATTTTGGCACGTAGATAGTAATCCATAAACCCTTAATTTCATACAAAAAAAAATTCTTACATATACAAAATAACTAAACATAAAAATATCTCAAGATAAACAGAATGACCCTAAATAATTGCTTCGTTGAACAAATAGAGATGGACAGTGGGTTGTTATACTTGTCAGATACCGATACCGGCCCCTTGACCGCTGATCTCAGGAGAGAGCCTCTCTAGTAATTAATATATCTACCGAGCGTACTGAAAGTGACGTGGGGTAAGTAAAATTAATAAATAATTATCTTACGTTTGGTTGAACTCTATAAGGAGACAGGCTTTATTACTGTACATTAACGATATTTATTTTGCAAATAGGTTACAAATAACGCTTTTACATGTCTTTTTTTTTAATTAGTGTATATGACCAGTATTTTGTAGCTGAACCCCTGAGAGAAACACTGAAACAAACTCAGAAGTCAGTCTCTTCTCATGTTCATCCAATTAATCTTATGAAAAAATATGACAGCGTAGATAGGTATTCGTTTTGTAAATGAGCGAAATTAATAGTGATAGCTGTGTTATTTGAAAAAAAAAAAACTTTAATGAGGGGAAATTGACGCATCCGAATACGAGTATCCGATTCCATTTATGAAAGATTTGATAAAATCCTTTCACCGTCAAATCTTTTCGCTTTGTTTTATACACTTCCACGTGAACGTAAACCTTGTTGTCTTTGATGAACACGATGGGCAAAAACGTTGATTGAAATCTATTTTTAGTTTCCGAACCAGACAAGAAATCCGATATCATCTTAGGACTCAAAGATTTTGAGGGTCAGACCCCAATAATAATCTACGTTACATCCTTTCAGTTCTAAGACCCCAAATTAATCTCCAGTTATAAGCTCGTTTAAATAAATTGTACCATTTCCAGAATGATTCAAGTTTCAAGAACAAACTGAAAGATTCTTAAAAGTCGATTACATTGCAGAATTCTGTGAAACTAATGTTTATTTGATATTTAGGTTCTTGAAAACATTCGATTTATTCAATCAAGCAAACTGAACTCATTACGATGAATCAGTTTAGTTAGATTGACACGGTAATTAGGACGTTACTGGCAGACAATGATGGCGCAGAATACTAATGATATCTCATTAGTTGAATTATTGGGCGTTCGATTTTTAGCTATTGGATGTTGCATGTATTTTCGCTCTACAAAAGTGTAATCTATATTTAAACTGCCTAGGGATCAAACCTTTTTCGTGTCTGAAGATGAAGAGATAAAACTGTAATAAAAGTTCTTGTGTGTCAAAAACTAGCAGTCTCGCGCAACTTCGTTTGCGTTATATTAGAGAGAAAAAGAAACCCGTTTTTACAATATTATTCATTGATGCTCCGCTCCTATTGGCAGTGGCGTGCAGTGGTTCGAGTTGGGGTAGGCCAGAAAATAATGTCCAAAAAAAAAAACACACCATATTATTCAGGGTTGAAATTTGGTGACTTTTTTTTTTAAATAGGCAATTTAAAAAAAAACTTATTTCATTACAAATCAACCCTGAATAATGTGGTTATTTTTTAAAATTTATTTGGACATTTTCTCTGGCCTACCCTAACTCGAACCACTGCACGCCACTGCCTATTGGTCGTAGTATCCAGCAATAAAATAATTTTTAAATTATTGAACCAGCTGTACCTGAAATAAGCGTGTTCAACTATACAAACAAACTCTTCAGCTTTATATTATTACAAGCTGACCCGTCAAGTAAAAATGTATGGGATTAACATACTTTTTATTTTATTTATTTACTGAAGTTATGATACAAGGGCGTAACTTACATAAAAATAAATATACAAATTTAAATACAAGACATAAGTAGTAGGTATGTTTATGTTTTGCTTGCAATCCTGTACAATGTTTTTTTTTTTTTTTTTTATTTCATCTTTAGTGATTTCTCTTAACAAATCCATTTTGTTGAACACTAGGTACCAGATACTTAGATGTTCTCTTACTAAAATAATTCGTTGTCTGCGTTTGAACTAGTTGTTCTCTGTAACCCTACATGTATTGTTCTTGTTTGTAACATTATTTTTAAATTCATCATTATAATAATATTCCAGACTTACCAAGAAATCTACTTTTTTATCAAGGGGTATAATATTACAGACAGGAAATAATTTATCGTACTCTTTGTTGCACTTATCTAGCGTTTTTGCTTTCACGAAACATAGTCAGTCTTATTTGTATGTCTTTAATATCTCTTAAATATTGTATTAAAGGTTCGCCCGTACACTAGTAGTCCATAAATTATTAGTCCAAAACTTACCAGTTATAAGTTTTGGTATTTCCACAGTCATTATCACCGATTATAGAATGTCAATTTGTCCAAAACTTTATTACTATTCCTTTATATTTCCAGTAGAGTATTACAGAAAAATAATAGATAAATACAGAGATTTTCACGAAGAATGTGCATTCTACAAAACAATTCCGTAGACTAATGCGCTCAATCAAACCGAGTTGTTTCCGAGGAGAGAGATTCTCGACCGCAAGCTGCAAGTACCAAGGAATATAGGCAATTAACCTTTACAGTTTGAGAGAAAAGGTACGAGAAGTATAAATGCCCGATACTTTAGAGTTTCAAGCGTTGTTAAGAGCTGCTTCACGTAGCAGTTATACGTTTATAGGAAACCAGGTCATCTGGTCGTACGTCTATTTGAGACATACGATCCATTCAGGCAAGGCTAACTTCGAGAAAGAGGTCAACCAGCTGCATGGTATCTTCTCGTCTCACATACCCCAGTGTTTCAAGACGAAAGTCACCACTGATCCTTCGATTTCGGCTCTTCCTATCATTGCGAAGCAAAATTCGCCAAGCGTTGGATTGTTCACCCATCAAAAGGGAACGTGAGCTGGGATTAGACCGTCGTGAGACAGGTTAGTTTACCCTACTGATGGCTTGTCGTTGCGATAGTAATACTGCTCAGTACGAGAGGAACCGCAGTTTCGGACATTTGGTTCATGCACTCGACCGAGCGGCCGGTGGTGAGAAGCTACCATCCGCGGGATTATACCTGAACGCCTCTCAGGCCGAAGCCAGCCTAGCCGAATCCGGCAAGGATATGCTCACTGTGGAGCCCCGAGAGTCGGGAGGCTCTAAACAATGTGACTTTACTAGTCGCGCTTCACCACGTGAGGTGCGACGTCGAAGCCTATTTGGATCGCGGAGATCGATGCTCTCCGTTTAACGCGTGCGTCACGGCTCCGAAGGTCCGAATTTACCTCAGTTCGATGTCGGGGCTCAGAATAGTCTGTAGACGACTTCAGTTCCTGCCGGGGTGTTGTGCTCGGTAGAGCAGCGTCGTGCTGCGATCTGTTGAGCCTTACGCCAGGTGCTCAAGGACCAGTGTGTATTGCGATTGATGACATATGGACTTGCAACGTGGTCGCTCAATGGGCCTCATCAGAAGGCTTAAAGTCACCCAAAGGGCAATGGAGAGGGCATTGCTCGGAGTTTCCTTGCGTGATCGAATCAGGAATGATGATATTTGCAAGAGAACCAAGGTTACGACATGGATCAAAGAATCGCTAAACTGAAGTGACAGTGGGAAGGGCATCGATGGGGACAAAACGTTCTGTAGTAGCGATCGCGTACCAGAACATGCAGCGTTGGAAGACCACCTACAAGGTGGACCGATTATATCACTACTCAACAAATTTTGAGCTTTTGAAATGACCTAAGTTCTTTCTATTTTTTTATTATTTCGGAATGTGAACACAAAACCAAGATTTTCATCACATCTCATAACTCATACTCATTATAATAACTCTGTGATTAAAAGCTAATGAATTACTAAAGACTAAATAATTAGGAAAAAGTTAAGCCAGATAATGTATTGAATCGAATCGAGCCTATATGAAAACTCATTTGCGGTCACAAAATTAAATACATATTTTCCATGAGTACCTTCCCCTACAGAGAGGAGCCGCACTAGTTACGTTATAGCCTGATTGTGCTTACATATGCCTAAGTTATTTAGTTTAATAAAAGTCCGTACATCCGTACAGTATACGGCGGCCTTGGAATGCAAAGAGCATTAGAAGGAACACGGATGGGTTTTAGTCAGTAAGAATCTGTCACTCCCTTCAGCTCCGCCCAGAGCGGAAGAATTTATTCGATGATTTATGTAATTTCCTTTTTCGGTCTGATGAAAAATGGAATACCACACTATGCTAATGATATTTTCCACATCATAATTCAATATAGGATTGCAGATCATTTAAATGTACAATGACGTAATATTAAACGGAAATCCCGAAAATGTAAATGATTAAGATCGTAAACAACCATGAACATAATAATAATAATGAACTCATCATGACTTTAATAATGAAATAGCTTCAATAATGAAACTCGATACTCGGTACATTGCAGGAACAATAATTGCTTTTTGATAAGCCAAATAAAAAAAATGGAAATCATTTTAAAAATAACGGTCCAATAAATCTATTGCGGCTTAAATAAGTAGAAAGGCAATTCCGTACTCAAAATCATTCGGAATCTAGGTAAAATCTTTGCACCTTGATTTTTAGTAAACCAAAATAGAATAGTGGACTTTTTCAGTCCAGTAATAATAAACGGATATTCTCAGTATATTGCAGGAATTATTGCTTTTTACTGGCGAAACAAAACACATGGAAATAAAATTATTTTAAAAATAGTCTTTCAATAAATCTTTTGCAGCTTATATGAACAGAAGGCCGAAATCCGAAATTGAAAGCGTTCAAAATCGCGTATATAATAGAAGATTCCGTCTTGATTTTACTTAGACTGAAATTAGATTGCGATCGTTTTAAATATTTACGAATAATATTTATGTTGTGTAAAGTAAAATATATTTCAATAAACTGTACGGAATACACAATAACATGTTAGAACTGTCTATTTCAACATTATCTTGCATGCTATGTATCATGTACACCATATTTAAACAAATAAAAAATACTTACTTAAAATACAAGTCGGAATATCATCTCAGCGAAAATTCAAGTCAAAAACTTCTCAAAATGAACGGAAATTACATTTGTTTTTGACAGTTTGCGTCTGCGTTGCGAATACCAACACTCTTTAAATATACAAAAATTGATGCTCTGCGCAAAGAAAAGATCAGATATAAAATGGAACCGATCTATCTTAGCTTCCCTCTTTTTACCTGAAGCGTAACTGAGGCACTCCTAGCTTGTAAAGTAAAATAAAAGAGTGCAAACCGAGGTTTCCCGTCGAAGATTTTATTAGGTGAGCTGAAGTTAAGCTTGAAACTACTTACCAACATTAAGTTCTGCTTGCTAGTAAACTTACAAGTAGGCATTTGTCGAAGTAACTATTGGAATGGAGGTTTCTTTTTTAGCTTTGAGCTGCATTTCTGTGTAAGATCGGTGAAAAATTGAAGTATTATCAGAGTGAAAACAAGCCACTATCATCGTCAAAGCCTTTCATATCTCAAAAGGAAAAACCGGAACCTTTATAGGGTTACTTTGTTGTCCGTCTTTCTGTCAAGACCGTTTATCTCAAGAACGCATGAGGGTATCAAGTTGAAATAAAAACTATAATTATACTGAAGTCTTCAGTCCCTTGTAGCTGTTAAAAAATCAAAATTCTAAGTTAAAGTTAAGTAAAAAAAGAGACGACCATTTATGCTGCAAAAAACGTATATTTGACGATCAAGAGAATCATAATGTATACTATCTAGAACTAAGAAAATTGGCAAAAAGGTAGAAAACCTTACAGTACAAGTATAGTTAAATAATCTGTTGGTTTTATCATATTAAAAATATTTTTTTGCGATTATAAACTTATATTTTCGGTTGCATATACTCTATGTACCTACGTTTGGGTTGACTGTCAGTCCATCAGATTGTAAATAAAAACCAGGTATTTAATATGGAGAGAATACTTATCTGACCACCCAAACTAAATGACTGGGTAACAAGATACCCCATATTAAGCATTATTTTGTAACTGTACTAAATATTTAAAATATTTCCCTTAATCTGTGAAAAATAACCAAAAACCAACCCTTTCTCCAGAAAACTGAAACTTTACAAGAAAATTCTTTGGAACCCGCAACTAAAATAGGATGCTACATTTTAGGGTTACCCACTACATGCCATTTGATCCACACAATATACCTTTGTACTCGAAACCCTAACAAACAAAGTATCTAAGTATCTACTTCAATTAATAATTTATATCATGTACAAAACAACGGTAACAACTGAAGTTCGAGAAAGTTCTAATTGATGCTATCATTACTAGTAAGGGAAACTTTGAGGTACATTTAACTTTTTACTCAATTATGGATAGGTAACGCTACTAGGCGTACTGCAGAAGTCCTAAAATAGTTTTTTTTATTTATTTCATCATCATATAAGCCAAAAGACGTCCAGTGCCGGACACAGGCCTTACCCAAGTGTCGCGACAACAACCATTCCTGTGCGTTTCTCATCCATCAGCTACCCGCGATCTGTACCAGGTCATCGTGGACCACCTTCCAACGGTGGGTCTTCCGGTACGCGAGCGCCGCTTCAGAACTTTTGGCCCCATCGACCATTTATTCTGCGAGCAATGTGAACTGAAATGCCCACTGCCACTTCAGTTTAGCGGTCCTTTGGGCTATGTCGATAACCTTGGATGTCTTGTTTGATATATTTATTTGAAAGGAAAATTGTACACCTACCACAGTGTTGTCTTTTTAACCCAAAGGTTGACTGGTAGAGAATGCCTTGTTGCATTAAGTCCGCCCAAGTACCACTATTGTACTACACCTCATAAACACGGGTCCATTTTTCAAGGTTAAATAAACGACGCTTGCCGAGGTTGGTCTGTCGATGGGTGACACTCTGATCTTACTATCGATGGGTGACTATCTTAACACTCCTCCTTGCCTCGGAAAGCAAGCCGTTCTCAGAAGCCAAAAATTGTGACATCAGTCTTGCCAAGAAGTACCGTGTTTCCCAGTTAATGGGTCGTGGAGTTCTGGTAGGCTGCCACTCCACGTAAAGTACTGGTATTCAGCTAAATCCGGTTTGACTGAGAGCTGATCCAAATATAGTTGGAAAAAGATGATAAGTATAAAGTATTTTAAAGACAAAATAAATATCAACTATCAATAGAATGACTGCTCTCACAGCTCTTGAACTCGATTTAGATGTAATGATAGTTTTTAGTTTTGATCTAAAAATTTTCTCAAAAAGACCCATCTTACAATTCCAGATCTTACGAAGCCAGACGAAACAAGATCTAAAATGAAACTGCCACTAAAACTTGCCAGCCAAGTCACGCCAACTCTAACAATCTAATCAAATGACCCTATCAACAGCGATTTTATTGCGACCTAATAAAATAGAAAGTGCAAATCACATCAGAGTGGAGTAATGAAAAAGACACATCTGCCAAGCTTGTTTTATTTGAAACGAGAAGCTTGGTGCAATATAATGCCTTATAAAACTCTTTTTATAACGGAGTTTATCGTGTTCCTAAGGGCGTATGCAGATAGAGGTGATTTGGCGTATCGGACATCTAGAAAAGACTGCAGAGGGCATTGACTGCTTAGCGTTTCGGTCGCGCATAATTAAACCCTATACATCTATACTAATATTATAAAGCTGAAGAGTTTGTTTGTTTGTTTGTTTGTTTGAACGCGCTAATCTCAGGAACTACTGGTTCGAATTGAAAAATTATTTTTGGGTTGAATAGACCATTTATCGAGGAAGGCTTTAGGCTATATATCATCACGCTTAAGCTAATAGGAGCAGAGCAGCGATAAAGAATGTTTTAAAATTGGGGATCCCACGGGGACGAAGTCACGGACAGAAGCTAGTTTTTAATAATCACTGTCGCTGAAAGAATGTAACTTTATCTTGAACACATTCTATCAAAGTGAAAATTCTTTGAGTTGAATGAGTTCTTTTATTTACATAATAAACTATCCTGACTAGATCTAATGAATCATATATTTTTGCTTATGTAATTAAATTTGACTTGGAAGAGCTCGTGGCTAAAGAATAACAGCCGTCCGGCTTGATCTTCAAGATTAAGCAACGCTTACCAAGGTTGGTCTGTGGATGGGTGACCATCCTTAACATGCAGAGTTTCCTCCGTGCCTCGGAAAACACGTCAAGCCGTTGGTCCCGGCTCTCATTTGTAGACCTTTGGCAGTCGTTACGGCTTATCAGAAGCCAGCAATCTGACTCCAGTCTTGCTAAGAAGTAGCGTGTTACCCATTTAATGGGTTGTGAAATTCTGATAGGCAACCGCTGATGATAGGGAAATACTGGTATTCAGCTGAATCCAGTCTGACTGGAAGCTAACCCCAATATAGTGGAGACAAGACTAAGTACATCTATTAAATCTGACTTGCCAAGGATCTCGCACAATCACAGGGCGCGACAACGAAAATCTCTACTTCGTGTAGACTAGCCCTTAAGTGGTAAAGATGGAACATGAAGCGCGATTGTGAAGACCTATCATGCTTTGCTTACGACCACTAAAACGACTATGGCTCACTTCCGTCTCCGCAAAAAGAAATTGTAATAAGAACAATGTTTTATTTGCCATTTTATGTACCGGATGGAAACGACAGATTTTAGTGGCTATTATTAATTCAACGACTTCGTTCGAACCATTTATTTACGTTGGTCCGCTGTGCTGGAATTGTTTGATGCATTTATATGCTTGAATGTGAAAGAAGTTGTGGAGTGAACTTTTAAAATCTCTCTTCTTGGTTTGTTTTACCATTAGTCACTTATCCCCAGGCAACATTACATAATATGTATATAGAGAGAGCAGTGGTGGTCGAGTGAGAGCAGTGGTGACCGAGTGGTAACGACCCCGACTTACGAATCGAAGGTCGCGGGTTCAAACCCAGCCAGGCGCATTACTTTGTGTAATTCATTTCTTCACCACTGCTCTCAAAACGGTGAAGGAAAACATCGTGAGGAAACCGGCATGTCCTAGAACCAAAAATTCGAAGACATGTGACATTCACCAACCCGGACTGGGCCCGCGTGGTGGATTACGGCCCATTCCCTCTCCTAGAGAGGAGGCCTGTGTCCCAGCAGTGGGAACGTTAAAAGGCTGATTATGATTGAGATATGAAGTATACATATATGTATATTGAGGTCAGCTCCCAGTCAAACCGGTTTCAGCTGATTACCAGTATTTTACGTGGAGAGGCTGGCTACCAGACCTCCACAGCTCATTAATTAACATGGTATTTCTTGGCAAGACCTAAACACAATATCCACAAAAACTCCAGACTGTATTCCAAATTCTATCCAAATATTTCGCACTTGAGTAACAAAACGTTGAACATTAAAAACTCCATTGTTTCACAATGAAAGCGAGCTGGAACTGAAACACATTGAAGCCCATGACACGATGTAAAGGGCTTTCCTGGAAGAACGTTTCATCGTTCAGCTTTTGAACAAGCAGACGATTGCTTGTTCAAGCGCTGAACGATTTTCTTTTTTGCATCGGATATTCTTTGCGGTATATGGTTTTGGAGTGTATTTGCATTGGGAGACTGGTTTATGTGTTTCAAATATTTTAATACAGACAAACTCATCAAATAATAATGACACATGTAAAACAGACTGATTTCTAAAACACTAACTAACCTTTCAGTGAGTGAAAGTACTCATGATTATAAACAACCTTCGTAATTATAAAAAAGATCATCATCTGCCTAGCCTTTTCCCAATTATATTGGGGTCGGCTTCCAGTCATACCGGATTCAGCTGAATACCAGTATTTAACGTGGAGCGGCTGCCTACCAGACCTCCACAACCCAATAACTGAGTAACACGGTATTTCTTGGCAAGACTGGTGTCAAATTTTCTGGCTTCTGACAATCCGTAACGACTGTCAAAGATTTACAAATGACAGCCGGGACCAACGGCTTAACGTGCTTTCCGAGGCACGGAGGAAATTCGGTATGTTAAGATGGTCACCCATCCACAGACCAACCTTGGCAAGCGTTGCTTAACCTTGAAGATCGACCTGCGCGGTGGTTATTCTTTAGTCACGAGCTCAGTAATTAGATAGTAATTATAAAAAAGAAAGATCGAAAAAAATATCTGCTTTTTCATACATTTTCAACGAATAAATATTTCATTATGTTTGAAAAAGTTGATTTGGTGTTTTATAAATAACTCTGTACAGTAAGGCAAATCTGGCAAAGAAACAAAAAACGTTTGTTTGCACCTAGAATGTAACCCCATAAGATGCTGTGCGTAGTGACATCAGCAAGCGTTAGCGAAGAATGAATCGAACATTTTGATATTCACAAGGTTTCTTGATTAAACTTCTAACTTCCTTAAACACAATAATCTATCATAGCTAACCCTTATCAAAAAAATCTAAGAGCACGCAACGCTTAAAACAATTAGTACAATACTTCTAAAGATACGAAAATCATATTAATCATAACGTTTTTTTGTCATCTTTCTTGCATGTCTCCTACAAAATAATTCGACAAAACTGGGACCGTCCATTTTGATGATTAATTTATATTTATATTAAACATAGTCCATAGTTTTACACTCATTAGTACATTAAAATTATAAGCTGTTTTAAATTATAGTCAGACGTAAACCCAAAATAAAATTATAATGATTTATTAACTATAAATATTATCTAATACGTAACATTAAAAAGAAATTACAATTACTTACGGAATTGTATAAAAACATGTAAAACGAGTTTACCTGAAAATCGACAACGTCGTATATTTTATCTCAATTTAGTGGATCATGATACTTATCAATGGCATTTAGATGCTCAAATACTTGTTATAGGTACTGGTGACAATTTTTGAACTACATATGTTAGTTAGTTTTTTAGATACATTTGTCTCTTAGACGTTTAACATTATTTCTATTCATAGAACGTCACCTTAAAGTTATGGGGTATCAGAAGGAACACGGTGTATAAATTGTTTAAATTCAAGCTGCAGGATTTACTATGACCTTCAGCTAAGTATGCTGCATTGCGGTAAGATATCACGCTATTTCGTTTGCTGCAAGCCAAGTAATTCATTGACCTTGGCAGTCAATGATAGAGTTGAGATTGTAGTCGTATCTGATTCATACTTTTTTATGATTTGTATTTTCCGCAGTGGTATTTGTTAGCCCGAAGTTTATTTTGGTATTTTTGCCACCGCTAATCTATTTGTTATCACTGCGTTAGTTTGAGTCCATTCAGGAACATTTTTTCTGCACCATCAAAATATTCTTAAGAGTTCTTTTAGAACTACTTTTAGTTGTGTTGTAAAGTAAGTATTATGAAACGTTTATTATTAATAAGGGAGATCCCGTCCTTTCCCAGTTTTAATTTAATTCAAATTAAGAAAAATAGTTTTCATATCAAAGTAAATGATATTGTCAACTCTAGACAGGATAGGTAATTCATAGTTATGAATTCAGCCTTCCTATAGTTGTAGAAAGGCTGACCTTGACCTTACCTAACTTCAAAATGTCTAGATTAAATAGCAAGTCAACTAAAAACACAGTATCGACGATAGATGTATAGGTTTGTTTTGTTTGGTAGACTGTGGGATCTTTTGGGCACGTTTGACCCATCAAAGAGCTCATCTGTCCCTTTTTATCAAGCGATATCATCATGACATTTAAAAAATCCATTTCGATACCAAAATTCCGCCCTAGTAAAAGTTTCCTAGAACAATTACTTTTGAGGTAAGTCTAGGGTAATAAGTCTAAAACTAGTGTGGGCCGTGACATTTGGTTTTACACTGGCAATCACTGAAATAACTTATATCGTACGAAGGGACGAAGGGGATGTTTGTTTGTGGGCGACGAGCTCAAATTAATTAGGTTTTCCAAACGTTCATATTTTAAGGTGATTTATTCACTTTTTTATTTCTGAGGTAAATATTATATTATCAAACTTTCGAAATTTAGGTATTTGATACCGTATTAAACTTTAGCTATAGTTATAAAATAAAACAAGGGTTCATATTGTTCGATTCGACCAATATTATTAATTATGAGGTGAGTTTATGTGGGATATCTTTTAATGATCAGCAAAAAATACATCATTACACATTGATGAGAAAAAATGTACTGAAGAGTAGTTTGTCTTTATTTATTGCATTTTTACATAAAATGTGGCTTTGAATGAACATATTCATTCAAAGCCACGTTTTTTTTTTTTTTTTGAATGGACTACTCGCAGTTCAGCACATTAAGGCTGGTTACTGCTCAACCGGGCAATCCTGTGGTTGCCTTAGATTCTAAGGCCCCCAGCCAGGGCTTAAAACTACTTAAAAACTAAATGGCCGCTCGCTAAGGGCATCCCCTGTGGGACACGGGCCTCGGCTTAGCGGGGTCATTGAGGGGGGGCAGCAAGGGACAGGCTGGGTCTGATTGATATTATTTAGGGGATTTAACGCTAATGCCTCAGCAGCGCGGGCTGGCTCGTTAGGCAAAAGTCGGGGAGGGTTTTGACGGGGGCGTCGCGATGGACCTCGTCGGCGAGGTCGGAATACGGAACGCGTTCTGGGTTTATTTTTTCTAAGAGTGCTGGTTTCCCTACTACTCTCTTGGGTCAGGGTGATGGGGTCATCGGGCTCAACAAGGGTATGCCGCGGTCGGCGGATCTTGCTGATCTGGGAGGGGGTGTATCGGGTGGCCGATACGATAAGGGGGTTATGGTGCTTTTCAGCGGACTCTATGAAACGCTTGGAAATACGTTTCATGAATTGTTTGATGGTGGGGATACGGAGGTCGACATGGAGACGCTCATTTCTAACGTACCACGGGGCTCCCGTAGCCTTTCGGAGAAAACGGTTTTGGATGGCCTGCAACGTATGGATTTGGCGGGGCTTAGCGTGTGCGAAGGCTACACACGCGTAAGTCATTATTGGACGTATGCACGTGGTGAAAATGCGTAGTTTGCATTTCAGGGATAACTTGCTGCGTGCATTCAGCATGTAATGAAGCCTACTGAGAGCGAAAGCGGCACGATTGCGCACCGTCTTAATGTGCTCTCTGAAAGTAAGCTTTCGATCGAGGATCACGCCTAGATATTTAGCTTGCTCAACCCAGGGGATCGGCTTGCCAAATAACGTGATCGGACTGGAAAGCCACGTTTTTGCAAAAATGGAAAATATTACTTGTCATTAAAAGATAACCTCTTATTAATACTAATCTAGGCTATTATCATTATAGCTTGTACCGTTTTAACAGCATAATCGAATCTGATCTTATCATCCGGAAATACACACCTACTCCGGGTGAATAAGATGTGTGTAGAACCAAAATTAGTATCACTCAATTAAGATTTCTTTAGCTGTCTAGTAAAAATATATTACTACAGTAAAAATAAAATGCTTATTTTACATGGGTTTTTAATATTGTTAGTCTAAGAACAACAATGAACAAAACCTTGGGAGATTGAAAAATGTGATATTACTTGAAGTACCTAGGCGCCATATCAGATTACATTTTTATGAAAATATTTTATTTCATGGTGTATTGTAAGAATGCATGTTCATGTAAATTAACTTGGAATACAAAGCTAAAGGAATATTGCTTTTAATCTGATGCACAATAAAAGTTTTGGACGTATATAATAATGGAATACAATTTTGTAGAATTGTAATTTTTCTCTTAATATATCGCTGAACTCGTAAAACTTAAATCTGATTAGTTAAGGTCTGATAAATCTGACTAAAATTTATTTCTATTTTAATCAATCACAATATTGAATTTTCAATTACCAAAACTAATTTAAATTGGATTATTGAAAGAAGTTCAAATAGGTATATTAAGTTCTGTACAATTTAAATGTGATAGAAAAAATTAATGAAATAAGTTTAGATGAGAGAAGTATTTGGAAAGAGCATGAGAAACGTTTTAAAACTACAAATTCTACAAGAGATTCTGCATTCAATTTTGAAGTGGCCACAAATAAAAATAATGATACCAATGATAACGATAAAAAAGAATTTGATTCCAATTCGAAAGCAGTAAAATTGATTTCAAAATCCATAAAATATCTACAAATATACAGGAAAATGAAATTACATTTACCGAACACGCCGAAGGCGCGGAATGAGCTCCACAAGTACCTCCGGCCGCTGCAGCGGCTAACGCACTGCTTCCAGGCACCTGACAAGGAAAAATGTATTTCAATCACTCAATCCTAAAATCCATTTCAGAGTATCAAAACAGTTTCATAAATGCCTTTAAGAGATCTAAATGTAGATAAAACATTCCATAAGTCTCTTTTTAAATTGTATTCAAGTTGTTTGTTCTGTCATAGCCCGTGAAGTCGTGTTTAATCTGGCATAGTTTTCTAATTCAAATGTCGAGCAAACTAATAAAAAAAACTGAAGTAGTTATAGTAGACCGACAGCAAAACACAAATATGAAATTTTAACTTGAATTTATTGTATCTGAAATAATTACTTGAAACTGGTAAAGTCATATTCGAATAAGCTAATATACACGTACAGTAAGATACCTATGAACAGGAAAAGGACAGTCTCCTTAATGCAAGCAAAGCCGAATGAAAATTGAAGCTAGAAGTACCTATCTACAATGTTGAATATCCAACTTTCTCAACAAAGGTTCGAAACTAATTAATTACGATTCAGGTCTTGTACATGGAAGAAAAGGCAAAAGAAAATAAATATATAAAAATAGACATAATAAAAGACAAAGTTGTGAAATATTCGAACAATCCATGGCGATAATGTCTAAATACTTTACGCAGATTACTACGGTAGAGGAATCTAGATTTACTGGGAATAGTAATAAAGTAGCAATTTCTTGGGCTATGAACAAACCATATTGAATTCCTATAGCGACGTTGGTACATGAGAAGTACACTGATCCACCTGTTGAAATTATATTTACTTGTACGATCGTTATAGAAAATTTGAATTAAGTATTCTATAAATAAAATAATCATCTATTATAACAATTCATATTAAATTATTCAAATCACCTTTAAAGTCTATTCAATTAATTATATTTAATTACAATTCTAAACTTCAATTATAGATACATAAGGTAAGAAATAATAAAAGTCTGTAATATCTAAGAGCAAATGTAATACAATTTTGGAATAGATATGCAATGTAATCTTCTTAAAAAAGATCCTTCAAAAAATAATACGGTTTATCATGTAAGTCTTCTAGATCTCCTTATGTCTTTACTACAGTTTCTTCATCTTTATCAATAAGATCAACGTTGTCATTTATAACTTAACTCTCCGTGTAAACAATGTCTTTATCAGTATCAAGACTATTAACTATATCATTACCTTCAACTGCTCCTGTTTGTAGTCTGGTTGATATGGCAGAAGCATCCTGATCTTTCCCCACCGGTTGAAGAACAGTGCTATCGCCGCGATCCATACGAGTAGCACCATTACTACTATGCCAATCTCCACGCCTCGTATCTGTTTTCAAAATATAAATAACTTGTTATTATTTTGATGAACTTTGTCTTCGTTTCTTTCTTCTTTCTATTAAAAGGTCCCAATCCTACATAATTAGAAACAAGGTAATGTACGTACCTACGTATACAGTAAAACAAACATCGGACATTATAAAAATGAAAAGGAATATATACATATAATATGTATGTAGCGCCCAAAGACTACAAACGCCCATTGAGCGAAGCGAGCGAACGCCATTTGAAAGAAGCTACAAAGCAAGCTGTTTTTTTCAATCAATGATCGTTTTTGGTCTCTGGGTGTAAAATACATATATACAACATTGAAAAACAGAGCATTGAACGGGTTGCCTTTTTTCATCAAATTGTAATCTATTTAAATAGCGCTCATCAACAAAGAGACTCTTGATAGTATTGAACCGGAGATTGATTTTGACAATTTCCTCAAATATTAATGGACAGACTCCATCATTTTTAATCGAGATCGAATTAAAGGTAATCTATACTATCTTTCAAGAAAAGTAATCAACGGCTCGCCATCATTCTAAGTCAACTTGATATTGTTTTACTACCGGTATCGTTTTAATAGGCTCTTCTATCAACTAGGAGGTATTAAAATTAACTCGTTAATCAATAGGACAAAGCATTTGTTAGTAAATTACAAATAGACCGCTTATGGGAGGGAAATAAACAAATTAACAACTACTTGCAACTCTATATAAATCCAAATGAAGTCTCCAAGAACAAAAAAAATGGGTCTCGAAAAAAAATGCACGATAAACAAGATTCGATTGCCTCCAACAGCTCTTGATAATTCTGATAAATTCTAACAAAGCCGTACAAATATTATATCTGAATTGCTAATTTACGTCATGAATACGGTCGAATTTGGCACCATTGTCAAAGTTAACTAAGTTTATCAGCGTTTACTGACCGTTGTTATTAGGTTTAGTTCACAGAAGTGGGAATAGCTGAAAATGTGACTTAGACTATGACAATTTTACTTTTTGATGAATAAGGTCCTAGTTATTAGAATCCAAAAAAGAAAACTCTATACTTTTTCAATAAAGATTAAGTGAAGCCCAACTTTATCATTTATTATTATTATTTCAAGTGATTGGAAAAAAACACAGGTCAAAACAGTCAAATGAGTTATTTACCTCCATCCAAATGATGTACCTACTAACTATTTTGATTGCACATTGTAATTTACTATGAACTGGAAAATTTAAATTTGCGTCACCTAGGACAGGTCGGTGTCAGCTTCCATTAAAGTCACCTACGTGAGTAATGCGCGCGTCAAACTAAATATTAAAATCGCATTACTTAAACTACGGCACTGGAATCAGTGTACTCAAAGGTCACACAAATCGATGACATTATTATGTCCTATGAGCAATTATCGCAATCAAAACTCTAACCAGCGACCGTGCCTTACGCAGATATCATTATATAATTTGAGTAGATGGCAAGAAACATCAATTACACAAATATTTAAAACGATTGCTTTTGAATACAAAATTTTTCTGCAGCTTTGCAACCGCAATGCACCAAATAGCAAGTAGTAATCACTCTCGATCAACTTAGAACAATAAGCCTCATGTAAATTTAAAAGAATGAATGTTCTGGATAATATTATTACGTTGGTAGGCGATTCCTTAAAACGTCAATGGGGAGGCGAAGGCAAAGTCAATTACAGATGGCGCGACAATCGTTGGTACCTCATTCAGCCGTCCGCAACTCTATGGGGTTATGCATTAATCATGCTTTGTTTTCAAAATAATATAATTAGGTGTTCCTGTGTGTCTTTCGTAAAATAAAATGTATTCCTCGTTGACTGTGGCTCAATTAAAAGAAGAGTTGCGCAAAAGAAAAGCTAAAACAACAGGAAAGAAAGCTGTTCTCATAGCTAGGTAGGTATTGAATATTTACACAAAAATCGACACCATTAATTTTATTGTGCATAAATCACAACGTGTATAATTAATTTCTGTATTTATTGTTCCAGATTAGAAGCATATGATTTAAATTTTAATATAGTATCTGAGGATAATGAAGATGATGTCCAAATGATTACACCCCTTCAGGAGTTCTGTCACGTTTCAGTTCTGAGAGTCCCAATAACTCTTTCTTTGCACAGCGTGCTTCATAACGTAATGATCTTCTTGATTTAGATTGCTCTTCACACTTAGAAAAGGAGAAAATCGAGGGGATGGCGCCTTTCTTCAATAACTTCTTTTCCAATTTAATACCTGTAAATAAATGCATATACATATGTTATGTAATAGGTACTTATATTTCCTCTGAATAAATGTTTTTACTGTTATTGATTGAATATCTCACCTGTATACTTGCTTTCTTCATAATAATCACTTGGTTTAAAATGTTTTGCACATAATCTCGAAGTCGGAGTCGGCTTCCAATTTTTCCGACGTATTGCTTTGATCTAAGATTGCAAGCATTTTTTGTCTCTAGGAAAACGATGAATTCCAATATTTACACAATTATAAACACAGCATCGCGGCATTTCGTTAATTTTATAATGCAAAAAGTTTAATCACTTAAAACATAGGTAGGTATGTTTTGTTTTGACAGTGCGTCAGGTACCAACGACAAGACGCCACCTACCGAGAGAAATTGGCGCTTTTTCTCCCCATTGGACAAACGCTACCAAATGTCACGAGATCAACACCACCACCATTGTCCACCATGTTTTGACATTAGGAAAATCACAATCGCTAACAAAATGTCACTTTTTCCATTGCCTAAGAGTTTGTGCAATCAATTTTACGAAATAGAGTCGTAAGAATCTTATATTTAGTTACATTTCTACTCTACACATATTCTACTAATAAGTACAGTTTCAAATTTTTTATCTTCAACAATCTATTTAAAATCACAGTCCAAAGCACAATTTCTGCTTACCAAACTACATATAACATTACCGTTGGAAACGTCGGCGAAGGATCAGGCGGTGAGACGGACGACCGGGGCGTAGCCCCTACTAGCCCTCCGTCCTGTTGAGGCGAAGTCCTCGGGGGCTCTGCACAAACATGATACCGGCATTAGTTTAGATAATACCATTGTTGAAGGGACTTAGCCTAAGGAGTGTTTGGATATAATGAAATATAGTTATGTAGAATTGTAGATGGAGAGAATAATTTACTTGGGTGGATTCAGAAATGAAATTGACGGAGAGAAGTTGCTTTTGTACTGTTAAATAAATATGTTTTTAGTTTATTAGCTGTAGCTATTGCATGTGGTTTTACTTGAATTCGAGGGAAACTACTTACTTCACCGAAATAAAAAATATTCCAAGGATCGGTCACGACCTTGGAAAATTCTTCGTATTTTTTAATGTACAATATAAATCCTGTGCATCGATTCAATGATTGAGTCTTCAGGAAGTGACAAACAAAATATAACTTTTTTAGATTTATAAAATAATCAAGCATGAAGATATTGAAGTTTCATCCTAAGAATGAGCCTATGTCATTTTTAGTTAGCCGATCTCAACAGCTGTCACTATCGTTTACAATCTTTAGATTCAAAGCATTTATTTCAATTAAACCTTTTACAGGCACTTTTGAATTGTCAAGTCGAAAGAGGTGAAGCTATCTGCACCGTTCAAAGTCCAAAGTTTAAACTATTACAGCCGACTTTCTAAATCAAAACAATCATGAACTGCTAACAAAATATCATCTCTTCCTAGCTGTTACCTTTGCATTAATTACAGAATATCTCGGTAAATTGTTCAAGTGTTCTGTAGAACACTTGAACAAATATAAACTGATCATAACTTGCAATAACAGACGTGAAGTTTGAAATCTTGCAAATGACAGTCAGGTTGATTGAATAAACACGTTTATCAAGTGTGTTTATAGTCTGCTATTGGATTACTTGGTAGGCCAATCTAACTAAAGAAACAGTACGCTGTACCATGTCTTAAATGATTCTAATCTCGCCAAATATTGATAAATTTTGAAGAGACTCCAGACAACTGACATGGTTGTCAAAAATGTTTAGACCGATTACGTGACATTTTGATAGCACAATTTCAATGCAAGAGTTTTCAATGATTGTAATCGTCGATAGAATGTCACTATTTCTAGAAGCCTTGAAGAAAAATCATATGGAAAATCATTAAGTAGCGATCTTTCATAGTAATTCTTGATAATCTGCGAAAGTACCTATTTTAATATTAACAAAAGGTTATGAACATAATACGGTATGTGAAAAGTCATTACTTAGTATAAAAAATGTAACAATAGAAATCGTACAGAAAATACTGATATGTATATTCAAACCAGCCTTTTCAATGCGTTACGCTTGATTGTGTAGGAATAAAAGTAAATAACGAAATATAATATTCTACGTTATTTCAAAGCTATTGTGATATGCTTCTTGGGTTTATTATAAAATAATAGTCCATTCTGTTATTAAACTTACAACATATAAATATATGTTCTGATGAATCTTCCTAAAGTAAAGACTTTAGAAAGATTCCTTATTCTTGGGCTGCTAATCTTTATCATAATGTCAGTATCGTAGGGGGATAGCCATTTTGGATTTATGTTTAGACCTTAATTAGATTTAAAAGAAAGAGAACGTATAATGTATATAAAACTAAAACTTGTCCAAAAAGACCGTCCTCTCAAAACGTAGAGAAAGCGATCTCTCTGAATACTTCGTATCCGTTGATACGCAACAGTACTTCACTAAGACCTAGTAAACTAAATGTCGAATCCAATTTTAGAAATCGGTCAGAGCACTCTCCTATGTACTTTGTACTCGACGGGAGTATTCTGTTTGCTCGATGCTCGCAACGTCGAAAAGAAATTAACTTTGACAAGCTTTGCAAGCAATCGTACAAGGAACGTGTTTGCTATTGAGTACCTACGTTTTGGGTATGTTTGACGAAAATCAAGTCAAAAGGTTTAAATGATTCAAAGGATAAAATTTCTGACAGAAATACTATGAAAACTAAAAAAGAATTATCAGTACAAGTCGTTTGTTTGCAGAAAACAGAAGCAAAAGATTAGTTACAAAGCGGAAACCAATAATTTTATCAAACCCAGAAATAAGTTGAATCAGTTTCAAGTCCCACCGCAACTGAAGTGCTAAAATGTTCTCAAATCGGTGAGAAATGTACTTGAAGCCGCAAAGTAATCCGCAAATTGGAGTTTAATCGTCGGATTAAAACCGTCGGGTTGGAATATTTAAAACGTTTTCGACGTAAACTGTCCAATCTCTGGAGTATTTTGAGGTATTGAAATTCAATAAGTCCCTATATAAAATTCGGGAAGCGTAGCTGATTAACTTCATCTCAGGTTGGCAATTACTGAATGTTATCAATATTTATGAGAATACTTGATTACTCCGAAAGCTTAGCTTTAATCACAGCTTTGCCGTTTTAATTATTAATGAGGTCTAGATTTGAAATAATCTTAAGACACAGTTATAAATCAAGGTCTTTATGATTTTTAACTACATTGCAAAAGTTATACTTCAAGTGTAACGTAAAATGCATAGGAAAACGTAAAATGAGATGCTTCTAAGGCAGGCGGAGTAAAGACCATTGAAGGATGGCTGATAGTCGCTGGATGAGAATGGCTTAGAATGGAGAGTGTATGAATAAATAAACTATGCTGCTGCGGGCAGCAATCCTTTGTTGGACATTCTAATGATGATGGTGATCTTAAAGTCTCAAATAAATCCTTACATACATTCGGCCTGCCTAGCCTTTTCTCTACTATTTTAGGACCGGTTTTCAATGCAACCGAGCGCAGCACCAGTACTTTATGTGAAGTGATTACCAATCTGACTTCTATGATCCAGTAACTGTGCTGTGGCTGGAATCGGATTTTCTGGTTTCTGACTATCCGTAATTACTGTGAAAGGTCTTGAAATAATAACTGAAACTAACAGCTTAACGTTCTTTCTGAACCACGAACAGAGCTCGTCAAGCGCGGCTTAACCTCGAAGATCAACTTTTGTATTATTTAGCCATGAGACACTTAAACATCTTAACCAATGTTGTCAGAATAACACCTCACATTATACGCAGATATGTGAACAGCGATGCATCCGGATGTTCGACTGTAGGGTAAATGAACCGGTTGGAGTCATGCCAAAATGCACCGAGCAATGAACAAGTACAAAAGGTAAACGATACAACAAAAAGCTGAACATACTTGAATACTCCAGTGACTTCATTTGTATTACTCTCTAAATTGAATAACATTTATCAATATTTCATGAAAATATCAATTAAACACGTGCTAAAATATGAATATTCATATTTTAGCACGTGTTTGCGAAATAAGCTTGAGTAAAATCGATGTGTCTTGAATTGAATTCTTCCACTGTACTTTTACTATTTTTTTTTTATACACATCGATTTTACTCAAGCTTATTTCGAATACAGATACCTTGAATGACTAATTTTGCTTTCACCATGTTCTAAAGTTTCTACAATATTTAACTATGTTTAGAATTGCATACACGAATTGAAACGGAATATTCGCATTTTGCACAACTTGGGGTATAAATAAACATTTTCGATCGTTTCAAATTTGGTTTATATTTTCATTCATATATGATTTCTTTTAACCTTGCTGATAGAAACAAATAGCGGAGATTCGTTACGTCATCGAAGTAAGAATGTTAAAATTGATTATTTTTTGGATTTAGAATTCCTGAAATGAAATATTTCATAAGTTTCCGTCACGGTTACCCTAATCTATGAACGGCTTGCATCTACCATCCCGTTTATTAAATGTTGAATTAAACGCATTGACTGCATCTTCAATCCAAAAGCCCATTAAACGGCTGATTAATCCAGTTGGCTGCGACATTTATTTTAAGTATTTTATTATTGATGGTCTCGCGTTTGACCACAAACTTGGTGAACTTCATGGGAAGCGATGCTGTGTTCGACGATGGATATTGCTTGCCTAGAAAAAAACCAAACCACTATTGACACAAATACTAAAAAACCTAAATACTGATAAGCTACAATTGTACCTAGTGGTTACAATATTATTGAAACCCCGCCAAAAAGAAAAAAACAAAATTTTAAGTGCCACAGCTCACGAACGAATAATCGTCTTGTGGCGGTGACCAGACAAGAGCAAGACTCGCTGCAATTTCGGTTTAAAGTTTAGTTCGGCTTCATCTAGCTTAAAATTACCAAAAATATTGAACGTGTAAAAGTGTCATGTTTAACCTACTTAGATAATAAATATCATTTATTAGTATTAACATGTACCCAACTCAATTATTTACAGTCACCTGTGACCTTTCTCACGTGACGAAAATAACACTATGACAAATTTCAAAGACGACAGTTAGCAAAACACGACTAAATTCCCTAATAACACAAAAACAGAACTAGTCTCTTTTCGAACGAATCCTCGGGGAGCGGCACACGTACGGGGCTCACGCAACAAGTCACTTTATTTACATCAACAACTAACTTGTGTACACCCGCTTTATTTTGTTGGGGACGAAGTTCGTTTGATCGCGAGTCGTCTTTTGTTTTTTGTCGTTCGAGGAAAGTTGGGACAAATATCTTCATTGGAAACTGTCTTTGTTTTTCCTTAGGGTATAGTTTTGACACTTTTTCTTTTTTTCTAGAATTATTTGTTGTTTTTGTCAATTTTAATGAATGGTAGTTTGCGGACAATGTCTCGTTATTATAACAGTTCTAAATCTAGATACAATTTCATCTCAGCGACGTCAATACCAAAACTTTAACTATCTTAAATATTGGTTGAGACTTAGATTACAATACCAGGCTTCGTGGTTTTCTAGGGTTGGGGAATTTGTTCGAAAGAGTCAACGTGGCCCTGAAACGCAAAGGGCATTAGGAGGATGGCAAGTTTAGGTTTTAGTCAGTAAGAGTCTGAGCGGGAGAAGTCATCATGTTCTTGTCTTCCTGAAAACTAAACAAGACAAGATGAAATGATGACAACCTTCAATGTATTCTTTGTATCAATGCTACGCGTTATCTTCACAAGATTAAAATCTAACATTAAATTACTAAGATCAATGAATCTGCCTTGCCTTTTCCCAACCAGAATTGGGGTCACCTTCCAGTAGCTGCGTACCAATACTCTACATGGACCGATTACACACGTGTCTTCGAAAACCCAGTAAATAGGTAACACGGTAAGTATCACTTAACTAGACTGGTGTCAGATTTTCTAACTTCTGGCTATTTATTTACATAAGTTCACCCACAGCACATACATATTATAATAAATCATACGGTAATATCCTAATATATATGCCAATTACGGGTAAACAACAAAGACAACAAAGACGCCAGATAACCGCTTGGTTCTTTATTTTAACTTGACCTTATGGCAATTAAATATATCTGCTTCGGGTACGGGCTTATTAAATGAATTAAGGTTATTGTACATCTTAGGGAGTGGCGAGTTGAGACCCGTCTTTGTAGAAGGGCTATCGATAACGACTGTCAAAGATGTAGAAAAGACAGGCTGGACCAAAGGTTTAGCAGCGGTCCGTCCACGCCCTAGGCACGGCCCAGATCCGTGTAGATTAATGTGCTTTTCGCGGTACGGAGATTATAACAGATGACCTCCATTAACAGACCAACCTCAGCAAACTAGAGGAACGACCCATGCTGCTGTTCTTATTAAGTCACGAGTAACATTACTAAGATCAACACACAAAATTCAATCAACAAGATTCGAAAATAAAGTTTCTTCCGAATTACCAGATTAAAATAACAAGGTTCGAGGCTTCCAATAAATCTCAACGCAACAGGTCACTTATTTACATCGATAATTCTGCAAATGTTGATCTGAGTTTTTCCGTTTACCTCAGTCCGTTTTTCCGTTTCGACGTATCCGTGTAATCTTGCTTTGTGTACGTTCGCATTAAGGACGTGCTTTTGGCCGCAGGTCGGGGATTTGGAGTAAATCTAGTTTTTAATAAAATCCTGGGTATGTTTGTCAGGGTTTAAATGTAGAGGTATTGTTTCAATTGTGAGTATAAAAATGGATTATTTTAATTATCTGGTGACGTATATTTATAAATAATTTTTAGCACCAATTTCCCAGTTAATCTTTGACTTAATCTCAGTAAGACAAAAAATTCCGTGCGTTTATCTGTCGCCATAAATTGGCTCCGTATTGATTCGTCTATACCAAAGTTTACTCGCCTTAAGGTCGGCAATTTCTGGAAGGTGACCATTCTCAGGCACTACGCGCATCACAAAAAAAAAAAAATGGTGAACATATCATAAAGTTTAGACAGCTCTATCTTTATTTATTTTTTATAAATAATTAAAACTTTTAGTAAGTTTGAAGCTTTTTTTATATGGACAGTGACACTAAGCAATAAGTTGTTTTCTCCTAACTGTGTAATGAAAGCAAAATTTATTTGTAAAATAAAAATAATAATTGAGCAAATTAAGCTACAAACATTGAATTGACACACTTGTTATGATGAAGAACAGCAACCTAAATTTTCATTCCGCCATACAGTGACCTCATGTCAAATGCAATTACGCCCGTCCTAAAATTCTTCAGCATAACCAAACTCGAGTAATTCCATCAAAAGCCAACACAAAAACATTTAGATATTACATCGCTCCCAGTTTGAGGTAATTTAACATAATGGGGGAGGCAGTGGCCTATTATTTGTGTGTATTTTGGAAAAACTCACGCGACTGAATCACGCAACAGGTGCACTTACAATATTTTGAAACATCGTTGACATTAAGAAAAGTACATAGTTGAAATGAATGCGGTATACCTTTCACAATTGTTTTAGTAGTAATTGCAACCTTATGGCACTAGAAATAAAGATCAATGTGATGCAAAATCAGTTGAAGAACAACTTTGAAAGAACAGTAGTTAAGAGATGTTCTTCGAAGAAAAATTAGGACAAGAAATTACCCAATTTCATTTGAAATGAATTAAAAAAGGTTATACAAGCAAAGCCGAAATAAATGATAGCAGAAACTGGAGCATCAAATGGCTGGAGTAGATTATTATCGTTGGACTTAATATTTTTCATAGGAATAATGTGTTCATGCAAATGCTATTTATATGGTTCCTTGCGATGAAGACAATGATATAATGTGTATTATATAGCACAAACGAAATGCGAGCTAGATACAAGTAGAAGCTAGCAATCAAGAAAGTAATGTTAGACACAGGCTTGGACAAAGTCACATTTCAATTTATTTAAGCAATCGGTTTCGCAGATATTGTGCCTAATTTTTTAAAAGACTTAAAAAAATAGTTCTCTATATTTTTTTAGTATTTGTTACCTCATAACTCCTTCATGTTTGACCCAATTTGGTTTTTTTTACGTGACCATATATACTTTCCCATTGGTCACACAGAAATGTTATCTAAATCGGTTACGTGGTTTGATATTAAATCGTAATACTTAACTAGAAAAAATATGTCATCCATGGCAACGACACTGCGTATTTTGATTCCTTCGACATTCCAATGGTGCTGTTTAGTTGTTTTTACCATAGCATAATCATAATCAGCCTTTTTAATGTTCCCACTGCTGGGACACAGGCCTCCTCTCTAGGAGAGGGAATGGGCCGTAATCCACCACGCGGGCCCAGTGCGGCCAGTGCGGGTTGGTGAATGTCGCGTCTTCGAATTTTTGGTTCTAGGACATGCCGGTTTCCTCACGATGTTTTCCTTTACCGTTTTGAGAGCAGTGGAGATGAAATTAATTACACAAAGTAATGCGCCTGGCTGGGTTTGGACCCGCGACTTACAATTCCTAAGTCAGGGCCGTTACCACTCGCTCGACACCACTGCTCTCATTCATCGTTTTTACCATATTTACAACTAAAAAATAAAAAATATCTTCACAAATAGTACAACTTTGTAACGTTTTTATTGGGAAACCGGTTGTATTTTAATTTTAAAAAGTTTTTCTAGAGCTCAAGGTTTAATTATTTGTGAAAAGGTTTTATCAATAATATGCCGAGCCTGTGTCTCACAAAACTGTTAAAATATATTTTGTATGCGAGATTCAAAAGCAAAAGTCCAAATTGGACTGAGAGCCAGTACTTTTTCAATACATTCCCCAAAACGGACTATCACCACTTCCTAGTGTTTTATCAAAAGAAGTGGCACAACAAACTCTTCAGCTAGAATAATCCTATGCAGCAACAGCAAAATAACTAGAAACTATTTAGCGATCGGAAGAGTTCGTGTCCATATTGAATCAAACAACATTTTCTTCGAAACGAAGCTTCAAAAAACTCCCAGTAATAAAATCAGAAATCATAGATACCCAACCGAGTCCAACCTCATCCTGCTAATGCTAATGTTCTGCTCGCATGTTCCAACCACCATATTAATAGTTGACACGCGAAACATCAGACAAGAGGTGACTACCGAAAGTTCGTTCACACATTACTAACACACGTGGGTTATTTAATTAAAAAGGTTAGAAAGCCCGGTGGGACTTTATGCCATGGAGTTGTTTTTTGGTGGCTAATTTATTTTCGTAAATCTTTCTACCTTGTCTTTTACAAATTAAGCTGGGTCAGCGTCTCATCTATCCGGATGCAACAAAAGGAAACAAAAAGGAAAAGATGAATAATTTTATTAAATTAATTACTAATATTGACATTTATTTTGATATAACTATAATTTCTCAATTGAATTGTACTAATATAAACAAAATAATAATGTGTAATGCATGCTAATTTAGGATGATACGGGAAAGCGAATGATAATAAAATTACAATGCTTGAATAAGGCTGCTAAGTCATAAGTAGGTACTAACATAACATAACATCAACATTATACACTTAGTCCGCAATAAACGTTTTGACTTTGACTTTGGCATCTGAATATCAGTATCGATTGGACATCGGCCATACAGTAACTGAGTAACATTCCTTTAGCAAGACTACTATCTGACTTCCTAGCTTCTGACTCCCCGTTATGACTATCAAAAATATACTAATAACAGTTAGGACCACTGACTTAACGTGCTTTCCAAGACGCGGAAGAGCCGCGGTATACAAGGATGACCAGCTATCCTCTGATTGGCTTCGGCAAGTGTTGCTTTACATGGAAAATTGACAAAACTAGCTGTTATTAATTAGCCACGAGGTAATTATTAATGTATTCCTTTTATTTTGCTTAGAATACAGTTTAGACATGTTAAATGAAGTTTCTAGAGCAAATCAGACCTTTCATTCCATCTGATTTAATGTGCTCGTTTCGGGTTAGTACATGCTCTTTATTTCCAATAATACACGTCTTATACTTATTCCTTTTTCAGAATTGTATACTTTTACATTGTTCCCAAAAATCTTAGCAAACAATTCTCTAAAAGCCAACCGAAATTTCACCAAACAATGATTTAACAACTTCTGGAAGCATGTTTTTATTCTTTTGTGAAAAATGTAAGCGCTTCATTCCGTTGCTAACTCGATTATAAGAATCAATTAAACGACCCTTTTCCAGTTGTTATGAAAAAGATTTTTCATCGATTTTATTCGATTTGGTTTATAATAATCGTCTCATAGAACATCACTAATTTTCAAAATCCACATTGTCATTCAATTAAAGTAAAATGTTCTAATTTTGACTTCATTAATCTTTTCACGAGGCTTGCTGCAACAAAACGTTTGTACATACTTCTCAAACTTTTTCATCTGTAACTACTTCAAAATGTTTGTACCTACACAATTCCGTTAAAGAAATTTTTTTCATCAAATATTGTTGCTAGAATGAACATAAAACCACTAATACCAGCTAGGACAATAACATTTTTTTTTAATGACTCACCCAGTGTGCGGAAGACAATAGGTCTACTCCTGTACTTGTGACCACCCCAAAGCGCGGCGACTGTCACCTGATACTGCGTGTCAGCTTCCAGGCCGCTCAGGATAACAGCATCTGAGTTGCCAGCCACCTCCAGGACGACTCTGTAACTAATAGACGATGAGTCAATTTCGTTGAATTCTAGTGAAAAGCTGTATACGGTGAGGCCACATTTAGATTGAAGGTTTTGAAGACAACATTTTCTGTAATGAATTTTCTGTATAAGCAAAATGTTTGTGATGAAAACATTTGAGAACTAATAGCACTGGTAGTTTGTATTTTTGTTTACATAAAGTTTATTAGTGGGTTACATTCAAAGCTTTGGGTTAGCTAGGCAACATGCTACGGAAAATAAATAAAAAAGCAGATTATAATTATGTTTTATTATTTACAAGTTATAGTACATAAAGTCTGTTATTTCGGGTATTTGATATTTATTTTACGTAAATAGCCTACCAATTCTAACAATTCTTATACCATCAATTTGTATTGTAATAAGACACGTCACAGTAACAATAACTCGCTTCAAAATTGATTTCAGATAATTTATCTCTACATTTTTTTCTCGAGTCATTGTCGCATTCTCGCTTCTGCATTCTGAAGCTTTTACGTCCATCTCTGTACGACTTTATTTCTAAGAGGTTTAGAATATTTTTATATGTATAATTTTTTATTAATAGCATCAGTATGTGGCCTCACCGTCAGGAAGAAAGAAGTAAGAAAAATTATGGAAAAAAATGGGACAGATTCGACTGAGACTAAAGCTTTATTAAATGTAAAATCTAAATCAAATTAACTAAAACAATATTTTATTCCCTTTACATCTGCACATGTTTGAACAAGTATTTTTACAAAAGGGATCTCTAAAAAATCCAGGGTTTTGTAAACATACATGTTGTAAATGTTGAATAATATTATTTGACCATTCAACTCTCTTTATTGCTTTGTAAAAAGGACTTCATTTGATATAATATAACCAAAGTTTTTTCTATTAGTCGGTAAGTATTTTAATCCTAAAGAAGAGAATGCAGTAAGTTGACTTACATACCACAGTAGTACATCAAATTGAATAAATAAATAGGTAGGTTAGATAAGTAGGTACCGTTTTTCAATCCGCCGCAAACGACCACAACAATAAAACGAAAATCATTCTCCACGAAAATCCCATCTTCGTGATAACTATCCATTATCACCTAATACAAGTCTGTAATCAATAGTATTGTGAGAAACTCCATCGAAACAAATTAGGGTTGCGCGGACAACAAAAGCTTTCGCGGTTTCGCCAGGAAATTTATCGGTAATTCGACTTCCGCCCGCCACCCCTATCTATTCCGTTCACAATTTGTGGTACATTCCTTGTTTTTTTTTGTACTCTATTGTGCTATTTTTATAGTGACAGCAGAGAATTACGTATGGTTTTATTGAACGAGTAACGATTTTTTATGGGTTCAGGTTAGAAGTAACATTATTTTGTGTCTATCTACAGTTCTTCATTGATTTTGTAGACTAGGTTCCCTCTATCTGGCAGAATCTTGATTTTCCCAAATTTATTTGGTACGAGTATGACAAACTTGGCATAATCTTCTTTGAACGAATATTTATAAGGCACAACATTTATTTAATATAGTTATTATTTGGCAGAATGATTATAATAATTGTCCAATTTTGCAATGGTATACCTTTGAAATGACAGAATTTTATTTGGCAAAGTTCTGTTCTGCATAATTTCGTTTAGCACAACTTTTATTTAGATTGAAGATTGCATAATCACAAATAGAATAATTGTATTTGGCATATTGCCATTCCTATAAAATAGCATGTCATTGTTTTACCTAAAATTAAAATACGGTCTTAAAAAGTCAATATGTTGTGCTACAAAAGTCAGTGAAAGAAACAAAACGCTGCAAAACCGACTCCACGTAATCTTGTTTGTTTTTAAGGTGTTAATTAAATGACTTATTTCGCTCTGGGTGAAATTTCTGGGCTTCTTATGGACTAAAACTCCTCCTAATGCCCTTTGCGTTCCAGGGCCCCGGTGACTTCTTCAAACAAATGTCGCAACCCTAGCAGGCCCTAACCCTATGAGGTCAGTGCCTGCTGTGGTATTGGGGGTCTTTTTTGCTGACATCTCTTTGATGTGCGCATGGACCGGCACGTCGAGTAACACGACGCGTCGGTAGACTCGGGCCTGCTTGTTATCAGATAGCAAGCCTTCCATCGCTCGCTACCCGCAAGCTCATGCCTACGGTAGCCGAGAATCGCCCCACGACGCCCAGAGCGTTTTCTTCTGTTGCGGCGGCAGAGGCTTGAGGGTTTGTGGAGGCGACTGCCTCCCATGCCTGCTCTTTCCAAACTATGGATTGAACCAGGGCCCGAAGCGAGTGCTTACTGCCGCCGATCGCCTCGACGAGGACAATGCGTTGCTCCGCCCAAGCAGTTCTCCGGGCGATCTTCACAGTGTTGAATCCGGAACAGCTACCTCCCGAAATAACCATGTCTGCGTCAAACGGAAGGTGAGGACTCCGTGGCACCTCTCCAACCAATCTTTAAAGAGGTGACCTGGCCAGCGCCAGGCACGTTACCATTGTGGCGATACCAGCGGTTTTGACAGTCGCTCTCTCGGTACCACCATGAGATCTGCGAGCGATTTGCCACAGTGTTTGCCCGACTCCTACAGTGTAATTTAATTCCGCGTAGGCACGGAGAGGCGTGTTAGGCAAAATTGTTCACAATGTGAATATTTTCGCTCTCTGTTTCATCGTTTTATTGAGTGATAGATAATACTAAATTATTTTAACTATCCATTTTCTGTAATGTGATACATGAGTCTTTCAATTATTATAGATATAACATATGGCCAAAAACAATTCTGACTGTGCACTTTCTGCGATATACATACCTACTGGTTCTAGTTTTCAATGAGCTTTTAATTAATGGTAAATGAGTGTTTGCCAAACGATTTTCTGCGAAATGAAGTTTACGCTATCCGTTGTTATGTAAAATAATATTATCACATAAAACGTTCTGCTATAAAATGTTAGACCCTAGTAGACCATCTATATATAATTGTTTTTCCCGCTTTGTCGATCCATCGAATGCCTGTGGCTCTCAGGTATATTATCTTTCATTTGTTGGAAAGAGTTTTATTATCTGATTAGTACGCCTACAGATTGCTTCAAACAAAAAATAAATTAAATCAGATATTTTAAAACAATGTTGATATATTCTTCTGCATCAAGTCAAGAGTATAATTTAAGAAGAAGGAAAGTGAAATTCACTATACTTATTCACTTGCTCTGAGTATTTGTCTACGTCTAACGTTTCCCGCAGGGATTTACTTGAGATTTCAACAAATCCTTTTTACCTGCATCTCGCTAATTTCATAGATCTGGAAATATACTAGAAAACGGAGTCCCTGTGGCCCTATAAAAAGTTTGTATTTTAAAGTAAAGTATCTAGCTGAAACATTTATTACTCACTTAACGTATGTACCATCAAGTAACTAGTTAAGACTGAAACTAATATAATCATGAATACTATAATAATTCATGAATATCATTCTACAGAATAAACATTGTTTATTCTCAGTCCATGAAAACTGAAACGGCGATCATATTATTAGAACAACCATTTGAATAATATAATCGCAGAAACAACCGCTCAAAGACATGAGTCTTCATTCTATTTCAAGAACCTGAAAGCTTAGCTGACATGCTTGACATATTTAAACAAGATAATGTGGACCGTATCCCATCACAAAATCCATAAATTTCGAAAGCGAATAGTGCCAAACTCTCACAAAACTTTTGACAGTAATCCACTGAGGTGAAATAACGAAAGTGATAATATAACTTAGCGATATAAATTTATAATAGGCACTTAAAAGTTTGGTAGACATGTAGTCCTGATCCCATTTGATGAAGCAATGCATAAAGTAGGAGCTAAGGTACGAGGAGACGTTAACGCGATGCCTGACCTAGGCTTCGTTCAGGTTGGAGAGTGACCTAGGGTGCTGAAACGGGCACGAGATATCAAACACTACTTCATAATTCGTAGTATAATGTGGAATGATATTAAACCGTTGCTATTTCCGTCTACATTGACGTCTAACGCATACACTTAGTATTATAGGACTGAGAGCAATCTAGCGAACGTGTGACTGTCTATTGTATTTCCTAGAGGAAACACGTCCTAACCGCATCTGTCAAAAACGAGGCATCCAGGTGCTTTGACCATTGTGGACAGGTGGTGAGGGTGGTAGCGATTAAGTGGTGATGGTGCATTACTAGTTGGAGTTTAAGCGAGCAGTAGAGAGAGAGAAATGTTTCAACTGAATTAAAAAATAGACGAATGCTCATTAGCAAGGCTCGTGGTTAAAGAATAACAGTCGTACAGGTCGATCTTCAATGTTAAGCATAATATATAAGGTTGATTTGTGGATGGGTGACCATCTTAACATACCGAGTTTCCTCCGTGCCTCAGAAAGCACGTTAAGCCGTTGGTCCCGGCTGTCATTTGTAGATGTTTGGCAGTCGTTACAGAATGTCAGAAGCCAGAAAATTTGACACCAGTCTTGTCAAGAAGTACCGTGTTCCCCAGTTATTGTTTGTTGTGGAGGTCTGGTAGGTAGCCGTCCCTTGTTAAATACTGGTATTCAGCTTAATCCGGTATGACTGGAAACCGACCCCAATATAGTTGGGTAAACGCTAGGCGCATGATGATACTCATTAGCAAGGCCTGTCAGTACGTATGGTCGGCAAAGAGTGGAAAGATTCCTGTTCATCATTAGTCACCATTTCACGACATTAAGTACCTATAGAAGAAAACCAAAATATTTTAAATGTTTAATTTCGGCGCAAGTATCTCACCCTGGACGAAGCCTGATGCTCCGTTTAGGAAGCACTAAGTCTCAACTGATGTCACTAGTAAAGTCTCGGGCCCGACACAGACGTAGAAAGACGTTAAAACTTTAATATAGTGCCTGAGGATAGTAGAGTTACTGACACGAATGAGCAAAAGCGAGTATGACGTCACGTTTGGATTTCACATATAATATTTAGGTAAAGCTCGCTATAATTTTACCATTACAAAACGGACAGTTAGACTTCTTAGAAAGTACTATGTGTCACCCTTTTTTTTTCTTTTTTTTTTTGGATGGGAAATCATCAAATGACCCCTCCCGCCCTGGGTGGAGCGGTAGGGAGTGTCAGACTTTTACTGACTAAAACCCACCCGTGCTCCTCCATGTGCCCTTTGCGTTCCAGGGCCGCGGTAACTCTTTCGAACAAATTCCGCAACCCTAGCAGGCACCGACCCTATGGGGCCCCGTCTCTGGTGCTGACGGCTCCTTGAGGCGCGCGTGAAGCACAACGCGTCGTCGACTCAGCCTGGTATCGGACGGCGAGCCACCCACGCTCACCGTCCACAGGCATCAGCCACTGCGCAATAGCACAGCGGCCGACTTGTCTCTGGAGGAGGCCACGATGGGACCATTACTGGCACTCCATCTCGGCCCCCTCCCGAGAACCAGGAGTCGCAGCACCCACAGCCGTAGCGGCAGAAGCGGCGACGGAAGCCGCGGCGGCGGCAGAGGCGGCGGCGGCGGCGGACCTCTTGCCCTTGGTCGGGGCGGATGGCGCGCAGGCCCTTCCCCCAGCCCAGTGCTCGGCCGGCTTGCCAGCAGCCGCACATGCACTGCAGTGCGGCGTGGCCTTACACGAGCCGGCCCGATGACCGGGCTGACCACAGCGGAAACAAAGTCCGCTGCGGTCCACCTCCGAGGGGCACATAGCTCCCGTGTGGTTGCCCACATGGCAGCGGTAGCACCTCAGAGGCCTGGGTTCCAGCAGTTTTACCCGCGCAGACACCCATCCCACCAAGAGCCTTCGGCCCTCCGACACAGTTCTGGCCGCCGTCACGGGACAGCTCACCACAAGGGTTTGCATGCCCGTGTTGTCAGGCCGGAGGGTGCCCGCCTTGACGAGCTCGGCAGAGCACCCCCCAGTGCTGGCGACGGCGGCCACAACTTCCTCCTGCGTCACGGAGTCATCCAGGCCCACTATGCGCATGTCGATGCGCTTAGTCGGCCTGGACACCCGGACCTCGTCCGCGGGTAAAACCGCCCTCAGCCTTTCAGCCAGGGCGTCCGCGAACGGGCCACTCTCCGCTCCGGCGAGCTCGAGCTTCCGGGCACCGGTCAAGGTCCTCCTGACCCCGATGCCCCCGCTGATGCCCAGCTCTTGGAGGCTCACCGCCTCCTTCGCCCGCTTCAGTACGGCGAGATACGTCACGCCCCTCTGTTCCGCTTCCGGCTGCAGTGTGAGAACTACAGCCGCGGATTTCGGGGCGCGAAGCCTCGCCGCAATGGCGTTGGCCTTCCGCCGCTGCTTCTTGGCCTTGTTTTTGGCCGCCTTCTTTTGTCGCCGCTTCTCTCCGGCAACCTGCCACTCGGCCTCGGCCGCAGGAGGGTCCGAGGGTAGGGGTGGGGGCGGCTGCGGCGCCACTGGCGCAGCAGCCTTAGCCGCTCCCCCTCCAGCCTTCCTCCTGCCCCTCTTCGCCGGGGCCGACTTGGTCGTCGCCGGCGTCGCAGGCGCTGGCGCGGCTCCCGCCTTGGCCTTCGCCTGGCCGGACGTTCCCGGGCTGGCAGCCACGGCGGCTGCATACGAAGCCGCCTTCTGCTGGCCCGGGGGCCTCTGTGTCGCCGCCAACGGGGGACGCCGGACCATGCCCTCCAACACGGAGAATTGCTTCCGGAAGGAAGCCAGCTCCTGCCGCACCAGGCTCCGCACCTGGCTCAGCACCTGGCTCCCCTCCAGCGCCGCCGGGCTCGGCCTCCCCTGTGGCTCCTCGGAAGCCGCTCTGGCCATCCCCGCCAGGTCCCTCCGGAGCGACTCATTCTCCCGAACGAGCCGCTCCGTAAGTACCGCGAGGCGGGTAACCTCCGCCCGCAACTCCAACGCCTCCTCTGAGGCAGGCCCGCCAACGTTGGCCGCCGCTGCCGCCAGGATAGAGGCTTTGGCCGCCCTGATGGCCTCCCGCTTCGAGGACTGCTTCCTCTTGAAGGCCACAGCGCGGATCGCGGCCTCCACGACCTCCGCAAACTGGGCCCTCTGCTCCTCAATAGCGGGAGGTACCTCTCCCGGGGACTCCGAGTCGTCAGAGTCGAGAGGAGGCGGACGGGTAGAGGGAGCCCTGCGACCGCTCCCTCCAGGGCGACGCCCCTCCTCCACCAACCTCTCGGCCCGACGCTCCACCTCCCGGGTAGAGGGAGCCAACCCCCTCCCTGCCTCACAGCCCCTGCCCCGCCTTGCGGTGGGGATCTTCCGGGCGGAGGCGAACTCACCCTCGGAGGACGACTCCCTGTCATCCTCCCGTCTGGGCCGCTTGCGGAAGAGCTAGACGCCCTCCGCAGCAGCCCCCCTTCCTCCCTCTCTAGAACCCGCCGAGCTAACCGTTACTAGGTCAGGGCAAGGGCCGGAAACCGACTCCGCACCTCCCCGGCGCTCAGGCGAACCCTCCGCTACAAAATCGTACGCCATCAGCTCCTTAAATGAAGCAGATCCGGATTACGACGATTCGGAGCCTCCTCGGCTCTTGTTGCCACTGGCAAACGGAACACAATTGGTGCCCCCCCCAGAATACGATGGGGCAGACGCTCTTGCGAGCGTGGCGGATTCCCCAACGGCTGAGCCGCTGGAACCGCCCTGGGGTAGTACTATTCCCTCTTGTGTTTTCTCCATCCTTTTCCTTTTTTTAAAGGGTACGGTCCCTTGCTCCTCCGCCCTTTCTCCCTCACAGGGCCTCTCCTCCCACCCGCTCACTGCCTTCACAGCCACGTCTGATGAGCAGACGCGTACCAGAAGGCAGTGAGCGGGATTCCTCGCGTGTGTGTCTCTCTTGGTCTGATCCCTCACTTGCGACCTTCCGGCATGAGTGGCTCTACCGGGAAAGCTCGCAAGATCATTGGGACGCTCAAGCCCCACCACGACGACAACGTGGAGACACATTCGGTGGGGACTATGTGTCACCCTATGTAATGTTTTATTCATCTATATTTTCTGTAACTTATATGGTGTACATAATAAAGAGTATTGTATTCTATTCTATGTTGTACGATGGCTAAGTACCTACGCATAAAAGTCAATTACTGTTACTGAATGAAACACTCTGAAATCGTGAAAATCTTCAGCTGCTCCTTACATTATGTCGAAATGTGCGATTATATCCACATTTTATTGTTAATCACAAAATATTAAGTAGTAAATTATGTTCATAATACAAGAACACATACAATAATTTGATTTACATTTATAAATATATGATAATAATAATAAGTTTTAGTTAAGTTAGTATAGTCTATTTTAAGTTTCCTTCTCTGTCACTTTTAGACACTGTGTCTACATTTCTTATCCCACTCTTATGTCGCAGGTCTGCTGGAAGAAATTTCTATTGAAATAAGCAGTACCTTTGTGCTCTTGGTTTCTGTACAAAACTTTTTATTTTAAGTATATTGTGTGTACATAAATAAATAAATAAGAACTTTATCCAACTGAAAAAATGGTATCTATTTAATTAAATAACCCTCAAACTCAGTCCACTTAGACTGAAATTTAAATACAAATCAAAAGAATCTTCTTGTGACTAATATCCACGTGATTTCATAAATATATTGAATAATAAACATTATGGAATACATTTCAGATTTATAGTAAGCACAGGTGTTTAGGCCTTAGATTTCGTTCGTATAGTTGGCTTTCTCTGAAATACTAGTATTACCTCCCAGTGCACCCCAGGGATTTTTGTGTTCGAAAAGCGCCTTATACTAGAACTAGAAACTTGATCCATAGTTCAATAATTTATTTGACAAAAGAATATATGGCCCGCATATCTCATTAAGTAAGAGCTGAAATAAGGTTTTCTAAATATACTTTACTAACTTCGCCCCGTGGGTTCACCCGCGTAATTCCCGTTCCCGTTCCCGTTCCCGTTATATATAGCCTATGCTGCCTATGTTTATTTGTATATAGATAGGATAAAATATAGTCTATATTACTCGCTGATATGATGAGCTTTCCATTGGTGAAATAAACACATCAAAAGTATCTAGGGATCAACATATATTTTTGCAATAACTTTCCTCCTGATTGATATTAATTAAAATTTTCTTTAAGGATTCATCAAATAAAGTGTTTTCGTTTGTCACAGTAACGATAAACCAAGTCACCTTTGCATTAATAAAGAAATTTGCCATTTTCCTAATAAAGGGATTTTTGACATTTGAACCACTAACATTAAAGTTCGAAAAAAAGACTGAAATAACAGTTTTCTTTAAAATTTTATTGGGTAACTTAAACAATTAATAATCCGTGTTTCTACCGCGAACACTAACAACACAAGAACATCGGTTTGGCATACTCAAAATGAGTTCATCCAAATCACGCTGTGGAATGGCCGCCCATGTTCGTTGCAACAACAAAAAAAGGTCTTCTTGCGACTGGATACCCTCCATATTCGGCAGAGCTCTTCTCTGTAGCATATCCCATGCATGCTCAATCGGGTTCAAGTCTGGCGACTGAGCAGGCCAGGGCAGGACATTGATGTTAGCTGCGGCGAGAGTCTGTCTTACAACTCTTGCGGTGTGCGGTCGTGCATTATCATGCATTAACTGAAATAAGGGACCGATTTGCACTTGTAGAGGAACGATGACGTCTGATACAATCGTCTCAGCATAAATTTGAGCGTTGAGGTTGCCTCTGATCCAAATCAACTCAGTTCTTCCGCCGATCCAAATACCCGCCCATACTATGATGGTTCCACCACTATAAGGATGGACTTCCTGGCAGGATTTTAATCGCTGTTGGCGTCCAGGGGTTCTCCAGTGTCGTATACGTCTTGTATCCGGTCTCATACCAAAACGAGACTCATCAGAAAAGCACACGAAACGCCATTGTTCTTCTGCCCAATTTCTGTGTTCAAGAGCCCATTGATATCGAATCCTACGATTGTGCATTGCTATAGGTGGTACCCGTAGCGGTCTTCGGGAATGAAGGTTCACTTCATGCAAGCGGTTTCTGACTGTTTGGTCGCTAATTAAGTTCCCTGAAGAGTGATGAAGCCTCACGGCTAACATCATGGCGGTTATTGTTGGAGCTCTTCGAGTTAAGATTTGAATGTATCGGTCTTGTCTCCGTGTGGTGCAGCGATACCGTCCTCCATGGCGCTCAGCCAAGGTAAGCGAAGAGCTCTGCCGAATATGGAGGGTATCCAGTCGCAAGAAGACCTTTTTTTGTTGTTGCAACGAACATGGGCGGCCATTCCACAGCGTGATTTGGATGAACTCATTTTGAGTATGCCAAACCGATGTTCTTGTGTTGTTAGTGTTCGCGGTAGAAACACGGATTATTAATTGTTTAAGTTACCCAATAAAATTTTAAAGAAAACTGTTATTTCAGTCTTTTTTTCGAACTTTAATGTTAGTGGTTCAAATGTCAAAAATCCCTTTATTAGGAAAATGGCAAATTTCTTTATTAATGCAAAGGTGACTTGGTTTATCGTTACTGTGACAAACGAAAACACTTTATTTGATGAATCCTTAAAGAAAATTTTAATTAATATCAATCAGGAGAAAAGTTATTGCAAAAATATATGTTGATCCCTAGATACTTTTGATGTGTTTAAATGTTAAAATTGGTTTTGTAGATTCGGAGTTTAAGTTATGTATGTGATTACTAACAAATCGGATTGTATGGATCTGGTTAAATAAACGTATTATTTCCTTTATTATTATTATTATTATATAAACGAACAAAAAAAATCTTTCCTCTTTGTAATATTATGAATATAGATTCATGAGATTTTGCTGTTATCCTGTTTACTATAATGTAGAAAAGATGAAATATTGAATTATTATGTAGGCTGTTGTTTATCCTGTTAAAGATTAATTATATTGAGATAGTCCAACGTGTATTAGCTATCATAATTGGCCGTACATAAACAATTTTAATCATAAAAAAGGGATAAAAGTTACCGAGGGAACCTTTGGCCACATAATTTTACCAAGAAATATTTCATAGACAACCTGACAACGCATTAGGGACCAACTTGGTACTAGGGCACAAGCTGTCACAAAACCAATCTAAACTGGCACCTTATTTTATTAAAACTCCTTACTATGCTAGGTTAGCTCAAGGTCAAGAGTTACTACCGATTTGCGGCCCACTATATCATTTAAATCTAA
Organism: Hecatera dysodea; assembly: GCA_905332915.2. Taxonomy (NCBI): domain Eukaryota; kingdom Metazoa; phylum Arthropoda; class Insecta; order Lepidoptera; family Noctuidae; genus Hecatera; species Hecatera dysodea. The sequence goes on from HG995299.1 coordinate 8,043,315, forward strand.
ATCACAGCAATTTACTTGTCGATTTCTGAATCAACAAATGTACTTAACGATAAATTGTCTGTTCTAAATAATAAATTAGATCGTTTTCAAGACATTCCTCTATAAAGTGGGGTCGAAATCGATCAAGTGCCAAATGCTCATTAGGAGTACCAAAAGTTTTGGCCAAATTGAATATTCAGGTCGACACTTTCGTGTCTAGCCGTTTTTGGGATGACTGCTCAAATATTGATAGAACCACTGAACTAACGTTATGAGCTGAAATTTCAATTTCTCTCTTAGAAGTTGTGTGTATCTTTTGAAGATTAACGCTGAGAGCAGCTTCTTTTAAAGTTTTCTTCTAAAGAGTTTTAGAATTAGAAGAATAATAAGAAACAATTTAAATAAATTGAATATTCTCTAACTATGGTTCGAGTGAATTCATTGTCATCTATTTCAATAGCTTTTTGATTCTAGACCAATGGATCAGTAAGATAATCAAAAAATGCTCCTGGTGAGCCACTTTATATAGCTATACTATTTGGTTACCAACAGACATAATAAAAATAGTACCTTCACAATTCCCCTTCTCATACAGAGAAGACACGAGCACGGTTTTGCGATTGTGAGACTTACAAATGCGTCCTGATCACGTCTTGATGGCTGAACGAATGTAGTTGTAAGACGGATAGATAGACCGTGTCCTGGATTAGGACTTAGGATTTATTAAATTATAACTTTTAATCCGTTCACATGAAGTGATTTCCGTAATGCGGGCGAAGCCACAGCAAAAGCAAGTTACCGACCAAAGATACCGATGTAACAAACGTAGAAGTTGAAAATAAAGCACTTCATGTTTCATAAAGAACAAGCCATTACATTTTCTCTCAATAAAAGTAGTTTTAGTACTAAACACTCTTTACACGAGTACACGCAGACATATCACTTTGAAGAACCACTTACAGACAGCGCATAAACATAAAAACATTCATTACACACCGGAGATGGGATTTGTTCTCTAGACACACTTTTACAACTACGAACAACTCAGATCATAAACTACGCCTAAAGCTTAGTACAAAAGAATATCATAAAAAATGTTATCGACTTGTCTGACAATATTTGGCAGAACATCTGCTAACAGAGCAAAGGAATATTAGTCATAAAACTTAACTCCACAAGTGTTGACGAATTGCCATTTCTACGATAAAACATTTATCGATGAACTTATTGAACTGGGAATATTTACGAATGAGAAATATTAGTAGCTCGAGGTCGCTGATATTGAAAAAAGAAAATTACCTAACCTACATTCCTAAGAAGTTTCTGTCACTGTGAAGTAACAAAGACACCACAATTTCACTTTTGAAATAAAATCTCAACTTTTGTTTGGAAATTCGTCCATAATTATCATGATCATCATGGGCAGCTTTGCTCCTCTTTCTTCTAAGTTAAGACTTCCCCTTTCCCCCTCCTACCCCTTTGCTATACTGCTCTAACTGTAATCATTATTTCAGGCAACGTTGGGAGACCTTCCAAAGAATACCATGCTTTTCTGGTCTTTAAAAATCTCAACCAGTTCTTACCGACGAGCGGCCAAGATGAATGATTTCTTCGTAATCCAAGATTGCAGATTCAGTTCACTATGACCTTTCGTGTTGTAAACCTTTTCTTCCACATTAATGCCTTAGCGTGTTGTTTCAAGTTCAAAAACAATGTCGTGTTCAATACTATTGTACATAATCACGATCGCAATCACAGTTCGCTTCGTCGACGTTAATTCCATTACGGTATGTTTAATCAATACACGCGACCCGCCTTCCCGATATAGGCACGTATCGGCGAACGCATTCTCCTTTACCACTTCTATACAAACTATTGTATCTACATCTGCTTCTATTGGAGATTGCATGTCATGATGCTTTTTGAAATTATCGTCGAGGACCATATTAAGTGTCATTTCAATGGAATTATGCTGCACATTATGTTGAGCTTTTTGTTTCTGTTTTCATTTGTGCTTTTTGTTTAGAATTGAATATTTTAGGAAGATTAGCGCGTGCAACCAAACAAATACACAAACACTTCAGCTTAATAGCATAGATTAATATTATTTTTGAAAACATGCTTACGTAATTAATTGGGAGGCCATTGTTGGTAGAACAGGTACCAAATATTAATAGAGAAGCCATATTTTATCCAATAACAGCTACAAAGGGAATTTAAAATGGCAGGATACAGAAATTCAATTTGTTTGCGTAAGTAAATATAGAGGATGCTCGCTTTGTTCAGTAAATATAAAAATGTGTTCATAGATAAAAATCAATTTTTCGTCTTACAAAGACTGAAAATGTTTCCTTATTTTTTGTTCGTTTTATGAAAAATACAGCGAACCTTATTTACCTTTAGAGAGCAGATGATAGCTGTTTCACAGTCGAAACAAAGAATTTTCTGAATAAAAAAGGAAAAAGAAGAAACACATTTTTACTACGAACGAGGCCGAGTAGCATACAGGGTAAAAAATAATTGACACACGTAATCGTCTAATAGCAAAAGGTAAGTCCTATAAAAAATATTTTCACTATAAGTATCACGAGAATACAGTTCACAGAAAATTACGCAATCAAATATTTACAATAACCCCTGTGTAAACTTGAGTACCTAAATATTATATTTCACCAAGTTTATGTTTACTACAAACTTCCTTACGTTTAGAAAGTTTTGAGCAGTGCACTGAAAGGTTATACCATGAGTCTTACGTTGACTGAAATAATATTGTTCGTACAAATTGTTTTAGAAACACATGGAGGAAGTTTCCAGAGTGCTTTGTTGTTAGCTACGCTTTTAAAGCAGAAGTTTTATTTAATCTGATTGGAAAATCTTACATTACTTTATGTTTCTGTTACTTCATTATCTTTTCACTGTTTTATAAATGTGAATATGAATAGGTTCTCACAGATAAGATAACGATGCACAAAAATTTTTTGAAGAAAAAAATTGCGTTATATTATTAGATAGCCACACGAGACTGTGCGAGAAAATGTGATAGCTACAAAAGTAGCAATCACATTTCCTCGCACTGTCGCGTCGTACCTGTCTGTGCCATCGAACAAAAATCTTGTGTTTTCACCATACTATTTCTATTTCACTATATTTTCTATACATGATATTCTTCGACGCCCAAACCGTATTATCCCCTTTTTGTGGACATAAATTCTACCACAGCCTGTACATAACTAAGTAAGTTTCGCAGTAGAATAGCACTCACCAATAATTTAGTAAGTGACTTCTAAAAGAAATAAATGGTATATTTATTGATTTATCTGAATACAATAAAGGTCTTATTTACTTGGATATTGAGGTTTGCGACAGTTGGTTGAGTGGGCAAGGGTTGGCGCAATGTCTGGATATTAATTGCTTTTTGTTGCTCATTGGAATTGAGTGGTCTGGGAATTGATCGACCTAGAAATAGGTCTGGCTAGATCTCGGAAAATTCTAAATCTAGTGTCCACAGTAAGGAATTTCAATAACGTAGACCTGTTTTTTAAAGTTCTGGTAGGCATTAACGAATAAATTAAATTGAGATATTAGATAGAAAGATAAATTCTTAGTACCTAATTATTGAAATTTACCCAGATTTCGGTTTTCACTCAGTAATTAGTAGTAGCCCGAATTTGTAATTTATCTAAAATCGGTATCGGTCAGGACGACCCAACAGCTCCATCTGCTTCCATGCAAAAAAAAAGGTATATAAAAACCTTTTTTTTTTCTGGATGGAAAATCATCAAAATAAATGATTTCTACCGCTCTGGGTGGAGTGGAAGGGAGTGTCAGACTCTTACTCAGTCTTCTTTGCTGAAAGCTCTTTGAGGCAAAACAACGCGTCGTCGACCCGGGCCTGGTTGTTATCGGACGGCGAGCCACCCATAGCTCGCCATCCGCAAGCTCGCGCCTACGGTGGCCGGGAATCGCCCCGCGTTTCCCGACGCCCGGCGCCCGGTGCGTCTTCTGTTGCGACAGCATTTTACATACCTTAAACTGATAATTCTATACGTACAATTATGATCAACTTTTATTTGGAAACAAAGAAAATTATCACTTTATCATACGTCCAAACGACATCCATTGCTGGACAAAGAATCGTTTACCAGGTCACCGGTCCACCTTATGGTAGACCATACATGCGCGTGTTCCGGTATGTAGACGCTCCAGAAACATTCGACCCCAGCGACCATCTATTCTGAGAGCAATGTCCCAGAAAACTATCTCCTAAGAGGAAAACGCTTAACCGTTTAATCGCTAAACCGTCAAAACCTGATTCCGCATAGTCAGAAAACCGATCTAATTTGCATTAATTATCATATTTCCCTTTTTAGTGGCGTGAACTTTCAACTTTTAGCTCTGCACTATCGACTAGCACCTACTGAATATTTAGTAGTTTGCGGTGTTCCCATTTTAATATTGAATATTTAAAACAGACGCTGAATCAGTAAATATAATATCAAGGAAATATTGCAATCGGATTTTCTTGATAAAGGAAGCTTTACACAGATATTAAAGCGCAGAATCTCTCGCTTTGTAAGTGTTACAACAAATCACTGGGTAAGAACATGATTACGCAAAACAACTTGTTAGTTTTATAGTATTTAAGGAGTTAATGGGCGATCTATGTGGCGCTTAGGGCGGTCCAGAATGTTGTGTCCAGAATGGACATCTTTTGCTTAAAATGATGATGATCTCCTTTGAATGAGTAGGTAGATCATGACGATTTGAATGAATACCAAATTGGTTCAAAATCAAAATCAACACATTTGTAGGCTGAGAGCCAGCGCTTTTTGAAAGTCAAGGTTTTACAAAAGGACTATCCCCCAAACCACCCATCCGTCACTCCTTCCCAATGTTACAGCCGGGTAGGAGAAGTGGCGCAAAAACTAAACTTGTTCTATTTTCATTCCTATTAAATTCGTTCTAGGTGTTTCCATAGCCACATTATGTAGGTGACTTTATATTTCGGTTGAACGAATTTCAAGTATTTTTTTTATTTGAATAATTTTAGGAACTTTAGAGTTATTTAAGGGCCCAAGCCTTTTTGTAAAATGAAATCACTTTTTTATCAACTCCATTGCAACCCTGTATTAAAGGATCACATACCAAATTCCTTTAGACGGCATTTCCCTCAGCTTAAGAACACTTCCTGTACACGTAATTATTGATTTATCTCAGAAGGCAAACTTCAAGCTTACTGACGCCATTCAAATGAATAAATTCATTAATTTTACACAAATGTGGCTCATGTTTGGTAAGGCCTAAGAGGTTCCTAACTGGAAGTTTTTACAATAAACTTCCACTTTCTTTTCTTGACCTGCCTTTAACTCATTTAAAGCTAACCTTTGTTCGAAAGCATTCTATTCTATTAAGGACGTTTACTAGACGAAAATACGGAAGCAGAAAGTATACCGTTGTTAAAAAATCGCAGAAAACGTTAGTGTAACTGTTTATAGCACATACCTTCTCGTAGTAAATTTAGTTTAATCAAAACTGTAACAATATTGAGGCAGGCACGGCTGGCTGAACCATATGCTCAATTGCTCACACAACGTGTGTTACAATCGCGGCACATGGCTTCTAGGAAATCAGCATAACATGATATCAGTGTCTAATTGACTGTTATTAGTTAACGATACTATTGTATAATATCCGGGCCTTATTATAGGATTCAGTGAATTCAGAATGTGTTGAAGCGAAAACTCAGTTATAACTGGGTTAAGTTGGATATGTCTATAATGTGGATACCCTACTGTCCTACTGTATTAGGTGATGATGAAGGATTATAATTTTGAATCTGTAATTACTTACCAAACTGCCATTAAGACGATACCCTTCCCACAAATCCCAAAACCACGTTCAAAGGTTTTAGTTAAGATATAACATTTTTTTTTTTCTAATTAAACTTTTATTTCTCGGTTCGGGGGACACGTGCGTTTGGCAGCGGTTTGATTTAATGAGGATATTATACGTATACCATACGAATACCGCGTGTTGCTGCCGCACGCCTTAAGCGGTCTGTTTGGGTATGCCTTAAGAATACCATTCATCCAAGTCCCGATTGGACCAATGCCTGCCAGGGACGCGGGATTTGTTCAAAAGAGTCACCGTGACCCTGGAACGCAAAGGAACAAGGATGGGTTTTAATCAGTAACAGTCTGACACTCCTTTCCGCTCCGCCCAGAGCGGAAGATGTCATCTGATGATTTCCCTTCATTACAAAAAAGTATTATATTTGTTAATAACTACAACAGTAGGCATAATTGTTTTATGTCGAAACTTTGGTCTGTACAATACTGAAGGGGATCTCAAACGCCATGATCAAATTGACAGTCGTGATTTCGAGCACGACACCCATTTTACAATAGACAACCTTCAGCTTCAAGGCACTTGTCAATAACTGAAACAACTACTACATTTTTTTCTGCAGCAACGGTGGTCCATAAGACCATGAGCTGTATGAAAAAGCATGACTGTTAAGCATGGAGGTTTACCCCATGCTTAACAGTTGTGCTTGTGACCACTTTACCCATATAACAATAATCAGTTACCTCCATGCTTCAGCTTCCTGACGCATACAGTAAATTAACCTACAGTACTAAAGCAACAATACGCGCCCCCAGGTGCGTCTAAATATCAAGAATAATTTACGCTCACGCCTCAAGCCAAATTCAATGTGCGTTGAACGTTTTGTCAGTAATCAGAGGCAAGATATTACTGAGAATTTACAATTTAAATCTCTGTCAATGTTGGTTGTGTTTTAAAGTGTAGTAATTAATTTGATTAAGATTTGTGTGCTGTGTAATCTCATGTTGAGATTCTGTCTGGGTGAGTGGGTGAAATGTTTTGTTCTTAATTTTATGTTGTAAATGTTGTTCATGTAGAATAGGCGCCGTCGAAGTTTATGAACTAAAATGGTAATATGTGAAAAACCTATCAGTATAAAATCCTAATCTTTCCATTATACTTATTTCACCTGGATATCAATATTCTTAAGGCGAGAATAATTAGGTTAATCAAACTATCGGAAAATGTGAATAAAACTAAAACAGTTAAGCTTTAGTTTTTTTAATTATTTTATCGCCTTTATAAGCGTAGACCGTGAGAAAAACTTTCATGATGGGACCTCGGTCAGTAATTCAATCGTTAACAGTTTCGTATAAATAGTAACGAATCCTTTTTTTCTTAATATATATCTTCTAATATATAAAATTCTCGTGTCACAATGTTAGTTACCTTACTCCTCCGAAACGGCTTGACCGATTTTTATGAAATTTTATTTGCATATTCAGTAGGTCTGAGGATCGGCTACTAGCTATTTTTCATACCCCTTACTATTTTTTTTATGTGGCAAAACGACGGTTGCTGGGTCAGCTAGTATATATATAAATGTATATTATCAATGAAGAAGAAAACTATTAGATACCTTCTATGCTTGATAGGAAATTATGACGCATTTATTCTTCAAAAGGAAAAGCATAGGTATACTATACAGTCAGAGCGGGAGAAGCCATTCGACGATTTCCCATTAAATAAAAAAGCATACCCTTATTTATTTTTTTATATATGGACCACTCGCAGTTCAGCACACTAAGGCTGTTTACTGCTTAACCTGCCTCAAATGAATTTAAGCCAGGGAAAAAAGCATACTGCCGTTGGAGTTCAATTTATAGTCATGTAGAAGTGTTGAGTTCATTTGCCATCAACCGAATACAAACTCAGAATTCAATTATATCCGAAAAGAGTTATTAAAGGATAACTGACTTGTATCTACGATTAATACTACCCGACCCTTAACAGATAAGCTGCATTTGAAACAACACCAACTATACATTTTTTTAGCCTCTCTTTCAACCTTATAATTTTCGTCCAATGACACTGTCCGATACAGAGATCGCTTTTGAGACTCAGCTGTCAGCAAATAACACAGGCAAGTAAATTAATACGAGAATAATCTAAAAGTAAATGTCAACTAACGAAGTCGGATCCCTAGATAAATAATAGAAAGAAAATCTCGTAATAGCTCAGTATTTAGTAGCCGACAGTTAATTTGTACAGAAACAAAGGTCAGCGATATCAGGTGACACTGTTAGATTGAGCAACCTCGTAATGTAGGCGTTAAGTGTTAGGAAAAGATGCCAGTGGTTACTTATTTTATTAGTGTAAATGTTATTCAACAGGTTGGGTTTGCTCTTGTAGGAAAGTCCTATTAATTATTTGGGGTAAGAATAACTTGATACTGGGCAAAGAAAATCATTATTTTTAGAAGGAGAATCCAAAAAAAAAACTTTGACAAATAAAGTATTCATTTTATACAGGATATTATCAGTAATAGAACACATTTCCACATATTTTTCCATTTCTATGTAGTATATTTAAATCCTCAGAATATGGACACAATTTATTCTTCATAATAACAAAGGCACGGCCGACTGGCGCACACGGCAATGTTAGGGTGGGGATAAGAGCTGCGGGCAGCAGGATGGCGCCCGATAGTTTGCTCATGAGTTGCGTATTAACGCTTTCCCGGGTAAACCCCGTGTAGTAACCGCAAGTTTTATGAGATTGTGCTAGTGTATTTATTAAGTGCTGAAAATTTACGAGCAGCTTGCAAAATGCGACGGAGAATATACCTTGAATGCGAGCCTATGGGTCCCTCGTGAAACTGGACCAACTACGGCAAAGCCAAAAAGAAGGGTAATGTTTTTGGCTGCGTATGTATGTATGTTCGACTCTAGTGCCAATTACTGAACTGATTTTGATGAATGAGATATCCATAGATTTGTGTAAGCTCTGGGTGGTCTGTGGATGGGTGACTCTCTTAACATACCGAGTTTCCTCCGTGCCTCGGAAAGCACGTTAAGCCGTTGGTCCCGGCTGTCATTTGTAGAACTTTGACATTCGTTACGGATTGTCAGAAGCCAGAAAATCTGACTCCAGTCTTGCCAAGAGTACCGTATTACCCAGGCAATGGATTGTGGAGGTCTGGTAGGCAGCCGCTCTAGGTAAAATACTGATATTCAGCTGAATCCGGTTTCACTGGGAGCCGACCCCAATATACTAGGGAAAAGGCTAGGCAGATGATGATGATGACAGCCTATATACAATCGCACAATATGCGGAAATTAACACTTCAATTTCTGACCAGACAATTTTTTATCGAAATAATCATGACATGTTTCGTAAAATAAAGGTCTTGACGAGTACAATACAAATATTTATGTATGTTATAGTGTCTACATAAATACATGTGTTTAATTGGTTTACAAACAAGTGAAAGTAAGTATAATAATAATAGGCTCGGTTAAGTTAAGACTTATCTTCTAGAGATATAAAAAATCTGTGAAAGAGTAGTTTTTGTACATCGAAAATATTTACAAATAAAAAACGAAATTTAAAAAACAGTAACCTGACTACAGATAAAAGTGCTCTAAGATTTTTTTCTGAAATGTTTTCTTATTTGTACTAAGACATATCAAAATAAAATAAAAATATATGTTCAAAAAAACTCGTTTAAGTTTAATTTGTCAAAGTTCGTACAGTGAAAAAATACCCTGTATTTACAAAAAAAAAAGTATTTTTTTTATTTCTCTTAGCAAATCTTTCATTTGGTACCCACCATATCATAGAGCGAGCAGAGCAATGGTAGCCGAGTAGTAACGGCCCCTACTTACGAATTGTAAGGTCGCGGGTTCAAACCCAGCCAGGCGCATTACTTTATTATGGACTGGATAATGCATAAGTATAACATAATCAGCCCTATTAATGTTCCCACAGCTGGGACACAGGCCTCTTCTCTAGGAGAGGGAATGGGCCGTAATCCACCACGTTGGCCCAGTGCGGGTTGGTGAATATCACATGTCTTCGTTTTTTCGGTTCTAGAACATGCTGGTTTCCTCACGATATTTTCTATCAAATTTCATTCATCATGTCAGCGGATAATTGGAAATATCAGATTTACTGAAAATTGTTATTGTAGTAATTTAAAGTTTTAATTAGCTTTATAGTTTGACACGCATTTGTTGAACATGTTTATTAGTTATTCCATTGAAATACCGATAATTATATGCCTATTTTGTTTGGCAATTTAATGTATTACCTTACGTTTTATGCACGGTAGATACTGATGATTTATATTTATATAATAAGAGAGCTGTCCCAAAATGTAGTTCAATTCAGAGCTGATATTGAATTTATTGTATGTTTGTATTTTTATTTTAATGGTATGCCTAAAAATTAGTACGAGTCTTTTGTTGATTATGAATAAATAAAAATAATAATTAATTGTTGCGAGTGGCGTATGATGTTAGGAAGAAGGATGTTCAATAGTTTATGAACAAAATTCAGAATAAAAAATATACATACATAGGACGTCAACCATGATATGTTAGGTTTCTTATGATTGATACTCGTCTTCAATCACTATTTTGCCGGATGGTAAGTGATGATGTGTTCGACTCTAGTGTTCCTCTCTATAATCGGATATTTCCATTATTCATCGTGATATTATAATATCACAAAAGACTAATTACTATTTCATCAGACGTAAGACGTAGTAATTACCTCGAGAAACTCTACATCTCGATTCGAACAAACTGATTCTACTGACAGCTAAGTAATTATATAAGATATAGTTTAATGTATGAAAGTAATTATAACTATGTTTTAATCGTTCAAAGTTAATTGTAGTCGTTGAAAGGTCCTATGACTAACTTGTGAAAGCACTAAGTTTTCTTATACCTTTCCATCCCTCGTCTATGTTAAGTGTCATAATTCTAAGACTATAGAAAAATTTAAGTAAAAAGGTATGAGAAGATTGTGAATATATAATTTTGACATCCGTCGTCGACCACATCATCTCCGTAAGATTAAAAATAAACGCGAACCTACCAATATTAAAAAGTCAGTTAAAACAGCACAAAGAATTGTAGTCTAGAAAATGTTGGAAACAAACAAAGTTAATATTAACCTCCATCTAATTGTAATTGACATTCTAATTCCAGCTTTTATTTCCGCATCCACGAGAATAGCTAATTCTAATGAATATAGACAGTAGACAAAGTCGATACATTTTTATTCAACCATAAAACTTTATTTTGCATTACTTAGTATTCATGTATGTATGTATTCGACAAATCTGTTACCGTTTGAGAAGCGGTGACCACTATTTTGTTATTGAATCTATCTCCATGGAGATTTACTTTTATAAAATAACTGTTATTGGTCTTGGTTTCTATTGTAGTATTGATAACGATTCCACACTCACGTGTTTAGTCATTTTTGCTTTAGTTAAACAGTTTTCTTCATTCATTAATATTTTGTTGAGGCATAGTTTATGTTTCTGTCGTCGTGATAATTTGCTGTTAGAATTATTTATTAATTCCTAGATTGATGGTTTTTAGATTGTTACCTGCGTCTTTGTCTCTAAATAGAATATATTGAAAAAATGTAATAAATAATAATGAAAGTTACATCAATAAAAATATATCACAATTAAAATCATTTCCAACAGAGATACAATTACTTAGACCAAAATGGTAATTGAAGATGCGAGAATAACATTCGGAACCCATACCGATCATTCTGATCTGAACAGTTTCAAAAGCATTGAATTGGTATACGACCGTTCCACGAATGTTACGCCCACACTAAGAAACACGATGTCACAGGAAATGATAAAATTTATTTTGATAAAAAGCTAATAAACCTAGTAACAACAAGTGAAAATGAAGCTGAAGATTATATAGAGCTACTTAATTAGTTCAGTAAAGACGACATCTTCAGTGGTTTAGTTGTAAAAAAGCAAGACAACATACGCTACAACACAGAAAATGTGTTCTTACCAAATACATCAACAGAAGATAAACTATTAACGTAAATAACACTTATAACCCCTTGTTGCATAACGTTTCCATCTGCAATTCCAGAAGAGATAGCGACTAAAATAAACTTAGCATACAGGGCCATGAGTTATGACAAGTCTCGTCTACTAAATTTAGAACATAAATAATATAAGCTGCTCCACGATCCAGATTTATCTTCCGTCACGGAGAACATTTTTCAAATGTATGCCAATTTTTCAACTGTACACGATTTTTATTTTGATGTAGATTTGTTTTTGTTAAAAACTGATGTTCAAATGTCAATTTTAAATGTGTTTTGTGCGATCGATGGAGAAAATGAAGCCTCGAGACATGTTGTTGACGTTATGTCTAGCTCATTATTTTAAAAGCTTTTGTTGTCTGTGTATTGGATCATACTCGTAGTTAGGGATTGTAATAATATTAATGACAAGAACAAATATAGATTGCTGATGATGATTTAGGGTTATACACTTCTTAGTTTTAAATCTGTATAATAATTTAAAACGAATAAGTTATTATTTTAGTTTCAAGACAAGCTTGTTCTTAGCGTCGATTATAATAAGTTTCAGGATAAATAAGGGTATACTTATTTATTTATTTTTGTTTAATTTTTATAACACTTTATAAACGATATTCTATATACATAGAGCAGTGTTTTATGTTCAGCCAAATTCGAATATCTTCATCCATCTAAATTCCTCTAGGTATTTTTATGCAAGACCGAAGAAAACAAAGCTTTTCCCACAAGTGTTTACTGCTAACCGGATTTTTATCTTTAAAAGTATTCGCTTTTCAAACTCAAGAATGTTTGGGGAAAAAAGCTTTTGCAGTATTACAGTGACATGTGGTTTCCGTATACCGAATTTATGTAACCTTTGCTTTCGTTTTCTTCCAGAGAACTCAAATGCTGTGAAAATATAATTACATTTTTATCTTCAGAATTTAAGGTGTCATTATTATTGTAATAGGTTTGTAAATGATGTTACACGTGGCAGAGGTGTGTTCTTTGGTAAGTGGATTTTAGAATTTATTATCTGATTTTTTTATCGTTGTGAGCTGTAAAAATATTCTAAAGGGACCAAAAGCATTCACGGTACCGTGTAATTTGTTATTTTTCTATATGTATTCATTACAATCTATATTTAATTTATTATTTATGTAGTAATTACATTCTATATTTAATTTATTATTTATGTAGTAATTACATTCTATATTTAATGTATTATTTATGTAGTACCTACTTTTTCTATTATATTCCTAGCTAGTGGCCCGCCCCGGTTACACTAGGTTTTTTATTTTTCAAAAATTTCTTTCATCAGAATTTTCTTCTGATAATAACAACAACAACAAAAAGTAGCAAAATTGGTCATTTTTTATAAAGATAGATACCTAAAAGGAAAAAGTTAAAACCTACATTGCCTATAGACGATATTACTTGTAAGATATCAACTATTTAGACATCATTTGAAGCAAATTACCTTTCAGTTTCCAAGGTTTTTTGCAACGGAAGTTTCATGGAACCATGTCATATTTTTGGAATCATCATCAGCGATGTCTTCTTTTCTTTAATGTGAGTGCCTTTTATTTCTGGATGTGAAATCATCAAATGACTTCTCCCGCTCTGGGCGGAGCGGAAGGGAGTGTCAGACTCTTACTGACTAAAACCCACACGTGATCCTCGTGCCCTTTGCGTTCCAGAGCCGTGGTGACTCTTTCGAACAAATTCCGCAACATTAGAGGCTCATTTATCTATACCAATATTATAAAGAGGAAAGATTTGATTATTTGTTTGTATCGAATAGGCTCCGAAACCACTGAACCGATTTGAAAAATTCCATCACTGTTGGGAAGCTACACTATCCCCGGGTGACATAGGCTATATTTTATCCCCATATTCCCAAGGGAACGGGAACTATGTTTTAAAAATTGCTACGACGCAATTGTTGATATTAAGCACTAGGTAATATACATATATAGTACACAAGGTGTATCAGAATCTTTATCAGCACTTAAGAGCGTATACGCCGTACGATATTTCATACAAATTTTCAAGTCCTTATTTTCCGAAATGACTAAACTGATTTTAATGAAACTTAACACATAAGCAGGATACATAGGTCTAAAAAGTTAGTTGAAAACATTTTCGATAAATAGTGTTACAGTAAAATTAGACCCATTTTAAGTTATAAATTATCTTTTTTAAATAAGACAATTTGAAAATGTTTTTAACTAACTTCTTTAGACCTATGAATCCTGCTTATATGTGTGAAGTTTCATTAAAATCGGTTCAGTCATTTTGCAAAATAGCGACTTGAAAATTTGTATGAAATGCCATACGGTGTACACGCTCTTAGGTCGTTTTGACTACTGCTGAAATCCAGGCTTTAATTCGTGACACAGCATTATACCCGTGTTTCTTTGAATTATGCGTCATTTTAGGCGTACATAGATTTCTTTTGCATGCAGCTTAGGTGGAGCGATGTTGCAGATTATCATAGTCAACGCTTTAATTCAGAATCTTTTTAATTTTTTTAACAAAATGTATTATATCTCGCTGAAGCTTATAATAATTTGTGTGTATAAGGTGTGTCCATTATCTATACTTATAATAAATCTGTAGAGAGGTCAATTCTGTACAGTGAATATATTTTCAAAATAACTATCAGGGGGTGATTAGTGATCGATACTGGTGCCAAAAATGCAATCAGTAAAATTTTTGTCTGTCTGTCTGTCTGTCTGTCTGTCTGTCTGTCTGTCTGTCTGTATGTTCTTTATAAAAACAAAAACTGCTCGACCGATTTTAACGAAACTTGGTGCAATTATTCTTCATACTCCTGGGCAGGTTATAGTATACTTTTCATCACGCTACAATCAATAGGAGCAGAGCAGTGAAGGGAAATGTTGGGAAAACGGGAGAAGTTACTCCATTTTTTAAGCTTCCGTCGCGTGTGTAGCCTTAATGGTTAAAGTTACATAGAAATCATGTATTACGGAAATGTTTTACATAAAATTATCTAAAAAATATCCCGGAACAGCATATGTCTATCTTTTATGGTTGACGGGATGAGGGGATAAAATAGGGGATGAACGTTTGTATGAAACTTTGTCAATTTTAAACCGATCGGGCTGAGAGTTTCAAAATCGGGGGTAAAGTAACTATTCCACGCGGACGAAGTCGCTGGCAGAAGCTAGTAAGGAATATGTTAGTAAGTGTAGTAGACACGTTTATCGATTTTATTTTGTCAACCTTACGACCTTAGTTAGATAGGTGTCAATAACCTTGAAGCTATTAGTTTAACCTTATGTGTTATTTTATGCGTCACCTGTACTAAAAGCCTTGTAAATTGAGCAGATTATATCTATCTGCATTTATAAAGCTACCCAGTAAATATTTTGTTTTGAACAAGCTCTTGATCTTGATTATGCCTTATAAGGACGGAACGAGCCCTGAAGATTCGATGTTGAGCATCCACTAAATACCGAGACTCCGGCGTGCCACAGGGCCCCAAGTCTGCTATTACAATAGTGTCAGAATAGTCTATCATTGATTTCATAATGGTTGATTATGACAAGTTTGGTCATCTATTAATATAAAAGCATCATTATGACTTTCCTATGGTCAATCACTGACAGTCCATTGAAAAGAAAAATGACATAGAATGGTAATCGTACATAATGACGAATGAATGACAGACGTATGCAGTTGGGAATACGCTACGAAGATTCTTTGCCGATCCTGTAAATGAATGGAAGTTGGCACGGATCGCACACAGGCCGCAGAATTTTTTCGAAAGAGTCACCGCGGCCCTAAAACACAAAGGGCATTGGGAGAAACACGAGTGGGTTTTAGTCAGTAAGAGTCTGGCACTCCGTTCCTGGATGAGAGAAGCCGAAAATAGACCTAAGTGGCGTGCAATAGGAGAGGCCTATGTCCAGCAGTGGATTGCAACAGGCTGTTGATGATGATGACTCCGTTCCACTCCGACCAGAGCGGAAAAAAATGTATCGCACACACTGCCAAAGAGTTCATGCTTGGGCTGCGCGAACAGTAATTAATGCTGAACTTTGCGCTCATTATATTCAAGTCTTCAATTACAAGCCAGATGAAATAATCACAAGTTTCACTGTAAATAATTTAAAAACTCTCAGGTGCTCTTAATCGTGAAACGTATCAAAGTCAGTTTAATTTTTCTGTCAAAGTTTTAAGTGCTTTTATAAACCTTTCCTTAACGATGAAATTCGATTGTGTTCGTTTCACATTTCGCTGAATCCTAGAACTTAATTATGTTTTCCACGAATTTTAGACAAGTAATAATTTGCAAATGGGATTGTTTTGCTACATCTGTTTTTCTGTGGTTAAATTATAATAAATGTGGTTAAATAAATACAAATAAGCTGTATTTACATTTATAATTATGAGCCTTACATTTGTAGGCAGACACTGCTGACTGTTCATCATCGTCTGCCCAGTTCTCAAATATACAAAGTTATTTTTTCAAAGCTAACTTCGATCCACATACAAAACTTTGAGTAATAGCAAAAAGACTCAAAGGAGTCTCAGGTTTGATTTTGAAAAAGAGCAAAAGTGCTTGTTCTTATGCTATATAGAGATTTGAGATGTCTATTCTGATTAGACGCGTTATCACCAATATTTCACTGACTTTATTTTATATTTGGAACCGACACCTTCAGGTCTAAAAAGAGGCCCAATGTTAATTTAACAAAGCGTATATTTTTATGATGATTGTAATTGAAATTGGATCCAGTTTAACTTTTCGTTGCGACACGTGTTCTCAGAATCCTTTGAACAATAAAGTAGGTATGACTCAACAAACTGATCTAATAGAGAGCTATAATAATTACTAATTGGAAGTCTGATTTTCCTTGTACTAGGTGTAAATGTTTAACGATGTGTATGTATGTTTGTATTGGAAATGTTAACAAGAAACCACGTGTTTCTTACAATGTATTAGTACCTACATGTGTAAGTGTATAGAGGAATTAATTAGTATTTTGGGACCACATTTTACTGAGTAATGCGAAAGCAAATATATTGAACAGCTGTTTATTTTCGTATTTCAGATTTGATCCCACGGTAAACGTTCATGAATACGTCACATCCAACTGGCTATGACGACTACATGAATTAAAACTACAACAAAAACAACCAGCCAACTGGCTTAATCTACCATTTAATTGTCTGCCCAGCCTTATCTACAAACGGTGCTGTTTCAAACAACAATCAATTCTAACCTAGGCGATGGAGCCCCACTTTTTTTGTATGGGAAATCATCAAATGACTTCTCCCGCTCTGGGCGGAACGGAAGGGAGTGTCAGATTCTTACTGACTAAAACCCACCCGTGATTCTTCTAGTGCCGTTTGCGTTCCAGGGCCGCGATGACTCTTTTGAAAAAAATCCGCAAACCTAGCAGGCACTGACCCTATGGGCCTCCATCTTCTTTGTTGACAGCTCTTTGGGGCACGCGTGGAACACGACGCGCCGTCGACTCGGGTCTGGTTGCTATCGGACGGCAAGCCACATGAAGCCCCCTACGTGCGGGGCTTCTATATCTGTCTGCAGGGTTTAAGAGAACCCAAATATGAATAGCAAGACGGAAACTAAGTTCTAGTTTTCCCTGTACCCTATGTTCCGCTACTAGGCTAGGGACGTAAATAAGACTAGCTGTTCAATTAAATGTAACTTAGCCGCTGTGCCGCTGAAAAAACGGTGCTGATCAATGAAATTGCTAAGAAGCCAATTAAACTGCTGATTATGATAATTGGCTGCGACAAATACACCATATTTGTCTCAAGATAAATAACATTGCCAACGAATGGAAAAAGCCGTACGAGTATACATAAAATTGTTAGTTCTATACACATAAGTTCTACAAATCATAGTTCTAAAACAAACAAAAAGATGGACAGAAAGATAGACAGACAAGAAAGACTACAACAGTTAACATACAACTGGAGAGTTTCGCAGACAAAAAACAGTAAAAGCAAACTCTATTTGAATTTAATTGGAGATAATTTAACCAACTCAGGATGACATTCTTTTTCCAGGGCGGTTGAAAAAGGTCACTTAATAAAAATCAACTAAACGTTCTCGTTCGTACACTCTTGCCAGAGCGATCGTAGTGTAGTCCACAGTACGTGGTCGTCATGTAACGTCAAATACACAACGCTCGATATTTGAGTCAATACTTGAGTTATGTAAATTATCTCGAATTATACACTCGTATATTCAAGTATATGTTAATGTACATCTAGTATGACACCACGTGTTGCTTCCTACTACAGCCATACTTAGAGTCTGCGAAACCCTCCTTCACAAATTGCAATGGCAGATCTTACCTCGCATCAGATGGCTTGTACGTAACGTCATATTTCTCCACCAGGTCCGCAGTAGTGGACCAGGAGACCCTCACCGTGGTGGGGTTCAGGAACGTCACGGTAATGTTCTCTGGTACTCCGGGGCCCATTGAGCCTGGAAAATAGGGATTTGGTTATTTCTTTTCAAAATTGAATTTTGGTAAGCTTTAGTCTTTTGGTTTTTTTTTTTGGTTCTTAATTTATCCATAATTATAGAGGAGCTCGTGGCTAAACTATAACAGCCGCACGGGTCGATCTTCGAGGTTAAGCAATGCTTGCCGAGGTTGGTCTGTAGATGGGTGACCATCTTAACATAGCGAGACTTTTCCGTGCCTCGGAAAGCACGTTAAGCCGTTGGTCCCGGCTGTCATTTAGAGATCTTTGGCAGTCGTCACGGATTGTCAGAAGCCAGAAAATCTGACACCAGTCTTGCCAAGAAGTACCGTGTTCTCCAGTTAATGGGTTGTGTAGGTCTGGTAGGCAGCCACTTCACGTAAAATACTGGTACTCAGCTGAATCCAGTATGACTGGAAGTCGACCCCAATATAGTTGGGAAAAAAGCTAGGCAGACGATGAATTTATCCATAATTATGAGGCAGAAGACGAACAACCTCATCACTCTTCTATTCATGATATTCATAGAAATTAGGTAAATTTTTGTTGTAAAACTGCAATCCTAATTGCGACCTCCGACGCCCGGCGCATCTTGTTTTATGACGGTGGCTGGGGCTTGATGTTTCTCTCCTCCATACGCGTTCTGCCTCCTCCTTCGCTAGCATTACTGCTTTGCAGAAGGAAATGGCCGTTTCCCATGCTTCTTCATTCTGGACTATGGATTGCATCAGGGCCGGAGGCGAGAGGTCCACTTAAGTATAAAACTATCTTTTTCTCAATCGCCTATATAAATTGGTACCAGCCGGATACCATTTTTTGGTCCATACGAGCGGTACCATTTACTAAAAAAAAAACGTTGCTACTAACAATTTCTTCTGTACCGTGGGTGCATTTACAAACATATGAACTCTCACACACAAACAGCCAGACACGGAACAACTATCTGTAGGGCATACACATTTAATATTAGTTCCGTGTAGGTAGTAATCGAACCCGCGATACGCAGCGCAGCAGTCAATATATACGGTTTGTTTCTATTCCGGTGAAAACAAATCATTAATAGAGATTTTATCCTTTCTGAATTTCTATTCACACTTTTTTACCGATACTTTTAGGAAATCCAATAATTATTACTGTTACCATAACGCATTGCAGTACATTTTTTTTTCTCACATGAACGTTACAAATAATGCTTCATTACACGCATTGTTTGCAATGACGACATTTAACCGAAAAATGTATCAAGTTTTACCTTTTTATTATTATTTCATGACCTCGGTTAGATTTTACAAAAAAATACCGCCTGTTAGCAATAATAACATAGTTACATTTTTACTAGCATAACACGATTAATATACGTCACCATATGCAGGGGGGTAAAAAATGTCACTGGTACTAAAAATAAAATGACCGTTACACCAGAAACACACAGGAAGGAAGATTCATATGAGATCCATTATTAATTAACTGGTCGATTCAAGTTCAGTATATCAGTTAGTAGGTCAGGTCGGGGGTACAACAGTAACTACCCTGAGGAAGGTACTTAAGAAGGGTTTTAATTAAGTGATAGTTCGGTATGCAAAGATCCATCCTCTTGTCTTGATTATTTATGAATATTAATTAGAATGGAGTTGAGGGCATCATAATGCTTAACATACATATATAATTAACAACATTGTCTAAATAAATCGTACTGTCTGCGGATGATTATCTCTCAAAATGTACCTAAGTCTTGATGAGTGATGTGCCATATTTATATCTACATCGACGGTTAAAAGGAAGTAGGGCATAAGCGACATTTTGGTCAAAAATGAGTTATATATGCCATCCTACGTAAAATTTTCCGCTCTTTCGAATGCGCTTACTCTCATGGCTCTACGATGAGTTTTTTGGCGTTTATGCCCTAGCAAAAAAAATAGTTTTCATAGTATTAGTTTTCGTAACCGACGAAAATTCGAGTAATTTTTGCTACAAAGGTGCTTGTGCCCCTACAAAAATGATTTATTTTGTGTTTGTTGTCGGTAATGCTTTTTTACTTCATAAGGGTGTCGAGCTTTCGGTTGTTTATGCCTTTTAAGCTTTTCCCTCACAAAGTACAAACG
Organism: Hecatera dysodea; assembly: GCA_905332915.2. NCBI lineage: Eukaryota > Metazoa > Arthropoda > Insecta > Lepidoptera > Noctuidae > Hecatera > Hecatera dysodea. The sequence continues at coordinate 8,063,789 of HG995299.1, forward strand.
TTGTTTATAGCCTACTTCCATTTCGTAATTTAACATAGCTATGGCGCTTGTACCCTATATACGAAATTCATTTTCATATTACTCTGTCAGTTATACCCTATTACCATTCAATACTTTATGGAAGCTATGCAGGTTATGCTCCATTACCTAAATTTATTTTAATATCACACTGTTGGTTATACCTTACTTCCGCGTACAATATAAATACAGTTTTGTCGATAATATCTTATTACTTAAATTAAATTAGATATCATGGTGTCGATTATAACCACATTATAACCTACTTCCACGTTCTACAATCATACTTATACGTCACTTATACTACAATACCCAATAAGCTTTTTATTATTTACTATTATGTTTGTTACCTTTTTAAATGTTTAATATTACGGATACATACCAAGTGTTCGTAATTAATTCTTAAGTTCCCTACCTGCTAGCTGCAGTATTAGCTACCTACCCATCATCATCATCATCATCAACAGCCTGTTGCAGTCCACTGCTGGACATAGGCCTCTCCAATTGCACGCCACTTAGATCTATTTTCGGCTTCTCGCTTCCAGTTTCTGCCAGCCGTCCTGCGCAAATTGTCACTCCACCGTGCGTCTCGGCAAACGTAGTGTAGAACGTCCTACATTACGTTTGCCGAGACGCGGTCTCCACTCTAGAACTCGTTTACCCCAACGGTTGTCGGTTAATATGGCCAGCCCACTGCCACTTCAGCTTACTAATCCGGTAGGCTATATCGATGACCTTGCTTCTCTGACGGATCACCTCATTTCTGATGCGATCCCTCAGACACACCGAGCATAGCCCTTTTCATAGCCCACTGAGCGACTTTAAGCTTGTAGACCATACGAGCCGTCAGTCTCCACGTTTCTGCTCCGTATGCCATGACGGGTAGGACGCACTGATTGAAGACTTTCGTCTTTAGGCACTGTGGAATCGACGATGTAAAGACTCGACGTAGCTTCGCAAACGCTGCCCAGCCTAACTGAATTCTTCTATTCACCTCGCCCTCAAAGTTGTTTCTACCTAACTGCAATGTCTGCCCGAGGTACACATATTTTTGAACAACTTCAAGAATTGCACCGTGAATCGCAATCGGTTCCGGTAGAACATTTTCGTTCAACATGACCTTGGTTTTAATAAGGTCAAAGTCAAAATGTTTACTGCGAAACAATGTTTATGTTACAGAAAAGTCAGCAAGATCATTCAGCATCTGTTGTAGGTCCTGCAGCGTTTCTGCCATGATGACGATATCATCTACAAATCGCAAGTAAGAGATGTATTCGCCATTGATGTTAATGCTACGTTCGTTCCAGTTCAGCGTCTTGAACATATCCTCCATTGCATTAGTGAATAATTTCGGGGAAATAACATCCCCTTGTCTCACTCCTCGATGCAACGGTATGGGACTTGTTTGCTGATTCTGTACTTGAACGGACATGGTGGCGGCCTCGTAGAGACATCTCATCACTTGGATGTATCGCCAGTCTACTTGGCAGCGCTGCAGAGACTTCAGAACAGACCAGATTTCAACCGAGTCAAAGGCCTTTTCATGGTTCACAAATGCTAGACACAGGGGCTGATTATACTCTTCGGTCTTCTGTATAATCTGCCGCACTGTGTGGATGTGGTCTATGCGGCCGTATCCGCTCCGAAACCCAGCCTGTTCTGGTAGTTTGAATTCGTCGAGCTTTCGCGCAAGACGGTTCATAATCACTCTTGAAAACAGCTTATAGACGTGGCTTTGAAGGGATATGGGTCGATAGTTCTTCAATAGGGTCTTGTCTCCCTTTTTGAAGAACGGAGTAGAAGTGTGGTTATCTTAACCACACTTCTACTCCACGCCTCTGAAATTCTCCCTTCAAACAGGACAGCGTTAAACAGCTTCTGGAAATCCCTCAGTACAGGTTTACCTCCAGCTTTCAGCAGCTCTGTGGTAACGCCGTCTTCTCCAGGGGCTTTTCCATTTTTAAGCTGCCCAAGAGCGATCTCGATTTCGCCAATACTGACTTATTTATTTATTAAAACTTTACGCACTAGTAAAAAAAAAAACTGTACAAAGCGGACTTAATCCCATAGGACTTCTGGCAGGTCTTCGGTTAAATGGCGTGTCAATGTGGCTCTAGAACCCTCATTTTTGGGGTCAGGACGAGATGCGTGCGATGCGTATAACCGGCTATAGAAGTCCTCCACTTCCTAAAAGACTACTGGCTTCAAAGAAACAACTTCTCCACTTGCTGTGGTCAACTTCATCAGGTGGCTTCTTCCAAGAGACTGTACGAACACCTTTGACCCCCGATTCTGCTCGATTGCTCTTTCAACCGAAAGAACATTGTAACCCGGAGGTTCTGTCGTACGTGCTTGTTGATCTCTCAGTTTAGAAATCGCTTTGCCGACGAAGTGACGGGTGGGCTTTCACGTCATTCCTTCATTAGCCCTAAAGTCCTTTCTGAAAGCTTGAACTTCTTGCGAGCGACGAACGAACTAAATGAGCAACGAACGTTCTTCAGAACGAGATTCTGTGATATGCAGCGTAAGGCGCTGCATATCACAGAATCTCGTACCCTTTTCCCTGAGGATCTAAATCACATTTTAGAGGTTCTGGTTTACGTCTGTTGTGGTTTCCACGGCAGCGAATCGGTTTTACAGGTTTGCCTGGAACGTTTCAGATCATGCCATGGTTTGGAGCAGAGTTGGTCGGAGTCTGGACTTCATCAGACGGACACGTTCGGCCTTGAAGTTAATATTCAGAGAGCCTCGGACAAGTCGGTGATCGCTACAGGTATTGAACCTATTGATCACGGAGACGTCTCTGAATATATGCCTCTTGTCATTCATGATGAACAAACATGATATCGACATCTCATGTTTGGTCATATTGTCGGGGCTTTGCCACGTCCACTTCCTTTGGGTCTGCTTCCAAATCCATGGTATCCTATTACCTATTCGCAGCAATACTGTACTCCCACTTTGGCATTAAAGTCGACATGACAACGATATACTATGTCTTTGTAGTGAAGTGGAGGGCTCTCGATATGTCATCGAACATATTTTCCACTTCGTCGTCCGAGTGTGTCGAGGTTGGTGCGTACACTACCTTGAGGCTATACCTCTCGGTGAGCTTCACAATAAGGTACGCTACCGTTCGACACACTTAACATTTCTACAAAGTTTTTAGATAGGACTTGTTTACCAGAAACCCAACGCCGCCTTGCGATTGCTGGTCTCCCTCGCGGAAGTACATCAGATGACCCGATTCCAGGGATAACCCTGGAATCGGGTCATCTGATGTACTGGATGTGCTTGGGGGAGGACACCATAAGGTGTCCATGTCATGTCAATGATTTTTTTATTTAAAAAAATCCTACTATCCGCTTGTTAGTAAATAGGTAAGTAGGTGACATGAAAATGACTATAATGACGAACTATCATCTTTGAAATCTACTATTTAGTGTAAATTAGAATCACTTGAACGGGTAGGGTATACTGAAACAGGCCCCTAAGACTAAGGATCCTTAGTCTTTTTGTATGAAAATCGACTCCCTAATACTTTTAAAATACTTCACCCTATTTTACGAGTTAGGGACAAAATTACAGTGTAGTGTAATACCCGTTTTAGCTCTTATCCTGATGAAGGATCGTGTTGGTGGCGCTACTTCATTATTTTTGGGGTGTCTTTTCATCCATATTTCCATAGACTCACGCAATGCCAAATGTTGATTATCCTTCTTTTCCTTTGCTTTCAAGCGACATTGTGCGTCACTAATGTCTTATATCCTGGTATTGTTTTGAAAGCCGACTGTTTCTTGTGCTCTATTAGCTTCCATACAACCACTGTGAAAAGTACCTTATCCTTCTTTTCCTATAACACTTATTGAACTGTCTAGTCTCTTATACCCTTTTACCTTGCTGTGTGAGAAATCAGTATGTCGCTTAGGCTTCTTATCCTTTAATATTTTACTTTGTCATTTGTATCTTATGCCATATTTCCTCATTAGAAAATTAAAAGCTATTGTCATAAGCGACAAAAACCACTTTAAATAGCGTAAAATCATTAAAACTAAAAATACCAGTAAATGCTCCATTTTTTTCTGATTTTATAACTGTTTTATTTTTCGCGATATCTTAATAAATAACAAAATTACGTCAGTTTTTCTAAAATTTAAAACTTTAAACGGCTCTCCTGAACATTTCACTTTTTGTCGCTTATACCCTATTTCCTTTTAACCGTCGACATGCATATATCTATACTAATATTATAAAGAGGAAAGATTTGTATTTTTGTATGTAATGAATAAACTCAATGCCGACTGGACCGATTTCAAACTTTCACCATTAGAAAGCGACATTCACCCTGAGTAACATAGGCTATATTTTATCCTCATATTCCCACGGGAACGGGAACTACGCGGGTAAAACGGTGGGGTGCTGCTAGTCCGTTATATAGCGACTATACTCTTGCTTAGTAAGAAAGTTTTCAGAATCGCCGATTCACTTGATGAGAATCAGCCTGATTACAATGTAGACGCCCAATGTGTTTATTTCACATACTGATTCCACTTTGACATTTAGCACTTGACAGACCAATGTCAATCTTGAATCGAACTACTGACATAAAGATAGGTAAATATCGACTTACAGCTAACGGTTCCTCCAAATTCTAATAGATGGTGTTGCAACCATAATGGAGTTTTCGTTTACTATCTCTAGATAGATGGCGCTGCTAGTGTGTAAACAAACCATCTCACTTGTGTAACGGTTCTACGTGGACGTTGATGTTCGATGAGTAAGTATCATCATAAATAAAGCCAACGTTCAAATATATTGGTTTGATTTCGAGCTACATATATGTACATACATCCTAAGTTGTTACGGTCTATACGTTCTATCTTGCTTGAATGAACGTAAAAACGTTAAACATGTACGCACGTGTGGACTTAGCTTTACACGTTTATCTAAATGGAAAAATAATATAAAACTGGGTACAGACCGGCGTTCACTAAGCGCAGAAGCAACGAGAGCGCGAGTGCGACGGCGGCGGGTTGCGCGGGCGGCGCGCGCCGCATGTCGCGCCCACCGCACCGCTCATGCCATGCCGCTTCTGGAACAATAAAAATAAGAATTTGTTAATATTATCAACTAGTGAAACGTCACGGCGATACCTTGAAAGGAGAAATGCACAGAGGCTCTTGACAAATGACATTCTGCCAGTGGTAGTAGGTACGCTAAAGGCGATTGTCAAAACGTCAAAAATGTATAGAATTGATAAACACTATCGAAATGTCACGTGAGTCTCGTATATTTTGCATTTTGACAGTCACATTCGCAAATACAATTACAATATGCCTAGTGTCTAAGATCACCCGACGCAATCGCATATTTAAATTCCTTACTGTTAAAAAATCACTATGTCATGTATGTAATAGTAAGGAACTATGTAGAAAAAGTCTCATGAATATTGACTGACACTCTTAATAGGTTATTTAGGTCCGCCTAGGGAACAGTGCTGCAGATAATATCCAAGTAGGTGGATGAAAAGCATACCTAGTCACTTTAAATCTAAGTTAGGTAAAAAGGCTTATGATTTTCGATCTGATCAAAATTCACCACGGATCAAATTCACTACTCACTTCAAATTTACAAAATAATTATAATAATCCGCCACAGCTAATTAATTAGGTACGCTAAAATTAATTGGTGTTTCGGAAAATCATTGCAATCCTTGCATGCGGAAATTCATCCTAATATTATAGATATGAAAGTAACTCGGTCTGTTGTTTGCTCGTAGGCCTAACCAAATTTTGATGGTTATTAGGGTTCTGAACCTCTGAAGACCTAGAGAACCCAAGGAAAATTGGAACCTTTATAAAATCACAGGGTTGTATGTCACTGCCGTTTTCCTTCGAATCTACTGGACCGATTAAGTTGAATTTTAGTAAACTTATAATCTTTTGTAACCCGAACACAGAAATGTCACGAAAATATTTTTTTTAATAGGGTAAATTTAGTTAGATTTTTTTTCTCGTTTGATAAATCAAATGAAAAGGCAAAAGTATTTTTTCATATTTTTTATCATTCTCGGGTCCCATAACTCCAAAACTCTTTACTCTTACTACTACTTTAACTACAAAATTCATTTTTTTTTAATAGGTCCAGCAGGCAATCATCTTTTTTACCAAATTATTACAGAAAAACCTATTAGAAGATGATGATTTTAAAGTAACATGCTAAAAATAAAATTATTTGATTGGAACCGTTAGCTCGCACATGGTCGGGTTTATATGTCCTTTCTGTGGCTAAAATAATATGTCCTTTCCTACAAGACGTTAATAGAATCGATATAAAATAATAATCATCATCATCATCATCTGCCTAGCCTTTTCCCAACTACATTGGGGTCGGCTCCCAGTCAAGCCGGATTCAGCTGAATACCAGTAGCATTTTACGTGAAGCGGCTGCCTACCAGACCTCCACAACCCATTAACTGGGAAACACGGTACCTCTTGGCAAGACTGCTGTCAGATTTTCTGGCTTCTAACAATCCGTAACGACTGCCAAATATCTCCAAATGACAGCCGGGACCGAACGGATTAACGTGCGTTTATCTATATAAAATAATCATAATATGCAAATTAAAATATAAAACAAAAATATAATAAAAATGATCAAAGTAACTTTTTAACTAATTCTTTTTTGAAAATTTATGATTTTCGCGCGAACGAAACCGCTGGTAAAAACAAGTTACTAAATATGTAACTAACACAATTCCGTGCCCAAACGTCATTAACTAATTAATTTAACGTTTGAATCAACTCTCTTATCCTTACAATTAAACTGGTTCTAACTTGTTGCTGATTGTCTGAGTGATAATTCTCGGCTTAAAGCGACTTTGCGCCAATTAGATCGGTTGCGCTGTCTATTCGCGCGTGTGAACTTCGCTTTAGATCTATTGTTAGAATGTTCGTTGTTGGAATTGGAATTAATTCGAACTGGTTCGGACTTTCATACGGAATACTAATTTAATGAAAATTCGAACCATAGACATACATTCAAACATCGGGAGATGTGGTCGGTAAAAGCAAAAAAAAAGGAAAATAAACAATTTAACAGGAATTTATGAATATAATTTTTATAAGAATATTTATCGTTTTTGCAGTATGACATTAAGTTTTTTTGTCATGATAACTCGTCTTTTGACCCCAAATTCAACGAAATTGCCCAGAAGATGCCGATTCCGTCTTCCTTTGAATTTAGATGGAGTTTAATCAATTAGCCTTGAAGTTTTCTTAGGTACGAAAGATAAAACTGGGTTATTATGTAGTAGTCGTGGACGCAGAAGTTCACAATTCGGCTGTGCACATAGTAAATGCGTAACTGAAAATTTGGTACCACCAAAACAAAAGCAAACATGCTTATAACCAAGACTATAGCCATAACCACGATGAGTCATCACGTTCTATGTTATAAATCTTTCCTAACAACACTAGTCGACTCCAGTTTGACAGCTAAAACGTCACGAACTCACCACGGTGAAAGGTTATTTTGGTTCGCATTGTTTATGGATTAATGGTCCGCTTAACCACCGACAAGTTCCGGTTAGTTTGACAGAAAGAGTCGATACAAATTTTGTTCCATTTTCGGTTTCTTAGTAGTTGCTTTTGAAATTCTAGCAGATACTAAACATCGATACGACAGACGATTAAACTGCTTGAGTAATAGGGTATTTTACTGTAAAAATCTAATTAGTCCGTCTGATAGATTTACAAAAAATATTGGACACGTATTTTTTCTTTTTTCACGTAAACAAAAAATGAAGACGATACAGTGCGTTGAAAACTCACGTGACGTCACGTCGCTGGTAAAAATTGTAGCAACGTAGTGACGTCAGGTGAGTTTTCAATGCACTGTAAAATACCCTATTGCGCAAACAGGTACACTCTATGTCACATCACCCTGATAATCCACGATCGTATAGAGATTAGTCACAGGATCAACGATTTAATGTGCTTTTTGAATCACGGAGGTACCTCCAAATTCCAGACGCTAGGCAGGAGGAGAATTCCTAATGAAAACCTTGTCTTTTGACCCAAGAATACTTTTCTCTACCTCTGAGAACTAAAGACGCGCAGGAAGAAGCAGTTGCGCTTGCAACCACAAGACTAACAGAGCCGTTGAAGACGATAGTTTATATCGGAAGAAAATAAAATCAAAGCTCTTTGTTTTTTTAAGCCTTTACTAAACCAACATAGGTGATCGATTTGATGGATAATACTAACAAGGCCTAATGTCAGTTCAGTCTAGAGCGGACATGCCAGTTTGTTTACTTAACCCGTTAGGTCACCTTGGACATTGCTCCTAGCTTACTGGGTTATATTCAAAATAGATGCGAAATTACTTTTTAAACTCGTGCTGGTGAAAACACATAAATAAATTGCCAAGGTAAGTTTATTTTTGCAAGGAAAATAAGCCTTTTCTGTCACTCGGGCATAATTTATAATGAAAAATCAGATCTACCCACCTCAATGACGACACGGTTGGCGCAGTGGTTGAATAATTGGCTGCTGGGCAGTATGTCGCGGGGTCGATTTCCGCACGGAACAAATGCTTGTATGGCCTACATATAGTTGTTCCAGGTTTTGCGTATGTGATTTCATATCTTTCTAAATGCACCCACGATGCAGGATAAATTCCTAATGTAGGCCAAAGTTTTATATAAAAAAAAAAACTATTTGCGTATCGTTTTTGCAATTATTTTGTGTCGGCTTATAGTCTAACCAGAGTACCAGTATTTAATATGGAGCATCTGACTAACAGACCAAATTGTTCAATTGTCACCAAAGGGACTAACTTATTAGCATACTTTCCGATACACGGAGGTGCTTCTGTATAATATGATGGATGGTCACCCATTCCACACCAGTGCAGCTGCGGCTTACTTCCCAACTAACAAGTACACATTCGTACCATCAGCATCTTCCTGCCCTAGTCCCATGTAACTTGAATTCGGCGCTACACGTTTTTGTATCCGTTTTATTCATTTCAACCGTCACGCTATCATTCACTACCTTTTCTTTCACGAAATTCCTCAAATCATTCATCCTTTTTACACGACTGCCCAAAAAAATGAGTGTTATGATTTCAGGGTTCATGTATGTTGTATGTATGTTTGTGAGTTTCTTTATTCCACCATAACTTCTTAACGGCTTAACTGATAGCAATCGTTAGAAATGTTAAGTTATCCCGGGTAACATAGGCTAGTTAAAATTTAAAAAAAATAAAAAAGTTTAGCCATGGTTCATAAATTAAAAAAATGATTTTTGGTTTTAATGAAAATAAGACTACATACATATACTATCATCGACAAAAGTTTGCAAAAAAAGTATGAAATAAAAACAAATAATTAAAAAAATAAAAACACGCCTGCCAGGTCAAAAAGTGAACTAAAATTTAAAAACAAGATAGATTTAATCTTTTCATAACAGTCGGGGGACCTGTAAAGAATTATGCAAAGGCACCGTCCCCCGACTTTTTGAATTCCAAAAAGTATCAAAACATAAATAAACTTTCAAGGGGAAGTATCAATCAATATATTATATAATCATGGAAGTAAACAAATAATCTTACATTAAACCTAATTTAATATCATGAAAGCATTCAAAAATGAATATTCCTAATTTCCTAATAACAATGATTAAAGACTCAACACAGAAATAATTAAATTAAGTAACTTGGTACGTACGGACAATAATTTAATTAAGTAGTTATAATTTAAAAAATAACGTTACATTTTTAATAAAATGGGCTAATTTATGATCGTCTAGGGGCTAGAGGTCATTGCCAAATAAGTACGTAATCGTTAATAAAATTACGTCGACCATTTCAATAACTAAACGTCAAATAAAGGTCAACTTATAGTGCTCCTTCTTTACGTGTTTTGCTGTGACATTCGAGTCAATAATCAAATAATATAATGATTCAGTAACTTTATCAAATAAGCAACATCATTATATCACAGTCATGTCAACGATGTCGTCTGTTTAAAACGACAACAATATGAAATTCCGTCAGTTTATGAAAAGACCTGCCTACGTATAGTATACATACCCAATCCGCCGCTGTCATTTGTTTAACTGACAGCTTCCTAATCTAATACACACACTAGCTAGCATAGTCTAGTACTCATGTTTTTACAAAAATAAATATCTCTATCTCTCTCTAACAAACTTCTATTTCTTTCAGTTCATCCAAAAATGTTCTGTTCGGTATCGCTGCCACTGCCAGGCTAGCGGAATTTATATATAGATATATGTATTACCCCGGTCCTAGAACACCAAGGACATTTGGAGGAACACGGATGGGTTCTTGTTCCGCCCAGAGCAGAAGTAATCTTTTGATGACTTCCCATCCTTTCAAAAAGTTATTGCTGTCAGCATTAAGACCATCGTCTTACTATAAATGCAGATTTGTTTTATATTTCATCAAATATTTCTTGTAAAACAATTATATTATCAGTCATTTTAATTTTCAATTAAGCATTCTATTTTTACACGACTCTCGTCTTTCAAAATTTTACTATATTAGCACATGGTAACGTAACACCTCTTTTTTATGGATGGGAAATCATCAAATGAATTCTGCCACTCCGGGCGGAGTAGAAGGCAGTGTCACACTTAAATCCATCCAAGTTCCTCCTAATGCCCTTTGCGTTTACGGGCCGCGTTGACTTTTTCGAAAAAATCCACAACATGGTCACACCTCTGGGTACGACAGTTTAACGTATGTACTAAATAGAGTTATATTCAAAATCTGTTAGGAACATTAAATGCTAAATATACTCGTAGCCTTTGTAGTTATGGCGTCAGTATCTAACAATAAATCCTACCTTTATGGGTATGTCAAATCAAATAGGCAATGTAATGTAGTTGTGTTCTAAGGATTTTGAGGTTTCGCGACAAATGGTTTTCCAACCGCATAAACATTGATTTCGATAATTTTAGTTGTGTCGTTGACTATACATATGAATCAACTGACATTTTGATGAACGGTTATACAATTTTGATTCGCCACAGAGCGGCAACAAGAAAAAAACTAGGCGAAAAGTAAAATGTGAGCGATGAATATGTGGAATGACACCTGAAAACTCTTTTTTTTGTGGATTTTTTAAAAATAAGTAAGTTATCTTGGGAAAAAAATGGATTGACCGGTCAAACTTGAGTACAGATGCAATCATAATCCTGTAAAGGTCTCTTCCCATTAACAGTGAAAATATGTATGTACATTGATGAAACTACGACCTCATAATAAATATTATAGCCTTTATGGGAACAGAGATAGTTGACACAGATAGGACCTCAGCCCACACTATCAGAGAATACAAGCTTAACGTTATGCTTAAATAATATTCTGTTATCATTCACAAGCATGTTAATCCTCGTTTTCTGTAACAGTTCGTGTCCTGACGTCATTTGCACGCACTCTATGTAATTGTAGCGGTTCAATGTTGCTAGGAAATTATTCAAACTGATGTGTAAACTTCCTTCGTGACGTCATGAAGTACAGTTGTGGTGTGCGATTAATTATTTAGTCTTGTGGCATAGTGAGAACTAGGTTAGGTAAATAGTTGCTATTAGTAACATTTTGGGCATAATAATGATGAAAGTTTTAGTTTAAGGAATCCAAAGTATGAATTTGTGCTATTGATGTTTGATCCCTGTTACATAGGACTTCAGCATAACTTAAGAATTATTGGAGTACTAAATACAGGTACCTATATATGTATATCTCTGCAGAAACCTTTGTTGGCAAAGCAAAAGCTAAACAGAATTAATAGAGTATTAATATAATTATTATAATATAGCTTTTGCTTCCTCCAGATAATCATTCAGCTGCCAAGGTAGTCGAATTTGTTCGAAAGAGTCACCACAGCCCTGGGACGCAAAGGGCATTTGGAGGAACACGAATGAGTTAGTCAGTTCGAATCTGATACTGCCTTCGCTACGTCCAGAGTGGAAAGAGGCGTTTGATGTTTTCACATCCTTAAAAAAGCCAATCAGGAATGAATCGAAAATGTCAAGCTTGCATTTTTAGTTTCATCACTTAGAATTTTTCATTTAGATTTTTTGGTTTGTTGTTAAAAACCGGTCAAGTACCCGTCAGACTCACGCACCAAGTTTCCTAACTAACCATGTTATTTTTACAAGATTTTATTTCAACGACACACTTTTTTGTGTAAGGTTTCCTGTTATCTACATGTAAAAGAACTATTATCTGCCTTATTAAACTTGGCTGTGATAGACAAACATACTTGTGGTCTTGGAAGCGTACCGTTTTACATACGGACGTTTGAAAAAAAATAATCAGAACCAACGCTCGGCGATCTTCAACCGCAAGTCAGTGCTAATGTACCTATTCTGTTGGTTAAAACCAAGAAGTTTAGTAAGGAACTTCGAACGATGTCATTTGACTAAATAGCTTGAGGCGTTCTCCATTAAAATTCCATCACCACAGACAGGTCACAGTGAAAATGGTTGCTACGTCAGTTTGGTCGTTAGGGAAAGATAGAGGACAAAGTGAAAACACGTAAAATAGTTTTTTTTTTTTGCTTTTGGTTGACATAGAAGATATTAAATCTTTTATTTATCATCGATATTAGTTCAAACATCAATTGTCAAAGAGGAATTATCGAATTAAAATGACCTATTTTACATACCATTAATTTTGGTTTAACATGTAGGATTAATTAAAACTTCTTACTAAATGAGGAATTGTAAAAGGAAATTTCAAAAAAGGATGATTTCAAACCTACAGATTTTTATTTTATTTTTGAATCCTATTTAACAGGGTTTCTACTCTGTACAGAATCATCTAAAAATTCCACATTTCTCTCATAAAGCCTCTTTTAAAGTCCAGATTATGAGAAGATAGTGCCTTATTAAACTTACTTGAATCAAGCTTAGCCTAGGCTGAGTCTTCAAGTATCCTCTGGGGCTTTCGGGAACATTGTCCCTTGTTATTAATTTATGCATTTCATCTAACAACGCGAATAGCGCCCAAATTACCGGCTGTGGTTGAACGTGACCTATGAAAGGGTTAGGGTTATACTACGTTCTTTTGAAGCAGAGAAAATTATAAAATAACTTCTTCTACTCTGAGCGGAACGGAAGGGAGTGTCAGACTCTTAGTGATTAAAACTCATGCGTGTTTCTCTTGGCCTTTGCGTTCCAGGTCGCTGTGAAAAAACACAAAAAGTATAAAATAACTTTTATTTCGGAAGTCAGTGTTTAAAAAACGAAGAAACAACCAAAAACACGGAGTTATTTTATACTTTCAGTGTTTTTTGTTTAGAAGTCAGTTGTTTCTTTTTTTTGTTTGTAAAAAGTTTTTTTTTTTCACTTTTTAGTGGTGTTCCCCCCCAACTAAACTCTACTCATCATAGCGTACGTGGTATAAATTGGTGTAAACAATAGACAAACATGCAATTTCACCAATCCTGAAGGATTTGCTAACATTTATTGAAGAGTTCCTTATTCCGATCCATCATCACATTTTCACCAAAAACTAGGAAGAGACCACCTTGAAACACTAAGATGCTCTTAGTGTTTCAAGGTAACCAAACCATCGTATACAATTATATTTTTTCATTTTAAACCGACAAGAGAGAATGAGAACATTGTCAATGTGTCATTTTTAGGGATAACTCAAATACTAGTCGTCATCAAATTTAAATCGGACCACATGACAAGCACCAGCTTTCGAATATAAAAAGAATCTTCAAAATCGGTACACCCAATAAAAAGTTATGAGGTAACACACACAAAAAGTACACTCGACTTGAGAACCTCCTCCTCTTACAGAAGTCAGTTAAAAACTCACCATTGTAACAAAGCTTTATTCAATAAAAATAAATCTGAAGCCAGCTTTTTGTTTTCAAGAATAGTTGCTCATCAACATCAAACTGGGAAAAAGCTCATAAAACAAAGCTAGATTTTTATCATTTAGACTGTCAGTCCGTAAACTCAAAAAAAATATCTTCTAACACAAAACACCCTATACTTACGAAACTATTCTGTCAACCACACGAGAATGCATGACCCAACGTGATTAGCAACGCTAGGCCAGGCGTAACTGTGAGAGCCTATTAGTTTGACAAATCAATAACTATGCACCTAGGTGTATCTAGTGAAGCCACCGCAAATGAGGATTACTGAACTCAAATGTTACATCGAAAAAAAAATCCTATTCCCGCTTATTAAGTCATTTCCAAATAAAGGGCAATATTTTATCAAAAAGTGCTGCTATACAACCAGTAACACCTATCAGAATTGATCGTTCAAAACATTAAATATCGTCTAGATAAATCTGTAGTCTATCTGTTAAGATATAAGTTTTGATCGATATAATAGGAGTACCTACAATAACAATAAATTACGTTCGTATGAACGATTTAGAATGAGTGAAGAATCGATCGAGATTTCAATTGCTGTAATCCACTCGCCACTGAGCACTAGATCAAATTGAAAGGTCAGTATAGGTAATCATTAATTGAGCTTAGTCGACTATAATCTTCTAAAGTTATACCTTTTTTTAGGATGGGAAATCAGCACTTCTTCCACACTGGGCAAAGCGGAAGGTAGTGTCAGACTCTTAATGACGAAAACCCATCCGTGTTCCTCCTAATGCCCTTTATGTTCAAAGGCCGCGGTGATTCTTTCGAATGAATTTCAGCAACCCACGCAGTCTAAACTTGCACCTAGATTCAAACCTGCGTGACCAACATGATTAGCTGTGTGAGGCGGGGCGCGATTGTGTTGGCCTATTAGTTTGATATATCAATAACTATGCATTATGTGATTGAGATATTCAATTAAGTAGTTATACGAGTATATGTGCGCCTAGTGTATCTGTGTAGTAACTGGTTAACTGGAGTTTATAATATCAAAACTTACTTTTCAACAAACCTTTAACACAGTTTTAAAAGAAGAAAGAGTATAAAAGGGCTGTCAATACCAAATTTCCAAAACTATGATTTGTAGTTGCAAAGAACCAGGGCAAATCAGTTTTAAACAGGACGCCACAATAGGAGGCAATAGTTGAATTAATATGTAGTGGAAATAGATAAAGTGAAAGACTAAGGTTGTTTTAAGTAAAAGTATTGGAATGAAATGATTCGAATTGAAAACCAGAAGTATTTAATAAATTCTAATATTACAAAATTATTATTAATATACCGTTCAAAACTAAAATTTCCTTCAGTATCTACGTTTGGGTTAAAAATCATGAATCATTAACTTGGTCACACTTCATTACATCTTAATTAAATGTAGATTATTCTGATGATGGCAGCTATTGTTGCTGGTAGTAATTGATTTCTTCCTTATGACCACTATGAATGGGACTACATAACGCTGCTTCAAAACTATTCCAGGAATCCACTAAAACTAGGACATGTCCTGGATAAACAGGACGGTTCGTCATTCTACTCTAGGCTACACATTCTAACAACAATAATGATTATCAAAAGTCAAAAATATTGGGGAGTGACCACGTGATGTAAAATGGTAGTGCCTAGTGGTCCTTCCATATCAAATTACGTGGTCATTTTTCCAGGCAATTCCATTAATTTTTAATTAACGGCAAGGTTGGCGCAGTGGTTGAGCGATTGGCCGCTGCGATGCGTGTTTCAGTTTCGATTCCCGCAGGGAAAAAATAATGTATGACCTACAGTTAGTTGTTCCGGGTCTAGCTGTGTATTTTCCAGTTTATTATGTTTTTAAACGCACCTACGGTACAGGAGAAATTCCTAGTGGTTGTTGCCTTAGCTTAGTTGTAGTATGCTTGCTTTAAAAAAATGGGCAGCGGTTATCTATACTAATATTATAAAGCTGAAGAGTTTGTTTGTTTGTTTGAACGCGCTAATCTCAGGAACTACTGGTTCGAATTGAAAAATTATTTTTGAGTTGAATAGACCATTTATCGAGGAAGGCTTTAAGCTATATATCATTACGCTTAAGCCAATAGGAGCGGAGCAGCGATAAAGAATGTTTTAAAATCGGGGATTCCACGGGGACGAAGTCGCGGGCAGCAGCTAGTCATTGATATAATTCCACTTCTTCTGGAGCCGAGGATCAATGACTGCCTCAACGTTCCAATGGTAGACAGTTATACTAGTAAATCTGAGTTAAATTCTCAGGTAGGGCAAATTTTAACTGGCTTTACACATATCTCAGAAGCAAAAGGAAGTTTGGGTTTTAGGGTGATGTGAGGACGATACAACCAAATAACACTAAGCACTGTACAAAGTAATAACAGCAGAGGTAAAATAATAAGTTTGCTAGTAAGGGACATGGATATTTACAAATTTAACAACCATAAATTTAATTTATAATAATTAACAACTATGAATCGGCGTGTGTAAGATTAAATAAATATAAAAGATAAATGATATTTATTTTGTAAGTAGGTTAAACATAACACTTTTACACGTCCAATATTTCTCGTCATTATAAGCTAGATGAAGCCGGTGTTTCCTAGCCGACACAGATCATCAACTCGATCAGTAATTACACCTGTATACATACATCTATACTAATATTATAAACAGGAAAGATTTGTTTGTTTGTTTGTATTGAATAGGCTCCGAAACTACTGAACCGAATTGAAAAATTCTTTCACTGTTTGGAAGCTACACTATCCCCGGGTGACATAGGCTATATTTTATCCCCATATTCCCACGGGAACGGGAACTACGCCGGTAAAACCGCGGGGCGCTGCTAGTAGTAAATAAATCAACATAATACAGACCAACGAGTCACAGAAAGCAGGCTTAATGATATTATATACAGTTAAATTTAGTGTTCTACCTTAAATTATTGGCATTGCTAGGTTGGGTTTGATTGTGGAAGCCAATTAGTTTGACATTATCAATTCCTGGTCACGAAGGTGTCTACATACATAGCTACATTGTGAAAGTAATTGAAACCCTGCCGTGAATTCAATGCAGCGGAATGAGGTATTGATGGCTTAATTGTATTGTTGGTTGTTTTGTATTGATGGGTTTTGGTTGAGGAGGTAATTAAGGCTGTGTGTATTGTGAATATTATGCAATAGTTATAATCTTAATTTTCTAGTATTTTTTAGGCAAGCTATCAGCTGTATATAGTCAATTCTCTAACTTAAAAGATGTTCAAATTCAAGTTGCAATATCATCTCAACGACGATAAATTCTCAAAAGTTGTTCTTGGCACTTTGCGAATAGCCTTAAAAATATGAGAATATACATGTCCAATATTTTTTGGAAATCTATCTGACGGCTTATTATATTTTATAGTATTTTATTAGTTTTATTATATATTTATAGACTCAATCTACTCTTTTATTTTTAATAAACTAAAAGACATACATATTGCTTTAAATCTAACTATATATACACTTAACCTAAAAATAAACTAAAATTCTCCTAATTACAAAATGGCATCAAAAAACTCGTCCGCATCGCTATCGACTGGGAGTGAACCCAATAGACTGGCGGTATTGCCACGTTGTATGGCAATGCCGCCAGTGGGTCACGCGAAGTGTCAACCAAACGTTTAGCAAGTTCTTTAAATAACGCATGAGCACTCGGACCCCACGGTCCGAGAGTTTCAACCCCAAACGGCTCAAACATATAATTGCCGACTAGGTTATTATATTTCCGCCGTTTGAGGTTCTCAGCAGCCGCAGCTGTAGCACCAGCACAACACGACGAGTTAGGAAGATGGGATGGCGCAAGAGTATCGACACAAGTAGCGTCCCACACTAAAGGCCTACCCATCTTCCATGGAAATAAAGACATACTGTCCGGTCGGGGTTCTAATACGGCAGGAACGCCGACGGCAACAAGAGCACGTCGGATAATGTCGTTGATGTTTGCGTGCCGTGCTATGCGACCCGCACTACGGCTGCATGACAGGCCGTGGTGCCCGAGGCTGTTGACAGCTTCGCCACAGTGACAGCGATGAGGAGAGCAACAAGATGCGCCTAAACGAAGGAAGCAGCGAGGCGGAAAGTAGTATCGTCGAACAAGGTGCCTATGTTCGACGACGGTAGTGCGTGAAGCCAGAGGCCCGACTCCCACTCGCCCACAGCCAGCAGGCGCGCGCAGTTTTATAGTCAAATACTATATTTATAAGAAATTAAAATTATCAAATAAAAGGTAGTACAAACAACAATAACAGAAAAAAAATGCTTCTGGTCATTTACACTGAAAGCAAAAAACAAAAACAAACATAATTTACAGTGAATAAAACATGTTAAACCAACTCTTATGATAACTTCAATTAAAAATAATGACGCGTAGCAGACCGTAGTATCTTGCTAAGGGTCTACGACGGAGCGTAGTAAGCGTAGCGGTTACGTCAGCTACGCCGTAGCAATAATGCCGTCACTTTTAATAAGACTTGTAAACCGTGCAGAGAGAGGTCTCAAGAACTTTATTTTCCACTGTTTTGTTTTACTATGAGAGTTCAAATAACAATCAATTTGAAATCTAAAAGAATCAGAGATATTTTATTTGATTGATTTTGTTTTCTACTAGAATATGTTGTTATAATTTCATCAACCAGTTTCTGCTCGCCTTCCTCGTCAATGTATCTATCAAATTAAAAATGAATTTCTAAATCTGACTGGTAATTCTAGAGATTAGCGTGTTCAATCAAACAAACAAACTCTTCAACTTTATTAGTACAGATATCAAAGTGCACACACATCTGTTGTAACAATATCAATATGAGCTGGCTTTAAATTCTATTGAAACTTTATTCAGACTTCGGGTCAAAGTATTACCACTAAGATACGCCTGTCTGGCTCGACGCCGCTGAATTTCAGCATCAGTATTATAAACCTTTTTAATTTTTGTTAGTCACGCGTTTCACCAATATCGAAGCTGATTATAAGCTATGATGTTACCAAAGATGAAGCACGTTTACTTAGAAGTAACCTACTCATTCTTGACCTCATGACCCCAAGATTATAGCTATCAGTAAACACATACTCCAGCAGGGAATATCACTCCTTAGCTGTCTAAGCTCAATGAACGTATTCCCAGAACGTTTTGTGCGTATGGGTGCAATTTATTTATTTATTTAAAATTTATGTACAATAGTGGCACATGGGCGTACTTGATGCAAGAAGGCATTCTCTACCATTCATCGTTTGGATAAAAAGACAACACTGGGTTGGTAAGGTATTGATTATTGACGGGGCCCCATAGGGTCAGTGCCTGCTAGGGTTGCGGAATTTGTTCAAAAGAGTCACCGTGGCCCTGAAACTTAAAGGGCACAAGAAGGATCACGGGTGGGTTTTAGTCAGTAAGAGTCTGACACTCCCTTCCGCTCCGCAAGTCATTTGATGATTTCCCATACAGAAACAAAAAAAGGTTTTGATTATTAGGTTTTTTTTTTTTTTCAATTTTAGCATTGTTAACAATTGTACATATTTTTAGTTTTCTATCAATTTTATACGTTTTTAAAATTTGATAATGTTATTAATATTATACATTTTTCTTTACAAAAAATACTTTAAAAAAAAGTCCCAAACGCTACACAAAATTACACAATCTGCCCTTGAGTTACAGAATAAGCTTTCTTCGCCGTGTATTTTTATTTACTTCGTTAGCCAGACCATTTGTAAAATTAAAGCCATTAAATGTTGGCTGTATACGAACTATGTTAATTAGTATAAACTAGTTGATACTGGTGGTTTGCTTGGGTTTTGTATTTTGCCAAAATTGCAGTGTTGTTAATTATACTTCGTAGTTCAAGGTACTTTTATGTGTAGCTTGAAATATTTAACAGTAAAACATGCGACATCGTTGTGAAATACCAAGTCATACAAGATTAAGAAAAAAATAGTCGTGTATCTTGTATGTTTGGTTCAACGAAAGTTTTCATATTCGAAAAGGATCACAGTAGCAAAATAAAATGTTAGGTACATTTTATGTTGTTGAATTATTCTACATAAAATGTAGAAAATAATGTTTGGTGATCAATCCACCATTTACTTTCTGTCTGTGGTGTGTTACTATGTGTGTGTGTGTGTGTGTGTGTGTGTGTGTGTGTGTGTGTGTGTGTGCGTGTGTCGCAATCTTCCATTTCATCACTTGCTAAGCCAATGTTAAATGAGAATGTTCTGTGATCTATATCTGCAAAGACATGCCTCTGCCATTATGATTCTGTGTGAGGATAAATTTACATAATCATATTTTGAAATTAAAGTAAAATGTTTTGAAACTATAGTAATTATAAAACGTTAAGTAGAAATTAAAACGGTGTCATGTCATTGAGATGAAAGCGAGATAATTATCAAACTCTTTTCAATTTATGTTAACGCTAAATTTAGCCACGAGTCAGGATTCTATTTTGCCAAATGTACCTGTCACACCGCTATATACTCATACTATAACATCGTCATCAACTTTCAATTACATTGCATGTGACACAGTGTCACATGCTGGAAAACAACTGTAATGACTGAACTTTGATTAGCAAACTTGGTGATAAGACACGCCGAAACGGTTGTGGGTCCCGTTGATTAATTATATGGGAGTTGTAACGTTCTATGTATCCCCGAAATTGAATATCGTTGATCAATTTCATTTGTTGGCGGAAACTACTTCGATTTATCAAGGGAGAGAACAGTGGAGTCATTGTTTTGAAATGTCTTTGATAGACAACTACATTTCTTTTAAGGAAAAATTCTAATAGATTGGATAATTCATTTACAGGTCTATTAATCTTGTTTTATTTCGTTGCCTAGTTACAACTCATTATCTGGCTAACTTTTTCCCAACTATTTTGGGGTCGGCTTCCAGTCAAACTAGATTCGGCTGAATACCAGTATTTTACTTGGGCCTATCTGACTTCCACAACAGTAACTGGGAAACACAGTTTTTCTTGGCAAAACTTATGTCAAATTTTCTGGCTTTTAACCATCTGTAATGACTGCCAAAGATCTACAAATAACAGCCGAGACCAACGGCAGTGCGTGCTTTCCGAGGCACGGAGAAGTCTCGATATTTCAAGATGGTCGCCCTACCGAGTTCGGCAAGCGTAACTAACAGACTATTAGTTATGAATTTATTTTTCAACTGCGAGTCCCAAACAAACATTTTTTCTTTCTTTTTTTAAGTAGATGCATCATCCGTTACAATAGGGTATTTTACTGTAAAAATCTAATTAGTCCGTCTGATAGATTTACAAAAAATATTGGACACGTATTTTTTCTTTTTTCACGTAAACAAAAAATGAAGACAATACAGTGCGTTGAAAACTCACGTGACGTCACGTCGCTGGTAAAAATTGTAGAAACGTATTGATGACAAAATCACAAAAATATTTTATTGAATTTTGGTACAGAGATAAATGGGGCCCTGGAGACGGTTATACGGTACTTTTCTACTAAAATTAAAAGTGTCGGACGCAAGCGAAGCCACGCGCAGGACTAGTAAGTTGATAAATGCCCTATATACATTGTACTTCATTGGTAAGCAAGAAAAATATCGTTCCTTTCTTAGTAAAAACACACCGTCTGTCACAATTTAGTGTTTGTCACATTCAACTTCAACATAGTTTGATACTCGATCCTCAAGAGAAATTAGCCAGCTGGGACTTAATATTTTTCCGTCCACAACACTCTTAGTTTTGTTTACCCATTAGAGACACAAGCGTGATGGACGACCTCGATTGCGTCGCCGTATTCAGTTTACTACGACCATAGAGAAATATAGAAAGTTCATTCAAAAGATCGGTGCACAGTATGATAAACAAGATAATTATATTTTTTTCTATTTAATCTATACTAATATTATGAAGTGGATACATTCAATTGTTTGTTTGTATTGAATAGGCTCCGAAACTACTGAACCGATTTGAAAAATTGTTTCACTATTAGGAAGCTACACTATTTCTGGGTGGCTGGGAACGGGAACTTCGTGGGTAAAACCGCGGTGTACTACTAGTATCTAAATAAAAACAACTATGATCTTTCTTATGTCTTGTACACACTGTGTCTACTACGTTCTCGTTATCTCAGCAATTTTCAATCCGTTTTTTTTTTAATATAATCATCAGCACCATGATCATTGTGCAAAATCAAAATCAAAAGTCATTTACTCAAACTAGGCTGAGAGACAGCACTTTTTGAACGTCAAATTATACATAAAGTTAGTCTCCCAAAACCCGTCAAACTTCTATCTGCTCTTCTATGTTCATGTATTTTTTTCTTTTTTAAGTGTTTTATGTGTAGGTACTTGAAAAGTCTGACTTAGTTTTCAATGTGGTGCCAACTTCTTTTCTAATATTTCTACTTACTATTATAAAATATCAGCATGAATTTTGAAGGACATATTCAGATTAAGACTTTTGGCTCAAGCCGAAAGACTTTGTGACAGTAATTCTCGCACACCTGTTCTTAAAGTTAATTTTTTATATTACATTTTGTGACCCTTAAGTCTAGCAGAGCTAACATAAAAATAACACGTACACTCTATAAAAACTCTTAGTCGTTTATATTGACTTCTAAAACAACCAGCATCTATTTGACGTCACTCTTCTCACAAATCCGCAGTTCACTCAATTCCATTGGACACGATCCATTGAGTACAACCATAAAACACTTGATACACACTTCATGTACGGTCAACTGCACATCAGTTTACGAAAACCGCCCTTATTGTTACAACACAAAGACTATGTTCAACGTTAAATTGATACCATGAACGTGAGATTAACTGTACGTTCTCATAAACTGATACGAGCATTGATTTTCTTTATTTAGCTGTGTCGACCTTCGTTGTGAAAGTTTAATTAAAAGTGGAGTGTCAGGTACTGAAATTTATAAGCTTCGTCTTCCGTCAAGAGGGACGACTTGCGTCAATCCCGGTAAGGCAAGGCAGCAATTTTATTAACCGACTTCCAAAAAAGGAGGAGGTTCTCAAGTCGACTGTATTTTTTGTGTGTGAGATACCTCATAAGTTTGTATTGGGTGTCCCGATTTTGATGATTCTTCTTGTATTCGAAAGCTGGTGCTTATGGTGTGGTCCCATTTAAATTTGAGATCTGATGACAAGTATTTGAGTTATGCCTAATAATGCGTGGCTTCAACTACATTGACGATGTTCTCATTCACTCTTGACGATGTAAATGAAAAAATAAAATTGTATACGATAGTTTTGAAGAGCACCTTAGTATTTCAAGGTGGTTCCTTTCTAGTTTGGTGAAGATATGGTGACGAATAGAGATAGGAGACAGAAATCTTCAATAAATTATAGCAAATCTTTCGGGATTGCTGAAATCGCATGTTCGTTTATTATTTACACCTTTAAGTGGCCCGCCCTGTTTTACCACTAAAAAATTAAAAACAACAAAAAAAAAAACATTTTACGATAAAAAAACAACCAACTCCTAAACAAAAAAAGTATAAAATAATTTTAATTTCGGAAGTCGGTGTTCAAAAAACGAAGAAACAACCAAAAACACCGAGTTCCGAAATTAATCTGTATTTACTTCAGTGCAGAGTTTAAAGTAGCCAACGCATGTCGCGCGGAGACTTGTATTAACTATGTATTAACTCACCTACTTAGTTATTACCAAAGACTACAATTAATATACTGGCAATAGACAGGCCACTCTACCTTATTTTTAGTCTTTGAACTCAGTGCCGTCTAGTTTTTCGTAAAGGGAACTTATTGAAATAAATAAGTAGTAAAAGAAAAATACCGTGTTTCTAGGTAAACTCTGAAGACCGAGATGAAACCGGTCTCAGTAACTCTTCACGTGACCAGAGGGCTGGCCTTTTCTTTGGACAACAAATCAGCATTGCCATTCAACGTGGCAATGCAGCCAGTGCTCTGGGCACTTTTCCCATTGACAGCGATGTGGACGAATTTTTCTCCTTTTTACTCCGCTAGTAGTATAGTACTAAGTTTTATTCGGTTGCATCGTCCTCACATATAATCGATTGGTTAATGTATACAAAATATTTTAAAACTTATACATATTTGAAAAGAGTAACTATGGAGTTTCTTGTCCGTTCTTCTCCATAAGAATCTACTTTTTGCGAATGGACAATTAGAGTCACTATAATATTTTTATTTTCAATTGTTTTGACGTTCAAAAGTGCCGTTTAATGGTCTAGTTGAAATAAATGAATTGACTTTAACTTTGAACGGAAAACAGACTGTGACAGACGGACAGACAGACAGCCAAGTAATCCTATAAGGGTTCTGTTATTCCCTAAAGGGGTTCAGCACCCTAAAACACACAGACTGTCCCTTTCCAAGAGGAACACAATTGTCGGTCATACATATTCACCTTCTAATTATTATTTGGAAAAATGCGGCATTACCACTATGATACATTTTAAGTAACTAAACGAATTATAATAGAATGTTAAACACTAGTAATAATAGCTATATAGATCAAACCATGTATTATTACGCTAATGAGTTAATCAAATAACAAACATCCATGTTCAGCCAGCCCTAGGCAGAATATTCATCCCACAAAGTTACACGCGCTAAAATTATTTATCCAATATGCATTCATTTAAATATTGAATATTACATTCATCCGTTTAGCATAAGCGCTGTTGTCTACAAAAGGTATACCTACTTGTTTACGAAGAAATGGAATATTTTTATATCAATACTAGCAGCGCTTCGCGATTTCACCCGCGTAGTTCCCATTCCCGTAGGAATATGGGGATAAAAATAGCATATGTCACCTGGGGATAGTATAGCTTCCCAACAGTGAAATCATTTTTCAAATTGGTCAAGTAGTTTCGGAGCCTATTCATTGCAAACAAACAAAAAAACAATCAAATCTTTCCTCTTTATAATATTAGTGTAGATTAAAACAGGCCAAGTGTGATTTGGTTCTGTACCATCGTACCTACAAGTTTGAATACTATGTACCTACTTAAATACTTTTGTAATAAAGTTTGTTTTTATTATTTGGTTGTTACATATAACGGTATCGACATTATAAATCATCGATTTCTTCCATAACAATAAGCTTACAAACCCATCATCTCATAAACCCTTCATGGTAATGATCATAACTATGCTACTATGAAATGAATCATCAGATATTGCCTTAGATTGCTCAATTACTCTCGACATATACGCCTGCCAGCGTTGCTCCCAGCGAACTCCAGTGACCTATATCTACCCATCTGTACCTAGGGTCTAACTGAACCTAATTTAGTTTAGACGTAGGAAACAGTTCTAAGCCTAAGTTATGACCTAAGTCCTAAGTAATAACATTGTAGAGACGAAGACATTTCTCAAGAAATAATCCCAAGTGATGAATAAAAGTCAAGTGATAAAGTACTCCTTCGTTGAAAAATATATTTTCCTTTTTTTTCGTTTATACGAAACATTTTTTTCTTCTTGTCCGTAATAAAAGTGAAAGTACTTTATAAGGCTTTACGGGATTTAGAGTTCCTAGTCTTCTGTTAATTTTTAATATTTATTCGTGTTCTGTGTTTGTAATGGATCTTTCAAAAAACTTAATCGCTTAGTTTAATTTAATAATTATGTGCCTCGGAAACGTCGTCTCTATTGCGATAAAAAGTTTGAATTAGGGGTCTGCATGACTACCTATCATTGTTTACATTTGTAAATGGGACAGTAATTCGTCGTTTTTTCATCTTTGTAATACAGCCCCGTAACAAAGTTTCTTTATGATGGATAACAAATAAAAAGATAAATAAAGCCTAAAATATTACTACTGAAATCTTCCACTTTTGCCTGAGGTACTGTTTAAGTTATTTCTCCAAATATACCATATCCATATCAATATTAATAATTGTATCGAATGCCACAAAGTATGAAACAAAAGTCCACGAATCACACATATTTTTTCTATTAAATCTGTCTTAGATATTACCTACTAATCACATGACTAATTTCGTACAACGAAACTCGTCACTCACTCCACAAAATTGTACCTAGCCATCGTTTCACTCAAAGCTACCATAACTTTCCCATTACAGACGAAAGCTCCTTGTGGTTACATTACATCGTGGATGTACCCTTTGTGACCACAAAAAGCAATTCCAAGTCTGACCTGCGAATACCGCAACAATGCATAAGTAACATCTGTTGGTTACCAGGTGAGCTGTGCTATGCTTACTGTATTTGGAGGGTAGATATTTAGATGGAAAAAATGGAATCATTTTTCTGTGAAAAGAGCAGTTTATTCAACACTTTGTGGCCGATGATTTGGTGAAGGCCGCGAAAATTCGACCGATGGTTTGGTGAAGGCCGCGAAAATTCGACCGATGATTTGGTGAAGGCCGCGAAAATTCGACCGATGATTTGGTGAAGGCTGCGAAAATTAGACCGACGATTTGGTGAAGGCCGCGAAAATTCGACCGATGATTTGGTGAAGGCCACGAAAATTCGACCGACGATTTGGAAATAAAGATGCTGGTGACTACGAAATAGCTATAGATTTTCAGAATCATTATAAACGATAAAATTGACATCCATTTTCTAAAAAATCTGCGATTCTACTGCTATTTACTTAATTGTTAGCTTCAGTAATTAGTTGGCTGAAATAATGCCGGTCTATCAAAGTAGTGGACAAACAATTTCGCGGAAAATTAATTGAATAGGTATTCATATTGACCTAAATGTATTAAATATATGTTTGTCAGTGCGCCAGTGCGTTTTGCAATTTAAATACTATTTGTATGCCACTTACTGCGGCAGGACACAGAGACCCCCGTGTACACAAATAAACGTATTAGATTTGATTTTATTCAGAAATCATTGCATTATAGCAGTAGATGCAATACAGTCAATGTATAATAATCTAAAATTAAATTAAATTAACTCGGATTTAGCTGACGCCATAAAAGGAAATTCCAAACATTCCGGGTTCCGAAACCCTAAACATTATCAATGTGCCTACATACATACACATATAAACAAAATGTCCCACATATAAAACTTCTTATTAAAATGTACATTACCACCGTGCACCCTGCGTGCACCGGTCAAAATAAACAAACATCATTTGATTTAAGACAAGAATAAACAATTCTATTGTTAAATGAATAGAAATGTTCGCACATGTAACGTAGACAAGGAATTATGTTCCCCAACGCGGCCAGAAAATGCAAACCCAACTGAATAATAGAAACGGGCGTTCCGCTGAAAATTGTACTGCTACATTTTCAAGGATTTTGATAATTGACGCTAAGGTGGCGAGTCTCTCAAGAAAACGTACTACTACTACTACTATACTATACAATATTGAAATGGATGTAAAAGTATGTATGTGTGTACTTTTTTTTTTGGATGGCAAATCATCAAATGACTTCTCCCGCTCTGGGTCAAAAACCACTCGTGATCGTTCTTACCTATCTTTGTCTATTTGTTACTAAGTCTATTTTTTTTTAGCTGGGCAATAAGTGACACACAGTTTAAACCTAAATGAACAATCTACTTTAATTCCGGTTAATGACAAAGCCAGCCGAAGATTAAAGGGAAAAAAAGTTGGAGAAGGTCCGGAATCATAAGCGGTAAAGACTCACAAACTATCAGTACACCAGAATTAGGAAGAAGTAGAAATTCCGAAATGCACGCGGGCAGCTGCTGCTGAAAAAATACATGTTTGGTGGAGGTCATTAGCACATCTAACAATGCCATTGTTTACCATTGCTAAGCAAGTAGGCAGGCTAAACTAAACAACATGATTAATTACTTCGATTCAGTCCTCATCATTCCAAGCACGATAATATTTTCGCACACATTACATAATCTTTCGAAGTACGGCAGGAATTAATTTTATGATTTTCTCAACATGATTATGTAAAGAGTTGCCTCCAGGATCTGCTAGGGATTCATGAAATATTAATATAATCGTCTTTAGACGCTCGGAGTTTGTAAGAGAATTAGTTCTTAACTTCATATAGGACATAACTACTAACTTATAGGATATAACTTCGGATGAGGTGAGAAAATCAAGTTTGTGATTGGGAAGATTTTAGTTGTTTATTTTTTAATTACGTTGGTAAACTGCTTTTCTTTTTTATCAGTTGCTGATATATGTATCTTGGGTCATAGCATAAGTATTTAAGATATTTCAGCGACGATATCTTCTACAAGATTGTCAGAAATATGAAAAAAACCTTAAAAGAGGGTCAATCATTGTATAATAATTATGAACAACTCTATTTAACTAAATGAAAAATCAGCTTTTCAGTACATTTTGGCGAGTTAACAGAAATATATGAGGCATTTATTTTTTTCATCTCATTGTTAAAGTTGATTTTTTACCTATTGCAGTTCATCCTTTTTCCCAGTATCTAAATTGACCTATAAGACAAATAACGAAAAGATACTGATTCGTTTATATGTCATTCAGTTTGATTTATTTCTTAGAGTTATATATAGTGTGTAAATACACACAACAACACACACAGCACTAAATCAATTCCAATCTATTCCTACTGCTACAAGATTTAAAAAAATATTATAATATAAGACATCTTTTCCCGGTTTCTGAGGTACTTTTACCCCTAGTTTTTTAATTCATCAGATAGTGATTCGATAACCGTTGTTCTTGCGTTTACTTAACTCTTCATCATGCGGCGTTTAATTTCAATTTTTAGAATATTTCTTATATAGAAACCGGGCATCAGATAGACAGACAACTGAAGCTCTGGTGTAAACTTACTGAAAGAAGAGAAAAAAGCTAATTATGCGTTTTTTTAACTCAATAAATGACATAATATAGCTTAAATTATACATACTGCAATGTCTAACGTAATGTATAACTTAAGTCAAGCCAACTGAGTTAAATAAATTATACACTTCTTCGTCTATCCAACTGCGATAATAATACTCATGCATGATCGATAAAAACGGTATATTCATGAAGAACAATGCCCTGCACTTTATTCAAATTTAAATTCAGTTTCAGAAGCCATCGTCGTCTAGTCTAGACACTACACTGTCGAGATCTCACAACAGATCGCCTCAGGCAGGAAGCTTCCCCAAACATCGTATTTCACTCGCCATTTTAAAGAGAACAAATCTTTTACTTTTCAATAGAAAATAGGAACAAAAAGCCTCGAAAGGATAATACGAAAAGTTTGTACAAAAACCATGTTTAAGTGGAGTAATTACTTAGTTTTTGATAGAATATTCGGGGTATAATCTCAGATTAAATCCTTCCTTTTTGTAATTTAAAATTAGCGAAGGATAAAGTAGAATTGATTCGGTTTACATTTAGACAGGGGATGATTGATATGGGTATATTTGAGTTTCAGATTACCTTCTTGAAAGTAGACCCAAAAGTCTAATGTCTGATATTGACAATAGACTCACTGGGTTATAGACTTTGGGGATTCTCATTCGATCAATCACTTACACTTTTACCTGCCTGCCTGTAAATATATTTATAATAAAATATAATATTGACAATACTAATATAATAATAATAGCTGTCTGCAACCCAAAACGGTTTGCATAAACTTTAAATAAGTTTGTTTAGTCCATATGATAATATCGGCAGGGTGAATGTTTCAAGTGTTAATGGATGGATAAATCCGAAACTATAAATAATAGCGAAAAACAATCAAAGGAGTCTCGAGCCCGATTTTGATGAAAAATAAAACTGCATTATTGGATTTCTGAAAAATCTGAATGCTAGCCAAGAACCGTACCTACTGGTTGGTTTTGAAAAATAAAACACAGCATGTGCCACTATTAAGGATCAAATTCTTGGCTATCCACGCACGCTTGCAAAATGTACCCTACTATAAGGTAACTTCTAACTATCAGAAATATTTACCACTAGCGACCCGCCCCGGCTTCGCACGGGTGCAATGTAGATACTAATGTTTTCTCTACTATAATATGCATTTATTATACATAAAAACCTCACTCAATCTATTAAAAAAGCCGCATCAATATCCGTTGCGTAGTTTTAAAGATCTAAGCATACATAGGGACAGACAGAGCGAAGCGACTTTGTTTTATACTATGTACGTGAGTGTATGTGTATGACTGGTAGTTATTTTTTTTTTGAAAAATACTTTAGTATTGTCGGAGAGTTAAATGTTTCACTATTTTTCCCACACTAAAACTTTTTCACATGATTACCTTACCCGAAAGTCAAAATATCCCTCTATATTCCCCAATTTCTAAAATCCTATCCGATCTATAGTTCATTCATGTACCTAATTTGGTTAATGAATATATTGTTTTTGCATAACCATAATATGTAGGATATTACGGTTATACAAAAACAAAATACACTTAGGCGTCGAATTACTCCTCCACGTCACTGTCATCTGGAAATTTGCCTAAAAGACTGGCAACTGATCTTGTCATATCAAGCAATTGGATTGTCTGCCCTGATTTCAATTAACCAATTTCAACTCGCATTTGACAGCAGATTTACGAATCTCTATCAGGGTTTCACAAACCGACAGCCAGACTGAGTTAGTAACGTGAACCGTGTAAACAAACACTTTAGTGGGAATTTCGTTCGAGCTTTAGTCTCGGAATCTGACGTCGTAATTGACATGAAGATAATCCGCGCCTGCTTTCCATGTTAGGTATCATATGGGTTAAATTGTTGTAGACGTTAAAAGCTGGCTTCTTTTGGACTGCAAGATGTATGCACCACCAGTATACATACTGTGGACATCATTACGATTTGAAAATACTCTATGCCCACAGTTTCATAGTGAAATTCCATGCTGGAGTGTGTTTCCCGATAGCTACTCGTACATCTTGGGAGTCTTCATGTCAAGTGTGAATTCAATCATATTTTACAATGCGCAGAGCAAAGGAGTGGAACTCTCTGCCTGAGTCTGTGTTTCCGAACGCATTCAACCCTGATCTCTTCAAAGTTAGAGTGAATAGACTTCTTCTGGGTAAGCTCATTCCATCGTAGACTTTGTCTCTGTCACCTGTGACCTAGACTAGAGTCAAGATCAAATTCATTTCATAATATAAAAAAAAAATAAGTACCTTCCAGGCAAGCGAGCTCTATCGTCGACATTAAAAACAAATATATTAAAAACATTGGGAATCCTTGTGTCAATGCATTTTAGAGTGTGACATGTGACAACTCAAATGTTCCACGAAAAAAAAAAAAAACGTTAAAACATTCGACAAAAGGAGACGAGGAAATGGGATTTTTCCATGAACGGAAATTCATTTGGATTTTTTTGCAATTTGTTATAATTGTTTGCTCGGATACAGGAAAGGACGGGTATGAAATGACATTCAGCATATATGAAGGGAAAGGCCATCCGTAAATGGATTTCTTCTAATCGGTTTTATTCGCAAAAGTCAGGGAAAAATGGTAATTGTATTATTAAGAACAAAATTAATAGCAATTTTATGTTTCGTTCGAAATAGACACATATATTGAAAGCGTCCAACTGATTACAAAAGAACCATTATTAGAGTGTGTATGCACACTCTAAAATAACTTTAATTTTGGAACTCGGTGTTTGTGGTTGCTTTTTCGTTTTTTGAACACCGACTTCCGAAATTAAAGTTATTTTGCACTTTTTTTATTTTTAGTGTAAAAGTCGGTTGTATTTTTTTGTAAAAAGTTTTTTATTTTTTACTTTTTAGTGGTACCTACATCCCCTCCCCTCCCCCACCTAAACGAACCAATCACATTGGTGTAAAAAAACGTACTGCTCCTTTGCAGAGTAAACTAAGAGGTCGTCAATGTAGATAATGTAGATATTTTTTTTAGCTTTTTCGAGAACCGCTTGGTCGATTTTGATAAAATTTTCATGGAAGCATTTGGGTAGAAGTATACACTTTCCAACAAAAAAAGAATTTTTCAAATCGGTTGACAAGCGACGGAGTTATGCGCGAACAAACATAAAAAAAAATACAAACATCCGAATTGAGAACTTCCTCCTTTTTAGAAGTCGGTTAAAAACTTCTAATTCTATCTCCGGTTTCTGAATTGAAAATATGATGCTGAAAACTTGACAAATGTTACCATTAGCATTTAATTAGAGTTTAACAAATTCTTAAGTTCTAATTCCAACTGGCGTTTGTTATTAAGTAATTTTAGCCCTTAAATTTCGATCTGACAAAACCATATCATATGGGTGAATTAATTTATTACCAAACCACATACATACGCAGAAAAAAATTAAATTACAAACAAAATTATGTGTAGGTACAACGATAATGACGTCACACCGCTCAAAACCGTCAATAATAAACATGTTCCACAGTTTAACAACCGAAGTAAACTAAGAATTTCAAGCAAACATAATACAGTCATTAGTGTCTAACACGAACATACCATTAAAATTTAAATCAAAGCATAACAGCTCAAGTACTTGCATTATTAGTTAAGACATTGATTTTTCCAACAGCTTGAACACTTGTAAAAAGAAAAGGTTAATCACATTTTTTATCGTGTTTTGTTGCTTTCACCTTTTCGAACTTAGTTGCTTGCTGAACGATATATTGTTTTATAGTTTTCACTTTTTATTTAATTTTCAGCTATTGTACAAAAAACTTCGTTTGTTGTCGACGGTATATTTAAGTAGGTATACATTTTTTATGGATGGGGAATTATCAAATGACTTCTTTCGCTCTGAGCATTTAACATTTGGAACACTGGCAAAAACACAGTTTGATCAAAGTGACAATTTTACAAATTTTAAGCAATTTAGTCGCAGCCCGTAAAAATATATGGAAATGGAAAGGCAAATGTTGCTTCTAAAATTAGTAAAATTGTCCTCTGAGACACCGCACTCACACTCAATGTTAAAAAAGGTGCTTAGTCATTACATTGCCTGACTGTGCATCTATGGGGTATACATATGGGGTTTCTTAATACTCTGACGCGCGCTTACATAATAATCCGTTGTTAATCCGCCTATTTGTTAAGTGTTGAAACCATGAAAGGCACAACATGGAATTCATAAATAAAAGTTGGGTGTTAAACCGCTTCATATCATTGTATTTAAAATATACATTCACGATTTTTGCAACTAGTATATTTTTGAAGCTGTTTATAAAATACCGAATTCGGTAAGTGAAATAAACTCTTTTTAGTTAAAGAGGGTTCAATATAGACAAATCGTATCAAACTCAACTTGTAAAGCTATTCTGTAAACATATTACCGTAAAGAATTAGATGATGTGAACACCTAAGTCACACCTAAGTAAGAGAGAAGTTTTAATACATACATAAATAATAATAACTTAATAGAACAGTCTGTAAAGGAATAAAAATGACACAGCCATCTTTTGCACTATTTATTTTTCTTTTATGGTGACGAGACGGACGATAACACCTATCCATCTAGCATTCTTGGACAATAATGTCAAGCTCTGTCATAAAAATGGGGTAACTGTTCTCAAATCTTTCACGTATGAGTTATACGATCATAGCCGTGGTCCTTTCCTGATTAGATCCCGGAAAATCGCGTAAAGTTACGGGTTATAATCTGTGATATTTGCGGGAATTTTCCTTCGGGCGTACGAAAAAACGTTCCTAGCTAGCTACAATGGCGACAGAAAATAATAGGAAGCTAAGCCATCATTCTATGAAATTATTTATCGAGAATGACAGTAAATCTATCGTTTCGATACCGAGTGGGCCATGTCTAAGGCCAAATTATGTTTGCGGAGCCAATTTTCCTAGTTTCTTACACGATCGCAAAAATAATGCGATTTATTTTGCAATAATGATTCATTCCAAAAACTGGTGGACAGCCAAGTAATACATTTTTCTTCGGTATAATAAACAAACATCATGTGTCTTAAGAAACAATTTATTTGTCAAGAAAAAAAAGACCATATTTTTTTACTCACAACAATACGAGACTAACATAATTATTTTCATCTTTGCAATAAAAGAAACCGATTACAATCACTTTGAAATCCATCAAGTTCTATGAAATACGAAAGACCTTCACAAAAAGTTCTTCAATTGAAATGAAAAACAATTGAATAACTGGAGCGAAATAAAGCCTAGTTCCGAATAAAGCAGCACAAATCCAGACACGTAATCAGGCAAATCTCCGAGCTTATCGAGGTGCCTTTACGTTTAGTACAGTGTATACCAAGTTTAGTATGTTAGTACATAATTTATGATGGGATTTTCAGTTTGTTATTCTTTGTCCAGTAAGGGGTTTTGTTCGAAAGAGACCGCGTCTCTGAAACGCAAAGGGCATTAGAAGGAACACGAATGGGTCAGTGAGAATCCGACACTCCCTTCCACTCCGTTCAGAGCGGAAGAAGTCATTTGATGACCAAACAGAAAAAAAACCTCGTGACAGAGTAGTGAATCGTGATACATAATAATGTACATAAACGATCGTTTTAAGTTAAATATTACATGATGTCAATGAATTGGCCTACCCTTTTTCTAACTATATCGACGTCAGAATGCAGCTGCGTTCCAATATTTTACATGTAGATATTGCGTATGACCTCCAAAACCCAGTAACTGGGTAACACGATACTGTTAGCAATATTATACTCTGTGCCTACTTGTTAAAGATAACATTTAACGGGAAATAATTGTGTCTGAATTAGATAGACAGCTGCTTCTTTATCTAGTCGTTATCGATGTGCCTTGTCAAGCATATAAGTCTACCAACCATATTGCAACAAATGGAGTTACGTCTGGGCCCTGCCGCTCTATCGATGTAGCCGTACCTACCTAGGTGACTCGGGCCGATAACTCATGCTTAATTTAACTCAAACATCAAAATTGAAAGACCATCTCGAGCACCCATTTTGGGTATAGTCAGATACTACCACAAACTATACACAAATATGTACTATCAGCATAAGTAACCTTAACCCAAAACATGAGCTAGTTCAAACATCAACCATATACCACCAAGGTCAAACTAGGCTTTTAGGTTAAGCCGGCTTAGTAATATGATTTTCCGTACCTAATAGGTTTTCTATCACTTGTCTCCTTACAAGTTACTCTACTGGGTGTAAAGGCAGCATAAGACGGGGCTCTATAGGGTCAGCGCCTGCTAGGGTTGCTGAATTTGTTAGAAAGAGTCACCGCGGCCCTGGAACGCAAAGGTAGAACACGGGTGGGTTTTATTTAGTAAGAGTCTGACACTTCCTCCCGCTCCGCCCAGAGCGAAAGAAGTCATTTGATGATTTCCATCCAAAGAAGTGTAAAGGCAGCATAGTTTAGTAACAGTTTATTGCGATATTTTTATAGGTAAGCGCATTTGTTAAAACATATTTTCATATTGTATATGAACATAAACATACGTCTATACTCGTAAACGGTGTATGGGATACTAAAACGAGTGTAAAATAAAAGCTAGTGGTTTATGGTTCGTTTGCGGAAGGTGAGAATTATGAAATAACTTCGTATTGGCAGTAACTCTGTTTAATTTTACTGAAAATATTTATGTGTTTAAAAATCTATGGCTCCATTTTTAAATGTTCTGTGTGTGTGTGTTGACCGATATTCTTATTTCTTAGTTCTCCCGTCACGACGTTGCATCGGTACGAATAATTTTTAACCGACTTCTAAAAAAGGAGGAGGTTCTCAATTCGGATGTTTGTATTTTTTTTTAATGTTTGTTCGCGCATAACTCCGTCGCTTGTCAACCGATTTGAAAAATTCTTTTTTTGTTGGAAAGGGTATACTTCCCAAATGGTCCCATAAAAATTTATCGAAATCGACCAAGCGGTTTTCGAAAAATCTATAAAAATATCTACATTGTCTACATTGACGACCTCTTAGTTTACTCTGCAAAGGAGCAGTGCGTTTTTTTTACACCAATGTGATTGGTTCGTTTAGGTGGGGGGAGGGGAGAGGATGTAGGTACCACTAAAAAGTGAAAAATAAAAAACTTTTTACAAAAAAATACAACCGACTTTTACACAAAAAATCAAAAAAGTGCAAAATAACTTTAATTTCGGAAGTCGGTGTTCAAAAAACGAAAAAGCAACCACCAACACCGAGGTCCGAAATTAAAGTTATTTTGCACTTTTTTGATTTTTTGTGTAAAAGTCGGTTGTATTTTTTTGTAAAAAGTTTTTTGTCATATTGATTAAAATCATACTTTTTGAATATATTTGAGAATCCAAATACAGTAGGAACGATGCGTTAGATTAAAACACAACTATTTTAAATTTCTGATTGTTTGTGTTTATTGCTTGGTTTGTGATGTATTCAATTAATTCATTACTATGCATGTACATTATAGATTAAATTTTTAAATATTACATTTAAAAAAATCATTTAAAGGTATAAAAAATAATTGTCCACCGGTGTCGGGAGCAGGCTCTAAGCTACCGAAGCTTAGGGCTCCAGAGAAAGGAGCCTCTTCACTATACGAGCCGTATTGAGGAGTACTGCCTTCCGTATCAGGCCATTTATCGAAACAAAAAGAAGCTTTTGGCTATCAGGCCGTTGGACGTAACGACAATCGGCACATCGACAGCCGAGTCTACATTCGACATGTCGACAATGACATGTGCTAAGTCAGGATACTTGATTTGTTTCTCTTTCTCAGTTTTCACGAGGTTCTCGTCAGTGGGATGAAAACATCTATTATCATTGTGCGGCGAGCTAATCGGTCTATCACCACTATATATTTATTATTATTATTATTTATGTACGCACAAGATACTTAAAAAAAAGTACAAAATCAAGAGCACAAAGGTACTGCTTATTTCAATAGAAATTTCTTCCAGAAGACCTGCGACAGAAGAGTGGGATAAGAAAAGTAGACACAGTGTGTAAAGAGACCATAGATTGTCTTTGAAAGAGACAGAGAAGGAAACTTAAAATAGACTTTATTAACTTAACTAAAACATATTATCAACTATTTATACATAAAAATCAAATTAAAACAAACATACAAACAAATATACATCAAATAAATATACCTAAATACACACTTCTATATAAAATAATAAATACGTAATAAAATATACAGAATCACAGTATAGTGGACGATATTTAATTAATTAGTTAAATATCGTCATAAAATTTGATAGACACGACAGTAGATAGCAAAATGTTTAGTCTTTTAAATATTATGACGAATTTTATTAGTATTACTAGTATTTCGCTTGGGGGCGCGAGTTGCGAGCAACTCGCGGTGTCTTTTTAGTATTTTTTTACTAACAACAAAGGGGTTGAAAGTAGGGGGTTGAAAAGGGTTGAATAGGGTTGATTTTTTTATTGGCCTTATACTCATCCAGACACCCTCTATACAACCCCGAAAACCATTTTTCTCTACAATGTCAGGTTTCTGAGTTACGAAAAGGGGTTGAAAGAAGGGGGTTGAATAGGGTTGAATTTTTTATTGACCATATACTCACCCAAATACCCTCTATACAGCACTGAAAACCATTTTTCTCTACAATGTCAGGTTTCTGAGATACGCAAAGGGGTTGTAAAAAGGGGGTTGAAAAGGGGTAATTTTTTTTTCGTTTTATACTCACCTAGACACCCTCTATACAACCCCGAAAACCATTTTTCTCTTCGACGTCAGGTTTCTGAGATAAGCCAAGGGGTTGAAACAAGGGGGTTGAAAAGGGTTGAATAGGGTTGAATTTTTTATTGGCCATATACTCATCCAGACACCCTCTATACAACCCCGAAAACCATTTTGCTCTAAAATGTCAGGTTTCTGAGATACGCAAAGGGGTTGAAACAAGGGGGTTGAAAAGGGTTGAATAGGGTTGATTTTTTTTATTGGCCATATACTCACCCAGATACCGTCTATACAACCCCGAAAACCATTTTGCTCTAAAATGTCAGATTTCTGAGATACGCAAAGGGGTTGTAAAAAGGGGGTTGAAAAGGGGTAGTTTTTTTTTTCGTTTTATGCTCATCCAGACACCCTCTATACAACCCCGAAAACCATTTTTCTCTTCGACGTCAGGTTTCTGAGATAAGCAATGGGGTTGAAAGAAGGGGGTTGAAAAGGGGTAGTTTCAGATTTTTCCCAAACTCACCCCGACACCTTCTATACAACCCTGTATAAAGTTTTTCCCTCCTAGCACGGCAAGTGGGAGAACAATTATGTCAATCAGTCAATCAGTGGTTATTTAATTGTATATAATATAACTAGTATTTCGCTTGGGGGCGCGAGTTGCAAGCAACCCGCGGTGTCTTTTTAGTATTTTTTCTCATCCAAACACCCTCTATATAACCCCGAAAACCATTTTTCTCTACAATGTCAGGTTTCTGAGATACGCAAAGGGGTTGAAAGTAGGGGGTTGAAAAGGGTTGAATTTTTTATTGGCCATATACTCACCCAGATACCCTCTATACAACCCCGAAAACCATTTTTCTCTAAAATGTCAGATTTCTGAGATATGCCAAGGGGTTGAAACAAGGGGGTTGAAAAGGGTTGAATGGGGTTGATTTTTTATTGGCCATATACTCACCCAAATACCCTCTATACAACCCCGAAGACCGTTTTTCTCTACTGTGCCAGGTTTCTGAGATACGCAAAGGGGTTGAAAGTAGGGGGTTGAAAAGGGTTGAATTTTTTATTCGTCATTTTCTCATCCAAACACCCTCTATTCAACCCTGAAAACCATTTTTCTCTACAATATCAGGTTCCTGAGATATGCCAAGGGGTTGAAACAAGGGGGTTGAAAAGGGTTGAATGGGGTTGATTTTTTATTGGCCATATACTCACCCAAATACCCTCTATACAACCCCGAAAACCATTTTTCTCTAAAATGTCAGATTTCTGAGATACGCAAAGGGGTTGTAAAAAGGGGGTTGAAAAGGGGTAGTTTTTTTTTCGTTTTCTACTCATCCAAACACCCTCTATAAAACCCCGAAAACCGTTTTTCTCTTCGACGTCAGGTTTCTGAGATAAGCAATGGGGTTGAAAGATGGGGGTGGAAAAGGGGTAGTTTCGGATTTTTCCCATACTCACCCCGACACCTTCTATACAACCCCATAAAAAAATTTCTCCTCCTAGCACGGCAAGTGGGAGAACAATTATGTCAATCAGTCAATCAGTGAGTGGTTTTTTAATTATATATAATATAACTAGTATTTCGCTTGGGGGCGCGAGTTGCAAGCAACTCGCGGTGTCTTTTTTAGTATTTTTTGACTAACAATTATTATTTCTCTGTGAAAATACGCAAAGGGGTTAAAAGAAGGGGGTTGAAAACGGTTAAATAGGGTTGAATTTTGATTCGCCATATACTCACCCAGATACCCTCTATACAACCCCGAAGACCATTTTTCTCTAAAATGTCAAGCTTCTGGGTTACGCAAAGGGGTTGAAACAAGGGGGTTGAAAAGGGTTTAATAGGGTTTTTTATTGGCCATATACTCACCCAGATACCCTGCTGCCTGTTTCTGCTATAATGACGATATCATCTGCAAATCGCAAGTGAGAGATGTACTCGCCATTGATGTTAATGCCACGTTCTTTCCAGTTCAGCGTCTTGAACATATCTTCCATTGCATTAGTGAACAATTTCGGGGAAATAACATCCCCTTGTCTCACTCCTCGATGCAACGGTATGGTACTTGTTTGCTGATTCTGTACTTGAACGGACATGGTGGCGGCCTCGTAGAGACATCTCATCACTTGGATGTATCGCCAGTCTACTTGGCAGCGCTGCAGGGACTCCAGAACAGACCAGATTTCAACAGAGTCAAAGGCCTTTTCATAGTCCACAAATGCTAGACACAGGGGCTGATTGTACTCTTCGGGCTTCTGTATAATCTGCCGCACTGTGTGGATGTGGTCTATGGTGCCATATCCGCTCCGAAACCCAGCCTGCTCCGGTGGTTGGAATTCGTCGAGTCTTCGCGCAAGACGGTTCGTGATCACTCTTGAAAACAGCTTATAGACGTGGCTTAGAAGGGATATGGGTCGATAGTTCTTCAACAGGGTCTTGTTTCCCTTTTTGAAGAACAAAACGACCACACTTCTACTCCACGCCTCTGGAGTTCTCCCTTCAAATAGGACAGCATTAAAAAGCTTCTGGAGCTCCCTAAGTACGGGGTTACCTCCAGCTTTCAGCAGCTCTGTGGTAACGCCGTCATCTCCAGGGGCTTTTCCATTTTTAAGCTGCCCAAGAGCGATCTCGATTTCGCCAATACTAACTTCTGGCAGGTCTTCGGTGAAATGGCGTGTCAAAATGTGGCTCTAAGACCCTCATTTTCGGGATCAGGACGAGATGCATGCGATGCGTATAACCGGCTATAGAAGTCCTCCACTTCCGAAAGGACTGCTGGCTTCGAAGAAACGACTTCTCCACTTGCTGTGGTCAACTTCGTCAGGTGGCTTCTTCCGAGAGATTGTACGAATACCTTTGACCCCCGATTCTGCTCGATTGCTCTTTCAACCGAAAGAGCATTGAAGCGCCGGAGGTCGCGTCGTACGTGTTTGTTGATCTCTCGGTTTAGAAACCGCTTTGCCGACGAAGTGGTGGGTGGGTTTTCACGTCGTTCCTTCATTAGCCCTAAAGTCCCTTCTGAAAGCTTGGACTTCTTGCCCTTACGCTGCATATCACAGAATCTCATACCTTCTTCCCTGAGGATCCGAGTCACATTTTCGAGGTTCTGGTTTACGTCTCTTGTGGTTTCCACGGCAGCGAATCGGTTTACCAGGTTTGCATGGAACGTTTCAGATCCTGCCATGGTTTTTAGAGCAGAGTTGGTCGGAGTCTGGACTTCATCAGATAGACACGTTCGGCCTTGAAGTTAATATTCAGAGAGCCTCGTACAAGTCGGTGATCGCTACCGGTATTGAACCTATTGATCACGGAGACGTCTCTGAATATATGCCTCTTGTCCATTATGATGAAGTCGATCTCATTTTTGGTCATAGTGTCGGGGCTTTGCCTCGTCCACTTCCTAACACACACTATACAACCTCGAAAACTATTTTTCTCTACTATGTCAGGTTTCTGAGATACGCAAAGGGGTTTCAAAGGGTTGTATTTTTTAATCGCCATATACTTGTCCAAATACCCTCCATACAAACCTGAAAACCGTTTTGCCCTACTATGTCAGGTATCTGAGATACGCAAAGGGGTTGAAAGAAGGGGGTTGAAAAGGGTTGAATTTTTGATTCTTCATATACCCATCCATACATGCTCTGTGTGACACAGATGTTCACAGAACTGTATTTGTTCATAAACTGTATCTCAAAGTGTGTGTATCCTAGAAACTAAGATGTATTTTTGCATGCAAAATAAAATAAACTTATTATTATTATTATCAGTTATCTTTTTTTTCTCAGCTCTTTTTTGGCTGGTTTTTACCACATTTATGGGCCAAGCCAAGTAAATGTAGCGTGTGGTGCGTTTAATGGATTGTGTGATGAGGTCTTACTTCGTTGTCATCATCATCGTTGTTGACAATTCTGCATGTATTTAGAATCGCAGCCTTTTGCAATGTTATGTAGAGGGTTTCTGTAAGATCTAATAATTTTAAACTATGGAGGAGATAATTTGGGATAACACCTGTGGTGGAAAGTACTATTGGAACTACATATACTTTTTCTTGACGCCAGATTCTCATAACTTCATCTTTGAGTTCTGCGTATTTACTTATTTTTTCAGTGATCGTCTTCTGAATGTTATGTGTATTGGGCATTGCAATGTCTATCAAATAAGTTATTTTATTTATTTTATCCTGTAATGTTATATTCGGTCTATTATAATGTATGGTTCTGTCGGTGAGAATGGCACGGTCGTAGTAGAGCTTATGTGTAGTACTTTCTAAAATGGTTTGTGGTGTATAGTTGTAGTAAGGGGTTTTAGTGTTTTGAATGAGTGCGTGTTTGAGAGCTAGTTTTTGATGGATGACGTTTGCTACTTGGTTATGCCTATGAGTGTAATCGGTCTGCGTGAATGTTGTGCAGGCGCCAGTAATATGCTGAATGGTTTCAGATTGGATGTGACACTTGCGACATTTATCGTTTGTTACTGTAGGATCTTTAATTATATATTTTCTGTAATTTTTTTTGTGTTTTTGATCTGTTATTATTATTATTATTTCCTTTATTCATTACATAAATACATATAAATTACATTTTTAAATATTAAAATACAATTATATAAAAATATTTAAAA
Source organism: Hecatera dysodea (assembly GCA_905332915.2). Lineage (NCBI taxonomy): Eukaryota > Metazoa > Arthropoda > Insecta > Lepidoptera > Noctuidae > Hecatera > Hecatera dysodea. Next base: position 8,105,898 of record HG995299.1, read on the forward strand.
ATATAAAAAATAGTAGTCCACCGATATCGGGAACAGGGTCCAAGCTACCGGCGGTCAGGAACCCAGAGAGAGGAACCTCATAACAATGCGAGCCGTGTCTAGAAGTACCGCTTTCTGGATCAAGCCCTTGATCCAGCTGCCTAAAGAGAGCCTCTTAAGGTGTTGGTCGAGGCTCTTGGCTATTAAGCCATTGACGGAAACGACTATCGGTACAATGATTGCTGAATCCACATCCCATTTAATTTTCTTATCTTTCTCGGCTTTCACGAGGTTCTCGTCATGTGGAACAGTTATGTCTACAATCATTGCACGCCTCACGATTCGGTCCACCACCACTATATCAGGCTTATTGGCAACAATAGTCCTGTCAGTGATGATGGACCGATCCCAGTACAATGTGATATTGCCATTATCGAGAACTGGGTCGGGCACATACCTGTAGTACGGCACCTCCGATTCCACAAGTGAGTATTTTAGAGCAAGTTGCTGGTGGATAATCCTGGCTACGAGGTTGTGCCTATGCAAATACTCTCAATACTTATTATTGTTATTATGTAATCCCGAAGACCATTTTTCTCTACAATGTCAAGTTTCTGAGATACGCAAAGGGGTTGAAAGTAGGGGGTTGAAAAGGGTTGAATAGGGTTGAATTTTTTATTGGCCATATACTCATACAGACACCTTTTATACAACCCCGAATACCATTTTTCTCTAAAATGTCAGATTTCTGAGATACACAAAGGGGTTGAAAGAAGGGGGTTGAAAAGGGTTGATTTTTTATAGGCCATATACTCACCTAGATACCCTCTATACAACCCCGAAAACCATTTTCCTCTACGATGTCAGCTTTCTGAGATGGGTCTACCCTTTATAGCAGAACTTTTAATGTCATAATATTATTTTGCATAACAACGGATAGCATAATCTTCACTTCGCTTCGCTTCGGCTTGCTGCCCGGCTTCGCCGGCCAGCCTCAGCCGCGGCGGCGAGTGTTACAACCACCTGCTCCTCAAATCGCGGGCCGCCTCACCCCTCCGCGCCTTCGCGGTTTTAAATTACACTCTAGGGGTAGGGCAGACAAGACTACGTGGAGTCGGTTTTGCAGCGATTCGCTTCTGTCACTAAATTTTTAGTAAAAAGCGTTTACTGTTAAGACAATGTTTAAATTTTAATATACCTAAGATTAGAATACAATTGCTTGTTTTATGGAAATGGTTAAATAGATTCATCCCAGGTGAAATTCTGCCATCTTCATAGTATGCCAAGTGAAATTTATTATGCAAAATGATCGTTGTTCCAAGTAAACATTGTGCTAAACGAAATTATGCGATGTTTTAACAATGCTAAAGGTAATTATGCCAAATAAAATTCTGCCATCCTAATAGTATGCTATTGTAAAATCGGGCATATAAATATTCGGCCAAACAATAGTTACACTAAATATAAATACCTTTATATACCTATACCTTATAAATACTCGTTTAAAAAAGATTATGCCAAGTGTGTTATGCCAAGTAAAATTCGGAGCAACAAGATTCTGCCAGATAACCCTTCTGAGATACGCAAAAGGGTTTTTTTTTATTTACAGTTCATTACCGCGGACTTGGTGGTCCGCGCCTTTTTTACAGGTTAAACTTGTTTAGTTTTTTTTTTTACATTACATATAGTATGTGCTTCCACATAGGACACTTTTCCTTAATCTACGCACAAGTTATTCCTGTGAGCATACAATAAAAGCATTTCGTAGCTTATGGTCTATGTGAGTCCATTATTTTTTTTCATTTTTTTTTCTTTGTGTTTTTATTTTGTTTTTTTTTAATGTTTCTTTTTGTTTTTTTTTTTTATATGTATAATCTTCAGACTTTTTGTTCTAAATTACTTATTACTATATTAGTTAAAAACACGGATGTTTTGACACACTTAAAACAAATGGATATACATAAAGGGGTGATGCATCGCAGTTTGAGCCGGCCAACCTCGACCTTGCGGGAACGTGAGTATGACAGACTCACTCTGCCATGCAGCTTTACATAATGGTATTTTATTTAACATTATGGAGAATACAGAGTTTAGGTGACAGGTTATTGGGGACAGGGATTAGTTTAGGTGGGCCTAATGACCAGGGACTTCGCTAGTTTCTTCTTTCTTCGCAGAGAAGGAGAAAAGCTGGGTATAAGCTTCTGCATAGGCTCAAGCCGACCTAGAGCCCGAATACCTATCTCACCTGGCCTTGCAACTCTGATCAACGGAAGCACCAGCAAAACGACCATAAAAGGTAGCAAGTATGCTGCACTGCCCCAAATGGTAGTTGCCACTCACCGATGCCGTATAATGCGAACCAAAGGGAAGACGATCGCATTATTCGAGTGGAGAGAGGAGACTCCATTTGCCCAGGCGAGCTCACTGCTCCAACAAATCAGAGAGGCAGGAGAACACACGGTCACAGCTCGCACTATAAGTGTTGACGCAGTGGTGGTCGGAGGGGAAAGAGGAGACGTCGCAGACCGCTTCGGCTGTTTGTCGTCTATGAGGACAGAGGGGAAAGTTTGAGCTTTCTCAGAGCCCCAAGAGACCCAACAGCCAGCGCGACGAGCTCCAGAACGAGTCCGACCACTCAAAGTGGATCCGAGAGGGCCCAGGAGAAGGCAGCCGCCGAAAAAGCTGCAAAGGAGCAGAGCAAAACTACCAGCCCAGACGACCAAGCCCGGTCGAGGAGTCGCCTGAAAGCAATCGGCACTTTCCTCAGTTCTCTACTCCCTAGCACCAGCCGCAAATCACAAGCTGATAAGCAGGGGGAAGCAGTGGAGAGGTTCTTCAGAAAAATACCAAGAGAACCATCACCGAAGAACCCCACACCAACAAGAGCCGACAAAGGGCATGTTATCCCACCGACCCTCGCAGCCAATTTGGTGTTTTTTTTTTTTTTAAATAGGCAATAAAAAAAAAAAGAAACTCATTTCTTTTTTAAATATTATTTGGACATTTTCTCTGGCCTACCCTAACACGAACCACTGCACGCCACTGGTAAACGGAGTTCCGGGTTGCGGCAAGACAACCTGGGTGGTGAAACACTTCGACGAGGAAAAGGACGTTGTGGCCACCACGACAACTGAAACTGCCAAAGATCTCAGGGAGAAGCTTGCGCACCGCTTAGGAGACCGAGTAAAGACAAAGGTGCGCACTATGGCCTCAATCTTAGTAAACGGGTTCAGGAAACAAGAGAAATGCTACCGCCTCACGGTAGACGAGGCTCTTATGAACCATTTTGGGGCCATAGTCATCGCAGTAAAGTTGTCTGGAGCAAGCGAGATTGTCCTTATCGGACCATTTTTGGACATATTCGAGTTAAGGTATACCCGTCCATTATATGGTGGCTGGCATCACCCAGGAACTCCTCTACACACATCGCAACCCGATGGATGGGCAGTAACGCGCGTTCTCGCTGATGTTGCTCGCGAACGGTGCTGAATTCCGGGATTCGCTAGAGGTCAGATTTTAGGGCTCTTTATGCCCTTTCAAACGACACCAATCTCGGTCTTCTAGCACCAGGGGTTAGGAAGATAACTTGCGGGGGGGTGAAGTAGTCCCGAGGGGGGAGGGGGAGGTTTCATGGGGAGACGATAGGCGGTGGGGTCTTGGGGGGTCTCGTGCGGAGGTAAGAGGGGGTGGGGTCTTGGTGGGGGGTCTTTGGGGTCTCGTGGGGAGGTGATGGATGGTGGGGTCTTGGGAGTGGGGGTCTTGGGGGGACCCGTGGGGAGGTGAGGGGTGGTGGGGTCTTGGGAGAGTGGGTCTTGGGGGGTCTCGTGGAGAGGTGAGGGGTGGTGGGGTCTTGGGAGTGGGGGTCTTGGGGGATCGTCACTCGTGTGGTGGTTTGGAGGTTTAAGTTGGAGGGGGTATTCCCAGGTTGAGTGGGGGTGGTTGTGAAAAGTAAGGGGGGTGTAAAGCTCGCGAACGGTGCTGAATTTCGGGATTCGCTAGGGGCCAGATTTTAGGGCTCTTTATGCCCTTTCAAACGACACCAATCTCGGTCTTCTAGCACCAGGGGTTACGAAGATAACTTGCGGGGGGGTGAGGTAGTCCCGAAGGGGGAGGGGGGGAGGGAAAGGTTTCGTGGGGAGACGATAGGCGGTGGGGTCTTGGGTGGGGGTCTTGTGGGGTCTAGTGCGGAGGTAAGAGGGGGTGGGGTCTTGGTGGGGGTCTTGGGGGATCTCGTGGGGAGGTGATGGGTGGTGGGGTCTTGGGAGTGGGGGTCTTGAGGGATCGTCACTCGTGTGGTGGTTTGGAGGTTTAAGTTGGAGGGGGTATTCCCAGGTTGGAAGGGGGTGGTTGTGAAAAGTAAGGGGGGGGGGGGGGGTAAAGCTCGCGAGCGGTGCTGAATTCCGAGATTCGCTAGGGGCCAGATTTTAGGGCTCTTGATGCCCTTTCAAACGACACCAATCTCGGTTTTCTAGCACCAGGGGTTACGAAGATAACTTGCGGGGGGGGTGAGGAAGTCCCGAGGGGGAGGGGGGGGTTTCGTGGGGAGACGTTAGGCGGTGGGATCTTGGGGGGTCTCGTGCGGAGGTAAGAGTGGGTGGGGTCTTGGTGGGGGGTCTTGGGGGTCTCGTGGGGTAGGGTGAAGGGTTCAGGAGTTCCTTCAGGACATACGTATGCGCTGGTGCGGAGCTGGAGCGGATTCTTCACGTCGGTCCGCGTGATGGCTGGTGTGGTAGAATAATTCTTCGGCCGGCTTCGGAGTCTTCACACAAGGCTAATATATTAAAGAAAAGCACGTGGTGACAAAAAGTGTGGTTATACCACGCGGTTTGAGGTTGTTTTTTGGTAATAACCTCGTGCTATTTGGCAATCTTGGTACCTTTATGTCTTTATTGGTTTCCCTCCGATTTCCAAGATTCTTACGCCGTTGAATTTGCCTTCGCCTCCTCTCTCTGGGTGAATGTGGGAGAGGTAATCCGACTACGCAAAGGGGTTGAAAGAAGGGGGTCGATAAGGGTTGGATAGGGTTGAATTTTTTATTGGTCCTTTTATTGGTCTTCGGGGTTGTATAGAGGGTATCTGGATGAGTATACATCCAGATACCCTCTATACAACCCCGAAGACCATTTTTCTCTAAAATGTCAGGTTTCTGAGATACGCAAAGGGGTTGAAACAAGGGGGTTGAAAAGGATTGAATAGGGTTGAATTTTTTAGTGGTCATATACTCATCCAGACACCTTCTATACAACCCCGAAAACCATTTTTCTCTACAATGTCAGGTTTCCGAGATATGCAAAGGGCTTGAAACAAGGGGGTTGAAAAGGATGGAATAGGGTTGAATTTTTTACTGGCTATATACTCATCCAGACACCCTCCATACAACCCCGAAAACCATTTTTCTCTAGAATGTCAGGTTTCTGAGATACGCAAAGGGGTTGAAACAAGGGAGTTGAAAAGGGTTGAATAGGGTTGATTTTTTTATTGTTCGTATACTCATCCAGATACCCTCTATACAACCCCGAAGACCATTTTTCTCTAAAATGTCAGGTTTCTGAGATACGCAAAGGGGTTGAAACAAGGGGGTTGAAAAGGATTGAATAGGGTTGAATTTTTTAGTGGTCATATACTCATCCAGACACCTTCTATACAACCCCGAAAACCATTTTTCTCTACAATGTCAGGTTTCCGAGATATGCCAAGGGGTTGAAAGTAGGGGGTTGAAAAGGATTGAATAGGGTTGAATTTTTTAGTGGCCATATACTCATCCAGACACCTTCTATACAACCCCGAAAACCATTTTTCTCTACAATGTCAGGTTTCCGAGATATGCCAAGGGGTTGAAACAAGGGGGTTGAAAAGGGTTGAATAGGGTTGAATTTTTTATTAGCCGTATACTCATCCAGATACCCTTTATACAACCTCGAAAACCATTTTTCTCTACAATGTCAGGTTTCTGAGATACGCAGAGGGGTTGAAAGAAGGGGGTTGAAAAGGGTTGAATTTTTTATTGGCTATATACTCATCCAGACACCCTCTATACAACCCCGAAAACCATTTTGCTCTAAAATGTCAGATTTCTGAGATACGCAAAGGGGTTGTAAAAAGGGGGTTAAAAAGGGGTAGTTTTTTTTTTTGTTTTCTACTCATCCTAACACCCTCTATACAACCCCGAAAACCATTTGTCTCTTCGACGTCAGGTTTCTGAGATAAGCAATGGGGTTGAAAGAAGGGGGTTGAAAAGGGGTAGTTTCAGATTTTTCCCATACTCACCCCGACACCTTCTATACAACCCCATAAAAAGTTTTTCCCTCCTAGCACGGCAAGTGGGAGAACAATTATGTCAATCAGTCAATCAGTGAGTGGTTTTTTAATTATATATAACTAGTATTTCGCTTGGGGGCGCGAGTTGCAAGCAACCCGCGGTGTCTTTTTAGTATTTTTTGACTAACAATTATTATCTCTACAATCTCAGGTTTCTGAGATACGCAAAGGGGTTGAAAGAAGGGGGTTGAAAAGGGTTGAATTTTTTTTGGCCATATATTCATCCAGATGTCCTCTATACAACCCCGAAGACCATTTTTCTCTACAATGTCAGGTTTCTGAGTTACGCAAAGGGGTTGAAAGAAGGGGGTTGAAAAGGGTTGAATTTTTTTTGGTCATATTTTCATCCAGACACCCTCTATACAACCCCGAAGACCATTTTTCTCTACAATGTCAAGTTTCTGAGATACGCAAAGGGGTTGAAAGTAGGGGGTTGAAAAGGGTTGAATAGGGTTGAATTTTTTTTGGTCATATTTTCATCCAGACACCCTCTATACAACCCCGAAAACCATTTTTCTCTAAAATGTCAGATTTCTGAGATACGCAAAGGGGTTGTAAAAAGGGGGTTGAAAAGGGGTAATTTTTTTTTTCGTTTTATACTCGACCAGACACCCTCTATACAACCCCGAAAACCATTTTTCTCTTCGACGTCAGGTTTCCGAGACAAGCAATGGGGTTGAAAGAAGGGGGTTGAAAAGGGGTAGTTTCAGATTTTTCCCATACTCACCCCGACACCTTCTATACAACCCCATAAAAAGTTTTCCCCTCCTAGCACGGGAAGTGGGAGAACAATTATGTCAATCAGTCAATCAGTGAGTGGTTTTTTAATTATATATAATATAATAATTATTATTACAATATAAAAATTGCAAACAAAATTTTATATTTTTTTTTTCTTTGTCATAAAACTGATAGATGAAGATCTATTCGCCAGCTGCTAGCTGGTCCTTTGCGGCTATAAATAAGTCTCTATAAAAATTGCTACCCCATGACTAACCTACCTTGCGGTGAAAGGGAAGGGTCAAATTAATGGCTGCCAAGAAATATCGCCGCTCCTATAAAAATACCAAAAACAATGCTTTTGCGAGTGTTTTCGTGTTCATAAAGTTCCTATGAAATTCCAGTTTGTTACGCAGGTTTGAATTTAGTATATCAAAAATATATTGAGTTTACTATCGTACGAAATATGTCATTTTTCACACACTTATACGCACTGCTGGTCAAAAGTTTGGGACTTTAATAATAAAAAAAAACTTTTGTTCCTAGCAAAATGTTTACAAAATATTGATTGGTGATAAAAAGTAATTTGCACACCTGCATACATTTTTATTTTCTTGTATATAAACCAAGGTAAGGGCGTTAAACAAGTATAGTACCTATAGTCCCTACAAGTCATTGATTACAAATGAAGGGTCCACTGCAATAATGATGAAAGTCCATTTTAGTAAAAATTCTAAGTAAGCACTTCATTCAGCCACTGGATATCTGTAGTTGGTATTCTCGTTAGCAAACTTAGCAATACTATTTAAAATCCCAATATTTTAGACAGTGCACACTTATATGTATTAGATAAAAGGACGGTACTCAAGAAAGTCCTGGTTTTTTTAAAAATAACTTTAAATATTATTTTTACTTAGTTCTTAAATAAAGATTGAGTAAAGAAACAATATAATATCAATAATAAAAATGTGCTGTAACAAATAATGTATTATGTTCATACCTTTAAACACAACTTTCCTGCTCCCATTAATGCAGTTGAAACGCAATTATCTCAAAACGAGGTAACAAGGACAATTATCGTTATTTTAGTGGACCCTTCAAATAAATATAGGTACACTCACTCACGATACCATTAGTATATCTATACGATACTATTATGTCACTTTACCATCTTACTTTGTCGAACTTAAAACTCAAAAAAGGCTGAAATCTAATATGGTGGTTGTTTACTAGACTTTTATCGATTAGTTTTCTTTTAAAGGCAAAAATTAATTATAACCATGTAAAACATACAAACCACTTGATCAGATCACTCAGGGAAGAGAAGCATACTTTCATTAACACTATAAAACAAAAATGGGCACTATGCCAAAACAACCCCAAGGAAAATTTCTCCCCTCTGCTATTTATTACAATGATCATACTTGTTATGAGAACATAATGTTTAGTTCTTTTCCCATTTGTGTCAATTGTTTCGGTGTGGATAAAATCTATGGATATTTGTAGACCTGTTGCTTGGATAAACTTAAAATATTCTTTCATGCCAAGATTCTGTACAATAATGGTCAATGGAAAAGATAGAAGATTAATTTCGTGTAAAAACCATAGCGAAAGACAGGCATATTCGATTAGATGTGATAGATAGGTACAGATCCATCCCCTCTGGAAGTTATAAAATATTGAATAGCAGGCACCATAACGGTTTTATCAAATGATAGATTAGCAGTGAATTATTGTCACAAGACATTGCAATTTAAATGTAACAAAACTTAAACATGCTTTAAATACCTATAATTTTTTTTACGAATATCAAATTTGTCATAGTTCAAAGTAACCCGGAAAAACAACGTCAATTTCATAACTAAAGACCCACCAAAATAAACACTAAACCAATTGCCTTTCACATCACGGCCACGTCTTTCTTCGAACAAAAGAAATAAGCCCCGGTACCCTAATACTGTGAACGAAAACAGGTCCCAAAAGTAAATTGGAAACGGCAAAAAATAACACGTTCCAAAGAAGTTTAAGAAATGAAAGAACCGAATAGAATAGAAGCGTTTAATTTTTGCCATCGAAAGGTGATAAGAATAACAAGTGATGACGGGGAAGCACGAACGAGCACTCTTCACTAAAATTAAGAACGTTATCTTCTCATGATATTTTATACAACTTGCAGGTCCATAATGGATATTAATGAACCGATTTTAGGGAGGAATACATTATATAGATACGTAGGTAGGAAAAGTAAAGACAATCGGCGGCGAAGACCTCTCACTTCCAGCCCTGGTTTAATCCATGGTCCGGAGAGTGGGGACATAGGAAGCGGACACCTCCTTCTGCGAAGCAGTCATGCTAGCGAAGGAGGAGGCGGACCACGTGAGGGAGAGAAAAACCTTACGCCTCAGCCGTCGCATCACAAGAAGACGCAGGAGTCACAGGGCGACACCTTAGCACCGTAGCTAGCTGTCCGATAACAACCAGGTCCGGATCAACGGCGCGTTGAGTTCCACACGCGCCTAAGAAGATGTCGAGATAGAAGCTGGGGCCCACTAGGACCAGTGACTGTCAGGGTTGCGAAATTTGTTCGAAAGAGTCACCGCGGCACTGGAACGGAAAGGGCATTAAGATAAAAAGTCACGGTTTTAGTCAGTAAGAGTCTGACACTCCATTCCACTCTGCCCAGAGTGGAAGTAGTAGTTTGATCATTTCTCATCCAGTTAGTTGAGATTTTTTTTAAAGGTTTGAGAGCAAGAGAGGCCAATTTAAAATTTTCCATTCAAAGTGTTTTCTCTTTGAATTATTTTACGGTACGGTACCTTTGGAAATCCTGGTACCAGATTGTCTATCTTCTGACTTTCTTCAATCAATGCCAAAGATCTACAAATGTCAGCCGGGATCAACGGCTTAGCGTACTTCCCGAGGTAAAACGAAGTCTCGTTATGTAATAGACTGTCAGAGATCTACTCTACTTGAAATTATACCTTCTTGAGTGAGAACGTAATCAATTTTGTACGGTCGCTTACCCATACTTCAAATTAGACATTTAATTTCATACGGTCTCTGACCACTGATTATTTCGGTAATTAAATATGTATGGGGTTTTGCGGGTGAATCGTTGTATCCTTTCTGTGAAATATTGAAGGGATTTTGCTTTTATTACATTATTATAAAGGAACCCTTTTCCTACCTGTCTAGTCATGTAATTTTAAAGATTGTCATATTCTAGAGCGATTGATTGATTGTTTGATTTCATTACCCCAAAAACTTTGCCTCGATATTGACTAGAATACTCCGATGTAATTTCATTACACAGTACATACATTTACAGGAACAGGAGTCCCAAAGTGTCATGGCCATTTGGCTTGTCCGGGGATACCGCACGGTCTCTGGCAAGACGGCGAACCTCCTTGCCGGATTGCTGCCGTGGGATCTGGAGGCGAGAGCCCTCGCGCACGTTTTCGCGTTGCGCGTGGAGGCGCTGTGCCAGGGTGAAACTCTGCTGCCTCGGCAAATTGCTGCGCAGCGGACGGAGCGCGGCTAGAATCTCAAGGGGGTATGAAGACAGCGACTATTGCAACCCAGCGCTGGACACGCCACCATTGCGGCGATAATTCCTCTCTTTGGGACAAGGTGGAGGCGATCGACGGCGGCGACCTCTCGCGTCCAGCCCTGGTTCAATCCATGATTCGGAGCGAGGAGGCATGGGAAGCGGTCGCCTCCTTTTGCGAAGCAAAAATGCTAGCGAAGGAGGAGGCGGACCACGTGCGAGAATGAGAAACCTCACGCTCCAGCCACTCCAACACAAGAAGACGCCCCGGGTGTCGGGAAACACAGGGTGATTCCCGACCACCGTAGGCGCGGACCTGCGGTCGGCGAGCTATGGATGGCTCGACGTCCAATAGCAACCAAGTCCGGGTCCACGGCGCGTCGTGTTCCACGCGCGCCTCAAAGAGCTGTCAGCACAGAAGTCGGGCCCCATACGTTCAGTAGGCACTGAACGTATATATAAAGGGTTGCGGAATATGTTCGAAAAAGTCACCGCGGCCCTGGAAAGTAAAGGGCACAAGAAGGGGTGGGTTTTAGTCAGTAAGAGTCTAACACTCCCTTCCGCCCCACCCAGAGTGGGAGAAGTCATTTGATGATTTCCCATCCAGAAAAAAGCCTACTAGTTTTTAAATATATAATAACACTAATTTCAACATTACCAGCACTTCTGAATTGAAACAGTATCGATCAAGCATAATACATATTATTATGATATAAATGCTAACTTACTTCAAAACAAGTAATTAAAAAAACAATGAATTCATTTAAAAGGTTTTCTACTACTCACAATCACAAAACTCTTTAATTAGGTTTTATCTCAACGTCTTTTTTAACCAACGTAAGACAAGCTTTCACTTCAGTATTTGAAGTACTTCCCCGGTACTTCATTTTCCCTGAATCAATTTTCCTCTTTCACAGAAATCACTTAATTAAGGGGCCTTAAGAATCATTTGGACTTCGTTAAGTAAGTGCGTACCGAAAGCCTAAAAGAAAGTAATTAATTTCCAATCTGTCGAAGCTTGAAAACTTTTAAATTGGATTTATTATTTTATATCAAATGATTAACCTAGCAATTAACTTCTTTTGTAATAACTTGTTAATAAATTGACTTAAAGGTTTGCGTACATCAATTTTAAAAAAACATACCTTGTTTTCGGTTAGGACATACAGTTGGTAAAATAAATTGCGAAGAGCTGAGACGGAGTACGAGCAGCAAATAAAAATAAATAGCGCGTCATTTTTGCAAACCCTCATCATTATAATAAACAAAATATATCTAAATATTTTACCGCCAAAATGGTACGAGTGTCTAAAAATAATGTAGGGTTGGCAGAGACTGCTGTTCCTATTTTAATCGACTTCCAAAAAAGGAGGAGGTTCTCAAGTCGACAGTTTTTTTTATTTGTTGTACCTCATTATTTTTTATTGGGTGTCTATTTTGATAACTCGTTTTATATTCGAAAGTTGGTGCTTGTCATGTGGTCCCAATTACATATGAGTGAGATCTGACTACGAGTATTTCAGTTATCCCTAATAATGTGTGGCGTCAACTACTTCGATGATGTTGATGGTGAAAATGTGATGGTGGACTGAGATAAGGAACTCTTCAATAAATAATAGCAAATCTTCCGGGATTGCTGAAACTCGTGTGTTTGTTTATTGTTTACATCTGTCTATAACACGTACGCTGTGATGAGTACGTATAGGTAGGTATCACCACTAAAAAGTGAAAAACAGAAAACTTGTTACAAACAAAAAAAAACCGACTTCTAACAAAGAAACACAAACAAATATGAAATAACTTTAATTTCGGAAGTCAGTGTTCAAAATACGAAGAAACAACAAAAACACCGGGTTCCGAAATTAAAGTTCTTTTATACTTTTTGTGTTTTTTTGTTTAGAAGTCTGTTGTTTTTAAATGCAATTTTTACATTTTTTATGGGGGTATCGCTGGTTAGCCTTTCCTTTTTGGTGAACATACGATGCGAAGGGGATCCCTTTACATGAATTGAAGCTGGAACATTCCCAAGCCCAAATATGTTAATTATGTGACTGGGACGGTTTCTATATCTAACATACATATATTAGAAACAATCATTTAGACGTCAACTCTGTTGTCACAGTGAAACGAAACTACTAATAAAAGCATACATAACTGCACTCAATATTGACTTCCCATTTTGACAGCCCTGACTTTTTTCGCAATGACAAATGAATAATGAAGTTTGTTTAAATAAAATACATATAATGTTATTCATCTGTGAAACTTAATAGCTTCATAAATGCATAATATAAAAAATCCTTTTTAAAATCTTAAGAAATTACAATGATTTCTTAGGACGTGCTCTGAATTGTAACAGCAATATTTCATCTTTTTTTGCGGTGCCTTACATAAAACTCGGCAAGAATATCTAAAGTCTTTTATCTTTAAGAGTAATAGTGTTCATATTAAAAGATTAAGATGGATACGTTTTGCGAGTTGACCTGTGAGATGGATCTAGGACCTAGATTATAGGTAATGTAGGGTTTGACACCAGCATTTAAAATCATTTCATCTATCCTGCAATTATTTTACTTTTTGAAGTCACGTGCCTTTTAACACACTCTCTATAGATACACAAACTTGTAACTATGCATAGGTAAATCGAATAGGTACATAAACCAACGCCTCTTCCGTTGGGGGCAGGCTGAAACCACAGAATCGCAGTTGTTACGATCCTTACATACTTTCATTGTCTTCACAATCGAACTCATGTAACGAACTCAACAATAATTCTAGGGATGACATTGAAACTATTCATCATCTTCCTGCCTTTATCCCATGTTACTTGGGGTCGGCGCAACACGTTTTTTCTTCCTTTCTGTCATGTCAGCCGTCACGCTATCACTAACTCCCTTTTTTTAAATTGAAATAATTAAATTATTAATTATATTGAATATCAAATCTGTATTGTTATAACTATGACTTTAAAAACATATGCATTAATTTAACATCATAAAATATATATTTTTTATATACTTCGATGTCAATCTTGATTTTGATAAACCATGGTTGAATACATTTTGCATGCCTTGCGGAAGAATCACCTAAAATAAGTACATTTTATTCCATTGTAACAGTTTTTTCAACAAAACTAAACATTTAGTTTTGTACATACCGCTTTCAGTAACCGCATTTTTGTTTACTTCTAAAGTAAACAAAAATGTGATCGCTGAAAGCGTAAATACTTCATTTTTAACAAGTTCTTTCAGTTTTCACGATAACTTGCATTCCAACATGCTTTAGTTTTGATTAATAAACGTATATAATAGGCACATTTGTGTAATGCAGCAAACATATGAGTAAGTGCCTTGATGTTTTTAAAAAAAATTAAATTCAATTTTAAAAATTTACATATTTGTGTGTGTGAATAATTTTCAATTCAGTTCCTATACTAAGTTATTTAGAAATGAAAAAGAATAAAAACTTCATTGGAAGTAACGACAAAACAGCCTTGAAATCATATTACAGGCAGCGTCTAGGCTCACTTATTGCATCAAATCAAATACCTACCTCATCTTTTGATGTCCATCAGGCGAGATGAAAGAGAGAGAAAAAAAACAACACTTAAAAGGCAACAATTTCCAAGAAAAATACATGATTCACAAGATATTCAATTACCTAATACTTTTCACTGAAATCGTAGCCAGAGTTACGAGGAATAATTAAATCTTTTCAGAAGAAATCTTTACAGCGAATCTTGGCTTACTTTTCGTTCCCATTTTTGCCATTGGCCAATTTATTATTCATGAAACCGTTTCAACGTTTAGTCAAGCGTGAGCCGAGCACTTTGCGGACCGTTCGTCACTTTAAAACGATACCAGCAAAAGCCGGTGACTTTGCCCCCGTAGCAACAATGTTACACTTTGTTGCATAACTTCCGAGAAAGCGTTGCAGTTTTTGCGAGAGGAAAAGAATTTTAAAAGTAGGTAACGAAAAGGTTGTTTCTTATGAAATTAAAAACAAGTACCAATCCATAGGTTGGTACTTATTTTATGCCAAGTTTTAGTTGGATTACTAATTTCCAACCGGACACATATGAAAGAACCAAGTTAATATAAAGTTAATAAAAATACTAGCATAATAGAGAAGTTGACAAAATAATCAAATCAGTCCGTTAAAAAGATTTTCATAAAATATTGGACAGGTATTTTTGCTTTTTTATTTTTGCCTAGAATACCTACTCGTGTGATGTAGTAGTGACTCGATACAATTTGTACCACAACGTGACGTCAGAAGCCCCCACCCCTGATATTTGACGCTTTTTATCTTCGTCTTTATAGATTTGATAAAGCTAAAAATACGTGTCCAATATTTTTCGATAATCTAACTGACGATGACGCATCAAATATGTACCTAATCATATTTTTTAACCAGGAAACTTCCCTATTTGTTGATTTGTAAGGTTTACGGATCGTAATTCAGATGTTATTAAAAAAGTTTCCGCTTAACTTTGACTTTCAATGCGGTCATAATGGGTACATTCGATATATTGGAACTATCGAAAGTTATTAGAAAACTATGTTCCATCAATTCCCATTCGTTGACCTTTGAAATAATTCACAGAAGTTTCTATCAATAATGTGTCGACATTTCCACGTTTTCATATCGCAGCACGTTTTTATAGGCAACACGTGCAATGACATAAGGTAGGCTGGACTTCTTTACAAATAAGTAAATAAACACTGTAAGTGGAAATGCGGAAGGGTTTACGGTAGTTAAATATACACTGACCTTTTGTGTTGATTGAAATAGCGGGTGCGTTTGCGCGCGTTTTGTTACAGAAAAGGAGAAAATGGAGGAACTATTATGTAAGTACTGTAGCACGTTCCGATTTGTAGTTTCTTCTAAACATTGGAAAAGCAAGCGAAATGTATACAATAGGAAACCATGGATGAAAAGAAACCTATTTTCTTTGTAACTAACCCAAGATAATATGAAAACTACGTGAGTAAACTCGAATGAAAAGTACCTACCCGTTTACTTTATTTATTGAAATAATTTCATGTAGAAATATGCAAAGACAGTGCTTTTAAGTATGTAGATTCGTCTGCGTTTTAGTATTTTTGCATTTTATATGTTTGTGTTCAATCTGTATGCACTCGCTTGCCAGTTTGTATTTGAATGAAGAAAGAAATGTCAGCATACAATTTTCATATACAGGAAGAAGCTAGATCGTTTTTTTTTTATTCTTCAGGATATAGTCAAATCAATATATATATCTAGCTAAACATTCATGTTTGCTTGTTTTAATTAAAATATTTCCTCTTAAAGTGAACGAAAGTATCTAAGCCCCATAAACCACTGCGCTATCATTGCTTCACAACTCACTCAAAAAGTAGCAAACACAGACCCTTTACATTTACCTCCCTTCATTTCCCAAACCGAACCCAAAAACTTCGATCCTTCTTAACTAAAGGGTATTCCGGGCTTTTCAATATCCCCTGTTTGAGCCCAGTGGGCAAATTGAGTTGTTAGCTAGGCCGAAGTGACAATTGGAATACTTATTGCTCAATCAGAGCAACCTCCATCGTAATAAGCCGAAATAGCCCGAATTAACCCGAAGTTGAACGACTGCGAAAATTGGCGGGTTGGCCGATGTTCTTGAGTGCAAAGGTGCTATATGCTCCTAGTTATGTTTGCATTTGAGTTCTGTTTGTGTTAATTAAAGCTGGTTCTGCACTGATTAAAACGAGCATGATTTATTATAATCGCTCTGTGAATATCAAATAAGCAACGTAAATCACATTCATCAAAATGCTTTATCATAAGCGAGCGGCTTTTAGTAGTGGCAATGGGTATATTGAACATTTTATATCTGTATGTTTTTTCCAAGAAAATATTTCGTCAGATTTTATAACCTTGTCAATCGAAAGGTCGCTGAAACGCATTCAACCACTTTTGTCTGACTTGTCACCCCACACACCTGAATTTTTCAATTTATGAAAGCGTGTAACTAAAAACACGTATACTTCGACACTTAGGTACAACTTAAAGAATCTAGAAAACTATCTCTTTCAAACAACTCTGTCTAGGGGAAACTACAAATTCAAAGTTTCTTGTAAGTTGTCTTAAGCGTCGTTCACTAACGTTCATGCATACAGAAGAGGTCTTCTGAGAAGGGAAAAATCCTTTCACTTGCGAAAGAGATGCAAGATGAGTAACACGAGGTTTTGTTATTATGCAAGAGTGAGAAAGGTGTTAATTGGTAGACTTTGTTAAAAAGCAGTGCTGTCCGCGTTGAACGTTGATGAGAATTATTTTTAGAACGAAGCGCTTGGTCTTCGTAAGTTGTGAAATATGTTCGCTGAGTTTACGTCAACATTTTGAAATTCAAATTCAACTTAGTAGATAATCACCTGATAAGCAGTGTAGTGAAAGTTGACGACACGGTTGGCGCAGTGGTTGAGTGTTCAGCTGCTGCGCTGCGTGTCGCGGGTTCGATCCCCGCACATGAACAAATGTTTGTATGGCCTGCAGATAATTGTTCCGAGTCTGGGTGTCTTGTGTATGTGAATTTACATGTTTGTGAACGCACCCACGATACAGGAGTAAATCCTAGTGTGGGGCAATGTTATTAAAAAAAAAATATTCATGAAGTCCTCCTTTGCACCAGAATAAATGTACATATATTAAATCTATGTAAATCAATAAAAAAAAAACAGAAATATAAACTCTTCGTTTCAAGGTAGATACTTATTTTAATGTAATGTTGGTACAGTTGCAGATCAAAATATTTTTTAAGGCGATACTCCGACCAAAACCTTGCGATAGTGCGTTTTTCTTAACTCATTGGTTATGAGAAATAATCAACATGAAAAAGCACATTATTCATGTTCGATGTCTTTCTAATTTGTTTTTATGTGTTATAAATAAATTTAAAATCTACTTTTAAAAAATGACTTAAATTGTTGATTTTATGCTAGATGGATAGATACCTAATTTAAAAATCTATATTATAAACGTTCTATTTCATTTCAAAAGATCACTTGTCTTTTTTAATCAAAATAATTCCAAAAATTGTGAGAATCCTATGATAAAAGGGCGTTCGTAGGGTGCGGGCGGCAAAGAGGGAACTAATGCTAAAGGTTATTTGATCAGGGAAACACCTTATAAAGCCATATCTATATCCGTTATATTTTCCAGCGGCAAATCTCAATAAAATCATGTCAAGCATAGGATAACAGGAGTCGCCTCTTGACAAAAATAAAGGGATGGTATCCTTAGCTGAGACGGAAATACTGAGTTTTTCAATCTACGTCTCAAATAAGACCAGCAGTGCTATTCTGTAAGAACTCACGTGCGAATTCGATTCATTTCTCATTTTCGATTACACTTCGTAACTCACCTGAAAGATAAGTATTTGATATTCTGACTGTCAAGTTAAGTTCGCTTCACCTATGTTCTCACTTAGTAGCGCTAGTGTAGTTTTCATCAAGTTACAGAATACCAAATACAGTTTTCACCGCAGAATCAGAAGTTAGACTGGAGTGAGTTCTTACAGAATAGCATTGCAGCTCATTACATACAGTGTTAGTTTAAGGATCGCGTATATGAGAACCAGTTTCTTACTGGTATGTCAAATATTCCATATCATGTTCTTAAATACATACTTCTGGAAATTGGTTTCGGAATTTATAATGAGCTAGTAACTCTTTCCTTTAAAAGCAACCTGAAACCTGGCAATAGTGAAATGCTTGGATGAAAGAATGCAATATCATGAGTTGGAAAGAACAAAAAAAAGTGTTTGCAGGTTGTCTGTTCTTTACTTGGGAGTAGTTGAATGTTGGCTTCTGTTAAGGTGAGTGCACACTGTTGACGTTTTAAAGAAAGCATTCTCATAGTTCTGAAAATGGCAATGTGACAAAACTTAACGTTTTCTATGGGATTTTTAATTTAAGAAACTTATGGAGGATTTCATGCTAGAGCTTTTTTAACCTGTACTCCAGAAAAAAAAATACAGCTGAAATGTGAAAAAAATATATTTTTTGAAGAGCTGTTCTAACAAAGCTGGAGCATACAAATTCTACGTTTAGAATTTTACCATATTTATTTGCCGTGAGTGTAGGTAAGTACTAAGTACTCATCATTATCATGATCATTTCGCTGAAAAACGTTAAAGAATAGACATAGATTATGCCAAGCGCCGCCATAGAGACCGGTCTTATGCTTCTCGCATTCAGCAGACTCCCGCAGCGATGAGCATTCGTTCACAAACTAATTATAGCAGATACCCAGAGCTGTATGTAATTTTCAGTTCAACGTACTGTACAAATGCTAATTACGAATGGAATGTTCCCAGTGTGCATCATGTTGCCCTTTAAGAAAATCGCGATCATTGTTTTTTTTTTTTATATAAGAGGTTGCGTACTATTGTAACTTATCGAACTTATTCTACAAAGTTCTTTAACAAACTTATTAATTCAGAAATCTGGGTGCCTATCCCCGATAACTGAATTAATCAGTTGAAGTATTTCCCAAAGTTAAGTTTCGTTTGAAAACTTGTCAAAATATAGCATTAAAGTACGGCGAGACACGTTGAAATCAAAACGATCAATTCAGAAACGTGTCGTTAGTATTTATTTATGAATAGTGTTAGTTATTCCACAAATAACAAAGGCAAAATACGATTTTTTAAAGAAAAACAGTCCAAACAGTTATTGGAAAATTCTTTGACTTATGTAATGGCAAATCTGGATACAAATATGTAAGCCAAACAGATTTCATATTTCCAAAGCCGATGCAGAGATGGTAACACATGCTTCGTTCAAATTTGTTCCCAAAAATATATTTTTAATATCTTTTATGAACTTTTATATGTAGAAGTATGAGTCTTAATAATGTTTCCCTCTTCGCTTTTACGTTTATAAACTCTCGGTTTCTTCCTTCATTCCCCAAGTTTTTAATTTAATTTCACAGAAGAATGCTTTTTGTACACTCGAGTGCTGACGGGACTGAATTACAAAAAATCCTGTAAAAGTGTACGTGGAAGTAGTTGATTTAAAGCTGTGTCGAGCATTTCTAATTGGATGTTGTTTCAAAGTGTAAAAATGTGGTAGGTAACTCAGTGTTTTTTTCAATAAGTGCATAAGCGTAATTCATCTTTTAGAGTGTTAACTCCTCGTAGTATTTTATACAAGTGTAAGGAGTTACGAATTTGTACGGAATACCATGAAGAGTTTACGCAATTTACCACGTATTTTCCATCATGGCTGCGATTTGTAAAAGGGTAAAGTTATGATAAGGATTTTACCGGAAAATGGCAAACTTCGTAAGATTATAAAATATCTTGAGAGATTGTAAACTTTCAATCAATTGTCAACTGAACATTTGGAACACTTTTTCACTCTGCAAAATTTGAAAGTCCGAGTAATTGTAGAATAGCAAGTAACGAAACTTTAAGTATTAGAATTACAACATTATCTACGACAACGGAACCCCACTGCGCAGGGCTCATATTTATGTCTCCAGGGTTTAAAAAATATAACATGAATGGTATGAAGGGAGCTAGAGAGATTTTCTGATGCCTTCCAAATATTCAGTTGACAATTTATCGAGAGTTTACAATCTCTCAAGATATTTTATAATCTTACGCATTCTACAAGTATCCGGTGACTTTTCTATTATAATCTAGAAATAAATGAACGTATCAGACATTAATCGGTTACAGTATGCGACGTGTATAGTATCTATATTATATAGATACTTTACTAGAAAACCGCGGGGCGCTGCTAGTTGATTTATTCAACTAGCAGCGCCCCGCGGTTTTACCCGCGTTGTTCCCGTCCGCGTGGGAATATGGGGATAAAATATAGCCTATATTACTCAGAGTGAATGTAGCTTTCTAATGGTGAAAGAATTATTGAAATCGGTTCAGTAGTTTTTGAGTTTATTCATTACATACAAAAATACAAAATAATAGTATAGAAGTATAGATACATGATTACAACAATTATTTAAATCCTACAGCATTTCGAACGCGAAATGCCTACTCCATTTATTACACCATAACATGCTAACAAGAAGTTTAATTACTATCGCCTGTTTTAAAGATCAATTAAAAGTAACTTAAAAAGGTTTTGAATTGCAAACTTGACAGTGGGAAATAATACTTACTCGTGAGTTACTTGTGAGTGTGTCTCCAAAACCGCAGTTATAACTATGTTTTGTCATATTGTCGAATTAAGGGTTTTAATTTGTTCTTGTTTTTTTTTAATAAAAGGTACACTTTTCTCCATCTCTGTCAAATCCATCTAAAAGTTATCTATCGGTTGCAGATGGGTTCCAGATACAGATAAAAAGAATATTATAAAACTAGGTTGTAAAAATAATTGATTCACTGCACTATTTTTATCTTTTACTAGCTGACCCGGCAAACGTCGTTTTGCCAAATAAAATAAAATAAAAAAAATTAGGGGTGGACCACCCTTAACATTTAGGGGTATGAAAAATAGATGTTGATCGATTCTCAGACCTACTGAATAGGCATATAAAATTTTATAAAAATCGGTCAAGCCGTTTCGGAGGAGTATGGTAACTAACATTGTGACACGAGAATTTTATATATAAGATTAAAACAGAAGAATTTTATCTGTCATAATGTGACGACACACACCATATCTAATATTCCTCACGTAACCCAGCTAACTTCAGAGCCCAACGAACATTTCCATTTAAAACTTCATGCTTTGTTCCACTTATTCGGTTTTTCAATTAATTTCCCCACTAACAAGTCGAAAGTTCATTGCTGCATCGTTACCACAAAAGTTTGGGTCAGCTCTTTGTGTATTTTATTAACGAATTGGCTGGCCTGTGGACTATTCGTTACTGGCAGGCAAACAGAGATTTGTTAACAGTAGTATTTTTTGGTATACACTTTTTGGTTTGTCGTGCGTTTTATTATGAGAGTGCTAAAGTTTAGACTTTAGTTAAATGAGAAATTAGCATCACACGCTTAGGCGTGTGATGCTAATTTCTCATTTAACTAACGATGCGAGGTTGTGACGTGACGTCGCGTTTCCAATCAATGTTATGCTAGATTTAAACAATTCCTTCGTTGTCTTATTGTCGCATCTCGCCTGCCTGTAGGATTGTTGGTACATTCGCGATGAAATCAGAACAAAGAGGCTATAAGTTTTATATCTTGATGTGAACTATCCTTAACCCACTTTTGGAACTGCTCTAGTTAGATAAAAACTGACCTTAGTATAACCAATTCAACGGTTCAACGTATTTATAAAACATGCACAAACAACAGAACAACCTATAATTTAACATCAACAGGAAATATCCATTTGAAGCTATTCGATGAGTCACTGTTAGAAACACTTTGTGTTTTCAACGTCCCGCCCTATCGTTTTAAATAAGTTAGTATTATTTGAATCCTCATTATTCAGCCTTAAAGCCAGTCATTGTATTTCGTGTCACACGCAAATGTTAAGATTCATTTTGTAGGAACTAAAAGGCATAAATGATATATCGCCCGGTTCATAATTTTAATTATTAAATCTTGTTAAATTTACAAGTTATCACGGCAATCAAAAAACCATTTTGAATCTTAATTAATATTTATTAAAATCTGATATCACGAAACACTTTTGAAGTACACAAATATTTTTTGTTACTAATAAAAACCCCGCGAAAAGCAGAAAATCTCACAGTGACCACGTTTGTTTAACCGATTAGTGCTCGCATTTTATATCAACCCTTAAATGACAAAGTTGAACTTGACACAGTTCGATAAACCAATAGAAATGGAGGGCGTGGCCTAGTCTTAGCCTATACTACAGTTCTGTTTAATGAAGCACCATTCATACTGGCTCACGAAATAAATTAATGCCAAACATGCAATTAAAAGTTTGACTAAAAAAAGGGAAAAACTCGATGAAGATTAAATGTGATCTACCTTTATGCTTGTTTTTAACCAGCTTCAAAAATAGGAGGAGTTTCTCTGTTCGACTGTATGTTTTTATTTTGTTAATTTTGTGTTTTTACTGGGTGTACCTTACCGGTTTTGATGATTATTTTTAAATTCAAAAGCTGGTTGTCATGTACATTTTTTGAGTAAGATCTGACGACTAGTATTTGAGCTATCCCTAATAATGCGTATTTAATTGGCTTCGACTACATTGATGATGTTCTTATTCTCACTGTATGTCGATGTAAAATTAAAAAAACGTCATATGCGATGGTTTGGAAGAGCATTGTAGTATTTCGAGGTACGTTTTCTATGGAATATTCAAACAGCCTTGACTAAATGGTGGGCGGAATGGCCTCAGTAATTTATGTGGTCGTGCATCAACAATCAAAGAAAAATAAATCTTTGAAGGTATGAGTTATAATTTAAAATCGATTGGTTACCGTTACTTTGATTTTATTACGAGTACAAGAACAATTTTCTTTTCTTTTTTGTTCTTTTTAAGCTTCCGTACCCAAAGGGAAAATCCTTTTATGTACTAAGACTCCGCTCTCCGTCCGTCTGTCTGTCTGTCCATCTGTCACTAGGCTGTATCTCATGAACCGTGATAGTTAGACAGTTGAAATTTTCACAGATGTTGTATTTCCGTTGCCGCTATAACAACAAATAGTGGGTTCCCATACAACAAATGTGATTTTTTGCCGTTTTCATAGATAATGGTACGGAAACCTTTAATTTTTCTGGATGGGAAATCATCAAATGACTTCTCCCACTCTGGTTGGAGAGGAATCGAGTGTCAGACTCTTACTTACTAAAAAACCACCGGTATTTCTCAAGATGTCCTTTGCGTTCCTGGGCCGCGGCAATACTTTCAAACAAATTCCTCAACCCTAGCAGGCACCGACCCAATGGGGCCCCGTCCTTGGTGCTGACGGCTCCTTGAGGCGCGCGTGGAACACAACGCGTCGTCGACTCAGCCTGGTATCGGACGGCGAGCCACCCACGCTCACCGTCCACAGGCATCAGCCACTGCGCAATAGCACAAAGAGCAGGTACTGACCCTAAGAAGAATGGTAGGGATGTAATTGATCTATTTAGCACTTTTGACCGACAAACATCGCGTTTTCTAGAAGATATGTCAATCACGATAATACGCCGGCGGCGGCGTTTTTTTAGGTATTGTTTGGTGGTGGTGTTGGTGTTGGTGTTAGGTGTGTGGTGTTGGTGTGTTTTTGTGGTGTGTGTCGATATCTCTCAGAAGACGTGTTTTATAGATATATTCTACTAGCTGATGCCCGCGACTTCGTCCCCGTGGAATCCCCGATTTTAAAACATTCTTTATCGCTGCTCCGCTCCTATTGGCTTAAGCGTGATGATATATAGCCCAAGTCCTTCCTCAATAAATGGTCTATTCAACCCAATTTTAAATTTTTCGATTCGAACCAGTAGTTCCTGAGATTAGCGTGTTCAAACAAACAAACAAACAAACTCTTCAGCTTTATAATATTAGTATAGATGAAACCGAATCATTTATATTTTTTTTTAAGTTTTTTTCGTTGAATAATTTTGAACAGCAGTGTGTAAATAATAATACTGAAACATGTTTTTGTATGTAGTTGTTTACATAGGTCATGTTTTTCTTTTTTTAAGCCCTTGTCAGCTGCCCACATTGTTTGTAGTTCAAGTACACAACAAGTTACCTACATATTTAATCATACTTAAGCATAGGTCAACTGTACCGTTAACTTGACCTGTTTTCGAACTTAAAGACAACTTTAAAACATTGTAACTGCGTCTAAACGGTAATGATTATTAAAACACATGCTCTTTTTTTATTAATAAACATCAAAATAATTATATTCAAGTAGATTAACTACTAACACGTATTTTTTTTTTCTAGAATCTTTTGATAATCTGTACATATACCCATTCTGTCATATATCATGAAACTGAACAAATCTAACAAATAAAAAAAACTCATAAAAGTTATTTTTTGTAACCAGATTAATTCTTCCAGAATTTGTCTTTTACAATTATAAAAACAACAATCTTACCTTTATTAGGTTAAATAAAGAGTAGGCATTATTTATTTTCTGTACTTCTCTCGTTTCACAAGCGACAGTAAAATGTGTCTACCAATATACCGTGAAACAGGACAAGCTCTATACTAAAATAGGTCTTTATTTCAGAACCTCGCCTGGGTTATCTAGTTCACACGTATCCTACTAAAGCCCGCGCTTGATGTGTCTAAAACGAGACAATTCAATTTAGGTTTGGTGTTCCTTATTCCATACAGATACATCAGATAATAGATTGAACTTTACTGTGTTTTATTAACAGACTAGCTGTGCCCGCGACTTCGTTCGCGTGGATTTCGAAATTTAAAAAAAAAATGTGATAGATAAATTACCTTGCATAACCTGACCCCGCTTAGAATTTTAAATATAATATTAATAGGGTAATTAATTCAGGGCTATCTACTTCTTTCGTTTAAAATGCTGACCAAATCAGGTATCTCTTGATACCTCGAATAAAAATCAACAAAACAGATTATTGGACGAATGACGCTAGTTTCCACATAAAGAAATAAAAGAAAACTGATGAATCAAGTTCTTAATTTCGTACTTCAAATGAATGTAGAATACAAACCATCAACCGAAAAATAAATTATTTTCTTTGATTTTCACAGAGAATTATTGTATATCTTTCATAGAAACATTATGAAATTACCAAATTCATTGATATGGACATAATGTACTACTACTATCATGTATAGGTACTTTTCACAATTATATTCAACGGGGATCGGGGAACACGTAATTCTAACAAAAAATACCAATTTCAAGCTTAATACATATTTCATAAACGGATCTCTGAAAGGAAAAATGGTTTATGATAACCCCTATTATTTGAAGCCCCACACGATGGATCAAAAGCTTGAAAATAAGGACTTTCCAGATTTTGTTTTACAATTTCGTCGATGTGATTTATAACCATGATAAATTACAGATTTGCAGCATCAATAGTCTCTGAGAAAACAGCGAACGGTCGGACATAATTATATATATATGGCGAAACTACAAGGTGTCTGTTTTACTACGGAACCCTAAAAGTTTTTTTTTGTGAATAGATTAACGTTATTTCTGCACTTATTCAGTTAAGCTTATATAAGTTGTAGTTATTATATAGCATAGCCATCAGTCCTATTGGGCTATGCCAGACTACTAACTATGTTAATATAAAATATAATTATGTATATTTCTGTGTTATAGAAACTGGTGTCCCAATCTGGGTTAAATATTTTTTTCTCTTTTATGTATCATTCACCTCAGTTAGCATTTTAATTTACTTTTTATTTCTGATTGGGGACCTGATTTTCAGTTGAGTACAAAGAATTTATTATTATTAAATGTTGTGTCTCTTAATTATATGTTTTCACCCTTTCTTTTAGCACGATTGAGTATAACAGAAGTTATTAATCATAATTATTTCCCCTTGCATCATTAAGTAAACCTATTTATATTGGAACATAATAATAACTTCAGTCTAAAAATAGTTCTGTAATGAATTTGCCATTAAAAAAAATTACCGCGGCAAAAATAAAAAATACACTCCTCAGAATAGATCCAATTACTCAAAAGGCTGGCGACACATTTAATCATAAGTTAAACCACGAAAATTAGGTCACTATCGGTGTGTGACTATTTTCGAAGAAATCAATAAACCCGACCTATTGCACTAAATACGGTGTGACTTTTGTAAGGTGGCCTAAAAATAAATAAAACATTTTGAGGCACTGGCGGAGTGGCCATGCATCAAAGATGCATAAGCAGTGATCACGTGAGCCGCTAAACGAAGGATACACACGGACAAAAAATACTATGAACATTTTTCCTAGAACCATAACAGTCGATAACACGATGTAATTATCAAGGCATTATGTATGTATGTAGGATGTATTGATCACGTTTTCAATCGAAACATTTCTTTAGAAGTCGAGTTTCTATGGAATGTTGGTTAGTCACGGATTTTATTTGTAGTAATAAAGGTCAGATTTATTCGTTGATTTAGAAGTTGAGGTGGTCGTAAAAAGGCAATTATATTACCGACAACATAATATTTTATTTGGCGTCTTATGGGTTAAGTGATAAATGAACTTTATTAGCTAGACTAATAGCTTTGGTATAAATAAAATAGATTAAACACGGAAATTCTGACTTTTTCCGCTAGTTACTTACCGTAAAATCCTAATTTCGCTTCAAGATCAACCACGTAACAATCCACTTGAAAAATAATGGCTTACTTCGTACTTAACCGCTCGATTAGGAAGACAATATGTACCTGGAAAAAACAAAGGATGTTAATTACGCACCACATTTGCCTTTGTAAAAAAAAACATGCCTGACTGCTAAAAAAACACTGACTCACACGGTAAACCGAGGTCTTTGTCGCTATAATGTCATATGAAACAGGCCCTAGAGAGCTCATAGGTAATGCTAACCGTTGATTACCCTGGCCTCACGTGCCACCGGCCCTGATGGTCGCCCTATGCAAATACACGACGCATGTCTGATGGTCTGATAACGGGAAGGTTATGATGTTTAATTACATTGAAATAGTCATGGTGTTTGCTATAAATGTGTGACATCGCTTTTATGATGCCTAAAGGGTATATTTATGAGTAGCGTAACCTCGGAAATTATAAGTTTTAGATGTTGGTGTCCGTTTAAATGGGAAAATGAACTATGTTTTTAAAAAAGAAACCTAATTTATTTTTATTTTTTTGCAATAACTGCTCAATGTCGTTCTAATGGTAGGTCACTGGTCAAAGAAACCGTAAAGTAATTTTAGCAGATTACAGCATACGTCTGTCATTCTTTCGACATTATGTACAAGATTACCATTCTATGCCATTTTTTCAATAGCGTGTCAGTGGTTGACCATTAGAAATTCATAATGACGCTTTTATGTTAGTAGATTACGTAACTTGCAAAAATCGACAATTAAGAAATCAATGATAGACCATTCTGACATTATTGCAATAGCAGAATTGAGGCCTTGGTCGATTGTGGTACTATTCTGCAAACGTAAAACGCCGTGACCTGTGTAGCCTGGGCAGAAAATGGCACAGCACTATCCCTTTTACACAAAATAATCATGACATCAATGGCACATGTTAGTATTTGTTCCAGGCTCAGTGTGAGTATTTTAACGTCCACGGTCGCGTTAGCGTAAACATCAATTTGTATTGAAACTGAATATGCACCGTCTGGTGACAATAACGGAAAACTTTTTTCTATACGTATTTTAACGTTAACGCGATCGAATACGTTAAAAAACTCGTATCATGCTTATAACTGCTGCTTGTAACCGCTGACACATTTTCGAATCTCATTAGATCGATATCGTTTACTGAAGAGATTATTCAAGTCGCTGTCACAATGTAAACGATGTAATCCTAAGCCTGGATAATCTTTGACAACAAGCTTCTTAAAGTAAAGAAGAATGAAGATCGATCTCTTGACATGACATTCGTTTATTGGTGGGCTTTTAATTCGAGCTAAGAAAGATTAATTGACAGAAATAGCTTCAGATAATCGCTTTGTTATTTACAGCGTCTTATTTTGTAGGTGAAATACCAAACATAATTTGGAAATAAGCATAGAATAGAATAATCTTCCATGTTACTGTAAGTCGAGTGTACGCAATCAATGAAATTATTGGATTCAATATTTTGGATTTAAAATTATTACATGGGGTGAATAAAACCGATATTTTCAAGACAACCTTTGGATTGATTTAATAGAGTTAAGGAGAGGCAGCGCTGTAATTAGTCTTTGGTGTACTAAATAGTAGAAAGGTAGCTAAGTAAATACTTACGACATGCATACGACTGAACTTTGTACATACATAACTCCTAATTCCTTTCGTTCAGTCCAAACAAAGGTTCTCTGTAAGACTGCCCTGTCCGATAAGACCGCCCTTTGTACACTTGTTTTGGTAAACAATAGTATTTAATAAAAAATAAAGTACTTATATTTTTTTTTATTTTCAGATGGATGTGCTCTTGACTCTAGTCTAGGTCACAGGTGACAGAGACAAAGTCGACGATGGAATGAGCTTACCCAGAAGAAGCTTGTTCACTCTAACTTTGAAGAGATCAGGGTTGAATGCGTTCGGAAACACAGACGCAGGAAGAGAGTTCCACTCCTTTGCTGTGCGCATTACAAAAGACGAATCATTTTCAATGTTTCTTCTTGCCTATTTAATGATTGTACAAAAACTGTTAAATAAACAAAACTAATTCATTACAACTTGGTCTTTATTTACAACACAACACAGCTCAAATTTTCAAGTACTTAGCTACTATTTAGTTTAGACTACTATATATAACAGCATTGTTCAGCAAACCTACTTAGTATATGCAATATACCAGGTACATATTCATACATATACTGTTGCATTTAAGCTCTCTTACATGTCAGCGCTAAGAACTGTACGATTGTTATACAGAGTGGAAACTTTCAATGGGGTAGTAAAGGGAAGTACCTTATCCGTTGCAGAGACACGAAAATGGTCTCAGGAGACTATCCATAATTTGTTATGGAATTTTAATGTCCATTCACAGATTAAAAAAAAAAATTGCCATATTTCGGAATTATTTTTTTTATGCCAATCGACCCTGTTTCTAATACTTATCAAAACTTTTATGGGACCAATCAGCGTTTGCTTTGGCAAAAAAGCTTTTCCCAAAACTTTACCATAAAAAAATATGGATAGTCTTCCAAGGCCATTTTCGTGTAGCTGCAACGGATAAGGTACTTCCCCTTACTGCCCCACTGAAAGTTTCCACCCTGTATATGTACACTTTAATTATGTATATCAACTTAGAACTCGCATGGTACTTTATGCTAATAAAGTAACTTGAGTTACACGCGTGTCGTTTTATACAGTACGTCACCTTTTTATTGTGTGTAAGAGGAATTACAGTAGGGGTGTTTTCAAGGGCTGTAGTCAGAATAGATTAATTGTAAGAACCATTCCGAAAAGATGTCATAAACTTAGATTTTTAAGAAAGACTTAAGTTTTTAAGAACCATCCTAGTCTACTCTGTCAACATTTCACTGACACACTGATAATATTTAACTCAGGTTTAATGAGCACTAGCGACCCGCCCCGGATTCGCACGGGTGCAATGTTGATATTAAATCTCTGCTATATTATGCATGTAGTATACATATAAACCTTCCTCTTGAATCACTCTATGTATTTAAAAAAACCGCATCATAATCCGTTGCGTAGTTTTAAAGATGTAAGCATACATAGGGACAGACAGCGGGAAGCGACTTTGTTTTATACCTACTATGAAGTGATGAGGTGAACTGGCATTCCTTCTTATTTGTATGTATTGACTGCTCGTTTCATATTTACTTCACATAATCATGAAACGAGCAGTCAAAACATACGCGGTGATATGTTTACAGAATCGTAAAGCAGTATCCATTATACCGGATCGTAGAAATAAGTAACAAATCTGAGTTTCGTTTGGCTACTATGCAATAAATCTATTGGTTGATAATAAAAAAAACGAGTGTGTTTAGATCACATGACTGAAATAAAACTTCTTTAGTTCTATTTATATGTATATATATGTACATATGCACAATATATACATACATATATGTATATTATTATGCGTGCACTGCTTTCTCTTGCTCCTACAGTTTGATACAGACAATAGTTTTTTTTTTTTTTGAATGGACTACTCGCAGTTCAGCACATTGAGGCTGGTTACTGCTCAACCGGGCAATCCTGTGGTTGCCTTAGATTCTAAGGCCCCCAGCCAGGGCTTAAAACTACTTAAAAACTAAATGGCCGCTCGCTAAGGGCATCCCCTGTGGGACACGGGCCTCGGCTTAGCGGGGTCATTGAGGGGGGGCAGCAAGGGACAGGCTGGGTCTGATTTATATTATTTAGGGGATTTAACGCTAATGGCTCAGCAGCGCGGGCTGGCTCGTTAGGCAAAAGTCGGGGGGGACAGACAATAGGCCTACACTGTGTCTTATATACGAAACGTATGACTCTCTCTTTCTATCTTCGCTAACTATCTCTCTCTAAACTTCCGTTTGCCTCACCTGATCACGTTTTTCGTAACGCTCTCGTCACGCATTGACTAGCTTACTCCATAAGTCAAGCGTTCGTAAAGAAATTTTCCTTAAAAATGTTTCCCTGTGACCAAGACAAGAAATAGATAGATTGACTGATAGATTGTACTGTCCGTCAATCTATCTATTTATGTGAATAGGCCCTTACTAATGCTTCATAAGTAAAACAAATTGTATCAATATATTGATCACATCCATTACCTACCTGAAATATAAAACAATAATCGCTAAAAAGAAAAACGATACTGAGACGAACACCTCATCAATATCTATTACTTTAAATATAGATAATATCAAAGTCGTAAAACTCTTTCATGTTAAAACATAATCGAGTTCAAAGTCTTTGAACATTTTCGGTATTACTTAATAATCTCCGTATTTTATGCTGAGAACGTTCCAGACGCTTACCGAGGAATGATGGTCGGTACAGAAAACGGTACACTGAGAGTTTCATTGGAATATTAATCTGTAAAATGTGTTTATTTCTTTACTTATTCTGGCATTTATTGTATAAGTGTTGGCTTGTTTTTGTGTGAATTTTTTCATTGTTATTTTTGGGGATATTTTTTATGTTTTGGCTTGAATAATGTATTTTTGACTGGGCGGTACGTATTTGTGGACTTGTTCGGACTAGATTTTGATGATGATGATGATGACGATGTGGTATAGCTTTGTCTTGCTATAAGCATGACGAGAGCACATCAAGAAAAGAGATGAGCATGGACATCAATGAAAGGACTGAAATTATTATGAAACATGACGATTCTCTCAGGCCTCAATCTCCTTGGTTACGGAATTTGTTCGAAAGAGTCACCGCGGCCCTGGAACGCAAAGGGCACTAGGAGGAACACGGATCAGTTTTAGTCAGTAAGAGTCTGATACTCCCTTCCGCTCCGCCAAGAGCGGGAGAAGTCATTTGATGATTTCTCATCCAGAAAAAAGGCCCTATCTCCTTCTCTTTCGTGCCGATGGTACATTTCATTTTATTTATATAGCTATGGGTACTATATGGGCTCAGTAATTGCCACGTTTATATCGGTGTCGGTATCAGTTTTCAGATCATCGTAGGTGTCTTATCTACATAAATTTCCATAAAAAATACTTATCATTTGTCACTACGTAACAGCTGCTGTTCCCACTTTTTTCCAATTTATCAAAGTATTTCAGGAAAAGAATTCACCTACACACATACACAATAGCTCTAATAAAATAATTTAACACAATTTACCTTATAAATAACACGGTGAAATATGATTGTAGTTGGTGATTGGGATATATTAGTCCATGTGTATTGTGTATACATGTATGTATTTGTGTACTGATTTATTCGATTAATTCTTTATTGATATGATAACAATAAAACTTCGCAAACTTATAGTATAAACAAATTAAAGCTTCTTTTTTGTAATCCTTATAATATCTACACTAACCTACACTAATATTATAACGAGGAAAGATTTGTATTTTTGTGTGTGTGTATGTTTTTAATGAAAAACTCAGAATATTTGAAATCGGCACAGTAGGCCGATTTCAAATATTCTTTCACCATTAGAAAGCTACATTCACCCTGAATAACATAGCCATGAGTTATATATTTTAACGTGCTAGTTTTTAATAAAATTCCATTGGTTTTCCTTAATATCTGTAATATGAAAAGTTTTTCATTAGTAACAAATGTAAGTAAATGAGGATTGCAGAAAACTTTTTGTTTTTTACTTTTTTTAAAAACGAAATAAAAAACAAAAAGTTTTCGGAATCCTTAAAATTAAAATATTACTTAAGAAATTGAATTGTGGTTACGTCAATGACGGCTATAATTATGCCAAAACGTAACAACTATACAAGTTAAAGTTTTGCTGTATATATTCAGAACAAACTCGAAGTTCTGAAAATATACCTATCTGAGGTTATGTTAGGTCTTAGATTAGACTACTAGCCCTAATAATAGTTTTTGCAGACTTACATTAAGTACATACAAACTTCAGGAATAGCCGTGACTTTTAGAAGTCATTAGGTTTTCGTAATGTAGCTAGCCTAGAAAACGTTTTCAAGATCTGACTTTCTCTGGAAATGTAATGTTATTTAGAAACAAACTCATGTTGTTACGCTATTTTTGAAAGATAAAGTAATAAAATATAAATATGTTTTCATTTTCACTACTAAAATCAAGGTTAAGATTATAGTAGTCTAGGTATTTCTCAAAAAATTTAGCGTATAGCTAGCAAATGTCAGATTTAAAGGATCTGAAAAATAATGCGACAGAGAAAGATATGATTTTATTTTCATAATACAAATCAAGCATTAGAATTGTACAATTACAGTATTTATTAAAGGAAAATATGCAACCTCCGTCGTAACTTTACATCCAAGCCTACAGTACCTACAGTATTCTGCTAAGGTTGCGGATTTTGTTTGAAAGAGTCACGGCGACCCTGGAACGCAAAAGGAGGGGCACGGATGAGTTTTAGTCAGTAAGAGACTGATACTCCCGTCCACTCCGCCCAAAGTGAAAGAAATCATTTGATGATTTCCAGTCCATAGAAAGTGTACCATGTAACACAGCGGTGACTGCGTGACCTCCATTGATATGGAGCCACTGCTCCATATAAAATAATGGTACTCAACTGCATCCGTTTAGACTGAAAGTCAAACCCAACATAGTTCGGAAAAGCTAAGAAGATCGGTAGGAAACTTTATAACTGAAATCGTAAGCGACCAGTTTTGATCGTTGCCTTACTTCCGGCACTTATATAGAAAAATTAATTAATTTCCTAGGAAACCGGTAGTAAAAAAGCTGCTTTGGGCATTTTCGTAGGTGTACATTATTAATCAAAGAGAAATTCGTAAACAATTCCAGATGACGTATGGGTTAATAAATCATGGCTGGTTCTTTAAATATAGCTCACGGCAATGATCCATCGATTTCAAAACGTTAGAACATGGTAAAGGTTTGAATGACATAGCGTTTTACCGTCGTTTTAGCGTTTCAACCGTGTTTTTGAAGCTTTGAGTACAAAATAAATAACGTAGGTAAGTATTAAAATATTTGGTATGAAGGATAAGGTCCAACATAGTGATCTACCATTTTGATGAATTCATAGTAATACAAAAAAGGGAACTTGTCTTAATATAGACAATTTTTGTTCCTTTTTTATGTATGGAAAATCATCAAATGACTTCTTCCGCTCTGGACGGTGTGGAAAGGAGTGTCAGACTGAATTAAACCCAGCGGTGTTCCTCCTAATGCTTTTTGCGTTCCATGGCCGCGGTGACATTTTTGAAAATAAAACCACAACCCTAGCAGGCACTGACCCGATGGGGCCGCGACTTCTCCGCCTACATCTCTTTGAGAAACGCGCGTGGAACACAACGCGCCGTCGACCCGGGCCTGGTTGTTATCGGACCGCGCATACGGTGGCCGGGAATCATTCCGTGACTCTCTATTGCGGCGGATGAGGCGTGAGGTTTCCCTCTCCCTCACGCAGTCTACCTCCTTCTTTGCCAGCATTACTGCTACGCAGAAGGAGGTGAACGCTTGCGATGTCTCCTCGCTCCGGGCCATAGATTGAACCAGGGCCGGAAGCGAGAGTTCGCCGCCGCCGAAGGCCTCTAGGAGGACACAGAGTTGCTTCGCAGTTTCAAGGAAGACCTCGACCGTATGCTCCCTCGTATCCTCCAGACATGTCCTCCCGCCCAACCCAAAACAACCGGGTCCGATGAGTACCTGCGTAAGGCGGAACGTGAGGACGCCGTGTTACCTCTCGAACCATTCCTCAAAGAGGGGACGTAACGCCACAATAGTCCAACAATTTCTGTGCCTAGTGTTGTTTTTACCGTGTGAATAGCGGTCATTATAATGTTTTGGTAGGAACCCGAACAGTAAACTAAATAAAATGTATTTCGCTTTTCATCAGTAAAAAAAAATGAATCAGGACTGCTTATATTAGTTATTTTTTTCATTTACCAAATTATGAATAACAGTAAACTATTACAATTTTCAAACGCAAAAACTATATAAAAGCATAAAATAATGAACTTATCAAGAAATTTAATATCAACTTCCAGCTGTAAAAATTACAGCACACTGAGCTGAAACCCAAGACCAAAACCTAATGAGAAAAAAAATATTAAGCACATTTTTTCAATTCAATGGAAGTCCTCAGTTATTTAAAACTACGCATAATTATGTTTATACTGGCTTGTTCTTAGTTACCTCCATAAGTTTTAAGAACACTCGCCGTTGAGTACCGTCCTAATTAACTTTGTAGACAAGCTTTGGGCGAATTAAGCTTACGTAGCGGTTCGTGTACTCACTGCTTTAAGGTAAACTTTCTCATAAAAAATAAAATACTAAGGTTCATGCACATAGTAAGTAGCTAGGATACTGATCAGTAATTTAAAAACATATACCGTTTTACTCTAACATTTGGTGATGGGAGCGCTATCGGTTAAGAAATACCCTTTTTAATCAACTTCCAAAAAGGATGAGGTTCTCAAGTCGACCGAATTTTTTTTATGTGTTTGTTACCCTATAACTTTTTACTGGGGGTACCGATTTTGGTGATAATACTTTTTTTATATAATATAAAAATTTGAGTGAGATCTGACTACTAATATTTGAGGTATCCCTAGTCCCTAATAAGCGTGGCTTCGACTACATTGATGATGTTCTCATTCTCTCATGTCGATGTAAAATTAAAAAATAAAACTGTACACGAAGGTTTGGAAGAGCATCTCAGTATTTCAAGGTACTCCTCCGGATATATTAATGTTTGTACAACTTAAAAAGTTTTATTACACCGCTAAAATTATAACTATATATATATATATTTAAATTAAAAAAAAAACTAAACTAATTAAAACTAAAAATATAAGGTACTCGAAGATCTGCTGGAGAACGGAAATAAGAAACGGAACTCTTCAATAATTAATGATAGCAAATCTTTCGGGATTACTGAAATCGCATGTTTGTTTATTGTTTACACCAATTTATAACACGTACGCTGTGATGTACCCCAAGTAACATCTAGAGATGGACAAAATATAAAACCAAACCAGTTAATTACCGATCTTTAGACAACGTCATGTCATTCACATGAAGGCCACGTGTCTTAGCTTACGTCACATAAGTCGTCATTATTTCGTACGAAACGTAGGTACATTTCCTACGACCTATGTATTTACGTCACTGATCGACAACATGACGGAGCGGTGACGTGACTGATGCGTGTGCTGGTCCTTCATGCTGAGGGTACGTGTACTCACAGCTTTACAATTTTTATTTTAGGAAAAACTTTCTGAGAGTTTTAAATCACTGCAGGTACTTATTCGATTAGGCGGGTAATGGAGCAGAAATGAGCAATTAATGTTGAGAATCGCTTTTCTCCGAGGTTAATGACCTAATGTTTTTTGTTGTGAAAAGATGGATTTAGTCAGTCGAACAGATTAATCTTTGTTAGATTCCAGTGGATTAGCGAAACAGACTATTTTATTATCGCTTGTATCAACATTGATCGCTGTCAATATTCCTACTTTCTTCCTTACACTCATATACATATTTTATTCTTTGACTCATTGAAAGATTTTAAAATGATTAGCAAAATTTACATAATATGACAAAAAAAAACTCAAATTAATGTTTTATGCATTAGTGCAGCGATTGCATCCTTTGAACTCAATAGCTACATATGTAGGTCGCTAGCTAAGTAGGTACCTATGGTTTGCGGTTTGCATTCTTGAATACGTGACCCAAAAGTTATACCTATACGTATCGTTCTTCCTCGTTGATATTACTTGGACACTAGCCAAGCCAAAGAAAAAAGCATATTTGTGTCAAAGTGAGAACATACGCCCTTTAGATCAGTGGTTATATTCTATTCGCGGAACACTGGGCAGTATTTTATGTCACTATGCGAATGTTTATTTTGTGTCAAAACAGGTTTTAATTAACACTAACTTTTACTCCGAGCTTGGCACTGAAATGCATGACGGTGGTCCGCGGGGAACGGAATCCATATTCGAATAAAAAAATATTTAGAATTTCGTAGATCCAATTTCGAGCCAAAAAATAAGTTGTTTTGGCTATATTCATTATTATACGTATAAAACCTAGCGAAACTAGATTGCATAACGTCGAGTAACTCTCCACATTTCAAATACGATACGGAAACTATAAAGACCTCAATTCACTATATGCATTAACACTAAACGAATTTAAATTATAGTTCTATTTCAGTCAATTATTTAAATATGGCAGGGACATCATTTTAAAATACGTTAGCATTAAATGCATTAAATGCATTTAGTGATTTGTGGTGCCACGTACCTAAATACCAAAACCAAGGAATGCCGCGTCAAAAAAAGACGCTTTTTAACGTACGCGATCGCGTTAACGTAAACATACGCATAATTATGTCAAATTATATGGTAAAAAGTATTTCCGCTATTATTGTCCCTAGACGGCGGCGCTTATTCAGTTTCATTACAGTTTTTAAAGGATTTTAATATTGCTTCCCATTTTTAAAGTTTAGATTATTAAGTTTATTACATAAGTTGAATTTCCATCATTTTTTTTATTTATTTTTTTGTTTTTTGAAACCACTATTGTATTGGGGACATCTCGTAAATATAGTGTGTGTTAGTTGAATAAATAAATAAATACAAAAAACGTGAAGTTTACAAAATCGCACGAAGGCCACTGATGCCAGTAATTTGCTCGAAAACAAATCGTCGGTTTCCTTTAGAACCGATGAAGTGGCTAACATAAATACCATCAAGATAGCGATCACAAGTCAGACACGTTTCTATGAAGCAGGTACCTATGAAAGCATTCAGTATGAACGATTTGTACCCATGTTTACCCTGCTGAAGAAATCACAACCGTACGATTTAAAACCCAAAGGTCAACTTGCCATTTTATGACGGTCATTTGTAGGTAATAGTGATAATAGCAGTGAACTGCATTTTATGTTCTCCGAATAGAACTCCGTGTACTCTTTTGTTCTTTAAACTGGGATGGGGTATTAAATCTGAGTTTAAAGGCTGGTAAATGGAGTAGAGTGAACGAGTTTGTCTGAACATTTTACGTGTGCATTAAGTCTGTTCTAGGTAATTCGTAGTGATTGTAGAGAAAAAAATGAGTATTCAGATTTCCGTTTAACTTTTAATATAAAACACTGCAACTTATAGTAAACTTATTGCAATATAATATAGGGAATATTAATATAATATAGGACATTTAGCATTTACGAGCACTCCACAAACTAAAGCTAGCTTCAATGTATTAGTATACAGGCCATTCCATATAATCACAGGCACAAGCTCGGCGCGACAATGTGACAACGATGCGACATTCACTTTTCCACGGATTATCTTATATATATAAAACAAAGACTGGTTTGCTACAACACTTATAACTCGAGATCTGCTGGACCAATTTTCTTGGTTTTTGATTCGTTGGATTTGTCTCCGCCCCGAATAGCAGAATACATCTTAAAAACAATGAAAACTCTATTAAAGTAAACGCAGTGGAAAATGGTTTTAGGTGAAATATATTTAGTGCATTGTAGATAATTTAAATTTAACAAGAGTGTAACCTAGCCACCAAAACAAAAGATTAATAAAATCTAGAAAGGTCGCCTTCATAGAATAAGGCTGGAAGTGCTTTCTTAACAAACTCAACGAATACGAACGAACAAACTCAACGAATGAAAGATGAATCATTTTCCCTAAATGTTCCTTAGTTTCGTAGCTGTCAAAATTGCATGCGCTAAAGATTCACAAGTACTAGAAGACCAGAAAGAAACATGTCGAAAACTTAAGAAGATAGGATTTACGCGTACCAGCAGACCATAAACATGTCGAAGCATTTCTGGGGCTGGAATAGGGTATTTTACTGTAAAAATCTAATTAGTCCGTCTGATAGATTTACAAAAAATATTGGACACGATACAGTGCGTTGAAAACTCACGTGACGTCACGTCGCTGGTAAAAATTGTAGCAACGTAGTGACGTCACGTGAGTTTTCAATGCACTGTATCGTCTTCATTTTTTGTTTACGTGAAAAAAGAAAAAATACGTGTCCAATATTTTTTGTAAATCTATCAGACGGACTAATTAGATTTTTAAAGTAAAATACCCTATTGTGAGTGAAGACTGACAAAGAACCATAATTATTAAACATCAAGCTATGATTACTTTTTTCGTCTCCTAAGAGAGACGAAAAAAAGAACACTGTGCCAGAAAGAATAAATGGCGCAGGCAGGTGAAACCGTGGGATACAGCTAAGAAGTATTTTAGCTTTAAGTTTTCTATTTTAAAAATTATTTCACCAATAGAAAGCTACATTTCACCTGCGACTTTCTTTTATATATATAGAACATCATTCATACCCCTAAATATTGTATTAAATTTGTATTAAATAGAATTTTTTTTTAACTATCGCAGCATATGCTGAGATGGGGACCTTTTTTGGCCTCGCACAGTTTAAAATTAATAATACTTTTATTTTATTTTTATTTTTCATTGTTTAATGTGCGAGTCCTAAATAAATATTTTTCTTTCTTTCTTTCTTTCTTTCTAAATATTGTTTTTACTTTATATGGCAAAACAACGTTTGCTGGGTCAGCTAGTAAACCATATTTTTTAAAATCTTTTCATAAAATTATCGTCACGTCGTCTGCTATCTGCGGGAATCTTTAAGGAGATTGCGGAAAGAAGGATCAATTCCAATGCTCTTTGAACTATTACCTATTTATTTACTCGCTTTATCTTACTTACATTATCTATAATATTGAATACCAGAGAGAACATTTTCACCGTTTGAATCTAATTGCTCTAGCTACGTCGTATTTTGGCATAGAAGTCTAAGACCCAAATTAATGTTGTTAAATCTATCACTTTATTTACTTAACCAAGGAATAATTTATAGCTTATTATTTTCCGAGTGACTAATAACTTAAAAGTCGACTAAATGTTTGCAACAAATAAAATAACTTGCCAGCGATTAAATATTTTCGGGACTATTATATTATGTAAGGTTCTAACTTAAGAGTTTTATAAAAATTAAAAACTAGCAGCTGCGTTTAGGTAGCAAATAAACTATACCAGTCAATTGAAATATTAGGCGAGGAGCTATATATAATGACTTGGCGACTAATAATGTTAGTAGGGTGGCAAAGATAATATATTACCAACTATTTCATGCCGTCTAAAATCCCACTTTCAGGCTTCGCTTTGCGGGCAGCTCTAAATGTTAAAACGAGTACAATAAAAAGGAATAAGAGTTAATTATTAATATTTTTTTATCATAATTTCATGAAAACGGCGGAAGGTGCGATGGTTGGATACGAGTGTAGTGCGGGGTGGCGGGGTGCGTGCGGGTGCACTGCCTAGCTGACCCAGCAAACGTTGTTTTGCCATATAAAATAAAAACAATATTTAGGGGTATGAATGAAGTTCTATATAATATAAAAGAAAGTCGC